>OY720376.1:1210179-2412858 GCA_963082945.1 Cerastis leucographa
TTGTCTCAGAGTTGACGTTTAGCAAAAAGCGAGTCGAGTAAGCAATTAGAAACGAGTTGTTCTTAGTGTCATCATTATTTTGTTATTGCGATACTTAATTACTCAGACACTGAAAAACTTCTAGAAGTTGTAGTATGATTATGTCATATCCTCTCGTATCAATTTGTACATTTTTACTAAATTAGCTATTCTTAGTGTTTTCCTTTATTTTACCAATTTGATTATACTTATAGTTGTTATTGTTAATAGATTAATTTTATTTTATAATTTTACTGTCGTAATTAAATTATGCTATGTAAAGTGATGGCCCGGAACACAGGTTTAAATAAACCTAGATCGGGCAGGTCGCTGCCAAACTTTATACTAACACTTTACTGAATTAACATCACTTGCGACTTTTGAATATGTTTTAGTTATAGTTTACTTATAAGTACTATTTATACCATTGTATGAGTAAAATACTACTTTGCCTAAATGTAAACTTTTTGTAATACTTTTTTAAGAAATAAATTATCTTATCTTAATTATCTTATTATCTGCCTAGTCTTTTCCCAACTATGGTGGGGTCGGCTTCCAGTCTAACTGGATGTAGCTGAATACCAGTATTTTACATGGAGCAACTGCCTATCTGACTCAACACACTTGTACTGGGTAATACGATACCCCTTGGTAAGACTGGATGTCAGCCTTACGGGCCACTGACTACCTGTAACGACTGTCAAAGATCTACAAATGACAGCTGGTACGGTCAGCAGCAAAAGTCGCTTTACATAACCAAAATTATAATACGTCTTAGTTTTAGAACGATTCATATTAATACACTGGAGTAAAAGACATAACAATATTTTCATCAATGGTTACACAAATTCGCAAAACAATATAACATCAGATCACACTGACCGGCACAAAACTTGGTGTAATATTTAAAAATGTTAATCGACTTTTGATGCTGACTGTACCAACGGCTTAACACAAATCAAATAATTCTAATTTAGCAAAAGTCCAGGTAAAAACAAATTATCCCTCTGCACTTATCATAATTTGGTGTCGGTGCAGCATGAGCGGCGGTGTCCCAGTGGTAGCAGCCCCGACTTACGAGTCAAAGCCGTAGTTTCCAACCCAATGACGTACATTAAGTACTTTGTGTATTTTTTTATCAACGCTGCTTTCAAAGAGGTGAAAGAAAACATCGTGGGAAACCGGCATGTCCTAGAAATAAAAATTCACAGACATGTGACATCTACCAAGCCGCACTGGTTGCCCACGGGACTCATGGAGAGGAGGCCTGTGTCCTAGCAGTGGGAACATTACAGGCTGACTATGCTATGCATTCAGCATGTCTTCTTTTCCCACACTTCTCTATTACTCGTTGTCTCAGCATCCTCTTCCTCTAGCCATATCATCTATCACAAAGTCTATCCATCTGCATATTCAAAACGATTAACATCTTCTTTCTTTAGTGCTTAACCTGATATGAGAGTTTTTATGCCGCTCGACCACTGACTTGGCTTTACAAGCCGTCGAGAAATATCTCTCAGGCATGCTGGTTTCCTCACGATGTTTTCCTTCATCGAAGCAAGTGATAATTAAACAATACGCATATGTATCTGAAAAATTTGAGGTGCGTGTCTTGGGTTCGAACTCCAGACCTATGACTTGGCAGTCCGACGCTCACACCACAAGGCTATCACTGCTTACAAACGACAAACATAGCCTGCAATAATTACAAAACCCGCACACATATTTTACTGCGTACAACAAAATGCGTGCGGCCATTTTGTCAGCCATTTGCAATAAATTGTGAATAACGTTGATAGCTTACAAAGCGGTTTTTATTATCACAATGTTAACATTCACACATAAAACACGTTTTGTTACATATTATGAAAGTAAAAATAAAATAGCTTTTTTTTTTGTCATAAAATGGACAGGTTACACAAAATTGCTGTGTCGTAGAGGAAGAATAATAAAATTGTAATCAGAGCGACGCCATCTTGGTTATTAATTTCGTACTATTTTCGCTTTCAGCAACCTCGAGAACCATGAATGTAAATTCATAAAATTAAGTTGCAGTAATTAGCCGATAAGATACGAGCCTTCTGGCTGTCACTTAGCACTTTTCATTTTGACAGCTTTGTGGACGAATTATTTGACGCCTGTCATTCATGATACTTGTTAATATTATTATTTTAGACTAACTTGTAGTTAATCAGTTACACAGTAATAAATAAAAAAACACAATTATTCCAAAAATTAGCCTCTACAAACGAAAGCTTTATTTAAGTAAGAATGATTGTTCGTAAGTACGAATGCCAGATTGACAGATGGCAGACCGCAGTAACAGGACTCGATTTTTTACTCTATGAAAATGAAAGAGATCTCGGTGTGACGTGTGAGATTGTGTATTTCAATGAAAATGGTAACAAGCGGCAATACTACCTACCCACAGAAGTGTTTTCATAGAAATAACATAAGATCACGTGCCATCAACTGGGCACGAATACAAATAGTAAATAAAAAAAAGTGTACATTTATGCGCCAGTAGTATTATTTTTCATACAATGGTATAATTACTACTTATAAGTAAACTATAACTAAAACATATTCGAAAGCCAAGGAATGATAGTTCAATGCAGATGTTTGGTAGCAACCTGCCCGAACTAGGTTTATTTAAACCTGTGTTTCAGGCCATCACTTTACATAGCACAATTTAATTAGGACATTAAAATTATGAAATAAAATTAAACTATTAACAACTAGAAGTATAATCAAATTGGTACAAAAGAAAAACACTAAAACTAGCTTTTTAAGTAAAAATATACAAATAGATACGAGAGGATAACATAATCATACTACAACTTCTAGAAGTTTTTCTGTGTCCGTGTAATTAAGTATCGCAAAATAATCCGACATTACTTAACTACATTTTTTATAACTTAAACTATAGAAGTTTAGTATCTTGTTAAGTCTATTATAAAGAAAAGGTCCTAAAAATACATAAAATAGTTTACAGACTCCGAGCAGCTTCTAAAACCCCAAATAACAAAACCCAAAAAACACGTCTGAACCCAGAAATTGGAAGACTTTTTCAGTAGCAGCCACGGAGACTGTATTTGTGCCCAATTGATGGCAATATGCTCACCCCCTATTACTTGGGACTTAAACTGAAATATTATATGTATTTTTATTTGTTTATATAGGGTGTAACGGTAAGGGTATATATATATATACATACTTAAAGGTGCGCTAGAGACCATCACTGAACATGTTTCTCCATCGGACAAACATCGTAATAGCGAAAAAATTATCTGCTGCCTCATACAAAATTTCAATACCTATTCGACCCAAATGTATGTGGCAGCTCATATTTTCTCCGCTATTACGATGTTTGTCCGATGGAGAAACATGTTCAGTTAGATGGTCTGTAGCACACCCTTTTTTTTTTTTTTTTTTTTTTTTTTCCGGATGGGAAATCATCATATGACTTCTCCCGCTCTGTGCGGAGCGGGAGGGAGTGTCAGACTTGTACTTACTAAAACCCACCCATGTTCCTTCTTCGCCCTTTGTGTTCCAGGGCCGCGGTATCTCTTTCGAACAACCCGCAGCCCTGGCAGGCATCGGCCCTTTCGGACCCCTTCCGGTTTGCTGACATCTCCTTGAGGCGCGCGTGGAACACGTACGCGCCGTCGACACGGCCTGTCGTCATGAGACGGACGGACGGTGAGCTAGCCCATTACTCACCGTCCACAGGCTCGCGCCTACGGTGGCCGGGGGCCACTGGTTGCCCCCCGACGCCCGGGGCGTCTCCCGCGGCGGCTGGGACGTGAGGTTCTCTCACGTTCCGCCACCTCCTTCGCTAGCATGACTGCTTCGCAGAAGGAGGCGACGGCATCCCATTCCCTCTCGCTCCGGACCATGGATTGAACCAGGGCCGGACGCGAGAGGTCGCCGCCGCCAATCGCCGCTACGAGGACACGGCGGTGCTCAGCCCAAGCGGGGCAGAGCTCCACGGTGTGCTCCACCGTGTCCTCCGGCCGATCCTCGCAATGGTAACACCCGGGCGTTTCCTCCCGCCCGATTCGGTGCAGGAACCTCCCGAAACAACCGTGTCCGGTGAGGACCTGCGTCAGGCGGAAGGTGAGGGCGCCGTGCCGCCTCTCTAGCCACTCCTCAAAGAGGGGACTTATCGCCACTATTGTGGCGTGCCCTGCACGTGGTTGCGACAGTCGCTGTCTCCATGTCGCCATGAGATCGTGCCGGAGGTCTGTCCGCTGAGCGACAATTTGCTGCGGCAGCGGAGTTTCCCCCCGGCGTAGTGCCTCCGCGCGCCATTCATGCAGGCGCGCGAGGACCATCGCCTACAGATCCCATGGCGGCAATCCGGCCAAGAGGCTCGCCGCCTCGCCGGAGATCGTGCGGTACCCCCGGATCAGCCTTACGGCTACAACCTTCTGGGGCGCGTTTAAGTAATGGGCGGCTCGCCGCCTCAAAGAACGCGCCCACACCGGGGCCCCATAAAGGGCCATGGACCGCACGACTCCCGCGTAGAGCCTCCGGCAGGAGGCGTTTGGACCCCCCAGGTTGGGCAAGAGCCGCTTGAATGCAGCCCCTGCCCGTTCCAGTTTTGGGGCCAAACGTCGGAAGTGCTCAACGAAGTTCCACCGGCTGTCGAGGACAAGCCCTAGGTACTTTAGCGTCGACTCGACGCCGATGGGAACCCCTCCTACCGTCAGTGTGGATCCCGACGGTGGCGCATTCCGAGGCCCATGAAAGCACATGGCCTCGGACTTGTGCAATGCCACCTCGAGACCCAGTTGCCGGATTCTCTCCACGACTATCGCAACCCCGCGTGTCATAAGTTCGGCCGCCGCCTCGTGCGACCTCCCTTGTGCCAGCACCAGCGTGTCGTCAGCGTAGCAAACTACGCTGACACCGCTAGGGAGGTCGGCGCGCAGCACCCAGTCGTAGCCGATGTTCCACAAGGGCGGCCCCAGAACCGATCCCTGTGGAACACCGCACGACATCTCTCGCCGGTTCCACTCTCCATTGCGACCAGGGTAGATGGCGGCCCTGTCCGTCAGGTAGTCCCCGACCACACGACGAAGGTAGGTCGGCACCCGGTGATACCGGAGTGCCTCCTTTATGCAGCTCCAGGGCATGGTGTTGAAGGCGTTGGCGATGTCAAGAGACACCGCCAAGACGACCCCACCCCGAGACACTGCATCCCCCGTCGTGAGAGCCCTCACGCGCATGATGGCGTCCACCGTCGAGCGCCCCCTGCGGAAACCAAATTGGTGTTCCGCAAGGTCCGGCCCCATCCCCACAAGGTGCCCGGCGAGGCGGTTCGCAATGACTCTTTCAAAGAGCTTGCCCACCTCGTCGAGCAACACAATGGGCCGGTATGCGGACGGAGAGTCCGCAGGGCGCCCCGGATTCCGGATGAGGACCAGCTTCCCCGTCTTCCAACGAAGCGGGAACTGGCCTCTCTCCAGGCATGCGCTTAAGAGCCCTTCCAGTCGGGGCCCGAGAGCCTCCGAGGCCAGGACCCAGGCTTTGCCAGGCAAGCCATCGGGTCCCGGGGCGGTATTTTTGGCTTTAAGCCTGCCTACCGCCACTCTCAGGTCTACCCCGGTCACTTCGGGAATGTCGTCATCGTCCTCAACCACCCTTAAGTACGTATATACCCTTTCGGTTACACCCAGTATATCTTAGCAATATGTATTTATTTTTAGGTAATAGTATAGGTTAAGTTAGGTTAGTCACATAAACATATTTTTCTCTTCATTCTTTCACACACTATCGTCTACATTTATTTTTTATTTTTGCCTTTCGCAGGTCTGCTGGCAGAAATTTCGTACGAAATAAGCAGTACCCTTGTACTCAAATATTTTATGCTTTTTCCTGTGCTTTTGACTGTGTGTGCATAGATAGTAAAATCTATATATACTATACTAATATAATAAAGCTTTGTTTGTTTGCTTGATTGAACGCTCTAATCTCCGAAAGTAATAGTCCGATTTGAAAAATTCTTTCAGTGCTAGATAGTCCATTTATCGAGGAAGACTATAAGCTATATATCATCACGCTACGACCAATAGGAGCAGATCAGCAATAAAAAATGTTGCGAAAACGGGGAAAATGTGACGCAGACGAAGTTGCGCGGGACAGCTAGTAAATAAACAAATAACTGGCGAAATGTGGGTGTACTATTTAGATATACCTCTGCCCCCTCACGGATTACAAGCGTGATGTTTTGTTATAACTTGTAATTACAACTAAAAACAATAATAATCTATCAATACACAATAACACCATTACTGAAACTTAACTAAAACTAACTGAAACCTATTATTTATTATTAATGGTTTTGGGACGTGATGTGCGAGTTGTTGGTTTAACTTTGTACATAAAATATCATCACGACTTTTACTCATGAGGTTAGGCAGAAACTTCAAAGTGTCACCTGCAGGTTTTTTGTTTTTTTTTTTCATCTTTAACAGCGGGTGCAATCGACAAAAGAAAATTAATTATTTTTTTACTCTTCATGGCCATCTCCATGGTCATCATGGATAAAATAAGAAATGAGTGCATAAGGGGCAGTCTGAAAGTGGCGCCAGTGACTGAAAAGATGTGTGGTAATCGGTTGTCGTGGTATGGGCATGTGATGCGGAGGAATGAGGAAAATGTCGTGAGGAAAGTTTTGAGTATGAATGTGGATGGTTATAGGAGTAGAGGAAGACCAAAGAAACGATGGATGGACTGTGTGAAGGATGATATGGCAAGAAAGGAGGTGTCTCATGAGATGACAAGCAATACAGAAGTATGGAAGAAGAAGAAATGCTGCGCCCGCCGACCCCAAATAAATTGGGACAAGGGTAAGAGGATGATGATGATGGCCATCTGATCTCACTCATTTAAGACCCGTTTTAAATGAGTGGGATCTGATGGCCTATCCATGACGTCTTAAAGCAGTATTATTTAATCTTATTCCAGTGTGGGAAAGAGATGGCGCCAGACGTCCTCTATAGATCTGTCTCTTTCCCACTCTGGAATAAGAATGAAACAATAATGCTTTAAGACGTCCTGTTGCCAAAAATGCCGCGCTTTTCGGCACCAGCAATTGTTTATGCTTCGTGCATACGGCATGCGGCGGTGTTGCTTTTTGACGAAACGGTATAATGGGCATACTCTCATATTTTTTTTACAATACAATGAATGATTTTTTGCCTAATACGTTTAAATTCTAAATCAAAATTATTTATTTACTTAATTAAGGTAAGTACAGAAGGTTCATAAAGAGAAGTATATAGATCTCTTATTCTGCCATTAATTGCAAATTTTACATAATTATTTATAATATTATTGACAAGTTAATTAATTTGAATTATGCAAGCAGTAAGTAAGTTACATTATATTCAAATTCAATTTTAAAATTTATAATTCAATATTTTAATATTAACGGTCGTGGTATGCTACGGTGTAGTAGGCAGACTCCTTTATGTGTCCCGTTTCGAAGGCTATTCTCGCGTAATACTAAGCGTCATGACAGAAATTCGATCTTGAGTCCTGTTATTAATACGATACTCTTTGGTATCGACAACCCAGTGAATTATATTGTAACAAAGTTAATAAGTTGTTAAGTTAATGACGCGTTAAATTAAGTAGCGAGTGTGTCGGACAGACAGACGAAAAACTGCTTTTGTGTAGAGTAAATGGAGGAAAGTGCCATATCGGATTGTAAATACACTACTATATTTGAAGTGAAACTTCTTATGCGACTTCCAACAAGTTTAACGTTATAATGGAGGGGGAATATTTTCTATTACCCACTAAGAGATGGCGCTATTACAAGATTCGTGACTACGTAGTTCTACTAGGTACGCAAGATGGCGTGCAAACAGTCATGCATTCGACTCTTCGGTGTGACCAGCCTTCGCTCAATTTCCATGAGTAGAATAACCTCGATAAACTTATGTAATAAAAAGTGTACAACAATAAAACAATAAAATATTATTTAGAAGCTCAATAAAATAACGAGAGTGAATGCGTGACACTCGAACGCATGCGTGTAGTATTACGATGTTTCACTTCTTCCGCGCGGAGGGACTCCACGCACTCTTTTTTATTTCTACACTTTTACGCACACTTCAACACTTCGAGATTTTCACTTATTTTATTATATATAGTGTAGTTAGTGGGGCAGCGGTGGCCCAGTGGTGGCAGCCCCGACTTACTAGCTGTAAGCCGTGCTTTCGAATCCAAACAGGCGCATTACTTTGTGTAATTTATTTCATCACCGCTGCTCTCAAAATGTCCTAGAACTAAAAATTCGAAGACATGTGACATCTACCAACCCGCGCAGGGCCCGCGTGGTGGATTACAGCCCACTCCCGCTCATAGAGAGGAGGCCTGTGTCCCAGCAGTGGGAACTGCTGATGATGATAGTGTAGTTTGTTACAATTTTCCTATTGACAGCGATGTGGACGAACTTTTTGATGCCCTGCTATTAATTTCCCGTTTCGATACTTGTACATATTGAAGTGAAAACTTCTTTCTTCGTGGAACGACTTTTGGTAGGAGTAAAACCTTAGGGTTCGTGTCACCGATGACCTCGACATGCTAGTGACGTATTGCGTCAGACTAGCGACGCGTAGTATATCCCCTTAATCAATTTTAGCCTCTGTACTGCGTATAGGCTAAAATTGATTAAATATTAAAAAAAAAACAGTAATTCCATTGTTTTGATTTTCCAATTAAGTCGCCAATTAAGTTATGCTTTTGACTGCCTCAGTTTTTTTTTAAATTATTTTTTTATATTTATTTGTACTTTGTATTTGTAGTACATGTATACTAAAATCAAATAATTTGTAGTTTTTATACTTTATAAATTACCTACCTACATACGAGTCAGAATCAGAATCTTTATTTTTTAAACATAGGTATTTACATAAAGGTGTTGAGTTAACATATTTGAGCGCTCTGTTTTGCCGCGAAGGCATACAAATAAACAAAATATAATTAAAAACCAAAAAAACTTAATAAATCAAACAATAAAGGAAAACGATAAACTAAAAAATATTAAAAATCATTTATAAAATCTGGAAAGTATAACAACATTTTTCTATTAAGAGTGAGAATAGAGCTGTCTTAAATTCTGATGGGGGCAATGTTTTTAAACTATCGAGTGTTTTAGCAAAGTAAATAAATTATACTAGCGAAATGTATTCCCTGCCAGAAACAAGACGCGTGAAGTTATGTGTCTTCTATGTTCAGTAAAACTAAAGCCTCCAAAATACTACTACCTCCGTTACAGCATCGTGTCACAGCAACATACACCACACATTCGTTGCGGGCGAACGTTACATAAATCTGTGGTGACGTCAGATTGACGTATGGCTCAGTTGACGTTCGGGGGATGCAGTCTGTTTTAGACTTTAGTTTGTTACTCAGAACTTAGCTTAATTGAGAGCTTGTGTGTACTGCCTTGTGACAGTCATCATCTGCCTATCTGACCTCCACAACCCAGTTACGATACAAAGGCTGTTTTTTTTTTGTTATTTGCGATGGGTTTTCTCTTGACCCTAGTCTAGGTCTAAGATGACAGAGACAAAGTCGACGATGGTACGTGCTTACCCAGAAGAAGCCTGTTCACTCACTTTGAAGAGATTAGGGTTGTAAGCGTCCGGAAACACAGACGCAGGCAAAGAGCTCCACTCCTTTGCTGTGCGCATTATGAAAGACGTTTGAAAACGCTTAGTGCGAATTGGTGGAATAGCAATAAGGTAGGGATGATAACTTGCAGTGCGTCTAGATGATCGATGGTAGAAGGAGGCCGGTGGGATGAGGTCGTGGAGTTCTTGGGCACACTCACCGAAGTACACCCTGTAGAAGACCGACAAGCAGGCAACCATGCGGCGATCAGCCAAGCTGTGAAGCTTGCCATCCAATAATTGGGCCACGAATCGATTGTGCCACGAAAATTAAGGGTTTGGTCGAAACGACTCGTTTTGCGGTAAAAAGACACGCCTGTGTTTTGGTGGCATTATAATAGACCACATTGTCATCACCCATTCCCAATAGGGAAACAAGATCTGATTGTCATATTTTCAAGCACATAACTACCCGTAACGACTGTCAAAGATCTGCAAATGACAGCCGGGATCAGCAGCTTAACGTGCGTTCCGCGGCACGAAGGAAACTCGATATCGTAATGAACGGTCACCCATCCCATCCACGGCCTAGGCAAGCGCAGCTTAACTTGCAGATCGATCCGAACAGCTGTTATTATGTAGCCACTAGCTCCTCTTTGTACATACACAGCTCACTACCGAATCACTCGCCCGTTTCGCTCGTCACCACTCTCGATAGCTCGCTACATAAATCTGTGGTTTTGCGCGTCAAACCTGTGACGCTTCGTGATCATGATGCGTCAGTCACGCTTTAGTGGCTGAGTCAACCCTGACAGCTCGATTATAACAGTGCTGTATTTATTTAATAATTTATGTGTACTCGTATTTAAATATACGTAAATCAGAAAAGTGGGTGGGGTGTACTGTTTGCTACACCTCTGTCTAACTCTTCAGGAATTACAGGCGTGATGTTTTGTAAGAAAAACTATGAGTATCAGAAAGGAAAACTTATGACTATTTAGGGGTATGAGGAACAGGGTGTTAAGTTCCTCAATACTCCATTGAAAAGGGAGGATCCTCCGACCAGACAGGTGTTATGTCTGGCGGGCAACTGCCCGATAGTTGTTATCGGGTTTCTCTATATATACTGAAGTCGATGTAAACTTTGCTTGCGACTTGTAAGATATTGATGTTAGTTCCTCCGTCGTATCATAGATGGCGCTGTAGTACTTTTTGTAGTATGTTGCTTTTTGTGGTCGCTACAACTATATTTGAAATGGATAGATACTGTTCTCTATTTTTCTTCTAAGCATGTCTTTAAAAAAAAAATGGTTTCTATAGATAATTTATAATCGGTCTAATTTAGTTGTATCACTATTTTTCAAAAATGTCTTTTAATAACTTTTTAGACCTATGTACCCTGCTTATGCATATGAAGTTTCATTAAAATCGGTCTAGTCATTTCGGAAAATAAGAACTTGAAAGTTTGTATGAAATGTCGTAAGTCGTAAACGCTCTTAAGGGTGTTTTAACATCCGTTATAATAAGACAGTTATTCCTAGAACCAAAAACGTTATCCCTCGTCTGATGTCAGCTTATCCATAAGTCAATTCTTTGCAATTTCTTAGTAAACCTTCGTCTCTGTCACTGATACTTATGTAACACAACATAACGCCTGTAAACCCCGAAGAGTAAGGCAGAGGAGTAGGTACGTATTTGACGACACGGTTGGCGCAGTGGCTGAGCGATCGACTGCTACGCTGCGTGTCGCGGGTTCGATCCCCGCACGGAACAAATATTTGTATGGCCTACAGATAGTTGTTCCGGGTCTGGCTGTTTGTTTATGTGAGTTTAAATGTTTGTAAACGCACCCAAGATACAGGAGAAATTCCTAATGTGGGGCAAAGTTAAAAAAAAAAAATACACATTTGGCCAGAATGTTTAAGTCGCATTTAATAGGAGGCGAGCCTATTGCCATGAACCGGGCCCGAATCCAGACTCCGTGGTACTGAGAAATTCCTGATCGAAAACCCAATATAAATTTCGCCGAGCTGGTAATAGCACCCAGGACATTATACTTAGCAGTCGCGCTTATGACCACTAGATGAACGATGTAGACCGCGGCGTTGTTCATCATCATCTGCCTAGCCTTTTCCCAACAAAATCAAAATATTTTATTTCACATATACAGTATGTTAGTTTAAACGAGGGACATATTCAAACCCATAATAGTACATGCCAACATGATACTAATAAAAATATAAACAAAAAAAAACACTGATAAATAACAGACAGAACCATACCAAAATTTTCGCAAATGTCACGCAACGTGTATACACCCTTGCGCTAGCGACTTAATACTATCGCAGAACATGTGAGCGGGTCAATGACTCTTAGGTATAATCCATTTTCCCTTCATACTTTAAACTTACCTGGCTTAGGACAGTCCAAAATATCTAGGCACTAAACAAAACATTAAAAATTCTTCTATATACGTTATAGGTTTTTTACATATTTGGGACGAGAATCGAATACTGAATACCCTTCCTCAATATGTCCCTTGGTTAACCTAACATACTGTATACACATGGGCTCTTACTATGACCTGTACCCCGTCATAAAACATCAGTTGCACAAAGACATTTTATTGTACCGGCTCCTCGTATCTATAAAATTGTTAATTAAAAACTCAACAATAAGAAACTTAACGTAAATAAACTTAAAAAAGGGATACTGCCTTGGCTAAAAAGCCTAGACTATGATGCTAAAGAAAATTTTATTAAGTTGTTATGAAGAGAAACAAATACTCACACTCCCCAACACACACACATATCACACACACACATCCCACACACACCCCACGCATACCCTCACACAATACGCACACACACACTCCCTTACTCCATACACATTCGATTCCGATTTATTGTTTAAAAAATTTAAAAAAAATGCATGTTTATATTATTATTTAATTTTATTATTTACTTAACTTTTTTTCTTATTTGTTTTGGAATTTTTGGATGCCATTAATTATTTAATTTGTATCATTGTAATAAGGAGAAGACACTAAAACTTGTGAATGGATTTGGATAAAATTTGGCACACGGGTAGTTTATAACCTGGATTAACCCCTAGGATAATTTTTATCCCGATAGTACGATCCCATGGAATAATTATCGAACTCCAAGCATGTTAAGCCGCTCGCATAGCCTAGTTCCCTTTTAAAACAAAAGTTATATAAACCAAGGCAGTGATGTAAGTACTTACTTAGGTGAAGTAAGTTTTTGAGTTAATAATTAAAGTTCGTGGCTTCTATAGGAGGTGAGAACAGAGTTCGGAAGTTTCAAGTTATAAATATACGAAGTTAGGTAAGTTAATTCTTCTAATAAGTAAGGATAACGCTGCAATGAAGTTTGTGAAATTCTAGATTTATTTTTGGTCATTTTCAGGACACAGGGGGTAAAAATGTGACTTGCGATTGTTTTAATAAAAAATAATCATGACGCACTAAAATACAAGGTATTGTTTTGCATCCTCGTCAAATTCAAGGAGATTACTATGCTAATGATTCTCGATCCGAATCTATAATAACATGGGTAGTTTTTTTTTTATTATTTACGAAAATCGGTAAGTGTGAACCAGCCGTTTTTTGAACGTGGCCCTATAACCGCGGTTTCACACATACAAACAATCTCAAACGTTTATTAATTGATAATTTCTTATTCCCTTAACCACTTATACTGACAAACTTGAACATTTTGTTGCAACCTCCTGAATTTTGACGAGGATGGAAACATAACCTTGTAGAACACGTCTTGTTTTCTATACATGGTGTAAGGGATTAAAGGGACTTTGAGACACAAGTTTTAACCATGAATAATTTAATCCATGTATACACATTTCCAGATAACAAGGCCTATTCCTTATTGATAGATAGATAGATAGATAAATCATTTATTCAGTGCACACAAAAGACATAGCACAACACACAGAAGCACGATTAATGACACGGGTTACATAAATATACCTATATCAAAACAAGGTGCCAATATACAAAAAGAAAAAAAGATTGACATTATTATTGCACACAAAATCGAAAAAAAAGATACGTACAGTCACGAACAATAATATGTATACACTTTGCAAAACTGAAAAGTGATTAGCTCGTGAAATTACAGTTTCTACGTTGAGATAAGACCTATTTCGTAATAGTATGGCTTCCAAAATTCCATGTTCGTGAAAACGTAAAACCTTAATCAATACAGTAGGAGAAAATCAATTTTAAAAGTTTCTGCGTGTATACATATTATGAGACGTGACTGTACAAATTGCAACATTAAAACTTATGTACAACGGCGGGGTCCATATTGGCTCACCTAAAGTTCTTTACCCGAAATTGTTCTTCCTAATGATTTGTAATCCGAATGATCACTCTTCCTAAAATTTTTCATCCTAAAGTTTTCAATTCATACTATTTGTCGTGCTACCGGCGTTGTTCATAACACTCATATTTCCGAAAATTGTAACTAATAATATCATTAATGCAAATATATTTAAACTCCTACTGTTTTTTATCATAACGCTTTTATCCCTAAACATAATTACCATAATATGTTGACTCATACTCAGTAAGAAACATTTACCTAGTGTAATAAAAAATATATGTGAGTAGAAGATAATAGTTATAGTGCCCCCACTATGAAAAAAATACTTAGAAAAATTTCGCGACCAATTTCGAGGTAGCGTATGGATATCTTTGCAGGTACACACCGCTATAAATAAAATTAAACAAGACGCTTTAATTAATAAAAAATAAAAAATAAAACAAAAAAGATATGACTTTGAATTATAGTGTAAAAGATGGTTATGTTGAGAAAATATAGGAAAACAAATAAAAGTATAATAGATGTTTATTGCTACTGACATTATGAAGTTGAATGCTTCGGAATTATGAACATTAGAGACAGAGTAGTTAGGAATTGTGATTGTTAGGACGAAAAATGTTAGGAAGAACATTTTCGGATTTCCAATTATCGGAGTTGAAAATTTAGGTGAACTTTGGCGCACCCACAACGGCGAGATTAATCCAGAATTGGGTTTTCTTACAGCAAACCATTTATAGATTGAGAGATTTGCAAAAGATATAAATTAAATACCTATCGAGACATCTGCATAAATTGGTTTTGTAAAGCTGATTGCTGGCCGCGCGTACATTAAGACTGTGAACGCAAGTTTTGTCAGCAAAGTACCTATAAGCAATCTTACAAATGAAAGAATTGGCAATGTAACCTGTTATTCACGTAAAGTTAGTCCAGGTTGAAACTGCCAAGTGTTATGAAATTTAGATATTTCGGTAAGTAGGTCTGACCACTACGAGGAGCTCGCTCTAATAATAACAGCCGCACGGGTCGATCTTTAAGGTTAAGCCGTGCTTGCCGAGGTTGGTCCGTGGATGGGTGACCATGATTACATACCGAGTTTCCTCCGTGCCTCGGAAAGCACGTTAAGCCGTTGGTCCCGGCTGTCATTTGTAGATCTTTGACAGTCGTTACAAGTAGTTAGAAGCCAAAAGTCTGACATCGAGTCTTACCAAGGGGTAGCGTATTACCCAGTTATGGGTTATGGAGGTCAGATAGGCAGTCGCTTCATGTAAAATACTGGTACTCAGCTGCATCCTGTTAGACTGGAAGCCGACCCCAAGATAGTTTGGGAAAAGGCTAGGCAGATGATGAGGTCTGCAGATCTACCACTTTGGTTGGCAATGCTGGTTCTTTGGCCGATAAATAGCCTAGCTCTCTGGTTCCGAGAGGAGTCGACCAACCGTTTGGCGATATCCCAAAATACAAAAATGTTTAAGACGTGATCCGCAAATAGCAATTATTTTCAAGTTATATAAGTATTTTAAATTAGCTGTCACGCGCAACTTCGTCTGCGTCATATTTTCCCCGTTTTCGCAACATTTTTTGTTGCTGCTCCGCTCCTATTCGTCGTAGAGTGAATATATATAACCTATAGCCTTTCTCGATAAATGGACTATCGAACACTGAAAGAATTTTTCAAATCGGAGCAGTATTTCCTGAGATTAGCGCTTTCAAGTAAACAAACTGTTCGGCTTTATTATTATTAGTATATTAGAGTAGATAATTGTAAGCTAAATCGTTCTAAAAATTATTATTTGGTCCAGTACTCGACTAGAAAAGTGTTTAAAAACAACAACAAACAGGGCAAGCTAAATAAAACAGTTTAAAAATGAGAAAGTCTCGTCGAAACTAAGGTAAATGAAAGTATCGGCCAAGTGCGAGTCATACTTACACGCACACACGGTTCAATAGCAAAAAACAATAAAATAACAATATTTTTAACGCTCATTCATTTGTAAATTTACACTCAACAGCAAGACTGAATTTGTTTTTATAGTATGTTAAAGAAAAACAAAGTTACTGCTGCAGTGTGATGAAACAGTCCCATATTTCAAAATCTTAACATCAAATCTTATTCAAAGCAATTTCGGTTGATATTTTTCTTTCATTCTACATTTTTTCAGAATTTTCCTTCTATTACTTTAGAAATTAGAGGGGAGGGGGGGGGGCAATCACATTTTACCACTTTGGAAGTGTCTATCTTTCAAACGATTGACTTTGAGGCAAAATAGTTTTAGAAACCTCAATGTCATTTTTAAAGACCTATCTAAAGACACACCGTACGTATAGGTTTGATGAAATTATTTTTAATATTTTCAGGTTCATGTATGGGGAGCACCCTCACTTATAATTTTTTTTATTTTTGTTTGAAAATCGTAAAGCGGTTTACAGAATACATCTACTTAGCAATTTCCAACTGTGTAGTCCTAATAGTTTCGGAATAAAGTGGGTGTGGCATACGGACGGACAGACACGACGTTTGTAAGGGTTCCGTTTTTTGCCATTCGGCTACTGAACCATAAGTATATCAATTTTATGTCGCTTATTTTGGCACTTTTGTTGCATATTTCGACAGATTAAAGTTGCATATAACCAAGTCTCTGTTAATAACTATATTTTAAGAACGAGAAAAAATACGGAAATATTCTCCTCCTTTCCATTAATCCTCCTTTCTTGTCTCAGAACAAGTATATTAACTGCATTCGCATTGGAAAAATAACTTTAGCACTTATTTATACATACAGTTCAATTTTTGGTACGACATAAAAAAATTTTGGTATATATGACTATTTCAATAAAGGTAGTCCTTCCGAAAACACCGATGTCTATAATTCTTCTTCTTCGTGGCTTTCTTGACGGTCGTGGTCATAACGTGGCTAACTTCAGTAGGGGATTGAGGTCTATTTAAACCAGTGTAAAGTTGATAATCGTTTAACTGGAGAAAACATTTAAATGGAAACAAGGAATTGTCTTTACTATACCTAATTATGCAGTTTCCAAGTAAGGTTGATCTCTTATTAGCAATCACTTCGTATTGAGCTGAATGGTTTTAATTACACTTAGCGGTTCGCGTGCTCGGCATAGCAAAGCATGAGAGACATGGAATACATGGACTGAGTGGAACGCCATATTTGTAACGCGAAGGTTCATTCTGCAACACCACAAGTTTTGATGAGACTAATCAGTCTCTGGAAAAAAAGAAAATTCTGAAAAAAAAATCCGTGTTATTTAAAAAAATAAGGTGATGATCTAAAGTTTCCTTAGAATTTGTTTCAAAAGCGTCTGAGTAAAGTAAGATTGCCACTTTGAGAGTTAAAACATCAGCCCCTAAAACTATGATGTAGTCAGCATAGCTTAACAGTTGTACAAAGTACTTCATATCTCGCCTCCTTCTTACATAAAATATAATGATATCATCTCTGGAGTGCATTCGTTTTAAAACTTTGATAGCACTTGTTGCAAACTGCTACAATATCTTCAGGAAAATAACGGTTACAGAAACGTTGTGCATATAATATACTAACCCTATGGACTCCAGTCTGAAATAAAAATTTTCTATTCTATTCTATAATATACTAGCTGTCCATCGCAACTTCGTTTGCGTCACATTTTCCCCGTTTTCGCAACATTTTTCATTGTTGCTCCGCTCCTATTGGTCGTAGCGTGATGATATATAGCCTATAGCCTTCCTCGATAAATAGCTATCTAACACTGAAATATTTTTTTAAGTCGGACCAGTATTTCTTGAGATTAGCGCGTTTAAGGAAACAAACAAACAAAAAACTCTTCAGCGTTAGTTTGTTTATCTGTTTGTATATAGTTAAGTTTTTATAACTTGACCATGCTATTAGCTCAAGCGAAATTCGTGTAGAGTCAGCGACCGTTGAAAAAACAAATGAAACATACAATCACGGACGGCACGGTTGGCGCAGTGGTTGAGCGATTGACTGCTGCGCTGCGTGTCGCGGGTTTTATCCCCGCACGGAACAAATATTTGTATGGCCTACAGATAGTTGTTCCGGGTCTGGCTGTTTGTGTATGTGAGTTTAAATGTTTATAACCCACGATACAGAGAAATTCCTAGTGTTGGGCAACGTTTTTTAAAAAAAAAAACTCGGATGTAAATCCCGAAGGGTTAGGCAGAGGTCTAACTAATAACTTAATAAACTCAGATTTCGCCAGTTATGTTTAAAGTCCATTGTAATAGGGGGCGAGCCTATTGCCATCAACTGGACACAAATCCAGACTCCGTGACTGCTACTGAAAAATTCCTGATGGAAAAACCCAATAACACTGCCCCACCTGGGAATCGAACCCAGGTTAGTGTTACTTTAACCACCAGCCCCTCAAATTCTACTATTCTGAATTATTATATACTAGCTGTGCCCGCGGAATCGTCCGGGTGGAATTAGAATTTTTCGAAAATTGAAGTAGCCTAAGTAACTGCTTATTACATCAGCTATCTGCCAGTGAAAGTCCCGTCAAAATCGGTCCAGCCGTTTCAGAGATTAGCCGGAACAAACAAGCAGACAGACTGACGCACAAAAATTGTAAAAAAAATATTTTGATATGAATGTACCGTATAAACATTCATATGCAGTAAAAAGCAGTTATTTTGATACATATTACAAACAAACACTTGATGGAATGCTATAGATGTATAGATTATACGATATACTATTTATATCTGAATTATTTAGCCACTCGCCCCTCACAACAGCCACCTAATGATATAATCTTAAAACAAAAGCGTCAATATTTCAGAATATAATAAAGTTATATACAATATGGCGTCCATTGCCTATTGTTACGAAGATTAATAGTCGCACTATGAGAGAGGGAAAAATTATAGAAGGGAGGATTATACTAGCTGTGTGCTGGGGGTTTGCTTTAGAAAATATTTTCTAAGCAGGACCCCTGTATTTTGTATTGTCTTTGTTAATTGTTTTACGTGTAAGGAGTGAGTGAGTTATAGAGTGACTGTTGAGATAGATTGATTGAATGAATGAATGATTAACTGATGTGAACAGAAATGTGATGACAGCATGTCATTGTCAATAAAAGGTAATGAAAACATTGTTTAGATTTAAAGGATTGATATTCGTAAAGCTAAAAGCTTTGTATGTTGTTTCTTTATAATATTTACTGGTAGCGTAGTGTCTATTCTTATATCTAGCAAGTACTTACTTTAAAAAATATTGTTTCTTGAGTAAAACAATAAAATACTTTATTTACAGAAACGCAGTCGAGTATCTTTAAATAAGATATCTTATATACGTATTAATATTTTTTTAATTGCAAGCTACATACAGATAACATACTATTTACGCCTATACAAGATGTTGTTTTGCATCCTCGTCAAAATTCAGGACGTTGTCACAAAAGACGTAAATATCAATTTAAATTACAATACCTAGTTAATTATTAAAATACTGCTATTTTTTGTGGTTTAAATTGGTCAGTATTTCAGAATAACCCCCATAACGTGGTTTAGGGAGTAAGAAATTATCGAATAAACGTTTGAGATTGTTTCTATGTGTGAAAGTGCAGTTATGGGGCGAGAATTGTACGGGCCGTTTTTAAAACACGGCTGGTTAACACTTTCCGATTTCCGTAAATAAGAAATAAAATAAAAAGTACCTCGTTTAGCCCATTTTATTATTGATTCGGGACCAGAAACATTAGCATAGTTACCTCCTTGAATTTGACGAGGATGCAAAACAACACCTTGTAATGCAAGAGGACAAGTGAAAATATACATTTATTTTCTCTTTATTTATTATCATTACGTACTATTTTCATCTTTATAAAGAAAAGTTAATCTCCATTTCCTTTGGTCACGCCATAACTTCAGAAAGACTTAACCGATTTGATTCATCTTTTTTTTAAACGTTTGCTAACACCTGTAGAAGGTTCTAGATAGGTAAGTAGGTAGTTGGTAGGTGGGTAGTAGGTAGGTAGGTGGTAGGAGGTAGGTAGGCAGTAGGTAGGAAGGTCGTAGGTAGTAACAAGTGCATTGCAACGCATGGTGATGAACGCCGGGATGAGCTAGTTTTTAATTAAAATGTATTAAATAATAAAATTAAATAAAAATAAAAATTGGCGGAGATATCGGTGAAAATACTTAAAAAAAATACAAACTATAGTAGCCCACCAGCATCGGGAACAGGGTCAGATCAACCAGTGGTCAGGGCTCTCGCGAAATTAACCTCCTAAGAACACAAGCCGTGTCCAAGAGTACCGCTCTCGGAATTAAGCCCCTGTTTCAGCTGCCTAACGAGACCCTCCTTAGATGTTAGTCGGGGCTTGGCTATCAAGCCATTGCTACCTTTCGATCAAAGCAGAGGTGCAGTCAAACAGCAAAATTAAAAATCAAAATATTTTTATTTCACAAATGCCTACATAGGCACTTGTAAAACGTCGAAAAAAAGGCGCACGTTTCGGGTTGGTCGTTTCCTATGGAGAAGAACCGGCAAGAAACTCCATGGTTACTCTTTTAAAATCATTTCGTTTTACAATTTTCCTATATGTAGCGTTAGTACTAAAGTATGGGAGGACATTGTAGGCCCGACAATAATTCGTTGCTTACTACAAAACGTAGAACAGTTAGATACCAAGGATCTAGGAATCTATAAGGCCTACAATGTCCACACATTTACAAACAATCGGTAAATAAGAAAAAGAGTCTCTAGAAAAAAAAGAAGATATTACAAAAAGACTAGATTAAACAAGTAACACAAATGGGACAACATCTAACGGGACTGCTGCGGCTGAGCGACTGGCTGCTGCGCTGTATGTCGCTGGTTCGATACCCTCACATAACAAATATTTTTGAAGTGAAACTTCTTATGCGACTTCCAACAAGTTTAACGTTCTAATGGAGGGGGAATACTTTCTATTACCCACAAAGAGATGGCGCTATTACAAGATTCGTGACTACGTAGTTCTACTAGGTACGCAAGATGGCGTGCAAATAGACATGCATTCGACTCTTCGGTGTGACCAGCCTTCGCTCTGAGTAGAATAACCTCGATAAACTTATGTAATAAAAAGTGTACAACAATAAAATATTATTTAGAAGCTCAATATAATAACGAGAGTGAATGCGTGACTCTCGAACGCATGCGTGTAGTATTACGAAGTTTCACTTCTTCCACGCGGAGGGACTCCACGCACTATATTTTATTACCTACATGTAGTTGTTCCGGGTCTAGCTATTTGTGTATGTGAATTTTTGTTTTTACACAAAGTAGGCTAGCGTTTAGCCGCACCTCGGCTGATGTGAAGCGATGACGCGGCCTAGGGTGGAGCAAGCTTGCCTAGAAGAAACCGCTGTGCTGTCTAGGAATAGAAATTTCTATTAATTTTGCTGTCTGTATGAAGTGGTATCGTACAAGCGTGTTTCTATCTTAGATTCCACACTCTTTGAAGAGATCCCGATAACCCGTGAAACAAACGGTCAACACATTTACATACTAATGTATATTAACATAAATAATATCGAAATAGTCTTTGTTTGTGACAATTACATTTTGTAAGCTTGTATTGTTCGCATTGTTTCGACACAATGGGCTCTTGCAAACTATTATTTATTACATAGATTAAAGGGAATTATTTTGACATTGGGAGCAATACAATAGGGCTTAAATTAGAAATTGTTTGTTGATTGCCTCGTTGGTCCAGTTAGTTATAATAATCGTTATTTATAACGGACTAGCTGTTGCCCGCGATCTTCGCCCGCATGAAGAATCGGATTTCGGATTTTGTTAACAGTTTTAAGGGTTTTATTTATTATGCACGGAACCTCACTACTTTTTCTAAAATCGATGTTGTAAAAGCCCCGTCAAAATTGGTCTAGCCGTTTCGGAGATTAGCTGCAACAAACCACAAGTCGACAAAGAATTACGTTTTTTTTTGTTATAAGTACCGTACTGTATACAAGGTGTTGTTTTGCAACCTCGTCAAAATTCAGGAAGTTGACAGTAAAGACATAATAATCAATTTTAAGTTGCGGTACATACTTAATCCTACTAATATTATAAATGCGAAAATTTGTGAGGATGGATGGATGGATGGATGGATGTTTGTTACACTTTCACGCAAAAACTACTGAATGGATTTGGATGAAATTCGGCACACGGGTAGTTTATAACCTGCATTAACTAATTAATCTACTACACAAATAAATAAAATTAAAGTGTCTGTTTTTGTTATCAAAAAACAGTGGGTAGGTATTTTTATTTATTTACGGAAATCGGTTAGTGTGAACCACCTGTGTTTTAAACATGGCCCGTCTCGTCCTATAAACACACTTTCACACATACAAACAATCGCAAACGTTTATTCGATAATTTCTGATTCCATAAACCACTTTAAGGGGGTTTTTCTAAAATACTGAAAACTTAAACAACAAGAAAAACAGCGTTTATTAATAACTAGCTTATGCCCGCGGCGTCGTCCGCGTGGAGTTCAATAATTACCCCACGGGAACATACTATCGGGATAAAAAGTATCCTATGTGTTAATTCAGGTTGTAAACTACCCGTGTGCCAAATTTCATCCAAATCCATTCAGTGGTTTTTGCGTCAAAGAGTAACAAACATCCATCCATCCATCCATCCATCCTCACAAACTTTCGCATTTATAATATTAGTAAGATAGCTGTTTTTCAACCTTGCATAAATACGATGAGGGCTCATCGATTTAAGTCTTCATTGCTGTACACTTCTACCAGCCCCTGCTAAAATACGGGCGTGATATTATGAAACGGTAACTTAACCTCGCACCCTTTCAGCGTCAGTTGGCAAAACATTTTAATTATAACTCATTATATTTCACAATTTTCAGCGGGCTGACATACTTTCAAAGGGTTGAGCTAAGGGTGTGATTATATTGATAGGCGGAGCGAGCAGCGGGTAATGCTTGCACTACTCAGCAACAGAACAACCTCGCCCTCCTTTTTTACGGATGGGAAATTATCAAATGACTTCTCCCGCTCTGGGCGGAGAGGCTAGGGAGTGTCAGACTTGTACTGACTAAAACCCACCCATGTTCCTTCTTCGCCCTTTGTGTTCCAGGGCCGCGGTATCTCTTTCGAACAACCCGCAGCCCTGGCAGGCATCGGCCCTCTCGGACCCCTTCCGGTTTGCTGACATCTCCTTGAAGCGCGCGTGGAACACGTACGCGCCGTCGACACGGCCTGTCGTCATAAGACGGACGGACGGTGAGCTAGCCCATTACTCACCGTCCACAGGCTCGCGCCTACGGTGGCCGGGGGCCACTGGTTGCCCCCCGTCTCCCGCGGTGGCTGGGACGTGAGTTTCTCTCCCTCTCACGTTCCGCCACCTCCTTCGCTAAACCTCGCCCTCCCTTGGTCGGGCAATTTGTTATTGTGTTTTTCAATCCGGAATTTCTCAGTAACAAAACTGTAATATTTTATTTTACATAATGGCCTCATCATCATCAGCCTATAATGTTCCCACTGCTGGGACACAGGCCTCCTCTCAATGAGAGGGAGTGGGCTGTAATCCACCACGCGGGCCCAGTGCGGGTTGGTAGATGTCACATGTTTTCGAATTTTTAGTACTAGGATATGCCGGTTTCCTCACGATGTTTTCCTTCACCCTTTTTGAGGGCAACGGTGATGAAATAAATTACATACAGTAATACGCCTACCTGGGTTCGAACCCACGGCTTACTGCTCGTCGGGGCTGACACGACAGGGCCACCGCAGTTCTCTATGCATAGGTAACACATGGTAATACTCGTAAACGTCTACCAAAGAAGTCATAATATATTTCCCTGTTTCTAAAGAACTGCAGTATGAACGTAGTCATTATGGCTAACGGCTAAACCAAAGCGTTTTAAAACAGTCTTGTGGAACGTTTTTCAATTGCAAAGAGTAAAGAAAGTAGGTCATTTTTGAAGAAAGTAGTTCCTTTTCAATGGCTTCTAAAGTGCAGTACTTATTATAGTTGCATACCTAAAAGGTGCCCTGGGACGCTTTTATTAAGCGAGGCGCCTTCTTCAAGGTTTTTACAAGGCAGCCTCGTTTGTCCGGGTTCGATTCCCAGGTAAGGCAGAGTGTTATTGGATTTTTCTAAAAGGAATTTTTTAGTAGCAGCCACAGAGTCTGGATTTCTGCCCGATTGATGGCAATAAGCTCGCCTCTATTGCATGGGACTTAAACAGTTACACTGACGGAGTATGGTGTACTATTAGGTACAGTCCTGCCTGACCCTTTGGAGAATACAGGCGTGATGTTATATTGTGTTACATAGATATCAGTGACAGAGACGAAGGTTTACTAGGAAATCTATACATACAAATAAGTAAAATTGAAGTGTTTGTTTGCAATATTAAAATAACCGCTTTTTACTATATACTTATGAATGCATATACGGTACATATACCAAAATATGTTTTTAGGGTTCCGTACCCAAAGGGTCAAACGGGACCCTATTACTGAGACTTCGCTGTCCGTCCGTCGGTCCGTCCGTCCGTCTGTCACCAGGCTGTATCTCATGAACCGTGATAGGTAGGCATCGTAAAGGGGGCTCCCATAGTTTTTATAAATGGTACGGAACCCTTCGTGTGCGAGTCCTACTCGCACTTGGCCGGTTTTTTTTACATTTTTTGTCTGTCTGTTTGTTCCGGCTAATCTTTGAAACGGCTGGATCGATTTTGAAGGGACTTTAACTGGCAGATAGCTTATGTAATAAGAAGCAACTTAAGGCTACTTCTTAAATTCCACGCGGAAGAAGTCGCGGGCACAGCTAGTTGTAAATAAATGTTATTATGGATAAGCTGACATCAGAAGAGGGTAAATCAAAAAGTATTTGATTCTGGGAATAACTTTACTGTGTTATTATAACGAATGTAGAAACACTCTTAAAGAAGCTGAAGACAACAAAACATGTTGCGTTATGAATCCAATAATCCGTTTCACACTTCGCCAGCTTATAAAATCGGGTGACAAAAAAGCAGACCAGTTGTTTATAATACCGCTTAATCTTGGAAGCAGCTTTTC
The DNA here is from genome assembly GCA_963082945.1 of Cerastis leucographa. Lineage (NCBI taxonomy): Eukaryota > Metazoa > Arthropoda > Insecta > Lepidoptera > Noctuidae > Cerastis > Cerastis leucographa. Next base: position 1,235,259 of record OY720376.1, read on the forward strand.
GCAACAGAAACTGCTTTAAAAACAACGTGGCTAAAATAAACGTTATTTATTTGACAACGTTATTTTTATACGACATTAATTAAGAGAAAATTGTCGGCGTTTGTTTATAGAACAAGAACATAATTATGTAACACAATATCTCAGCTCGGGTCCGATTTAATGATGAAATGTTCGGTCTCCCGGTTCAGACAGAATACAGACTGGCTATAGGACAGTGACAAACCTCGTTGCTATTAAAATAAAATCATTTCGTCATCACAACAAACAATTCATCCAAGCACACACACACTCACACCCACTCATACACACATCCATACTCGCACACACACATACACCATTCACACGCACATACACTCACGCACAAATACACTCACGCGCACATACACTCAAGCACACATACACTCACGCGCACATACACATAAACAAACACTCGCGCACGTCAAATGTTTTTCTTTTTTTTTCTTCTGACTACTCCTAACGACTGTCAAAGATCTGCAAATGACAGCTGGGACCACCGGCTTAACGTGCTTTCCGAGGCACAGAGGAAACTCGGTATGTAATTATGGTCACTCATCCACGGACCAACCTCGGCAAGCACGGCTTTACCTTAAAGATCGACCCGTGCGGCTGTTATTATTTAGCCACGAGCTCCTCGGTAGGACTCAATATAACGCACTGAAAACATTGTGCTGAAGGATGCATTGAGTCGTGGAGGTCGTGGAGGTATTTATCGTAAAGTTATAACATTAAAACAGTTTTTTTTTTAAGTTGAACATTCGCCTCCAATATCTCCGTAACTAGAAAGTTCCCACAGAACTCGACGGCCTTATACAAAAAAATAAACGCACTGACGGGTAGAACAATTCCCTTTCGGATTCGTAAAGGATATTTATAACACGTTTGCTCGTAAAGGGTCTCTTAATGCACCAATTTCAGTATCGTAATGTATCCTCATTACGCACTAGTGCGGTAATGTAAAGTAAAACACACGGTTTATCATAATGCTCCGTCTAAAACGAACGGTACTTTTTTAAATCTTAGCAAAGAGTTTTTATTCAGAAAAGTGGTCAACATTTTATGAATAAAATTAACTTGGGAGATAAAATATAATAAATAAACATTTAATTCTTTAATTTAATCAATTTTGACCATAAATTACAACCATTTATCTGTAACAAAACACAAAAATATTAAATTTACTTTATTAGTAATACTGGCTGTTTTTGTGACTTTGCCTTAAAAAAAAAGCGCTGATGCCCGCGCATCGCTAAAATCATAATTTGTGAACGAGTAAAAATTATTCCGCGCGCTTTTTCTTTTCGCTGTATTGTTTTTATTTGAAAATTTCGTCCGAGTTTTATTTATTTCCTCGCAAATATGTTATAAAACGTCGTATGACATACGTGCACTTTGATAATTACAGCCTCTGCTTTCTTGTAGCCCGGCTGTAATTTTCAACTTACCGCACTTATATCATAATGTACTATTTTACACCTATTAGATATGTTCATATTTACTGCTAGCAAAGAGTCTGCTATCCATTAGTATTATCCGTCAGAACTATCGGCCAATACTAGCTGCCTATTAGATATTTTAAGTAAAGCGTAAACTACATTTCAACTTCAACTAGAAATATTAAAATCCACATTTTCTTCGTATATTTTCAGTAGCAAATCAAATTACGGATCTCTGCACCTTAACATTTTAACTGCAGCTATTGGATAAGTATATACAGAAGTTTTACTTTGTAATTCTTATTATCACGCCTGAGGGGATAGGCTGCGCTGAGGTGTAGCAAATACAAATAATTTTTGCTGGTTAAATACGGTGCAAAAATTTGGTCACTTACTGAACAACAGAAGTCCAAACTCAAGTATTGCCAGCGGGCAAGGAAGCGCAGCATACTAGGTGTTAAGCGTACAGATTGCGTAAGAAACACTACGCTGCGTTCAATTACTCAAGTTACAGATGTTGGAGAAAGAACAGCCAAGCTGAAGTCAGAGTAGGCTGGCCACGTAGCACGAATGCGCCTGGAGAGATGGGCAAAGATCGTCTTTTACTGCACGCCTGACGGAGGAAATTGCCGTCGAGGTAGACCGCGGCGAAGGTGGTGTGGCGATCTGATCTTGTTTGCAGGCCGAACATGGTCAGATAGTGCACAGGACAGAGAGGTTTTGAAGGAGAAAGGGGAGGCCTTTGCTCCAGCAGTGGGACACTCAACAGCCTAAAAAAAAACGGGTTGCACTCCGGGAGTGGCAGAAGTGAAAACTTGAATATTAACGTTGTGCATTTTTGATATTTTGGAAAGGTTAGGGAATAGTTTGCACGAATTGCTTTAATAAGCAGTACAAAAGTACTATAATTTATGTGGTAAAATACAATATTCATTAATTGCGCTATCGTACACAAACATGACAATTTATATTACATTAAAGATTTAATACTTCAGAACTATACCAAGATAGTTTGGGTAAAGGCTAGGCAGATGATGATATAGCAAAACAAGAGTTGGGTGATGAGATGACGAGTAATGCAGAAGTAAGGAAGAAGAAGACATGGAAGGACAAGAGAATGGTGATTTCTAGCAAATTAAAGCTACAGTAGGTTTTCTGTAACTCCCTACCTATTGTATAAAAGTATTCGTAGCTAACGAGGTATCGAGCAAACTCCGCTCTACCTTTTTTTTTTTTTTTTTTTTTTTTTTTTCGGGATGGGAAATCATCAAATGACTTCTCCCGCTCTGGGCGGAGCGGGAGGGAGTGTCAGACTTGTACTGACTAAAACCCACCCATGTTCCTTCTTCGCCCTTTTTGTTCCAGGGCCGCGGTATCTCTTTCGAACAACCCGCAGCCCTGGCTCCGCTCTACCTACGACCAATTGAGAGCGACATAGCTCGGGATTTATTTACATGGACTTCTTTTCAATAGAGGTGAAGACTAGGTAAGGAAAACGATATTCTATTTTGTCCGTCAGACAGGTAATACAAAAATATTAGACACGTACCTATTTTTTGTTTTATCAAAATATCAAAAAAATACTTAGTTAAAACTCATTAAAGTTGGAGAGTGGGGGCTCACTACGTCACAAGTAGGTATAAAACTTACCTACATGTGACGTCATGCGCCATTTCAACTCAATATATCTCCGTAAATTTATGAACACGTGAAAAAGGGTGACGTCACGGATGTCAAACAGTCATAAACCTCAGTACGTCTCGCTTATAAATAAAAACACTACAAAGTTTGTTTGGCATAAATTTATTGTGAAAGTACAGTAATAAGTGTATTTAACAAGTGACATTGTTATCCAGGGTTTATCTGCTGTATGAAATATAAATTAGCTAAAGTTGTGCATAACGATCTCCAGCAAGTACTAAAATACCCGAAACGTAAATAAAAAGTGAAAAATTTTTACCGGTGAGTGAAATCAAAACTGTGCTTAGTTTCAGTGTGTGCCCAACTTTACATCTATACTGTGTACAAGCCTATGGTGTTTATCTGCACCATACACACCGTGATACCTGCCATAAACGTGTTCCTGTAAATAGCGCCATCTATTGCCTAGCCAGTGTACTTTTTGGGTCTTGTCGATCGCACTAATTTCGTTGCCCACAAGTTGAAATCATGGCTAAGTGTGGTGGTTGTGGCAAGTTTCTTTCGCTGGTGGAGGCCGCTAATTGCAGCAAATGTCATCATTGTTACCACCGAGCCTGCGTTGTGCTTCATAGTACAGGTCCTGTGGCGAACCCCTGGCAATGCCCTAATTGCGAGAAGAATGTGGTGAGGGATAACCGGGCTGAAACACCAGTGAGGGCACGAGCACCGGCGCCAGCTCCACACGAGGAAAGCCTCGTCAATCTTATGGACACGAGCCCTATCAACAGCACTGCCCTAGATGCCACCCAGGAGCTAAATCTCGATATTCTTAAGACTGAACTCAACAGTTTTAAAGAGGAATTTTTGAAGGTCGTGCGTAGCGAATTCCAGCTGCTGCGTGAGGATCTGTCTGAGTTAAGATCATCATTAAATGCGACAAATGATAGAATGAGTAATTTGGAGGAGAGGATTGCTGTACTGGAAAACAGACAGACTGAGCCCATAGTATCATCTGACGTTAATAATCTAATAACCCAACTGCGGAGTGACATCAACGACCGAGATCAAGAGCTGCTTGCAAATGACATCCAGATCTCTAACATACCCGAAACCAGTGGTGAAAACCCTGTCCACACGGCTATGCTCGTTGCATCGAAGATGGGCATCAAACTAAAAGCGCGCGATGTTGTTAGCGCCGAGCGTGTCGGAGGCAGACGTATCAACGCAACGCAGGCGACGGCGCCAGTGGAGACCCGCCCCCGCTTCCTCGTCGTGCGCCTCGCGCGCCGTGACTTACGGGACGAGCTGCTGGAAGGAGCACGAGTGCGTCGCGGCATGACCACAGCGGATCTCGATTTGCCCGGCCCTGCGACTCGGTTTTATGTGAACGAACGCCTTACGAAGGTAAATCGAGAGTTGTTTCGGATCACGCGTGAGGCAGGAAATCGCCTCGGTTGGCAGTTCGTGTGGTCAAAACGGGGCCGTATCCTTGCACGGTACAAGCCTGGTGATGCCACTTGCCACATCCGTTGCGAGGGAGACATACTGCGAATTTTCGGACCGGCATCGGCAGCGCCATCTGGTAACGGCGTTAATAACGCACTTTAGTGTTACTGTCTTGTCTGTTTTTGTTTCTAACTGTATTTTTCTAGATAAGTTCATACTTTTTTCCGTACTTATAGTCATGCTGATTTTAAAAGTAAGATTAGTTAGAGTTAGTGACAGTCTCTCAAAATTTATAACAATAAGTTTGTGTTTTTATTTCGGCTATAAGCAATGCTTTGTTTTGGCAAGTGTGTGTCTCGTGGCACACCATAGTGAGCTACACGTAAACCAGTTTTATGACACTCAACACATTTATCTACGACTACACATCACAAATATCCTATTCCATTTTATAAAATTTTTGTTTACACATGGTTTTTCTTATAAGCTACTATTTATATACCACTATTTACAACCTTTAGTTACTTTAATCTTGCAAACTATCTACATATCTATAATTCAACTTAAACTAACAATTTATGAAACTTCAATTAAATATGCACTGATGATAATATGGATTTTGCTAAATGAAGGAATTTATTTTATACTATTATAATGACTACTAAAGGAGAAAAGTATTTTAAAGTAGGTTTTCTTAATGCTGGCTCATTGAGTACAAATCATGATGATTTGATTGGTGCGCTCGACAAGCATTGTTTTGATGCTATGGCCATCAACGAGACTTGGCTCAGACCGGGTGAGGAGGGGCGCGCTCCGGTGGTGCCGGGCTATCGTCTGCGTCACACGCCGCGGCCAGCGAGTGTTCGCGCGGGCCGTGGTGGGGGCGTCGGGTTTTATCTGCGGCGCGGCCTGAGTGCACGTATTTGTCCTTGCGCGGTCGATCCCAGGTTCGAATCGGTCGAACAAATGTGGCTAACGGTATCTGTGAACGGCAAAAAAATTGCCATAGGCACGGCTTACCGTCCACCATGGCTTGACCTTGTCATTTTCTTGGATGCCATAACGGCCTCCATTAGTTTATTAGGAAATTGCGACCACTACATACTACTTGGCGACTTCAATGTTAATCTGCTAGACACAAACGGAATAAAAACTAAACATATTAATGAATTTCTGAATTCTCTCAGTCTAACACAGTTGGTCACAACACCTACTCACTACACAGCATCCAGTGAAACTCTCATCGACCTTTTATGTACTGACCTGAGAGCAAGATATACAGCAGTAGAATCGTTCGGTTCAATCAATGGCCACTGTATTGTAATTAGTGAGTTTAACATTAAGCGCGAAAAATTCAAACCATACCTATTTAAATATAGGCCTCTAAAAAATGTTTGCTTGGAGAGATTTAACAAGGATCTATCATTACTAAACCTGGGAATAATTTCGTTGCATGATACCGTTAATGATATGGTGCATGACTTTAACACCCGTCTTACTTTACTGTTTGATGCTCACGCACCAATCAAAACATGTACTGTCAAGGAAAAGTCGTATCCGTGGGTTACAGATACTATCAAAGTTATGATGCGTCTGCGTGACGATGCACTAAGTACCTACAGGAAAACAAAATCTGATTCTAAAAAAAAATACTACAAAGACCTGAAACACTTGGTAATTAATTCGCTGCACAGTGAAAAAACTGCATACTTCAAACACAACATTAATAATAAAATTAAAAACCCTAAATTGCTATGGAAAAATCTAAAATCCACCTTATCCACCTTTAAACCTAAACAAGACCTTCCGTCGCATTTTACAGATCCTGACTTAATAAATAGAAACTTTTTAACGGTCCCCGGCAACACCGTGGCTTGCGTATCGCTTATTAATTATTACGAAAGTCATAAACATAGTGAAGCAATTTTCACAGTCGCACCAGTTGACCAGAACGATGTCTTACGCACTATCTCTAGTCTCAATAGTAACGCCGAAGGCTACGACAACATTTCCTTGGATATGATTAACATGACCATGCCGCACGCGTTAAATGTTGTAACGGACATAATTAACCGCTCCATAATGACGTCAACGTTCCCTGAGCAATGGAAAATTGCCTCCATTAGGCCCTTGCCGAAAAATTCTAATCCATCCACTTTAAAAGACCTTCGCCCCATAAGTATATTACCATGTCTATCTAAAGTGTTAGAGAAAATTGTCAGCCGCCAACTAACGCTTTTTCTGGAAAAAAATAACGTTCTACCTGACTTACAATCCGGGTTCAGAAAACAGCGCAGCACATCTACTGCTTTACTAGATGTTACTGACAATATTTTATCTGCCCAAGATAAGGGAATGTGCACAATACTTGTCCTGTTAGACTTTTCCCGCGCTTTTGATACTATTAATATCCCACTATTACTATCGAAGTTGAATTACTATGGTTTCGAACCTGAAACTGTCCAATGGTTCCGTAGCTACCTAAGTAATAGGAAACAACTTGTTGACCTGTGTTTGAGTGACGGCACTTCTCTTAGGTCAACACTTATTGCTATAGAGAGAGGGGTTCCGCAGGGTTCTATTTTAGGTCCAATTCTTTTCATCCTGTACTGTGCGGACATAATAAGAAGCCTCCAGAGATGCAAGTACCACATATACGCTGACGATGTCCAACTTTACATTTCATTTAGGCCTAACGAATATGACAGTGCCATTAAAGATCTTAACGAAGATCTTCAGCGAATCGCCGTTTGGTCTGAAGAAAACTGTCTATCGTTAAACCCATCAAAAACAAAGTATATGGTGTTTGGCACTAGACAACAGCTGGCTCGACTGCCTCTGACTTTTGACCTGGAACTAATGGGCGATACAATTGAGCGAGTGCATGAGGCGCGAAACCTAGGTCTTACAATGGACAAAGACCTTCGTTTTGAAAAACACGTAGCGGACTCGGTAAGAAACTGTTTCTATCGCCTGAAGGTCTTGTACAGGATGAGGCCTTATTTGTCCGAATCGCTAAGGGAACAACTTGTAGAAACTTTAGTTCTTTCTAGGCTAAACTATGCCGACACTGTGTACGGCCCTCGCCTACTAGCTCGCACAGATCGGCTCATACAAAGGGTACAAAACGCGTGCGCACGGTTTTGTTACAACATTCCCCGCAGAAGTCATGTAACACCCTACCTCAATAAGCATTCTACGTTAAAAATGAAATCCAGACGCAAACTACACTTGGCGTGTCTTCTGTTTGGTGTTGTTAAATATAAAAAACCGGACTACTTATTTAACAAACTTAGTTGGGTAGCTAGTACACGGGAATGTGCAAGAAGGCAATGCGCGCAACAACTCTCGACTCACCCACATCAGACAGCAGCATTCAGAGGTAGCTTTCGGTATGCTGCATCCAAAGTGTGGAATAACCTGCCACCACCAATTAGATTGATAAACAAAATAGACACATTTAAAAGACGTTTACGGCAGTATCTAGTGGAAGCGCAACGAAAACTTGATATGGTCGAACTAAATGTATCAATTATATGATGTTTGAACCTGCCTACCTTATTAACTATACAATAAGTTGTCGACTATGCTGCTCAGTAGTATAGATAGCCGAAGTTATATTTAAATTGTTTTACACACACTTGTATCCTCAGGCGGGTGGTGCTGTTGTGATAAACGCGCCGCTGCGTCCCTTTGCACTTTATAGGTGACCTGAGGCATAAAAAAAAAAAAATTGCACTCGAAACATTATCACTTTCTTCAACCTAGTTATAGAAATATGCATTGCTGCATCATATGCGCACGTTTGTTTTTGTAAACTTACCCATTAGCCTGGCCCACTTGCATGTGACTGAAACGGGCGGCGCGCGGCGTCGCCTCATGATGGACAATTTCCCCCTTTTTTCCACGTAAACTGGCAGTGGGAAATCCTGTATTTGGTCTGTTTTTCGTTTCTTTTGCTAACTTTTTCAGTATTGAAAACCTATAAATATTAATGCAAAAAGTAAAGAAATACATCTCACATTATAATCCGATGACATTTATGCACATATATTATTCTTAATTACCACTTACTTTTTTTTATTTCCTACTATTCGTTTAAATCCACGCAAGTTTGGATTATCCAGTTCCTCTTCTGTCTTAATTTTACATTGAAGTCGTTATAATTATGTAGCCTATAACAACCATATCGAATCGATTGGGATGACAAAAAATTGACAATGCAACCCACACTTAAAAATTATAAAACGTTGACCGTTTAATTATAAGACCGTGGTGCGTGGCTGCTCGCAGCGAATGAAATAAAATGTAGTGTACGTTAGAAATCTGGCAACGTGCGAAACAGGTTTCTAGATCCTTAGTCTGTTGTCATGCGTTTATCCCATTTGTTTACCTTCTTATTTTACTCGGCACTTTACTTTGTATTATTATTGCGTAATTTTATTTTTTATTTGTTATTATTATTGCTGTACACGATCTTATTTTATATAAGCACCCGTCTCACACACACATACACTCTGACACAATATATAAAACTGTTTTACGTCCGTCACATCACATTCGCAGGTCCAGTTGAAAACCAGCGTCAGGCAGCCTAGCTGCCCGGCATTTTGCTGAACTGGCCCTATTTGGCGCTGCCGTGAGGCACACAATAATTATTCCTTTTTTTATTGTTGTTTTTTTTTTATTTTTTTATTGTTATTAGTTAGATACACAATAATTTCCCCTTTTTACTTTTGTTTAAATTTATGAAGTTCTGGTTAATTTTTGTTTAATGTTGTGTGTACTTGTGGCATGAGCCAAATAAACTTATTTTCTTTCTTCTTTCTTTCTTTCAAAAAGAAAAAATACGTGTCCAATACTTTTCAATAAACTACCCGACGGACAAAGAAAAAAAAAATGTGATCACTTATTCATACGAATTTTATAGGCATGTGTTTAGTATTTTTATGATAATGCAAGGTATAAACGGACCCTCACAAAGCCGTCACCTAAGCATTCTGTACATCAAACAAAGTATTGCTGGGAAACATTTAGAACGAAGTTCCTTATCGCGCGTTGTGAAAGGGGGCTAGACGGAAAAAATTCTTACGAAAAGTTGTCACCACACTTTTTGCTATAGTAAGCTATTGTAAGCTTTATTTCTTTAAAATAAAGTTGAAATTTCCTTAAATTACGTACAATTGGGGTGTGTATGTGAGTAAGGATAGATATGATTATTATTTTGAGTGACCGAACTACAAAGTACAAATTCGGTTGTGCAGTTAAGTGAGACGTATTGCTTCGAATTAAGGATTAATCTTCCTTAAATTAAATATTTTATTTTTCGCACACTAACTTAAATCTAAAATGTATTGATATTATGTACGTGAAAGGAACTTCGTTCCATCCGGGTGTCCCTTGACACCTCTCAAGTTATTTTTTTTAATTCGAACTATCATCATCATCATTTCAGCCGTGCGACGTCCACTGCTGGGCATAGGCTTCCCCCAAGTGTCACCACATTGACCGGTCCCGTGCGACTCGCATCCAGCGGATCCCCGCAACCTCCACCAGGTCATCAGCCCACCTAGCGGGAGGCCTTCCAGCGCATTGTCTTCCGGTTCGCAGTCACCATTACAGAACTTTTCAGCCCCATCGGCCATCCGCTGCGAGCAATGTGCCCTGTCCACTGCCACTTAAGTTTGGCAATTCTTCGGGTTACGTCAGTGACCTTGCTTCTCTTGCGGATGTCCTCATTTCTGATTTGATCACGCAAGGAAACTACGAACATAGCCCTCTCCATTATATGCTCGGAATACAGTTTTAAAACCTAGATCGGGCAGGTCGCTACCAAACATCTGATTTGAACTAGCATTACTTGCGACTTTTGAATATGTTTTATTATATTTTACAAATTAATATTATTTTTAAAACTAGATAACTAAAATAACAATAAATTATAAAAGGGCGTCAAAAAACTCCTCCTCAACGCTGTCAACTGGTAACGTGCCCAAGAGACTCGCGGCGTTGCTACGTTGTATGGCAATACTTAGCCTCTGGCCAAAGTAAAACCCAGCCCTTGGGTCTCGGGAAGTGTCAACTAGGCGTTTAGATATTTCCTTGAAAAGGCTGTGAGCACTCGGACCCCACGGCCCCAGAGTTTCAACCCCAAACGGCTCAAAAATATAGTTACCACAAAGGTTACTATATTTACGCCGCTTGAGGTTCTCCGCAGCCGCAGCGGCAGCACCTGTACAGCAAGATATATGTTTTTAGTTATAGTTTACTTATAAGTACTGTTTATATCATTGTATGAGAAATAATACAACTGTGCCTAAATGTAAACTTTTTGTAATACTTTTTAATAAATAAAAATTATTAAATAATAAAATTATTATAAAAAAAATGCCCTTTGGGTGATTTTAAGCCTTCAGATCCCATTGGCCCATTGTGAGCGACCACGTTTCGAACTATAAGTTTGCTAATTCGCCATCCGAGTGAATAAAATCAAGGGCTTGATTCAGAAAGCGGTACTCCTGGACACGGCTCGTATTGTTAGGAGGGTCCTTTCTCTATAGCCCTGACCGCCGGTAGCTTGGACCCTGTTCCCGATACCGGTGGGCTACAATTTTTTATATTTTTAAATGTTTTTTTTTTTTATTATTTATAAGGAATATTTAAAAATATATTAAATTTGTATATAAATGAATAAAGGGAATAATAATAATAAACTAAATAACGATAAGTTCTGTAAATTTATTATCCCTTCAAATCCTTTTTCCAAACATTACCATTTCAGAAATAAATGATTATGAAAATGAATGAATTTAATGAAATGCCAACATCTGCTGCCTTTAATAAAGCTTACTTTCGAGTTACAATATTATCGATAAATAATTGAGTTTAAACAGTTCGCTCGTTTTATAATTGACGTTTGCTTAAATGTTTAATAATTTTGCAACAAATAACTTTATGACGTCACTTCTTTAATCTGCAGGGTAAGACAGGCGTATCGAATAGTATAGACACTCATATTATAGGGATAGCGATCAACTGGGCACAGAAATAAATGAAAGAAATGTAATTATAAAATTCATTGACTGAGCTGTGATCTGTACCACATACGTATAAAGTACATAGTACAGTACATACTACATAGACGACGTACTGTGATGTACTAGATAATATTGGAATAGTTCGACATCTGGAATTACTGGCGATGGCGGTTTTGACGGGCCACGAAACTGGCGAAGTTGCAATAGATTTAAATTCAAAGCATTTATAATTTCACAGGCACTCTTTAATTATCAAAGGACAATTCCATTCCAAAGAGTATTATATTTAGAAGAAAGGCTATAAAATTATAGAAAACATTTTTTTTTTCGGATTTCCAAAATGCAGAAAAAAAACAGGTTGATTATTTACACACAACGCAAATTTCTCGGGGTTTATGTGTGTTTGCGAGCCGTTCATTGATTACTAATGTTTTTTTTTTGTTTTTATACAATAAATAATAACTACTGTCAGCCAGTTTCTCAATTGCCAAGGGCTTCGACCAATAGCTGAGCAAAACCATGCTGGTTTAGCTGGTTTGTCTGAGAGATATTTCTCGACGGCAAGTAAAGCCAAGTCAGAGCTCCATGGACGACATAAGAACTCTGACTCCAGGTGAGGTACACGATGAAGCATGAAAGAAGGTACTATTGTTAAAGGTAAGGTAAGGTGGCCGTCCGTCCGTCTCATGACGACAGGCCGTGTCGACGGCGCGTACGTGTTCCACGCGCGCTTCTAGAAGATGTCAGCGATTCGGAAGGGGTCCGAGAGGGCCGATGCCTGCCAGGGTTGCGGGACTGTTCGAAAGAGATGCCGTGGCCCTGTAACACAAAGGGCTAAGAAGGAACATGGAAGGGTTTTAGTCAGTACAAGTCTGACACTCCCTTCCGCTCCGCCCAGAGCGGGAGAAGCATTTGATGATTTACCATCCGTAAAAAAAAAAGGTAACGTGGCAATTGTTACTCGCTCCTAGAGTAACAATAGCGTACTTATCTTCTTTATTTACGTTTGTTTTTTAAGTCTGATTATTTTGTTATGTTATTACTATTGAAACTAACTGTTATAATTAGGTAAAATTATTCTCATTTGTTTAAAGTTACACAGTTGATTATGTTTAATTATTATTGTTACAAAGATAAAAGTATAATTTCACTATGTAAAAAGTTTGTTGCTCTGCAGTAATTTTTAAGACTGTTTTTTTTTTTTAAATCACTCTCTTTTTTGATTACATTTGAGACTGATTATTAAGTTAAATGATTATCTTGATTATGGGTGATGAAAACTGTGATTTAGATACAATTTTTTTACTTGATTTCTTATTGAGATAAATAATTAAAAATAACTAAGACTCTCATTTTATAAACATACATGAAATCATTTATCGAATCGAGGGCGTTGGCCCTAGGTGCCTCGACCACTGGTAATAAATTAATAACTATCATTTTGTGATGTGCCGGAGCCTAGAAACTGCGACCAACGTGAATGTAGTGTACAGTCACGTCTAATAATATGTATACACGCAGCAACTTTTAAAAGTGATTTTCTCCTACTGTATTGATTAAGGTTTTACGTTTTCACGAACATGGAATTTTGGAAGCCATACTATTACGAAATAGGTCTTATCTCAACGTAGAAACCGTAATTTCACGAGCAAATCACTTTTCAGTTTTGCTAAGTGCATACATATTATTTGACGTGACTATACATGGTCGCGGTTTCTCTAATCTAACCTTTCCTATTTGGCCGAGGTGCCCAAGCTTATCTATTGCGATCAACTTTGAAAGAGGCCAGAAACTCAGATTTTATACAAAATATAAATTTGAATATAAATAAAAATTGCCATCCAACGTGGCAATGACAGCGTTGTCGACGAATTTTTTGACGCCCTGTAATTTTGATACTTGTACATATTTTATTATTATTTTATATTTATTTGTACTTTGTAAATAATGTATATATGTAATATACAAAATAAATAAAGAGGTAAATAAAAAATGATTTTATTAGTTTAGGAGCAACAAGAGATGATCATCATTAGAAGATCAATACTTTTTTAAAGGATCAATTAAATATTTCTTATTTCTCATTATCTTATTGCCCTTGTCCCATGTTTTTTGGGGTCGGTGCAACACGTTTTTTCTTCGCGTCACGCTATCATATACTCATTTTCTTTAATATCATTTCTCACACAATCCATCCATCTTCTTTTTTGCTTTCCATCCCTCCTCATCACATGTCCATACCAAGACAGACTTTCATCTTATCTTCCTAGACCTTCATCGTACTGATACTGGGACCTGACTTGATATACTGATACTGGGAGAGTGTCGAGTGTTGTCACTTATCAAAGTCAGCTTGAATGATCAGAGATCTATCAGCGACAAGACACACAAACAGAGCCACCTACACGAATCTATTTAGTCAGTTTTATTCCCTTACTAGCTATCCCGCGCAACTTCGTCTGCGTCACATTTTCCCCGTTTTCGCAACATTTTTCATTGCTGCTCCGCTCCTATTGGTTGTAGCGTAATGATATACTTATAGCCTTCCTCGAGACATGGGCTATTTAACACTGAAATAATTTTTCAACGCGGACCAGTATATCATGAGATTCAGAGAACAAACTCTTCAGCTTTATAATATTAATATAGATTAGATTTTCTATTTCCACTACTCGCTAACTTCGTGGCCACACTGACAGCTAGCGTGCCATCGATCTTATAATCCAGTGGAAGCCAAAACTGGAAGTCTTTGACTTAGTTCATCTCATTTGAATGTTATGCGACTTTCGGAGCCGCGACTTTTGAAGTCTTGGCTTTGTTTAAGGAATAGTTTCTTGTGAGGGTTTAAGTTTTAGATTAGGAGCAGATTGTCTTGTGGGTAAAGTTGTTGTAACCGCAAGTGACTGCTAGCTTTGTGGTGTGACTTTGATCCCTGGATCAGGAAAATTATTGTGTTTGCTATGAAGAAATTCGCATCTACATGTTTATATTAACACGTAAAGCAAAAACTTTGTACTCTTTTGACCGAGGTGAATGAAATTTGGCACAGTTTATGGACAAATAGTGCAGAAAGCAATAACATTTTATACAGGGTGTAACGGAAAGGGTATATACATACTCTCATATCTCTCCCACTCACATTTACTTACACCCAGTCATACACACATTTGATTTAATTTAAGTTAATGTTTATTAAGTAGTTTAACAAAAAATACGTTTTGCTTCTGTATAACACGCCTTGCAATGAAAGAGCGGACTCTCCTAATACAGGCACTGTCTGCCTAAAAAAGGAGGATCCAATCAAAAATTTGTTTGTGCCTAAACTTGTTTTACCAATACCTATTTTTTATTTTATACTTATGGGTGTGCTACAGACGATCAAACTGAACATGTTTCTCCATCGGACAAACATCGTAATAGCGAAAAAAATATCAGCTGGCCCATACATTTGGGTCGAATAGGTATTGAATTTTGTATGGGGCAGCTGATAATTCTTGCGCTATTACGATATATTCAATTTGATGGTCTGTAGCAGACCGTAAAGTATGTATATACTTAAACCCTTTCCGTTACAACCTGTTTAATAATGTATTAGAAATATATGAAAATAATATTTAAAAAAAACATGACACAGCCTACCAAGCCTTACATACATATATACTAGAGTTGCATGAAAGTTGGTATATATTGTAACAGTTCCGTCTGTACACATTAGTTCTGGGCCGGACCATCTTAGAGAAGAGATTAATATATCGCCGTCCCCGCAGAATAAAATGATAACTGCAAAATGCAACTTTTCAGGAAAAATAAATCAAATCAAATCAAATCAAATCCATTTATTTCAAAAACATGTTTTTGTCGATTGTTCCATAAAAAAAGTTATTTTTTGTAAGTTCGGCAAAATCTGGTTCATGGAGGCCTCTGAAGCAAATTAGTTTGCCGATGAGCGCTCTGGCCCTACTAATACGTCACTCAATCCTGTGCCAACAACATAGCGAAAGGCGGGCGTTTTGGGGGACTGTCTCTTGTAATTTCGATTTTAAAAAGGTGATTATCAGCCTATTTTGAATAAAAGACTTTGATTTGTGCTGCCAAGCTGGTACGGCTGGTTTTGGCCGTGTACCTCTGTCATTCGGAAATTTGACGTGAACTACACGACATGCCGCTACAGCCGCACAATGAATGAGCATAATCGAAGTGTACGCAGTTTTCAAAATAGTTTGACAACTGCGAATCCAGAACAGTCAGCCAGGGCCCTATTTTGGTTATACATGGGCAAACAAGGTAAGCGTGGTCTAGGTTCGGTCGACATGAACCGATACTCTCGAATCGCACCCTCCAAAGCACTCCTCATTTCCTCACAGCTACTTAGATTAGTAGCCATTATGTCATTCACTCACGACGTTACTGACGCTAAACTACGATTGTCGTGGAACCACAGCCTGCGACGACGTGGCAACAATTGTGCTTGCGTAAAATCTAAGTAGGTATTTGTATTTGGTATTTGTCTTACGTTCAAAACTATAAAATTCGTTTTAGTAACACATTTTTATATGAAGCACCTCGTTGGTTTTGAACGAGGGTAACTGCATTTATCATTATGTAGTCGAATATTTTTCACGAGAACATAATTCTATGACTGTTTGTCATACTAACAAGTAGGAATACATTTCGATAACATTATATATTTAATTAAAGTTTAATTTAAGGTCTGTGTACAATCTTTGAATACTATTGTAAAATTTTGTAACTTTGTAACAAAATCTGTACGTATAAAAATTACGAAAAAATTGAGTATATGTATTAGCACACAGATTCTGATATCTCAAAAATGACATGACATTAAAACTTAGATAATGGCAGTTATCATTATAATCTCCGGGAACGGGCGATATGTGTCGAAACTAAAACCTACTTGGGGGTGGCGCAAAACGTTTTATTTTTAAAGGCAATGCTGTTTCTTTGGCCAAATATAAGCTATAGTGTTCTGGGCTTATTATTTTTTAGTGAATAAACATTCTCAAAAACATAACCCAATCCCATAAAAGTTGCAACATCTCTCGCTGAAGAACATTTTAACTCTTCCCTTAACCAACATAATCACCGCTACTAAATAGTTAATCCCCGCTGTAATCACCGGCAATGCTCATCACTACATTGAGCTCATTTCCTCTATTATATCACACTTCGTCCTCACAGCCGGTTATGCAGGGCTGGCACAAGACTACAGGTTTATTTAGAGTTCATTAAGATAATATTGAGATCAGCGGTTTCCCAGTGGTGGCAGCCCCGACTTACGAGCAGTAAGCCGTGCGTTCGAACCCAGGCAGGCGCATTACTTTGTGTAATTTATTTCATCACCGCTGCCCTCAAAAACATTGAAGGAAAACATCATGAGGAAACCGGCATGTCCTAGAACTAAAAATTCGAAGACATGTGACATCTACCAATCCGCACTGGGCCCGCGTGGTGGATTACAGTCCACTCCCTCTCATAGAGAGGAGGCCTGTGTCCCAGCAGTGGAAACATTATACCCTGATGATGATGAAGATTATATTATGTCGATAGCTCGTAAAACTAACACATTCTTTTAAAATGCATTCAATGCAAATATTTAAATTTAAATAAATATTTTTTTAAATTCCACAGTGTTGTCAGTTAGTTGCCTGTTACAAAACGAGATTTTTTTGAGAAATAAATAAATCTGTAACGTATTTAAAATTTGAATTTACAGTAGTATGCTAGGTACTTATTAAATAGCATAAAGCATGTTTTTGTATTTTAGACTTTTATAGGTACATGATTGTGTTGATTGTTTCGAGCGTTTGGCACTCGTGGGCTGCAGCTAAAAATCTGCGTCAGATATCTTGTGTTATCATCTGGCATGATGCTGAACTGAGGCTCTTTTGGCATTAAAAGTTTTAATTAGTTATTTATATGTTTAAATTAAAAGGTGTCTCATATTCTTTACAATGCTAATAATCACAATTTACCTTCCTTCATTCCTTCCCTTTATATGTACCTAGTCTTGGGAATTAATTTTCGAGAATACTTTCATTTCTTAAAGAGTGACCACAGACAGTTTTTGTATCAACCCTAGGTATCCCACGAGCCACACCGCGGTCGTCGGCGCGTTCAATTTCCGCTAACATTTTAATAATTCTCTAAACCATACCCGCGCCGGACCCACACCACAAACCAGATATCTATATAGAAGGTTAAATATACCTACGACAGACTGTATACAAAATCGCTATCTGCTTGTTTCAAGCCAAACTGGTTTGTTCACTGGTTTATTAGTCTTTCTTTTTCTTGTGGTTAGTGATTAAAAGCGTTTAAACCTTTTTTTTTTTTTTTTGCGGATGGGAAATCATCAAATGACTTCTCCCGCTCTGGGCGGAGCGGGAGGGAGTGTCAGACTTGACTGAGTAAAACCCACCCATGTTCCTTCTAAGCCCTTTGTGTTCCAGGGCCGCGGTATCTCTTTCGAACAACCCGCAGCCCTGGCAGGCATCGGCCCTCTCGGACCCCTTCCGATTTGCTGACATCTCCATGAGGCGCGCGTGGAACACAAACGCGCCGTCGGCACGGCCTGTCGTCATAAGACGGACGGACGGTGAGCTGGCCCATTACTCACCGTCCACAGGCCCGCGCCTACGGTGGCCGGGGGCCACGCGTGTTGGATTCCTCACGATGTTTTCTTTCACCGAATCGGAAGGAAATGATAATACAATACGCACGTTACATAAGTAATACGTTAAGCAGAGGTATGCACACTATACATGCACATTTCAAAGGAGTACCTATGAACGGTAAAGGAAAATATCGTGAGGAAACCGGCATTTCCTAGAACTAAAAATTCGAAAACATGTGACATCTACCAACCCGCTCTGGGCCCGCGTGGTGGATTTCAGCCCACTCCCTCTCATAGAGAGGTGGCTGGTGTCCCAGCAGTGGGAACATTATAGGCTGATGATAATGATGATGATGACCTATGTAGGTCACGTTCCGTGATTTCTGCCCACCCCCATGAGAACAAAGCGTGTATATTTGTATGGAATTGACCTTTTGTTCAATAGCTGTCCATGTAAAACCCGCGTTTGCTAAATATTACACCACTAATGTGAGCTGGACGGTCGGTTTAGACCATTAGTTAAATTGTTTACCGACTAAAATTAATTAGGACGAGTTTAAATGTCTAAATTATGTTTGAGAGTGTTGGAAATTGTTTTAAAACACATATTCATTTGCTTTGAATAATAATTTAAAATTATACGCTGATTTTTTTGGTTGTTTAATTTTGTCACTATTTCAGAATAGCCCCCTTAACGTGGTTTAGGGAATAAGAAATTATCGACTAAACATTTGAGATTTTTTGTACGCATGAAAGCGAGGTTATGGGGCGAGGATCAGACGGGCCGCGTTTAAAACATGGGTGGTTCATACTTACCGATTTACCTGAATAAGAAAAATCAATCTAACTATTTTATTATTGACTAGCTGTGCCCTCGACTTCGTCCGCGTGGAATTTAACAAAAAAGTTATTTAGTTTCGTTTTTGCATTTTTATTTATTTATCTAAAATTGCAGTAGCCTAAGTTGCTTCGTATTACATCAGCTATCTGCGTGTGAAAGTCCCGTCAAAATCGGTCCAGCCATTCCAGAGATTACAACAAACAGACAGACAAAAATTGTTAAAAATGTTATTTTTGTATACTTATGTACCGTATATACATTCATATGCATGTAGTAAAAAAGCGGTTATTTTAATATTTCAAACAGAAACTTCAATTTTAGTTATTTGTATAAATGTACTACCTGTCCATCGCAACTTCGTCTGAGTCACATTTTCCCCATTTTCGCAAAATGTTTAATTGCTGCTCTGCTCCTATTGGTCGTAGCGTGATGATATATAGCCTATAGCCTTCCTCGATAAATGGGCTATATAACACTGAAAGGTTTTTTTTTCAATTTGGATCAGTATTTCCTGAGATTAGCGCGTTCAAGCAAACAAACAAACAAACTCTTCAGCTTTATAATATTAGTATAGATAGATAAGGAAACAGTTTACACGGGTACTCCCTTGTGTAGGATTGACATAATAAAGTCAAAGTCAAGTCAAATTCAAAGCATTTATTTCAATTAGACCTTTACAGGCACTTATGAAAGTCAAAAAAACAAAATAAAACGCGAAGCTACAGTCCCAGTCACAAGGCATAATAACTTGTGAAAGTACTGTAGTTGACCATTCCGTAGCGTAGATCTCTATGGAGAAGAACGGGCAAGAAACTCCATGGACACTCTTTTAAATCAAAATATGTAACAAAATCTTGGTTACATCATTCATGTTAAAAGTTACAAATATGTGAGAACAATGTAGAAATACGGACAAGTTAAGAGCGTCCAGAGTAAAAGATCAAATCAGTAATTAAAAATAAAGTAATTAAAATAAACCGTGGCAGCTAAGAGATGACCAGTCACAACTGATAGCGCCCGTTCACGAACATGACGCGTGTATAATAGGTTTTATAAGCAGTAATAGCCTAGTGGTTTGACCGTCTGACTGCCAAGTCATAGCTCTCGACTTCGAACCCAAGACACGCAACTCTGATTTTTAGCACTCATGGGCGTATTGTATAATTATCACTTGCTTCGGTGAAGGAAAACATTGTGAGGAAACCAGCATCATCATTAGCCTATAATGTTCCCACTGCTGGGACACAGGCCTCCTCTCTATGAGAGGGAGTGGGCTGTGATCCACCACACGGGCCCAGTGCGGGTTGGAAACCAGCATGCTTTAGTGAAATTTCTCGACGGCATGTAAAAATGGGTGGCATAAAACTCTGACACCAAGGTAGTTACTAACTACATGATAAAGGAAAGAAAGAAACATCATGAAACATCTCCATTATACAAGGTGTCGTTTTGCATCCTCGTCAAATTTAAGGAGGTAACTATGCTGATGATTCTCGACCCGAATCAATAATATAATGGGTAGGTTATTTTTCTTTCTTTTTCTTTTTTACGGAAATCGGTAAGAGAGAACCACCCGTGTTTTAAACGCGGCCCGTCTGATCCTCACCCTTTAAGCTTGCTTACACGCATGCAAAACATCTCAAACGTTTATTCGACATTTTCCTATACCCTATACTATACCACGTTAAAGGGGCAATTCTGAAATACTGGCAAATTTAAACAACAAAAAAGCAGTGTTTATTAATAATTAACTAGGTACCGTAATTTATATTGATTATTTATGTCTTTTGTGACAACGTCATGAATTTTGACGAAGATGCAAAACATAACCTTGTATCATAATCACTTCCTAGTACCTACCCGAACCAAAAGCTCCATTTCACTGAAAAAAAAACCTTTTTAAAAGCGCTGTAACACGTTACTACCCCTATTTGCACAAAATCTCAGCTATAGAAAATATTTGGACCTTCCATCAATACAGACACGTCTATTTATGTTATACGTACATATATATATAGCTGTCTGTCTGTAGTCGAGTATATTATTTAATAGGCAGCGAGGACGCCAGAAGTATCAGTGCAGCTAAATTATTTACATTTAAAGCTATTTCGTTAATTCAACCAAAAACCAGCCAAGTGCGAGTCGGACTCGCGCAGGAAGGGTTCCGTACCATTATTTATAAAAACGAGCAAAAACATTACTTTTTTGTATGGGAGCCCCTCTTAAATATTTATTTTATTCTGTTTTTAGTACTTTTTGTTATAGCATCAATAGAAATATACATAATCTGTATAAATTTCAACTGGCTAACTATCACGGTTCATGAGATACAGCCTGGTGACAGACGGACGGACGGACAGCGAAGTCTCAGTAATAGGGTCCCGTTTGACCCTTTGGCTATGGAACCCTAAAAATTGACAAAAGTGACGATTCGGACTCGTTCCTGAATGATTGGCCAGAGAATTCAAAAGACCGAGAGAGCTGGAAAGGAAAGGGAGACGACTTTTGCCCAACAGTGGTGCAGCATAGGCAAAATTAAAAAAAAAATCGTTAGAGGTGCACTTTGAATTAAATTTCAAGGATTCGTTTATCAACATGAATGATGTTACCACTATTTTACTCCATAGAGATCTACGCTTTGGAATGGGCAACTACAGTACTTTCACAAGTTTTGCGACTGGGACTGTAGTTTGGAATGGGCAACTACAGTACTTTCACAAGTTTTGCGACTGGGACTGTAGTTTGGAATGGGCAACTACAGTACTTTCACAAGCTTTGCGACTGGGACTGTAGCTTTGCGTTTTGTTCTGTTTTTTGATTTTCAAAAGTGCCTGTAATGGTCTAATTCGAAGTTTTTATCGGAAAGTTGAAAGCCAAATACTTTATTTGACGTAAAACAAAGTAAGTTTTGTCCCAGGGATGGCACAAAATCTCCGATGATGTCACTCAAACGATTTTCAAACAATTTTGATCCTATGATTTCTTGTCGCCAAATGCGTTTTATTTTGAGTTTTTTTTTTTCGATTTTGTTTTTTTTTTCTCTCTATATGTTAATTATTTTTACTTTTTTACGGAGGTACCGTATATACCTACTTTCATAGGTATTCAGTAAAAATCTGTAAATTTTGAAATACAAACTGACAATTTAAATTGTATTTAGTTGTTTATATGTTAGTTTCTGTAATACCACAATCATCTATTTATTTATATGAATCTCCAACAAAGGATAAACAGATACAATAAATAGGGTACCGCGATCAAAAAAAAACCCCATGAAATTGTTATCAAAATCCGATCCAAATTGTAAACGACAGCTAGTAATCAAAATCAAAATATTTTATCTTACATAGGCCTACATGGGCACTTATAAAACGTCAACAAAAGGTGCAAGGTTCGGGTTGGTCGTTTCCTATGGAGAAGAACCGGCAAGAAACTCCACTCCAATTCCATTACTCTTTTAAAATCATTTGGTTTTTACAATATTTGAAGTTACAGCGTTAGTACTTAAGTATGGGAGGACAGCGTAGGTCCGACTATAAGTCATTGCTTACTATAAAAAATTTAAAAAACCCCCGACACTAAAAACCTCTAAAAAACCAGAAATAAAGTAATCCAAGCGTCTTAGCGTCGGGGGTCCGCTTTGTTTTGTGCTTGTACTAAGCGGTCTACTTAGCGGTCCCCCGACGCTAAGACGCTTGGATTACTTTATTTCTGGTTTTTTAGGGGTTTTTAGTGTCGGGGGTTTTTTAAATTTTTAATTTAATTTTTATTTCACGCTTTTTAAACTTATAGTATTTTATCTTAGACTTGACTGTCCCAATCGTGGGCGTAGGCCTCCCCCATTGCTTCCACTTTTTCTCGGTGTTGCGCGTCTTCTCGACAATTAACGAAAGCAGCTAAATTTATAAAAATCCCGATTATTTGGGGGGAGGGGGGGTGCAGGCAACCCCCCCTGGCGATGCCCATGGTTACAAGTGACCAGATTTCAAATTTCGAATCGACCAGACCTGTGGAAGTTGTTAATTTCCCTTCAACTAGAAAAGAGGTGATAACCTTGAAACGGCTGACCAGATTTTCTCGAAACATAGCTAAGAACACTCTCGATTAAAATACCTTTCAAACGACACCAATTTAATTAAAATCGGTTCATCCGTTTAGGAGCTACGATGCCACAGACAGACACACAGATACACAGACACACAAATACACAGATACACACATCAAACTTATAACACCCCTCTATTTTTGGTCGGGGGTTAAAAAGTAGAACAAGATAAAAAAAAAAGTGTAACCTTTCAGTTGATTTACTGCGAGCATATTTGTTATGTGAGCACATTACCCTTCCATCACTCAGTTTATTTTGTAACCACGGACGTACGAAAATGAGGAGGAAACATACATACGTAATATCACGACTGTAAGCCCCGAAGGGTTTGGCAGAGGTGTACCTAATAGGAGGGAGAACCTATTACCAGCATCATCATCATCATCAGCCTATAATGTTCCCACTGTTGGGACACAGACCTCCTCTCAATGAGAGGGAGTGGGCTGTAATCCACCACGCGGGCCCAGTGCGGGTTGGTAGATGTCACATGTCTTCGAATTTTTAGTTCTAGGACATGCCGATTTCCTCACGATGTTTTCCTTCACCGTTTTTGAGAGCAGCGATGATGAAACAAATTACACAAAGTAATGCGCCTGCCTGGGTTCGAATCCACGGCTTACTGCTCGTGAGTCGGGTCTGCCACCACTGGGCCACTGCTATAAATAGGCAGCATAAAAAATACCATATAAATAAAAGAATAGATACATATAGAAGATGTTAATAATAATTAAATCAATAAAGTTCCTAAAACCATTCTTTTATGTCATACAAGGTGTAAATCACCTCATCACGAAGCCGTCAACCAAGCATTCTGTACATGAAACTAAGTAACTTTACGCAAAAATTATTGCTGGGACACGACTTTTTTTTTGGGAGTTGTAAAATCATGTTTTGTGGTAGAACTCAATGTAACGCACTCGAAAACATTGTGCTGATGGACGGATTGAATAGTACGGGGGTCTTTGACCCCTAATATCTTCGTAACTAGAAGGTTCCCAGGTATGGTGTAGAACAAAATAATTATCACAATGACAGGGAGAACCAGTGCCTTTCGGCTTCGTTAAGAGGTGTTTTACACCCTTTATAATGCCCGAGTTATGGGATACATGTCTGAAATGAAGAGATTGTAAAGTAAGATGGTAAATAGTAAATAATGCCGCATATGTTTAAGACTCCCTCTGATAATTCGTAACTCTGCGTCCCTCACAAATTCGGGACTCCATCGCAAAGGGTTCCTTTCAATTCCGTTCTAATGCGAGGGAGAATATTCATAATATATTATATACAGACACTATTATTGTAAGCGCCTTTATTATTAAAAGGATTACCTAATGGTGTATTGGAAGATGAACACTAGGTGAGTAGGTTAAGATTAAATTACTTTCATCTTTTCCTACTGACCTAGTTCATTTTCGATGGCTGAATTGTGGTTTTTTTGAAGTGAAACTTCTTATGCGACTTCCAACAAGCTTAACGTTCTAATGGAGGGGGAATATTTTCTATTACCCACTAAGAGATGGCGCTATTAAAAGATTTGTGACTACGTAGTACCTAGTAGAGGTACGCAAGATGGAGTCAATCAGTCATGCATTCGACTCTTCGGTGTGACCAGCCTTCGCTCAATTTCCATGAGTAGAATAAGAATAAACTTATGCAATAAAAAGTGTACAACAATAAAATATTATTTAGAAGCTCAATAAAATAACGAGAGTGAATGCGTGACATTCGAACGCATGCGTGTAGTATTACGAAGTGTCACTTCTTCCACGCGGAGGGACTCCACGCACAATTTTTTTTTTTATGGCACACGCCCTCCAGATTCCCGAACCACTGCAGCTCCCTGAAAGCCAGAATCAACAGTGGCGACCCCCAGAGAAGCGCCGAGACAATGAAGCTTGACGAAGTCACAGAGAAACAATTTAACTGTCTCGGATTCCGCAATGAAATTAATCGGAAAATAATAGCGGAGGTGTAGGAACATGATTGGATTGTGTGAAAGATAGAAGCAGTAACTTTGTACTCAAATGTTTTATGTTTTTTCCTTTTTTTTTACGGATGGGAAATCATCAAATGACTTCTCCCGCTCTGTGAGGAGCGGAAAGGAGTGTCAGACTTGAACTGACTAAAACCCACCCATGTTCCTTCTTCGCCCTTTGTGTTCCAGGGCCGCGGTATCTCTTTCGAACAACCCGCAGCCCTGGCAGGCATCGGCCCTCCCGGACCCCTTCCGTTATGTTTTTTCCTGTGTTCTCTACTGTGTGTACATAAATAGTAAAATAAATAAAGATGATATTATGGCTAAAAAACCGGCCAAGTGTGAGTCGAACTCGCGCACGAAGGGTTCCGTTCCATTATATAAAAAAAACGAGCAAAAAAAACACTTATTTGCATGGGAGCCCCCTTAAATATTTATTTTATTCTGTTTTTATTATTTGTTGTTATAGCGGCAACAGAAATACATAATCTGTAGAAATTTCAACTGGCGAACTATCACGGTTCATGAGATACAGCCTGGTGACAGACGGACGGACGGATGGACGGACAGCGAAGTCTTAGTGATAGGGTCCCGTTTGACTCTTTCGGTGCAGAACCCTAAAAAGGAGGTGTCTGATGTTTTGGTGAGTAATAGAGAATTATGAAAGAAGAAAACATGCTGCGCCGACCCCAAATAAATTGAGTTTATGGCAGGAGGGTTGATATATTTCAAGGTGAAGGAAAATATTATTATCATGCTTGTTTTTGTTATTTGTATCTTGGTAACGGCAATGGCTTGCAACCTGTTAAATGGGGCTAAAACACCTTTTAAATGGGCGAAATGTGCACTATTAGGTACACCACTGCCTAACCCTTGGGAGATTATATGCGTGATGTTATGTGGAAAATGTTGTGAAGAAATTGTAAAGAAAGATACAGTAAGTAAGCGACAGACTCTTATCCTAACTAATATTATAAATGCGAAACTAAGTTTGTTTGTTACCTTTTCACGACTAAACGGCTAATCGGATTTTAATGAAATTTGGCAAGTATATAGATTTCAACCTGAGGAAGGACATAGGCTATATAACATCACGCTACGACCAATAAGAGCGGAGCAGCAATGAAAAATGTTGCTAAAACGGGGAAAATGTGACGCAGACGAAGTTGCGCGGGACAGCTAGTAATCTATAAGAGATTTTGTAAGCGGGGCTTGTTGCTGAGTTATAATGAATCGCAGGTTAAGCTTCCCGAAGTTGGTCTGCGGATGCGTGACCATTGGAGAGTACCCATTAGATATCGAAACCCTTGTAAGGTTCAGAAAATTTGTTAAAACGTAAAGAGTTTTTAGATTTTTACTACGGAATACTAGATAGTCAGAAGTCAGACAACCAGTCTTACCAAGGGGTATCGTATTACCCAGTAACTGCGTTTTTAGACAGGCAGTCGCTCCATGTAACATACAAGTATCTAGCTGCAGCCGGTTAGACTGGAAGCCGATCCTAAGGGTCATTTCACACCGAGACGCGACGCGACGCGACGCTGCGCGCACACTTTTAAAGAGCGATTCAAAATATAACTTTATTTTCTACACGAAAAGATACACATTTCGTTGTGAGAATTCAGAATACGTTGCACCATGCAGCGCTGCGCCGCGCTGCGTCGAGAGGCCTCGTGATGTAGATTTCAGTAGAATTCAGAATACGTTGCGCCATGCAGCGCTGCGCCGCGCGACGCCTCGTGGCGTAGAGCGACGCAGCGCGAAATCACTGGCCTCTTCAAGTATCGTCGCGTCGCGTCGCGTCTCGGTGTGAACTGACCGTAACATAGTTGTTAAAAAGCAGGCAGACGATGATGCCATATAAATAGCGATTACTAAACTAAAATGGGGTCAAAAGCTTATGTAAATGATCCTTTAAACCCGTCTACCTAACTAAAATAAACTAAAAACTAATTTAGCGCGAAAATAAACTAAACCCGAGAGTTTTAATAATACCTAACACTAACTTTTATGGCATCGTTATGAAAGGGAATATTATTGAAGTTTTAATTAAACAAAACGGAGGGATAATATTTAAATAATGCGGGTATTTCTGTCTGTTTTAATGGATAATTTTAATTAATTAAGTAGGTGATAATTTTACATTGAGGGTTTATCATTATTTGCAAGATTAATCCGGTTAAGTTAAATCATCATCATCATCATCAGCCTATACTGTTCCCACTGCTGGGACACAGGCCTCCTCTCTATGAGAGGGAATGGGCTGTAATCCACCACGCGGGCCCAGTGCGGGTTGGTAGATGTCACATGTCTTCGAATTTTTAGTTCTAGGACATGCCGGTTTCCTCACGATGTTTTCCTTCACCGTTTTTGAGAGCAGCGGTGAAGAAATAAAATACACAAAGTAATGCGCCTGCCTGGGCTCGATCCTACGACTTACTGCTCGTAAGTCGGGGCTGCTACCACTGGGCCACCGCTGCTCTCTAAGTTAAATACCAGTAGTTAATTTTAGCCTCCACAACCCACTGTCTGGGTAATACGATACCCTTGGTAAGACTTCAGATGACACGGTTGGCGCAGTGGCTAAGCGATTGACTGCTGCGTTGCGTGTCGCGGTTTCGATTCCTGCACAGAACAAATATTTGTATGACCTACAGATGTTGTTCCGGGTCTGGCTGTTTGTGTATGCGAGTTTAAATGTTTGTAAACGCACACACGATACAGGAGAAATTCCTAGTGTGGGGCAACATTAAAAAAAAACCGGCCAAGTGCGAGTCGGACTTGCGCACGAAGAGTTCCGTACCATTATTTATAAAAATGAGCAAAAAAATCCCTTTTTTGTATGGGAGCCCCCTTAAATATTTATTTTGTTCTGTTTTTAGTATTTTTTGTTATAGCATCAACAGAAATACATAATCTATAGAAATTTCATTTGGCTAATTATTAAGGTTCATGAGATACAGCCTGGTGACAGACGGACGGACGGACGAACAGCGAAGTCTCAGTAATAGGGTCCCTTTTGTCCCTTTGGGTACTGAACCCAAAAAACAATGTAGAACACAAAATAAATGTGCTGTTTACTTAATACATGTCTTCTTCACTGAATAAAGAAACTCTCACTATATAATATATGTATAATTACATTACTTTATTCAAAAGCATTGTATGTTTGTAATCGTGGTATATTTGTACAAACACCACTTCAGCTAATACGAGTGTCGGTAATCCCGCTAATGATCGAGCTGACGAGTATTAGTTAGATAATTTAATTACAAACCACAAACATGGCGGATTGTCTCATTTATCTGTTAATTGCGAGATTGAGCATATCATAGAATAGAATAGAATAAAATACAAGGTGTAAATCACCTCATCACGAAGCCGTCAACCAAGCATTCTGTACATGAAACTAAGTAACTTTACGCAAAAATTATTGCTGGGAAACGACTTTTTTTGGGGGGTGTAAAATCATGTTTTGTGGTAGAACTTAATGTACCGCACTCAAAACATTGTGCTGATGGACGGATTGAATAGTACGGGGGTCGTGGAGGTGTTTAAAGTAAAAATCTTACATTAAAACTTCGTATTTAAAAAAAACACTTGTCAAAAAGCTGGAACTTTGACCCCTAAACTTTATACCATAGCAATAAAGCTCAAATTGACTACGTTTTAGTTACAAATCATTTGTATGGGAAAAAGAAGGGCTATTTTTAGGGTTTTTCCAGCAATAATTCTAATTTTTCTCGCCGTAAAAACCATCCTTGAACTTCAACGAACATTTTAAAAAAAGATTTGGCCAAATTGGTCCAGGCGTTGTTGAGTTATGCGCTTACCAACACATTTTGCGATTCATTTTTATATTATAGACTAGCACACATTAAATGATTCAAGTCCATATTATGTTAGTAGGCAGATACTTACAGCTATGTTAGTAAAATTTAAAATAAATATTATTTTGGACATGCATGAGCGACCAATGCCTCAGGATTTGGCTGTCCACTCTGTCCGACATCACGCTCAGAAGTGTGTTGGTGCTACTTTTTATCCGAGACCGCGTAACTGATGTTATGCGGTCTCGGGCCTGTGCTTGTGTTGCGCCTGTGTTTTACAAAGGCATAGGCAGAGATGTAAAAAATTCAGAAAGGAAAGTGCTACCTGGATTAAAAGTGTCTTACGACCAAACCCAAGTCATGTAGTCCTACATGTTAGGCGCTCAGCCGTGAAATGGTATCAGAGAGACAAATACAGCTCCTTTCCTATCTATATTTAATCTATACTAATATTATAAAGCTGAAGAGTTTGTTTGCTTGAACGCGCTAATCTCAGGAACTACTGGTCCGATGTGAAAAATCTTTCAGTGTTAGATAGGCCATTTATTGACGAAGGCTATAGGCTATATATCATCACTCTACGACCAATAGAAGCGGAGCAGAAATGAAAAATGTTGCGAAAACGGGGAAATGTGACGCAGACGAAGTTGCGCTGGACAGCTAGTTTTTAATATTACTATGTGCACGGTCCACCTACACGTAACTACATAATTTGCTGACGCCGTGACCTACTTTCTGTGATATTTTTTTTATTTATTTCTTGTACTGAACGTTAGTTGAACAACAGCTGCCTTATAGCGAGGAAACCGCGGATCAGCATCCAACATTACTTTGTGTAACTTTACAATAAACATGAGATCGTGAAATCGGTTGAGCCGATTCGGAGATTAAACAGAAACAAACAGACGGACAAAAAGACAAAATTTAAAAAAAATGACATTTTGGTATATGTACCGTATATACATTTATATGCATGTAGTAAAAAGCGGTTATTTTAATATTACGACCAGACACTTATATTTTATGTATTTATGGTATACAGGGTGATGGTCTGTAGCACACCCTTAAGGATGTATATACCCTTTCCGTTACACCCTGTAGATTATTTGTATAGATTCAGTGAAAAACTGTTATTTGGAAAAAAAACAGTACCCCGAATTCAGCAGATAAAATTTAAATAGATTTTTCACCATGTGTTGCGTTTGATAATATAACGGTATGTTATCAGTAGGTACTGAAACAGTTCTAAAATGTAAAAAAAAAAACATTAAAACAGTTCCCACGTTCGCACTTGACCCACAAAGTAACGCACACGAGTGTTTTACTTCACTGTGCTACGGCGTAGTTCCAAGCTACGAGTGTGCTACGCCGTAGCAACTCTCGTTTGAAACACGCTACGAGTTTCGTTGGAGCAAATTTCGTAACTTTCAACGAAATAGTTTCGCAATGTTGTTGTTTTAGTTGCGTTTTAATGTGGCATTTTGGTTGTTATTGTTATTTATGTTGACAACGTGAATTGGTGATGTGGTTTTAAGAAAACTATTTTCAGTACTTATATCCTTATTTAATAATGCTAAGTGGCACCTATATTAATGGTTTTATTATTTCACTGTTAAAGTAAAGTGCTTTTATATAGTGCATTTATATATTATAAAGGCATTCCTTTAGTTGTCGCCTAGTATTGGTTCAAAATCAAAATGTATTATTTTACATAGGCCTACATGGGCACTTGTAAAACGTCGACAAAAGGTGCTCGGTTCGGGTTGGTCGTTTTTCTATGGAGAAGAACCGGCAAGAAACTCCATAGTTACTCTTTTAAAATCATTTGGTTTTACAATATTTCTATGTTACAGCGTTAGTACTTAAGTATGGGAGGACATCATAGGCCCGACAATAAGTCGTTGCTTACTACAAAACGTAGAACAAGATAAAAAGTTACCAAGGATCTTGGAATCATCAAGGCCTATAATGTCCAGACATTCACAAACAATCGGTAATTAAAAAAAGAGTGTGTACAACAAAAAAAAAGAAAATATTACAAAAAGACTAGATTAAACGAGTGACACAAATGTTGTCATCAGTGCTGTAACTATTCTGAACAGAAGGTGTAATGATTTAATAACTATTGAAAAACATCTGATTTAAAGAAGAAAGAATGGAAAAATAAGATTGAGAATAGTTAGAGACATCCACACATTTGTGCCGTTTTATGAGCTACTAGGGAAGCGACATGTGCGTAGGGGCTCAGGCCAAACTTCTCTATCTTCAACGTAGTCCTTAATTTTGTAATATGCTTTTTTAATAAAGACACTTTTGATACAATTTTAAAACTTTCCATCGGTCAGTTCTGTAACTGACTTCGGCAACTGGTTTTTAAGGATACCACCTCCAAAAGGCCTGCCAACAGTACTCTATCACTAACCGAACTACTCTTTCTGCCTACGTTGTCTGTCTATATGTCTGTCTGTATATAAGTAACAAGATGTATTTTCCAAGAAAATGGCTCTTTCATCAACACGAAAATAAATGCATGCAGGCCTTATTGACCAAACAGATTTCGACAAAATTTGGCACAGGTAGACCGAGACCGGGATTAGGACATATTTTATCCCCAGAGAGATAATTACTCGCCATATAAACACAAATATATACATAAACTTCTATTCATAAAAAATTGAAACCTTTAAAAAAAAAAGGATTGTGTGGTTTTATGAAACCACGGTAAAAGTGAAACTTTTTTTCACACTAGAGCGCGGAGTAGGTAGGCCGCGGAGTAGGGATAAAGTGAAAGGCGCTCTGACGAGCGCCTTTCACTTTAGCCCTACTCCGCGGCCGACCATCACGCGACATGCAACACACAGACGAAAAAGTTTGAGACGATGTAATAAAAGTTTCACTTTAATAAATTCTAAGCACAAAACTAGAACAAATGAATGATGGCTGATACATGCGTCATGTTCGTGAACGGGCGCTGTCAGTTGTGACTGGTCATCTCTTAGCTGCCACGGTTTATTTTAATTACTTTATTTTTTTATTACTGATTTAATCTTTTACTCTGGACGCTCTTAACTTGCCCGTATTTCTACATTGTTCTCACATATTTGTAATTCTTGACATGAATGATGTAACCAAGATTTTGTAACATATTTTGATTTAAAAGAGTGTCCATGGAGTTTCTTGCCCGTTCTTCTCCATAGAGATCTACGCTACGGAATGGGCAACTACAGTACTTTCACAAGTTATTATGCCTTGTGACTGGGACTGTAGCTTCGCGTTTTATTTTGTTTTTGTTGACTTTCAAAAGTGCCTGTAATGGTCTAATTGAAATAAATGCTTTGACTATTCAGCAAATAAAACTGCTACGCCGTAGCATTCTCGTAGACCCTCTACGACGTGCCTACGCCGTAGCACGTTCTACGAGGAACATTTGCGTCTCCTTGCATTTATGAGAAAGACAATAAAATATCATGTTTATCTTTCTAGTTAAAAATGTAGAATAAAGGTCATTTTAACAAGTATGTTGTGTATTTTCTAGACGAGCTATCAGCTACTAGCTTTACCGCGCAACTTCGTCTGTATCAAATTTTCCTCGTTTTTGCAGCATTTTTCATTTATGCTCGGCTCCTATTGCCTGAAGCGGGATCTTTTATAGCCTTCCTCGATAAATGTACTAACCAACACTAAAATATTTTTTCAATTCGATCAAGTAGTATTTATTATCTTTCCATTCCGTCATAGTTGCATAGGTATTTATTTTAATGGTATATATATATGTATATATGTTGTCTTTGTATGTATACGTAAGTTAGTGTATTTTTATATTGTATTTTATATTTTAAATAAGTAATAAAGTTATTTGCTTTAAGTTTTATGTCTTCAATTCTCTCTTCTTCTTTTACATGTCTGCATCTCTTTTTTAGGGTTCCGTACCCAAAGAGTCAAACGGGACCCTATTACTGAGACTTCGCTGTCCGTCCTTCCGTCCGTCTGTCCGTGCGTCCGTCTGTCCGTCCGTCCGTCTGTCACAAGGCTGTATCTCATAAACCGTGATAGGTAGCCAGTTGAAATTTCTACAGATGATGTATTTCTGTTGATGCTATAACAACAAATACTAAAAACGGAATAAAATAAACATTTAAGGGGGAGCTCCCATACAAAAAAGTGTTTTTTTTGCTCGTTTTTATAAGTCGAACTCTTGCACGAAGGTTTCCGTACCATTGTACGGAGCCCTTCGTGCAAGAGTCCCACTAGCACTTGGCCGGTTTTTGAATTTCCAAGTTATCTTTTCGCTGTGTTAAATAATATTAACTTTAAGTGTATATCCTATTTATAAACAAAATGAAAACTTAACAGTAGCCAGCATATCATGACATACAGCTTCAGCAGATAATCTCGTAATATATAATAATTATCTGAATATCCACGCTGACATCTATGTAATCATGATAATCCGGGCAATGCCGCTAGCGGCGTAACATCAGACCTATATTCCCTAAAGAAGTAGACAGAAATGTTTAATGCGCTCTTACTGCGGTTGATGTTTGTTATACAAATAAATAAAATTAAAGTGTCTATTTGTAATTTCAAAATAACAGTTTTTTATTGAATTAAAGTATATAGCGTGACTGGTAATGAGTGACCGATACTTAAACACGTGATTATACTCATGATAATAAACAACTTTCCCAAAGAAATATTTTTTTATACTCATTCTCTTTTATTACAATTACACTACTCCTACCCACTGTGAGCAGGTGCAATAATAATAAGACAGAACGGCATCACGCGGCTAACAGCTGATAGGTCAAGGCTGCACGCGCGCGCGCATTTCATACGGCTGTTGCAATAGTGAATGAGTATAAAAAGCGTTTCTTTGAGAAAATTGTTTGTAGTCATGAGTAAAATCATGTGTTTAAGTATCGGTCACTTATGTATTCGGTACTTGTAACATTTTTTTTTTGCCATTTATTTGTGCCGGCTAATCTTCGAAACGCCTAGATTTTGACTGTACTTTTACTGGCAGAGAGCTGATGTTATGACGAGTAACTATGGCTACTTTTATTTTAGAGAAATAATTAAGGTTCCTTGAAAAAAAAAGTAAAACCCTTAAAATTGTTAAGAGCCTTACGGCATTTCATACAAACTTTCAAGTCCTAACTTTCCGAAATTACTGAACCAATTTTAATGAAACTTTAAACGCACAAGCAGGATACATAGGTGTAAAAATTTACTAAAAAAAAAATTCGATATGACTTTAAAAAAAAAAAGAAATTTGAAATTTCTGTTTCTATAGATAATTTACAATCGGTCTAATTTAGCTGTAACACAAATTTTCGAAGATGTAGTAACTTTTTAGACCTTTGTATCCTGCTTATGTGTATGAAGTTTCATTGAAATCTGTTCAGTCATAACAAAGCTCTTAGCAAAATACAATCCTATTCAAATAGGGAAGGAATATTTATATCGCATCATTCCTGAAGGCTTAGGCAGAGGTATACCTAACTATTAGTAAATACTAGCTGTGCCCGCGACTTCGTCCTCGTGGAATTCAACAAAAAAGTTATTTAGCTTTTTTTGTTTTACTTTTTTTTTATAATAATTTTAGAATTTTCCTAAAATAGAAGTAGCCTAAGTTCAGCCTCCTTATAACATCAGCTATCTGCTAGTGAAAATCCCGTGAAAATCGGTGCAGCCGTTCCATAGATTAGCTGGAACAAACCGACAGACAAAAATTGTAAAAAAAAATATTTTGGTATATGTAAGCGGTTTTTTTAATATTACAAACAGACACATCAATTTTATTTATTTGTATAGATAGGTAGTACTAAAAAACTCCTAATGGAAAAACCAATGAAAGTTCCATGCAATAATGAACGAGCCTTATTCCTATCAATCTTATTTATATGATGAAGTTATATAAACCGTTATTTGAGCCCTGCTTGGGACACGTTGCGGATATTAGCGTGAGTGATGGATGGATGGGACACCCTCCCCCTCCCTTATAGTGAGGGGGGATGAATATGTGGGTGACAGGTAAACAATATGTCCGGGCGTCGGAGTAAGAAATTAAAGGAAACGGACATAAAGTGATACAGATATTTTTTTCTTGGAGGGACTGGTAGACTTTGAGGATACGCATTTTTGTATGTCATAGTTTTAAAAATACACCGTGTAAATCACCTCATCAATAAGCAGTGAACCAAGCATTCTGTACATGAAACTAAGTAACTTTACGCAAAAATTATTGCTGGGAAACGACTTTTTTTTGGGGGGTGTAAAATCATGTTTTGTGGTAGAACTCAATGTAACGCAGTCAAAACCTTGTGCTGATGGACGGATTGAATAGTACGGGGATCGTGGAGGTGTTTTAAGTAAAAATCATACATTAAAAACTTGTATTTAAAAAATACTTGTCAAAAAGTTAAAACTTTGACCCCTAATATCTCCGTAACTAGAAAGTTCCCAGGTATGGTGTAGAATAAAAAAATGATCGCAATGACAGGGAGAACCAGTGCCTTTCGGCTTCGTTAAGAGGTGTTTTACACCCTTTATAACAGCATGAAATTCGAAAAGTGAAAGCCCACGTCCTAGCTGGTACAGATTAAATACAACACCAGTGATAGTTACTCGATTGACCGTAGCTTGCAATTCAGGAAGGGTTAGGCAGAGGTGTACCTAATACAGAGAAACCTGGTGAAGTGGGCCCTGGAAATGAGAGAAACCTCAGTTTTTGAATAACAATGAAATGCCGACACTTTTGAATTAAAATACCTTTGTAACTGGGAATTTTCAAACCTACTTTTACTATTAATATGAGATCAGGTTTCATTTATTTTTTCGATGTTTCCCTTTACACGGTGTAGTTTTGCATCCTCGTCAAATTCGAGGAGGTAGCTATGCTAATGATTCTTGACCCGAATCAAAAAAAAAAAAAAAAAACCGACTTCCATAAAACACTAAAAAGTGGCAAATAATTTTAGTTTCGGAAGTCGGTGACTTGTTTGTTTCATTTACTTTTTTGCCACCGACTTCCGAAACTAAAATTATTTGCCACTTTCCTACCTACTTTACTTTACTTTTACTTTTTTTTACTTTTACTTTTTTTTCCTTTACTGTTCCTCATATTCTATAAATCTCTCAAAGTGATAAAAAATTCTAGGTTCCTTAAGATCCCAGGTTTCACTTTGGTACCTACACCAACTCAATGCCACCTTAAAAACATAAAGCTAAATATAATGTAACTCATTAATTTTAAGCTGGCGTCAAATAAACAAACCAGTTTATTTTCGTCAAGCGTGAAATGATGGCAGAAAATAAGCTTTTTGTTCACAACTAGCCTGTCCCCGCGGCCTCGGTCGCATTATAGTCCGAATTTATCCTACGGGAACGTTTTAAATATAGCCTCATTATCTGCCTAGCCTTTTCCCAAACTATCTTGGGGTCCGGTCGGCTTCCAGTCTAACCGGATGCAGCTGAGTACCAGTATTTTACATGGAGCGACTGCCTATCTGACCTCCACAACTCCAGTAACTGGGTAATACGATACCCCTTGGTAAGACTGGATGTCAGACTTTTGGCTTCTGACTACTCGTTACAACTGTCAAAGATCTACAAATGACAGCCGGGACCAACGGCTTAACGTGCTTTCCGAGGCACGGAGGAAACTCGGTATGGAATAGGGATGGTGACTCATTTTTTTTTATTTGTCTATCGGGTAGATTATTAAAAAGTATTTGACACGAATTTTTTCTTTTTTCACGTAATCTTAAAATTACGGAGATATTTTGAGTTGAAATGGCGCATGACGTCACGGCTTAGTACATTTTATACATAGTTCTGACGTAGTTAGACCCCACTCTCCAACTTTAATGCGTTTTAACTAAGTATTTTTTTGTTATTTTGATAAAACAAAAAATACGTATCTAATATTTTTGTATTATCTGATTGACGGACAAAATAGAATTTCGTTTTCTTTACCCAGTCATCATCCCTATTATGGTCACCCATCCACGAACCAACTTTGGCAAGCACGGCTTAACCTTAAAGATTGAGCCGTGTGGCTGTTATTTTTGAGCCAAGAGCTCTCGAGTTTTAAATATAGCCTTTGATGAAAATGTAGTTTCACAGTAAGGCTAGATTTTTAGGAATGTGATCAGTTATTCCGAAGATTTCAGTCTATCTAAAAACATAATTTGTACAAATAAATATGAGGGCGCCTGCAAGGAGGCTTCTTATGACTCACGTTGCAAACAAAAAATTTGAAAAAAAAAAATGAAGTGTCTTTATGTAACATCAAAATAACAGCTTTTAACTAAAGTATACGCAAGTTTAAACGCTGCTTAGAACAAAAAAAAAAACCATTTAACAAATTTTTGTCTATCTATCTGTGTGTTCCGGCTAATGTCCGAAATAGCTAGACCGACTTTTACTGGCAGATAGGTGATGAAATAAGAGTTACATAGTTTTTATTTTTATTTTAGAAAGAGGAATAAGTTACGTGCAAGCTTGCGGGCTACAGCTACAAGTAGTATACAAGGTGTTGTTTTGCATCCTCGTCAAATTCAAGGCGGTAACTATGCTGATGATTCTCGTCCTTAATCAATAATAAAATGGGCATGTCTTTTTTTTGTTATTTAAATCGGTAAGCGTGAACCAACCGTGTGTCAGACGCGGCCCGTCCGAGCTTTCACACATACAAACATACTCAAACGTTTATTCGATCATTTTTTATTCCCTAAACCACGTTAGGGTGGTTATTCTGAAATAGTGACAAAGGAGATAGCCCATCTTCCCTATATCTCGGGGCCTAGATGTTACAGCAATGAAAATGTGTTATTTTTTAAGATAACACACCTACTATTATGTCACTTAATTTCAATGAAATTGACAGTTTGTATTCTGTGATTTTTGAATTTGAATGTATGGCTAAATACATATATAATACATATATATATATATATAGCTGTCTGTCTGTAGTCGAGTATATTATTTAATAGGCAGCGAGGACGCCAGAAGTATCAGTGCAGCTAAATTATTTACATTTAAAGCTATTTCGTTAATTCAACCAAAAACCAGCCAATTGCGAGTCGGACTCGCGCAGGAAGGGTTCCGTACCATTATTTATAAAAACGACCAAAAACATTACTTTTTTGTATGGGAGCCCCTCTTAAATATTTATTTTATTCTGTTTTTAGTATTTTTTGTTATAGCATCAACAGAAATATACATAATCTGTATAAATTTTAACTGGCTAACTATCACGGTTCATGAGATACAGCCTGGTGACAGACGGACGGACGGACAGCGAAGTCTCAGTAATAGGGTCCCGTTTGACCCTTTGGCTATGGAACCCTAAAAATTGACATAAGTGACGATTTGGACTCGTTCCTGAATGATTGGCCAGAGAATCCAAAAGACCGAGAGAGCTGGAAAGGAAAAGGAGACGACTTTTGCCCAACAGTGGGGCAGCATAGGCAAAATTAAAAAACAAAAATCGTTAGAGGTGCACTTTGAATTAAATTTCAAGGATTCGTTTATCAACATGTTGTTGATGTTACCAATATTTTGTAACAATAGTTTGATTCAAAAGAATGTCCATAGAGTTTCTTGCCCATTCTTCTCCATAGAGATCTACGCTTTGGAATGGGCAACTACAGTACTTTCACAAGTTATTATGCCTTGTGTCTGGGACTGTAGCTTTGCGTTTTGTTCTGTTTTTTGATTTTCAAAAGTGCCTGTAATGGTCTAATTCGAAGTTTTTATCAGAAAGTTGAAAGCCAAATACTTTATTTGACGTAAAACAAAGTAAGTTTTGTCCCAGGGATGGCACGAAATCTCCGATGTTGTCACTCAAACAATTTTGATACTAATGATTTCTTGTCGTCAAATGCGTTTTATTTTGAGTTTTTGTTTTCGATTTTGTTTTTTTGCTCTCTTTATGTTAATTATTTTTACTTTTTTACGAAGGTACCGTATATACCTACTTTCATAGGCATTCAGTAAAAATCTGTTATTTTGAAATACAAACTGACAATTTAAATTGTATTTAGTTGTTTATATATTAGTTTCTGTAATACCACAATCATCTATTTATTTATATGGATCTCTAACAAAGGATAGACAGATAAAATAAATAGGGTATCGCGATCAAAAAAAAACCCATGAAATTGTTATCAAAATCCGATCCAAATAGTAATATTTTTTTAAATAATTTCATGCGAACGACAGCTAGTAATCAAAACAAAATATTTTATTTTACAAAGGCCTACATGGGCACTTATTTAAAAACGTCGACAAAAGGTGCACGGTTCGAGTTGGTCGTTTCCAATGGAGAAGAACAGGCAAGAGACTCCACTCCAACTCCATTACTCTTTTAAAATCATTTGGTTTTACAAT
Organism: Cerastis leucographa; assembly: GCA_963082945.1. Taxonomy (NCBI): domain Eukaryota; kingdom Metazoa; phylum Arthropoda; class Insecta; order Lepidoptera; family Noctuidae; genus Cerastis; species Cerastis leucographa. The sequence continues at coordinate 1,274,617 of OY720376.1, forward strand.
ATTTGAAGTTACAGCGTTAGTACTTAAGTATGGGAGGACAGCGTAGGCTTACTATAAAAAATCCAAGCGTCATAGCGTCGGGGGACCGCTAAGTAGACCGCTTAGTACAAGCACAAAACAAAGCGGACCCCCGACGCTAAGACGCTTGGATTACTTTATTTCTGGTTTTTTAGAGGTTTTTAGTGTCGGGGGTTTTTTAAATTTTTAATTTAATTTTTATTTCACGCTTTTTAAACTTATAGTATTTTATCTTAGACTTGACTGTCCCAATCGTGGGCGTAGGCCTCCCATTGCTTCCACTTTTTCTCGGTGTTGCGCGTCTTCTCGACAATTAACTAAAGCAGCTAAATTTATAAAAATCCCGATTATTTGGGGGGAGGGGGGGTGCAGGCAACCCCCCCTGGCGATGCCCATGGTTACAAGTGACCAGATTTCAAACTTCGAATCGACCAGACCTGTGGAAGTTGTTAATTTCCCTTCAACTAGAAAAGAGGTGATAACCTTGAAACGGCTGACCAGATTTTCTCGAAACATAGCTAAGAACACTCTCGATTAAAATACCTTTCAAACGACACCAATTTTATTAAAATCGGTTCATCCGTTTAGGAGCTACGATGCCACAGACAGACACACAGATACACAGACACACAGATACACAGATACACACATCAAACTTATAACACCCCTCTTTTTTGGTCGGGGGTTAAAAAGTAGAACAAGATAAAAAAAAAGTGTAACCTTTCAGTTGATTTACTGCGAGCATATTTGTTATGTGAGCACATTACCCTTCCATCACTCAGTTTATTTTGTAACCACGGACGTACGAAAATGTGGAGGACACATACATACGTAATATCACGACTGTAAGCCCCGAAGGGTTCGGCAGAGGTGTACCTAATAGGAGGGAGAACCTATTACCAGCATCATCATCATCATCAGTCTATAATATTCCCACTGTTAGGACACAGGCCTCCTCTCTATGAGAGGGAGTGGGTTGTAATCCACCACGCGGGCTCAGTGCGGGTTGGTAGATGTCACATGTCTTCGAATTTTTAGTTCTAGGACATGCCGGTTTCCTCACGATGTTTTCCTTCACCGTTTTTGAGGGCAGCAGTGATGAAATAAATTACACAAAGTAATGCGCATTCCTGGGTTCGAATCCACGGCTTACTGCTCGTAAGTCGGGTCACCACTGGGCCACTGCTATAAATAGGCATAAATTATTATACATTAAAAGGAACATCTAACTCAAATGATCAAACATTTAAAAAAAAGTACCATATAAATAAAAGAATAGATACATATAGAAGATGTTAATAATAATTAAATCAATAAAGTTCCTAAAACCATTCTTTGATGTCATACAAGGTGTAAATCACCTCATCACGAAGCCGTCAACCAAGCATTCTGTACATGAAACTAAGTAACTTTACGCAAAAAATATTGCTGGGAAACGACTTTTTTTGGGGGGTTGTAAAATCATGTTTTGTGGTAGAACTCAATGTAACGCACTCAAAACATTATGCTGATGGACGGATTGAATAGTACGGGGGTCGTGGAGGTGTTTAAAGTAAAAATCTTACATTAAAAACTTGTATTTAAAAAAATACTTGTCAAAAAGTTGGAAATTTGACCCTTAATATCTCCGTAACTAGAAGGTTCCCAGGTATGGTGTAGAACAAAAAAATTATCACAATGACAGGGAGAACCAGTGCCTTTGGGCTTCGTTAAGAGGTGTTTTACACCCTGTATAATGTCCGAGTTATGGGATACATGTCTGAAATGAAGAGATTGTAAAGTAAGATGGTAAATAGTAAATAATGCCGCATATGTTTAAGACTCCCTCTGATAATTCGTAACTCTGCGTCCCTCACAAATTCGGGACTCCATCGCAAAGGGTTCCTTTCAATTCCGTTCTAATGCGAGGGAGAATATTCATAATATATTATATACAGACACTATTATTGTAAGCGTCTTTATTATTAAAAGGATTACCTAATGGTGTATTGGAAGATGAACACCTAGTCTTCATCTTCGATGGCTGGATTGTGGGTTTTTTTTTTATGGGACACGCCCTCCAGATTCCCGAACCACTGCAGCTCCCTGAAAGCCAGAATCAACAGTGGCGACCCCCAGAGAAGCGCCGAGACAATGAAGCTTGACGGAGTCACAGAGAAACAAACAATTTAACTGTCTCGGATTCCGCAATGAAATTAATCGGAAAATAATAGCGGAGGAGTAGGAACATGATTGGATAGTGTGAAAGATAGAAGCAGTAACTTTGTACTCAAATGTTTTATGTTTTTTCCTTTTTTTTTACGGATGGGAAATCATCAAATGACTTCTCGCTCTGTGAGGAGCGGAAAGGAGTGTCAGACTTGAACTGACTAAAATCCATCCATGTTCCTTCTTCACCCTTTGTGTTCCAGGGCCGCGGTATCTCTTTCGAACAACCCGCAGCCCTGGCAGGCATCGGCCCTCCCGGACCCCTTCCGTTATGTTTTTTCCTGTGTTCTCTACTGTGTGTACATAAATAGTAAAATAAATAAAGATGATATGGCTAAAAAACCGGCCAAGTGCGAGTCGGACTCGCGCACGAAGGGTTCCGTACCATTATAAATAAAAACGAGCAAAAAAAAAACACTTATTTGCTTGGGAGCCCCCTTAAATATTTATTTTATTCTGTTTTTATTATTTGTTGTTATAGCGGCAACAGAAATTCATAATCTGTAGAAATTTCAACTGGCTAACTATCACGGTTCATGAGATACAGCCTGGTGACGGACGGACGGACGGATGGACGGACAGCGAAGTCTTAGTGATAGGGTCCCGTTTGACCCTTTGGGTACAGAACCCTAAAAAGGAGGTGTCTGATGTTTTGGTGAGTAAAAGAGAATTATGAAAGAAGAAAACATGCTGCGCCGACCCCAAATAAATTGAGTTTATGGCAGGAGGGTTGATATATTTCAAGGTGAAGGAAAATATTATTATCATGCTTGTTTTTGTTATTTGTATCTGGGTAATGGCAATGGCTTGCACCCTGTGAAATGGGTCTAAAACATACCCTTTTAAATGGGCGAAATATGCACTATTAGTTACACCGCTGCCTAACCCTTGGGAGATTACAGGCGTGATGTTATGTGGAACACTTCATCATCTGCCTAGCCTTTTCCCAAACTATCTTGGGGTCGGCTTCCAGTCTAACCGGATGCAGCTGAGTACCAGTATTTTACATGAAGCGACTGCCTATCTGACCTCCACAACACAGTAACTGGGTAATACGATACCCCATGGTAAGACTGGATGTCAGATTTTTGGCTTCTGTCTACTCGTAACGACTGTCAAAGATCCACAAATGACAGCCGGGACCAACGGCTTAACGTGCTTTCCGAGGCACGGAGGAAACTTGGTATGTAATTATGGTCACCCATTCACGGACCAAACTCGGCAAGCACGGCTTAACCTTAAAGATCGACCCATGCGGCTGTTATTATTTACGACGAGCTTGAAAAATATCGTGAGGAAACTGTAAACAAAGATAGAGGAAGTAAGGCGTCAGATGTTTCTTATTCTTATGAGGTTTTGTAAGAGGGGCTCGTTGATGAGTTATAATGAATCGCAGGCTTCCCGAAGTTGGTCTCCGGATGCGTGACCATTGGAGAGTACACCCTTGTAAGGTTCGGAAAATTTGTTAAAACGTAAATAATTTTTAGATTTTGACGTGAGAACGTCTTATAATTCGATAGAGCCGGCTGCACGCACGAAAAAACATGACACATGCGGCGTTACCTCGCTCTGAGGCGTTCCATGTAAGGCTTGAAGTGCAAGCGAGAGCGCGGAACACAATCGGCCTTTGCGTTCGGCAGCGTTCGACATCCGTCTCTCTCCTACTTGAGTGAGCGATGCGTCTGCGTGGACAGCTGCTATACTATAGTACATTTACATGTTTTGATCGAGTATCAAGTGCAGTGAAAAGTGAATGTGGTGTCAATTGTTTATAGCAACGATAATTACAGCGATAAAGGTAATGATTCTTTCGATATCAATTATATATTCAGTGATATATCGTCAAATATTCGTGCTTTCATCATTAAAATGAATAGCGTTGTCACGTTCAACTATCGTCAGTAAACCGACTTTACAGACAACCAATTTTTACTACGGGATACTAGATAGTCAGAAGTCTGACAACCAGTCTTACCAAGGGGTATCGTATTACCCAGTAACTGCGTTTTTAGACAGGCAGTCGCTCCATGTAACATACAAGTATCAAGCTGCAGCCGGTTAGACTGGAAGCCGATCCTAAGGGTCAGTTCACACCGAGACGCGACGCGACGCGACGCTGCGCGCACACTTTTAAAGAGCGATTCAAAATATAACTTTATTTTCTACACGAAAAGATACACATTTCGTTGTGAGAATTCAGAATACGTTGCGCCATGCAGCGCTGCGCCGCGCTGCGTCGAGAGGCGTCGTGATGTAGATTCCAGTAGAATTTAGAATACGTTGCGCCATGCAGCGCTGCGCCGCGCGACGCCTCGTGGCGTAGAGCGACGCAGCGCGAAATCACTGGCCTCTTCAAGTATCGTCGCGTCGCGTCGCGTCTCGATGTGAACTGACCGTAACATAGTTGGTAAAAAGCAGGCAGACGATGATGCCATATAAATAGCTATTACTAAACTAAAATGGGGTCAAAAGCTTATGTAAATGATCCTTTAAACTCGTCTACCTAACTAAAATAAACTAAAAACTAATTTAGCGTGAAAATAAACTAAACCCGAGAGTTTTAATAATAAGTAACACTAACTTTTATGGCATCGTTATGAAAGGGAATATTATTGAAGTTTTAATTAAACAAACGGAGGGATAATATTTAAATAATGCGGGTGTTTCTGTCTGTTTTAATGGATAATTTTAATTAATTAAGTAGGTGAGAATTTCACGTTGAGGGTTTATCATTATTTGCAAGATTAATCCGGTTAAGTTAAATCATCATCATCATCATCAGCCTATACTGTTCCCATTGCTGGGACACAGGCCTCCTCTCTATGAGAGGGAATGGGCTGTAATCCACCACGCGGGCCCAGTGCGGGTTGGTAGATGTCACATGTCTTCGAATTTTTAGTTCTAGGACATGCCGGTTTCCTCACGATGTTTTCCTTCACCGTTTTTGAGAGCAGCGGTGAAGAAATAAAATACACAAAGTAATGCGCCTGCCTGGGCTCGATCCTACGACTTACTGCTCGTAAGTCGGGGCTGCTACCACTGGGCCACCGCTGCTCTCTAAGTTAAATACCAGTAGTTAATTTTAGCCTCCACAACCCACTGTCTGGGTAATACGATACCCTTGGTAAGACTTCAGATGACACGGTTGGCGCAGTGGCTAAGCGATTGACTGCTGCGTTGCGTGTCGCGGTTTCGATTCCTGCACAGAACAAATATTTGTATGACCTACAGATGTTGTTCCGGGTCTGGCTGTTTGTGTATGCGAGTTTAAATGTTTGTAAACGCACACACGATACAGGAGAAATTCCTAGTGTGGGGCAAAATTAAAAAAAAACCGGCCAAGTGCGAGTCGGACTTGCGCACGAAGAGTTCCGTACCATTATTTATAAAAATGAGCAAAAAAATCCCTTTTTTGTATGGGAGCCCCCTTAAATATTTATTTTGTTCTGTTTTTAGTATTTTTTGTTATAGCATCAACAGAAATACATAATCTATAGAAATTTCATTTGGCTAATTATTAAGGTTCATGAGATACAGCCTGGTGACAGACGGACGGACGGACGAACAGCGAAGTCTCAGTAATAGGGTCCCTTTTGTCCCTTTGGGTACTGAACCCAAAAAACAATGTAGAACACAAAATAAATGTGCTGTTTACTTAATACATGTCTTCTTCACTGAATAAAGAAACTCTCACTATATAATATATGTATAATTACATTACTTTATTCAAAAGCATTGTATGTTTGTAATCGTGATATCTTTGTACAAACACCACTTCAGCTAATACGAGTGTCGGTAATCCCGCTAATGATCGAGCTGACGAGTATTAGTTAGATTATATGATTACACACCACAAACATGGCGGATTGTCTCATTTATCTGTTAATTGCGAGATTGAGCATATCATAGAATAGAATAGAATAAAATATATTTGTTTTTAAGCTGACATGGTCACTAACATTATTAATAACACTTGCAACGGGATATTTACCATGTGTATTATTTGTTTCGAGTTCCCGATATTTCGGCGCTGTTGCAAACGCCATGATCACGGATAAACTAAAGTTAGTGCGGGTGAGTATTTATGTGCAGACAAATCGGTCTACCCTCTTCCGTGTTCGTTTTTTGTGCTCCGTACCACTACCACAGTCACTCACAACTCGATTCTGTTCCCGACACACGAAACTCACTGTGTCCACTCGCGAACTTTTTACGACCCTTTTTCGGTTTTTACAGTTGAACCACTGGATTCCAGGCTCTCGACAGTTGAAACCCATCCTCCCGGTTGAAGTTCTTATATTTAGTAATTTCAATTGCTTCTCTTACCAGTCTAGGTATATAGTGGCGTTCTGTCGAGATGACCTGAGGGTTATGTAACTCAATCCAGTGGTTCGATCCTGATTCAAGGAGATGTTGAGCTATGGCCGATTTTTGAGTGTCATTATTTTTCACCGCCCTGATGTGCTCCGCTATTCGACAAGCCATCGTACTGTCGCTTCGTCTGACCAATATACGACTTGCCGCAACTGCAATCCACTTTATAAACACCAGGTTTTTCCAACGGAAAGTTGTCCTTCGGCGAAAGCAGCAACTGAGACAGTTTGTTTAAAGGTGTGAAGACAGTCTTTATGGCGTATTTCCGAAGAATATAAAAACCGAAAAAGGGTCGTAAAAAGTTCGCGAGTGGACACAGTGAGTTTCGTGTGTCGGGAACAGAATCGAGTTGTGAGTGACTGTGGTAGTGGTACGGAGCACAAAAAACGAACACGGAAGAGAGTAGACCGATTTGTCTGCACATAAACACTCACCCGCAATAACTTCAGTTTATCGGTGATCATGGCGTTTGCAACAGCGCCGAAATATCGGGAACTCGAAACAAATAATACACATGGTAAATATCCCGGTTCTAGTGTTATTAATAGTTATTTTAATATTACAAACAGACACTTCAATTTTATGTATTTATAGTATAGATTATTTGTATAGATTCAGTAAAAAGCTGTTTTTTGGAAAACAGTACCCCGAGCTCAGCAGATAAAAATTAAATAGATTTTTCACCATGTTTTGCGTCGGATAACATTAACGGTATATTATCAGTAGGTACTGAAACAGTTCTAAAATGTAAAAAAAATAACATTAAAAAAGTTCCCACGTTCGCACTTGACCCACAAAGTAACGCACATGAGTGTTTTACTTCACTGTGCTACGGCGTAGTTCCAAGCTACGAGTGTGCTACGCCGTAGCAACTCTCGTTTGAAACACGCTACGAGTTTCGTTGGAGCAAATTTCGTAACTTTCAACGAAATAGTTTCGCAATGTTGTTGTTTTAGTTGCGTTTTATTGTGGCGTTTTGTTTGTTATTGTTCTTTATGTTGACAACGTGAATTGGTGATGTGGTTTTAAGAAAACTATTTCCAGTACTTATATCCTTATTTAATAATGCTAAGTGGCACCTAAATTAATGCTTGTATTATTTTACTGTTAAAGTAAAGTGCTTTTATATAGTGCATTTATATATTATAAAGGCATTCCTTTAGTTGTCGCCTAGTATTGGTTCAAAATCAAAATGTTTTATTTCACATATGCCTACATGGGCACTTGTCAAACGTCAACAAAAGGTGCACGGTTCGGGTTGGTCGTTTCCTATGGAGAAGAACCGGCAAGAAACTCCATGGTGACTCTTTTAAAATCATTTGGCTTTACAATTTTTCTATGGTACAGCATTGGCACTTAAGTATGAGTGGACATCGTAGGCCGGACAATAAGTCGTTGCTTACTACAAAACGTAGAACAAGATAAAAAGTTACCAAGGATCTAGGACTCTATCAGGCCTACAATGTCCATACATTCACAAACAATCGGTAATAAAAAACCGGCCAAGTGTGAGTCGGACTCGCGCACAAAGGGTTCCGTAGCAATATTTATAAAAACCACCATATATGATCTGCAAATGAGACTCGTTTTTAGTACAACTGACGCTTAGCGCCATCTATCGACATTTCTATGGAGGTGTTCGAAATTTTCGAGTCAAATACAATTGGTCGACTATTACTCGTAAACTTGTAAAGCCTACTTAAGTGTGATAGTTTTCCTTTAAACTTCGTTATATATAGGTACTACTGTCGTGACATTTTAATTTCTAACTTCAACCGTTTAATTGGTAGAGGCTTGATAAGTCACGAACGGTTTACTTAATCAAAAAACGATTTTCCCAAACCCCTAATATTTTTGAAAGACCTATTCAATGATATCCCACACTATGGGAAGGACGAAACAAAAAATTATCATCCCTACTTTACATGTAAGGGAGGTACCCTAAATAATTGTTTTTTTTTAAATTTTATTTTACCACTTTTGCGGCGTCATTACCGTGTATACTCATGCCAAATTACAACTTTCTAGTACCAACAGTTTTTGAGCTAAACCGCGGACAGACAGACAGACGGACATTCCTAAACTATAAGGGTTCCTTGTTCAAAGTCAAAGTCAAAGCATTTATTTCAATTAGACCATTACAGGCACTTTTGAAAGTCAACAAAACAAAATAAAACGCGAAGCTACAGTCCCAGTCACAAGGCATAATAACTTGTGAAAGTACTGTAGTTGCCCATTCCGTAGCGTAGATCTCTATGGAGAAGAACGGGCAAGAAACTCCATGGACACTCTTTTAAATCAAAATATGTTACAAAATCTTGGTTACATCATTCATGTTGACTACGGAACCCTAAAAAAAAGAGTGTATATAACAAAAAAAAAAAATTACATAAAGACTAGGGTAAACTAATTGTTGTCATCAGTGCTGCAACTATTCTAAACAGAAGGTGTAAGGATTGAATACCTATTGAAAAACATCTGATTTAAAGAAGAAAGAATGGAAAAAAGAATAAAAAATAAGATTGAGAATAGTTAAAGACATCCACACATTTGTGCTGTTTTATGTGCTACCAGGGAAGCCGCATGTGCATAGGGGCTCAGGCCAAACTTCTCTATCTTCAACGTAGTCCTTAATTTTGTAATATACTTTTTTAATAAAGACACGTTTGATACAATTTTTAAACTTTCCATCGGTCAGTTCTGTAACTGACTTCGGGCAATTGATTTTTAAGGATACCACCTCCAAAAGAGGCCAACAGTACTCTATCACTAACCGAACTACTCTATTTATTTATTTATTTATTTATTAAAACTTTATGCACAAGTATAAAACACTGTACAAAGGCGGACTTAATGCCTTAGGCATTTTCTACCAGTCTACCTTAGGGTGATGCAGAGAGAAAACATAGTAGGTGCAGTATAACAGATGGTTAGAAAACATTTACAAAAATAAAATATAGCGATACATACATAAATACATACATATATATATATATACATATATGACGGAGAAACTGTCTCCGTTCTGTTTTTAAAACACTACACTATCTTCATGGTGATCACTCATCTTCAATCTTTCAAGTAAAACACCACAAGTATACTGTATGCCTCGTTTATTCAAACCGACAGCGTAACGACTTATTTACATAGATCCGTACAGTACGGCGGCTCAAGCAAGACTGCCTTAGCGCGTTTTTTTTTTTTTTTTTTTTTTTTTTTTTTTTTGGTATGGCCACTCGCAGATCAACCTTCTGAAGGTTTTAACTGCTTAACCCGGACTATCCTGTGGTGACCTCAAATGAATTTAAGGCCCCCAGCCAGGGCTTACAAACTAGGTAAAACTTAAACTAAATGACCGCTCGCTAAGGGCACCCCCTGTGGGGTTCGGACCTCGGCTTAGGGCGTCATTGATTGGCGGACAGCAAGGGACAGGCTGGGTCGTATTATTATTAAGGGAATTTAAAGCTACTTGCTCAGCGGCGCGGGCTGGCTCGTCGTGCAAGGGTCGGGGAGTAACATTACTGGGACGTCGCGACGGGCCTCGTCGGCGAGGCCGGTAAACGGATCGGAGTCTGTTTTTGTGTTTGCGAAGTGTGCTGGTTTCCCTACTGCTCTCTTGAAGGAGGGTAGTGGGATCGTCGGGTTCCGTGAGGATATGCCTAGGACGGCGAATCTTCCCTATCCTGGTGGGGACGTATCGGGCGGCCGACACCACTAGTGGGTTGGGGTGCTTCTCAGCAGAGTCAAGAAAGCGCTTTGAAAGGCGTTTAATGACCTGCTTGATGGTGGGGATCTTGAGATCGACATGGAGTCGTTCATTCCTAACGAACCACGGGGCTCCCGTGGCCTTTCGGAGAAACCGGTTCTGGAGGGTCTGCATCCTATGGATTTGGTAAGCCTTAGCTTGCCCGAATACAGGGCAAGCGTAGGTCAGGATGGGACGAATGCACGCGGTGTAAATACGCAATTTGCACTTAAGTGACAATTTGCTGCGTGAGTTGAGTAGGGAGTGGAGCCTTCCGAGAGCGAAAGCGGCGCGCGAACGCACCGACTTTATGTGCTTTCCGAAGGTGAGGCGTTGGTCGAGGATTACCCCCAAGTATTTGGCTTGCTTCTCCCAAGGGATCGGCTTGTCAAACATGGTGATCGGGATGGGGTCGGGTGGGAGGGCGTGGTGGGGCCTACAGAAGAGGACCGCCTGGCTCTTGTCGGGGTTGACTTCTATTCTCCATTTCCGGAACCAATCGCCTAGGGCGTTTGCGGAGGTTTGGAGTTTACGAGCGATACCGTCTGGGCTCAGGCCAGAACAGTAGATGGCTGTGTCATCGGCAAAAAGCGCTAACTCCGCTTTTGCCTCTTTGGGAATGTCGCTGGTGAACAGCGTGAAAATGAGTGGGGACAGAACGGCGCCCTGAGGGACTCCGGCGCGAATAGGATGGGGGGAGGAAAGCGCACCTTCGATGCGATACCGAAAGGTGCGGTTCGACAAAAAGTCCCGCAAGATGAGCACGAGACGATCAGGCACACCGAGCTGGTACAGCTTGTATATCAGCCCGTTGTGCCAGACCTTGTCGAAGGCTTTCGCTATGTCGAAGAACAGGGCACCAGTCATCAGTCCACGCTGGTAGCGGGCGCTGACGTGTTCGACTATGCGGTGCACCTGTTGGACACAAGAGTGTTGGGGTCTAAATCCGAACTGCTCTTGGGGAATGAGACTCTTCGCTTCGACGTAATCTTTGAGACGCTTATAAATAAGCCTCTCGTAGATTTTGCCGAGAACGTTGAGGAGACTGATGGGGCGGTAACTACTAGGGTTGGACTTGGGCTTGCCCGGTTTGGGAATACCGATGACAGTGGCCTCCTTCCACGACTGTGGAAACATGTTGTGCGTCATGGCGCCATTGAAGATGGTGGTCATGAGCACGATGAGGGCTGATGGAAACAACTTGAAAACCCTATTGTTGATTCCATCAGAGCCAGGGGCTTTCCGCTGTTTGAGGTTCTTAATTATCTCCTCGACCTCGTCAGGAGTGACGGGGGCAAGGGGGAAATCAGGGTCCTCGACAGGTGGGAGGGAGGTCCTACGTTCGACTTCAGCATCCACCTTAGTAAGGTGAGCTATGTCTACTGGTTGGGAACTGGGCGAGCATTGAGACTCGAGGCTGTCGGCCAGGCATTCGGCTTTATCTCCGTCGTCGAAAGCGACGCTGTTGTCGGGGCGGGTGAGAGGAGGCATACCGGAGACTTCAGAGGTGCGTAGTTTCCTCTGTAATTCCCAGAACGCCAGATGGGTCGGTTCGAGTTCGCTGAGCATCTTGTCCCATTGATTATCACGCAGCTCTTTGACACGTTTGCTTACCTTACGCTGTAAGCTACGCATAAAAGCTTTGTTACTTTCGCAGGGAAAGGCTCTGAAGGCACGGATGGCCGCGTTCTTCTCGGTCAACAGTTCACGCACATCGTCCGGAAGTTTCCAACGACGATCATTCGTCGCTGGAGCCTCCTTTGAACACTCGTTCAGGACCGATTGCACGTGTTCCGTGAGCAAGTTGATCGCAGCCTCCGTGTCAGCGACGGACTCGATGTTGTCGGGGATTTGGTCCAAGTGCGGAGAATTGGTGGATTTCAGCAATTCGCTTACTTTCCCCCAGTCCGTGATCACTTTGGTGGGAGGGGGTTGAGAGGGGTCGAAGGGACCGAGTCTGGGAGCTAGCTCCCAGATCACCGGACGGTGATCGGAGTTGAGCTCGTCGATCGCCTCCACAGAGTGCAGCCGTAGGCTGACGTTCTTGAGGAGGGCGATGTCGAGCACATCGGGAAGTTGGTTGGGTGCGAGAGGGTAGTGAGTGGGATGCATCGGAGCGATGACATCGAAGTGGAGTGGACTGCTGAGGTCGAACAGGATTTTACCTCTGGTGTTTGTCACGCGACAATTCCAGGCAGGGTGTTTGGCGTTCAGATCACCCGCCAGGATGACGGAGTCACTGAGGCCAAGAAGCGAGCCGAGATCACCTCTTAGGGAGGCGTTAATCGCCGGGGAGCCGGAGGGAGGAAGGTAAGCAGAGATGATCGTAATGGGCTGATGGCCCGTCATGCCGAGCCGACAGACCGAGACCTCAAGTTGGGACAAGGGGGGAGGATCCATTGGGATGCAGTATAGGGACGCTTTGTAGTAAATTAGAGTACCTCCCTTATGGCAACGAGTCCTATCGTTGCGAACTATGCGATAGTTGGCAATTTTAGGATCTCGATTCGAAGGCTTCAGGAAGGTCTCTTGGACTAACAGAATATCTAAGTGATGGTCGCGGAGGAAGTTGGCGATCTCATCACGTTGCCCATTCAGGCTATTGGCGTTGAAGGACCCTACTCTAAGGGACTTCGGTTTGAACCTACAGGGGGGGGCTTTATCCATTACGGATTATTATGAGGGAGGTTTTGCATGGCGTGCGTAACGTCCCCGTACGCTGCGAAGACGGTCGCGAGTTTGAAGAAATCGCCACCGCAAGCGACGATTTCTTGAGACATCTGGATGGCTCTGGGCGAGTAGAACACGCTGAACGTGCTCGAAAGAACTCTAGCGGGGTCAAACCGGTTGTCTACCGGGTTGAGGGGGGGCCTGAATGGGGGGGGAGTGGGCTGTGCGGTTGGTGCGCGAGGCACTGACGCTACAGTTGGAGGGGTGGGCGCTGAAGGCGCGGCGGACTTGACGACGGCTCTGGGGGCTGATGGGGGTAGGGGGGGAGCGATGGGGTTAGCCATCAGTGCCGGGATTACCGGTTGTTGAGTGGGCCTCAACGCCGGGAAATGGGTCTGGTGGTTCAGCGCGTTCCACGGACTGGGGCGCTGGGGGCTAAGGTTAGCAGGGAGCTTGTCAGAGAGAGTTGGACACTCTCTGTTCTGACGGGCGCTAGCGCGCTTGGCCAGCTTAGGGGCCGAGGATTTCGGTGCCTTAGGGCACCCCCGGTAGTTGGCCGGGTGGCCGGATTGGCCGCACAGCACACAGCTGGGAGGCTCTGTGCAGAGGGTTCGGTCCTTTGGACGCGAACAGTCAGAGGTGCCGTGGTCACCCAGGCACTTGACACAGCGGGCCTTCCCAAAGCAATTTTTTTGGGAGTGGCCATAAAGTTGGCATTTATGGCATTGGCCAACAATGCCACTTTGACGTGGCTTCTCTATTTTAATGCCAGAGAGGCCGCAGATCTTACTGATCTTGAAGATTGGGTGATGACCTTCGGTGGGGTCACAGACCACCAAGATCATGTTATAGGGGTTTCCCCCCTTGCCGCGGTGCATGCGGTGCACCTCGGCGACTGGGACCTTCTGCGACTCTAAGTCTAGAAGGATTTCTGAAGAGGGGATCTCCAGTGGGACGTTCTTAATAACGACCCTAACTGGAGTCTCCTCTTTCAAGGAGTAGGTATGAAAGTAGATCTTACGATCTGAAAGGAGTCTGGAGAGGCTCCTGAAATCGTTGGTCGAGGCCAGGGTGATCTTAATGCCCTGCTGGACTGCATGGGCATTGAGGTATCGAATTTGGCGTGCATCGCACGCCTTGGACACTTCCGTCCACATGCCCTTGTCGTGTAAGAACAAGGGTGGAGGGGGGCGTGTCTTTTTGGGAGCGGGGGCAGCCGAGTCGGCTGTGGTCATTGGACTGACCGGGCGGCTCGCCTGTTGGGTGGGACCAGTAGCCGACGTCATCGACACAGCCGGAGACGGGGGTCGGGAGACCACCGGGGAGGGTGCCGAAACGGCGGGGGAAGGGGGCTGTGAGGCCAATAGCGGGGGGGTGGCCCTCGCCGCTACTGCCTTTTTGGCCTTGCTGGCCTGGGAGCGGTGGGAGCGCCTCTTCCTCTTCCCCTTTCCGACGACCGTGAAGTCGTCTTCGGGGGAGGAGGGGGAGGAGTCATACTCAGATGACTCCTCTGCAGAGGAGAATGCTGGGGAGGTGGGCTCGTCCGGGGAAGCCGGAGAGTCCGTCGGGCAAGGGGGAGGGGGGCTAGGTTGCCTCTGGAGGGCAACGAACCTGTTGAATTGATTTTGGAACGTTTCGTCGTTCCAAAGGCATTGGCGGATGAACTCCTTAAGGAGTTCATCCGGTGGAAGCGCCGCCATAGGAGGCGCGGCGCTCATAGTTCTCTACGTGCGAGAGAGAGGGGAGAGAGAGGAGGAAGGGAATACCTAGACTCCTAACTCCTAATCAAGCCCCGAGGAGACACTAAAGTGCCGCCCCGGGCAGACAGACCCCTAAAAACGAACCCCCCGAGTGTTTTTCCTATAGTTACACTGCCGAGAAGAAAAACACAAACAAACTCGGCAGCTAACTTCTGTCTGATTGGCCTGAAGGGCCGGAGAGCAATTCACCTAACTCCCCGGGCGGGATAACCCGGGGATGTGTTCTCTCCCTGTGGGGTGACACAGGGAGGTGAGTTCTAGGGTGTTCACCTAAGCTGTGAGTTTCCTGCCGCCAATCTTATTGTGCGACAGGTCCCTATGGGTCTTTCGACCGATCCGGGCCGAAGGGGTAGAAACACCCAACCGTCCCGGGTGCAAACTGAAAAGAAACGGGGTTAAACTCTGGTCGCGACTAGGAGGCCCCCCAAGGCCGCGAAACCAGAGCCCTTCCGAGCTGAGCCTAGCCCCTGAAGGGGGATAGGCGGGTGCGTCGGGTCAACACCTAACCGGGTTCGTTGGCACCGTAAGGTATCCCCCAGTTAACCACCGAAAACCCGGTGGATTTAGCCCTTAAGGGGCCGAAATGACGTCCGAAAACGTGAGAACGAAAGATCAGCTACGGCGCTACTGCGTAGCTATAACCGTAGCCGATATGACGTCGACACGTAGCACTTCGTAGCAGTGTAGCACTGGCGTGCGTAGCACTGCTACGAGCGGGCGGGGCGAGAGCGAGACAACGATGACACTGCGTCGCGCGTAGCGCTACGGCGTAGCGGTCGGCGGCGAAATCGAGCGGCGAGGTGCGGGGGGTGGTCTGTACGGAGCGACGCGTGCGTGCGCTACGACAGCCCAGAGCGGAATCACTGCCTTAGCGCGCTCTGTGCGGCCGTATTTATAACGTGGCAAGCACGTGTACATAATTTTAGGTTAAGTATTGCATTATTTGAATCACAAGATTTTTACATTACAATAATCAAACAATTATTAATTCATGGCTTGTGAACTAGTTTTGACTTAATCAAATTATTAAACTCATTAATTAATTATTGTTGTTGCGCCGATACGGCCATACTGACAGGCGGTGCGAGCTCTGCACCAGCCTCGTTGAATGTTGTTCTTATTTGTACAATGCCTTTCATGGTTGGTGATATTAGTGTAGTTGAAGTTAGTAGTTAGTAGTGTCTCGGAGTGTCTCGGAGATTCTCGAAGGTTCTCGAAGGTTCTCGTAGGTTCTCGTGGGTTCTCGTAGACCTGAAAGAATAGAAATTTCCTCTGAGTAGTATTACTGTAAACAACTTGCGTTGTTTTGAGAGGTTAGGTTCTCGGAGATTTTATTGAAGGGTTCTCGGAGGTTCTCGTAGAGTTCTCGGAGGTTCTCGGAGGTTCTCGTAGATTTTTCGGAGGTTCTCGTAGATTTCTCGGAGGTTCTCGTAGAGTTCTCGGAGGTTCTCGTAGAGTTCTCGGAGGTTCTCGTAGAGTTCTCGGAGGTTCTCGTAGAGTTCTCGAGGGTTATTTGGAATCTTTGAATTAAGTTACTTACGGTTTATTCTTTGTATTAATTGTTTTGCTGACTCACAGATGGCATGGCTGGTTCATCCATATTATCAAAAACGCTAATTATGAGTTGGTCCTTAATTAGATTAATGAATAGTCTTAGAGATAGACGCTCTTGCGGCGACACGGCCATTCTGATCGGCGGTGCGCGCCCTGCACCTGCCGTCACTCTCAGTATGTGGAGTTTTGTTATCTGAAATAATGGAGATAAATTTTGTCGGCAGATTAATGTTGTTTTTATTATCCTACAATGTTTATTGAATTGTAGGATTTGGAAAAAGAAAGTTTCAGTCAACATGGAAAGCTTGTAAATTATCCAACATTTATTGAGTTTATTAATATTGTATGGTCAGCTAATGCAATAGAATAATGTTGCGTCATTTATACAGCAACATCAATATGAATTGAGTTTATTGACATTGAATGATCAGCTACTAGATGAGTAGGATATTGTCGCTTGAACCATCTAACAATATTCTTTGGTTAACATTCAAAAGCTGTGTTTGAGTTAGGTTTTTAGTTAACCTTGGAACATTGTAACAGATCAACTGTCTACTAGATGTCATTTTGTAGTTTGTATTTGGTAAGTTTGGTGTAAGTAGCATGTTTTTATTTGTTCATTCTCACGGGAAGGTAATGCTCTGTGATAGACACAAAGTCTTGGATTTGACAGGATTAAAGGATAGGATCAGGAACACCGCTCTGTGATTGACACAAAGTCTTTGATTTGACAGGATGTAAGGAACCAGGCTCTAGGCGGTATGTATGCCGTGGACCCAGCAGGATAACATGAGAGTATTTGTCATTTGGTGTGTTCATTATCAGTGGCCTCCACGGCTCCTGATAGTATTAGTGTGATTTGTTGTATGACTTATTAAGCTAGTTGTTTCCTCCACGGATAGCAATAGCTTGATGTTTCTGTTATTGTTTTTAACTTTATTAGTTGTAGTTAGGAGTACTAATACTTTGCTATTATTATTGTAGATGAGCAACTGGCAGGATTGCGAAAACATAAAAATAATGAAAATTGAACATGAGACTCATCACACATGAGCAACATGTAGGTAGGTTGATTTGGCTATTGTATTCAGCCTTTGGTGTAACACTATGTAGAGATCAGTGGTAAAGTGTAGGAAGTAGTTTGAAAACTCCTCACCTTTTATACTAGCTTATGGTGAGTGGACACTCGAAACAGTCATCCCTGGTTGGCACTCCTCGTGCTGTTCCTCATTTGATAGCTGGCGACACGGTCATCTATTCACCAGGCTGCAGTCCACATTTTTAAGTGAACTTGCTCTACTATCATTTGCTGAGGTAGCAGTCAACAGTTGGAATGTTGGCACTTTCTTTATAGTTGCTCTTCAATTTTATTTCATTTTCTTTGATGGTTGGTTATCATTTCCTTCCTCTATGAAGAAAATTGCCTGGAACCTGGAATGTGAGAAGTCATGCTGGTAAATAATAGTGCAAGAAACAAAACATCACACCTGCAGTCCCTGAAGGGTTAGGCAGGGGTGTAGATAATACATCCACACCCTGCCAATCACGCCTAAGTCTCATTTAGGAGCAAGGCTATTTGCCATTAATATTATTGTCTGGTTTGATACTGGCAAATTCCTGATAGAAAAAAAAAAAAAAACACTCAATGACACTTTGCTAGACCTCAAAATCGAATCCAGGCCCTCATACTTTAATGGTACGGCTCATGACCATCAAGCACAAAGCAATCCTACTAATGTTTAAATTAGTTGGGAGTGATAGGCTATAAAATAGGTAATCAATTGTTTTGAAATAGTTTTCGTACTTAGATTAAGTTAATTAAACGATGTGAAAGTTAAACTGATCAGAACTAGTTTAAAACTCTATTATTTGTGTAAGTGCACTGACAAAACATTCACATTTTAACTAATTGAAAGCTTTGCTTTCAGTTCATTTATTGCACTAAGATTTCATCGTCACAACTCGTTGAACTGAAATTTGTTTGGCACTTCATTACTTGTCTTGTTTTACAAATCAGTTTCATGGCGAAGTGTAAGGTGTAGTATGAATTATGAAACATATTGTCAAATACAAATGCTTTCATGTTTGCATAATTGGTTTGAAAAGCCCTAAATGCAACCAATAGACACCAATAAGAATGTTAGTGTCAAATGAATGTGACTAATTTCTAATAAGAATATTCTGTATTCAATGTTTCTAGTCACTACAATCATCAAATACCATGAGTATTCTAATAAAATTTGTTGCCCAGTTAATTAATTCATTTCTTCTAATGTTTACACAAAATCAAGTAATTAATCTTTGTAACCAAAAATGTTTCTGAGAGATTTTTCCTCGTTACTGTGAATAAAAAGTCAGTAACAATGTCTTTTGCTATTAATTCATTAAATTCATGAAGTGTAGATGCAAGTAACTAAATAGTTTAATATGATCAATAAGTTATGTTTCATCATCCTTTTCCCAAACTTTGTTGAGGTCGGCTTCCAGTCTAACCGGATGCAGCTGATAATCAGTATTTTATTAAGCGACTGCCTATCTGACTTGTTTATGGCACATAATGATTCTTATTAAAATAATAGCTTTAATAAGCTCAATAAGCGCAATGCATGAGCATAAATGGAGTGATTGAAATTGTGTTTTTATTTCACTCCCTTAGGTGTTGTAGTAGATAGTTAAAGGTGGCATTGACATAGCCAGTGTGTGATGTGATAAGTTAAATTGTTGTTAACTGTAGATATGTTCAACAGTAACAACACATTAAAATTAATAAAACAAAATACTTCCCGGGATTGATGATCCTTCAGCAGGTTTATTTATTGATGTGCTTTCTCGGTGTCCAATCTTTGATTCTTTTGCTGCTTCGGTCATTCTGTGCTGTAGATGTTGGGCATTCTGAGTGCCTTATGAAGTTGTCCGTCACATGCAACTTCACTGTTTATTTAGTTTACCCATGTAAACTGCGTTTTTATAATGTGTTAGTTTATGGTCTGACTGGGTCATGTGTGTTCGAATGATGGCAGGTAAGGCAGGTCTTTGATCCTTATTTTTGATTCGGCAGGCGGAGCGCACAAACGCTCTGACATTCTCTGCATCATTTCCATCATCTGCATAAGGAATTGTGGTGGTATTCCGTCCATCCGCATTCCTTGATCAGGGTATGTATGCGGTCTTGATTGATTTATGGCTTCCATTGTTGTATTGGAGACCAGTCCAGGCTCCTGACGCCGAATGTTGGCTGGTTCCAGTTGCTCAGGTGGTAAACGAGCTGATGAGGAAGTGGCTTGAGTAGAAATCTCTTTCGAATCCCACTTCTGATGACGGAGAAACTGCCTCCGTTCTGTTTTTAAAAAGCGTGACGTCAGCATAGCTGACGTCACTGACACTATCTTCATGGTGATCACTCATCTTCAATCTTTCAAGTAAAACACCACAAGTATACTGTATGCCTCGTTTATTCAAACCGACAGCGTAACGACTTATTTACATAGATCCGTACAGTACGGCGGCTCAAGCAAGACTGCTTTAGCGCTCGCGAGCAATCGCAACGTCCCCGACATGGGGGCGTGGCGGGCGGGATATGGGCAAGCCCTTTCCCCGCGGGATCAACACAGTGCCCGTAAAGACGGGCACCTCAATTAGGTAGCCATATAGGCAATGGAAGTTGGCGAGTGCGTGTAAAAAGCGCAACTCGCCTGTGTGTGGTTGATATTTTGTCCGGTAGGAGGCGCCAGCGGCGCCGGCGCTGTGCGCTTAGGCACGGCGAAACGTTACCGTACCGAGCGCCGCTTGCTTCACGCCGCCTCGGCGGCCTGTCATCGCCAGGTGAGACCTCCGGTTGCCCGGGGGAGGCCTAGCAGATGCAGGCCAGCCGGAGGCGGCTCTGATGGCGCATCCTACCGCTAAGGCGTTGACCCCCGTCCGTTGCGCTCTCAGAGCTAGCCGATTGCGTTCCAGACTAAGGGGTCGTAGTGTATGGGTTAGAGCGGCATTGTATTGTGTAACGCCGCTCTTGTAAGCGAATGAATAGCGAGCCCGCGCCGCACATTCATCGCGTGAGTTTGGATGCATGTGGAGTAATGAATGCATGTTCGATGCGCGTCATGCCTATATTAACCTAGACCACGACGCGCTTCGAGTGTGTGTGATGAGTGTGGAGTCTTATTGGGTGGGTAGGTCGCGTGTAGACTGGGGCGGCCTACCCGGGCGAGTCAAGTCCGGTGATGACGACGGCTATGTCACATCCGCAGGCACCAGGTCGCACATGTGGCGACAAGGGCAGGAAGCGGGCGCTCCTGCGGTTGGCGAGGTGCCGCGGACGTGACATGCCATCGTGAGTCGGCGGTCGCAGGTGCTCCCTCGGTGCAATACCTGGGGCAACCGTGCGACGCTGGCTTCCGTCGATCCGGGTAATCCTACAGTCCTAGAGGAGGAGGCGGAGAGGGGCGGCCTTGTTCTTAAGGCCGCGGCAATCCAGTGTTACTCGACGGCTAGCCCTGGTAGAGCTGTAATAGCTGGGCAAGCCCGTCGAGTATGACGAGGTCTGCGTCCTGGCCCTGCCTTATGGCCCTGATGAGGTCTAGTAATAGCCTAATAGCGCAGGCGGTGAACTCCGTTGAGGGAGGGAATGTGCGCTGTTGCGCTGGGGCGCCGGCTAGCGGCTGGAGTGTGCTAGGTGCCGCTACTGAGTGAGCGGCGACCGTAGCCGAGTCTGTGGGTGGGGCGGGTTTCCCTGCCCTCTTCCCCTTATTCTTGCCGGCGCCTGTGGCGGCGTCGGTGGATGAAGTGGCGGCCGTAATGGCAGCGGTGGTCACAGGCGCCTGGGTCGACGCCTGCGCTGGTACAGGGCCGGGGTCCTGTCTGGATTGCGCCGCCGGGGGGTGGGGTTTTTTCCCCCTCCTATTCTTCCCCCCGCGCGGTCTCTTCTTTCTCCGCCTCTTGGCGGGAGCGTCTGAGTGGTCATTTGAGGGCCCGTTCGCTGTCGCCATCAGCGACGTACTGGGGGCCTCATGGGCCTCTACTTGGGCGGCAGCAGCCGTCGTTTCTCGGCGCTGCCGAGTGATGGCGACAGTGCCCGCTCGTTTGTTCCGGAGTTCCCTCCGGAATACTGGGCACCCGCTGCTGTTGGCCGGATGGTCACCCGCGCAATTGACGCAGGTGGCCTTCTCGGCCTTTGGACGTGGGCAGTCTCGGGCGGCGTGGCTTTCCCCGCAGCGCACGCATGCGAGCGGGCGGTGGCACCGGTGCGAGCTGTGTCGAAACAGCTGGCACCGGTGGCACTGGGCGGGCCCTTGCTTGCTCCGCCAGGCATCCACACGAACACCACGCATGCATAGCAGCTCCGTGGTGTCGTAAATTGTCCGGAAATCGGTTTGCCTTTTGAGGACGGCATGGAAAAGGCAGCCGGGGCGTCCGCCGCGCGCCTTGATGTTGCGGACGTACTCCGGCTCGTAACCAAGCGTCCTCAACTCCTCTAAGATCTCTTCTGGGTCCGTGTCCGCTGGCAGTCCCCGGATAGCCACCTTGACGCTGCGCTCCGCTGGTAGTGAGTAGGAAAACCAGCTTAGGCCCTCCGATTTTTCCAGGTCGGTGAGGTACCGCTGGATCACCCTGAACTCGTCCTCAGTTTCAGGCAGGAACCTAATCCCACCCTGATAAGGACGTGCGTTCGGTGGGTGACCCAGGATGGTCCTCACTGCCCTAAAATGGAAGGCCCAGTTGGGCATCCTCTCCACCACCAACGGAGGGTAGCGGGGCTTGTCCCTGGGCTTGGCCTTGGCAGCTGCGGCTGCACTCGTGCCTTGCGCTGGGGCTGCGGCGGCGGGTGGCGTCACATTGCGTGAGGCGTCTTGTCCGGTGGGCGGGCGGCGAGTCGCCTCGGCGAACGTCGGCGACCCGGCTCCGGCTCGACCACGCGGTTCACGCTGTGGGAGCGGGGAGTCGGGGCAGACGCGCTTCGCCTCTTCGGCGGCCTCGTCGTCCGAGCTGCGTGGTCGGCGCTGGGCGCGAGTATCGCGCTCAAGCGCCGGTTCGTTAGGCGTCACTTTAATAGAGGTAGGGGCACCTACCTCATAGTCCTCTTCGTCCATGTCGCTCTGCTCCACGTCGCTGCACTCACTTGAGTAGCAGGGCGACATGGGCGCGGGCGCGGGCGAGTCCTGGGCTGCGCTGCGGGGCGGGGGCGGCGACATCAATCCCTGCACAGACGACGCTGCGGCGGCTGAGCCTGCCAGCAAGCGGGGTGGTGCGGATGATGTGGCGCGCTCGGCGCTGTGCGCAGCGGCGGCGGCGGCCGGCCGTGCGTGTGTGAGCACACTCGCGGCAGGGCGCGACACGCCGGGCGCGGCCTGGGTGACGGCGGTGGCGGTTGGTGGGCGCGTGTTGCGCGGGCTTGCGGCGCGAGGCGCGTGCGTCGCGGTCGCCCGGTCCTCCTGCGCATAGGCGCGTAGGGGGGGGGCGACGGCGCGAGCAGCGGGCGCGCTGCTGCTGGGCCCGGGACGATTCGGGGCCAGGGTGGGCGGGTGGCGGAACGCCGGTGGCCGGACCGAAGTGGTCGGGACATGCACCGGCGACGGCGTTTTAGGTTTGGCGCTACGGCTTGGCGTCGGCGCAGGAGGTGAGGCCTCGAGGGCCCTCCTTCGCTGCGCTTCCTGCAGGGCAGCAATGGCGTCTCTATAGGAGTCGTCGAGTGTACGCTCCTTCTTGGGGTTCGGTGGTGGCGGCATCTTCTTAGGCGGCATCTTTTGGGTGTGGCTTCTCCGCAACCGGTACGGTGCAGCAGCACCGGGCAGCACGGGCAGCACCCGCTGGCTACCCACGGAGCTAGGTGACCATGGGTATCCAGCCGGCGCTTGCCTGACGGTTAAAAATTTTTGATAAAATTTTTTTCCGGTTCGGACGGTGAACTGAAAAGTTTTATTACGCGACTACCCTCGACCAACTTAACTTAAGTTGGGAGGTCGGCCAATCACAGCCCGCGCCAGAGGTGGCGCAGGGGACTTCGGTGGCGGCCAGCGGAGGCCTGCACACGTCGAACTGCGACTGGTCGATACCGAACGGTTGTAGATCGCGCACTGAAAACTTTCCAGCTCGGGTGAAGCCACAAGCCGATCCCTGCTTTAGCGCGCTCTGTGCGGCCGTATTTATAACGTGGCAAGCACGTGTACATAATTTTAGGTTAAGTATTGCATTATTTGAATCACAAGATTTTTACATTACAATAATCAAACAATTATTAATTCATGGCTTGTGAACTAGTTTTGACTTAATCAAATTATTAAACTCATTTATTAATTATTGTTGTTGCGCCGATATATATATAAATACAATAAGTAAAGAGAGGGACAAACTAACAACAATTTAATTATGAGATGAATCTGCCAGCTTCTTAAGTAAGTGTTAGCGAGCTTTAACTTTAAATGTGATCCGACTGTTGGCCAACCTGATGTTCAGAGGGAGCGCATTCCAAAGGAAGACAGCCTGGACCAAGAAAGACGACTTGAGAAAACCAGAGCGGTGAGAAGGACAACGTAGAAGACGATTATTGGAGGAACGAAGATTCTTACTGTGCGCAGAGCATAAATATTGAAAATGAGTAGTAACATAGGAAGGAGAAGTAGGCTTATTAATGAGAGATATCTCTCAATCTGCCTACGTAGTCTGTCTATATGTCCTATATTTTTTTTAAATCTTTTTAACTGAAATAAGTAACAAGATGTGTTTTCCAAGAAAATGTCTCTTTCATCAACAAGAAAATAAATGCGTGCAGGCCTTATTGACTGAACAGATTTCGACAAAATTTGGCACAGGTAGACCGAGGCCGGGATTAGGATGTATTTTATCCCCAGAGAGATAATTACTCGCCATATATACACAAATATATACAAAACTTCATAAAAAATTTAAACCTTTTAAAATAAATTCTGAGCACAAAACTAGAACACTATTCAGCAAATAAAACAGCTACGCCGTAGCATTCTCGTAGACCCTCTACGACGTGCCTACGCCGTAGCACGTTCTACGAGGAACATTTGCGTCTCCTTGCATTTATGAGAAAGACAATAAAATATCATGTTTATCTTTCTAGTTTAAAATGTAGAATAAAGAGCATTTTAACAAGTATTTTGTGTATTTTCAAGACGAGCTATCAGCTACTAGCTTTACCGCGCAACTTCGTCTGTTTCAAATTTTCCTCGTTTTTGCAGCATTTTTCATTTATGCTCGGCTCCTATTGCCTGAAGCGGGATCTTTTATAGCCTTCCTCGATAAATGTACTAACCAACACTAAAATATTTTTTCAATTCGATCAAGTAGTATTTATTATCTTTCTATTCCATCATAGTTGCTTAGGTATTTATTTTATTGGTATATATTTTGTCTTTGTATTTATTCGTAAGTTAGTACATTTTTTTATATTGTATTTTATATTTTAAATAGTTATTTGCTTTAAGTTTTATGTATTCAATTCTCTCTTCTTCTTTTACATGTCTGCATCTCTTTTTTTAGGGTTCCGTACCCAAAGGGTCAAACGGGACCCTATTACTGAGACTTTGCTGTCCGTCCGTCCGTCCGTCTGTCTGTCCATCCGTCTGTCTGTCCGTCCGTCTGTCACAAGGCTGTATCTCATAAACCGTGATAGGTAGCCAGTTGAAATTTCTACAGATGATGTATTACTGTTGCCTCTAAAACAACAAATACTAAAAACAGAATAAAATAAATATTTAAGGGGGCTCCCATACAAAAAAGTGATTTTATTGCACGTTTTTATAAATAATGGTAAGGAACCCTTCGTGTGCGAGTCCTACTCGCACTTGGCCGGTTTTTTTAATATCTCCTTTCGCAGGTATGCTGGAAGAGATTTCTTTAGAAATAAGCATTACCTTTGTACCTATTTACTGTTTCTTTCTTCTTCTGTGTATTAAGTGTGTACATAAATTGTTAAATAAATAAGTAATTGGTTGCTCGGACGGACTTACGAGGAAACAGAAAGTCTACTCTGCTGCTCAATTTAATACCCACACATACTATAGAGCAATACATACTCTCACAATCACACACCCTCACACACACGCACACACCCCACACATACTCACCTCAACTGTTCTTTGTATTTACCTATGTTTTTTTTCAATGTTATTGTTTAATTATTGGTTCTCTTTTTTCTGTAGTCAGTTCATCACATTATGCTTGTTAATCTAAGTTTTTTTTTGAAGTGAAACTTCTTATGCGACTTCCAACAAGTTTAACGTTTTCATTGATGAGGAATATTTTCTATTACCCACTAAGAGATGGCGCTATTACAAGATTTATGACTACGTAGTTCTACTAGGTACGCAAGATGGCGTGCAAACATTCGACAGTCATGCATTCGACTCTTCGGTGTGACCAGCCTTCGCTCAATTTCCATGAGTAGAATAACCTCAATAAACTTATGTAATAAAAAGTGTACAACAATAAAACAATAAAATATTATTTAGAAGCTCAATAAAATAACGAGAGTGAATGCGTGACACTCGAACACATGCGTGAAGTATTACGAAGTTTCACTTCTTCCGCGCGGAGGGACTCCACGCACTGTTTTTTTTATTATTAATTGTTCTTTCTTGATGTAATCACATTTTGGTTATTGATTCATTTGATTTTTTTATTGCGCTAGCAGAACACTGTGAAATTATTTTAACTTTGTGTAGTGTCTGGGTCACCAAGATACAGGCTGTGCCTAGTTTGGGACCCGCTGTTAATCCAGTCTGTACTCTGTTGTGTTAGCTAATAATAAAAAAATTGAAATTTGAAAATTTTTAAATTCTTGAGAGATAGCGCGTTCGACCAAACAAACAAACAAACTCTTCAGCTTTATAATATTGGTATAGAAACACGGGTCGATCAATTAAGGTTAAGCTGCGTATGGTGGTGTCAGGTCCATGATGGTTAGCATTTCGTCACCCTTTATACTGAGACACCTCCGTACATAGAAAAATCATTGATCATCGCTTTCATTTGTAGATCTTTAGCTGTCATGTCTGTAAGGGCCTGAGCCTTTAAACTTAATGTTGAATGTTAATAAAATAAGAAAGTATTTAATACGAAATTGCACTAAATCAATGTAATAAAAAATAGTAAAAAATGTTATAAAATGTTACAAAATGTTGGATGTTGCGCATATTAAACCGAAGACTGACGTACTCGCGTACGTGAAGATACTACATTTTTATAAATTAACAAAATTTTGATGTGCGGTTGCTGATCGTTCAATGTGGGTTTATCAGAAACCCAACACTATTAATAACACTTGCAACGGGATATTTACCATGTGTGTCATTTGTTTCGAGTTCCCGATATTTCGGCGCTGTTGCAAACGCCATGATCACGGATAAACAACATGCCGTTTGCAACAGCGCCGAAATATCGGGAACTCGAAACAAATAACACACATGGTAAATATCCCGTTGCAAGTGTTATTAATAGTGTTAGTGACCATGCCAGTTTAAAAACTTATAGAAACCCAACAGTTAGACAACCCATTTATTTTTAAAACGTTGCCTCACACTAGGAATTTTGTATATATCGAAGATACGTTTACAAACATTTAAACTCACATACACAAACAGCCAGACCCGGAACAACTATCTGTAGGCCATAAAAATATTTGCTCCGTGCGGGAATTGAATCCGCGATACGCAGCGCAGCCACTGCGCTAAGCTTGCCTTCAAGTCTTAAAAACCCAGTAACTGAATTGTGAAAGTCAGATAGCGAGTCGCTCCAGCACGCATAGCATCACCACCGAAAAAACGGGCTATGTCGACGGAAGAATAGACAAACTGACACATTGTCACTGTCTATCTGTCATAATGTCGATTCTTCCGTAGACAAATTCGTTTGTACAATGGTAATGCTACGCGTGCAGGAAACGTTCGCACTAGCCGTCACCACTTGACACTGGCAGAATAGTCGGCATCGGCTCAGTTGCCAAAGAAGAAAAAAAAAAAAAAACGTTCGCACTACTACCAATCAAGCTATTCAAAATCAGTATAAGCGAGTCTGCCATTGTACGGGAAATCCATACAAAGCCAGTCCATTTTATAATGGAAAAGAATAGGATTCTTAGTGGACTGTTGATAACAATAGGCTCGGCCCCTGGGACTTAAATAAAACTGGCGAAATATTGGTTTACAGTTTGGTATGTACGAAACACCGCTACTTGACCGTTTTTAGGGTTCCGTACCCAATGGGTCAAACGGGACCCTATTACTGAGACTTCGCCGTCGGTCCGTCTGTCACCAGGCTATATCTCATGAACCGTGATAGTAAGCCAGTTGAAATTTCTACAAATGATGTATTTCTGTTGATGCTATAACAACAAATACTAAAAACGGAATAAAATAAACATTTAAGGGGGAGCTCCCATACAAAAAAGTGTTTTTTTTTGCTCGTTTTTATAAGTCGAACTCTTGCACGAAGGTTTCCGTACCATTGTACGGAGCCCTTCGTGCAAGAGTCCCACTAGCACTTGGCCGGTTTTTGAATTTCCAAGTTATCTTTTCGCTGTGTTAAATGATATTAACTTTAAGGGTATGTCCTATTTATAAACAAAATGAAAACTTAACAGTAGCCAGCATATCATGACATACAGCTTCAGCAGATAATCTCGTAATATATAATAATTATCTGAATATCCACGCTGACATTTATATAATCATAATAATCCGGGCAATGCCGGTAGCGGCGTAACATCAGACCTATATTCCCTAAAGAGGTAGCCAGAAATGTATAGTGCGCTCTTACTGCGGTTGATGTTTGTTATACAAATAAATAAAATTAAAGTGTCTATTTGTAATTTCAAAATGACAGTTTTTTATTGAATTAAAGTATATAGCGTGACTGTTAATAGGTGACCGATACTTAAACACGTGATTATACTCATGATAATAAACAACTTTCCCAAAGAAATATTTTTTTATACTCATTCTCTTTTATTACAATTACACTACACCGTGCCACTGTGAGCAGGTGCGATAATAATAAGACAGAACGGCATCGCGGCTAACAGCTGATATGTCAAGGCTGCACGCGCGCGCGAATTTCATACGGCTGTTGTTATTACAACAATGAACGGGTATAAAAAAACGTTTCTTTGAGAAAATTGTTTGTTATTATGAGTTAATTATCGGTCACTTATATATTCGGTACTTGTAACAATTTTTTTTTTGCCATTTATTTGTGCCGGCTAATCTCCGAAACGGCTAGATTTTGACTGAACTTTTACTGGCAGATAGCTGATGTTATGACGAGTAACTATGGCTACTTTTATTTTAGAGAAATAATTAAGGTACCTTGAAAGAAAAGTAAAACCCTTAAAATTGTTAAGAGCCTTACGGCATTTCATACAAACTTTCAAGTCCTAATTTTCCGAAATTACTGAACCAATTTTAATGAAACTTTAAACGCCCAAGCAGGATACATAGGCGTAAAAATTTACTAAAAAAAAATTCGATATGACTTTAAAAAAAAAAGAAATTTGAAATTTCTGTTTCTATAGATAATTTACAATCGGTCTAATTTAGCTGTAACACAAATTTTCGAAGATGTAGTAACTTTTTAGACCTTTGTATCCTGCTTATGTGTATGAAGTTTCATTGAAATCTGTTCAGTCATAACAAAGCTCTTAGCAAAATACAATCCTATTCAAATAGGGAAGGAATATTTATATCGCATCATTCCTGAAGGCTTAGGCAGAGGTATACCTAACTATTAGTAAATACTAGCTGTGCCCGCGACTTCGTCCGCGAGGAATTCAACAAAAAAGTTATTTAGCTTTTTTTTGTTTTACTTAATAATTTTAGAATTTTCCTAAAATAGAAGTAGCCTAAGTTCCTCCTTATAACATCAGCTATCTGCTAGTGAAAGTCCCGTGAAAATCGGTCCAGCCGTTCCATAGATTAGCTGGAACAAACAGACAGTCAGAAAAAAAAAAAAGTTATTTTGGTATATGTAAGCGGTTATTTTAATATTACAAACAGACACATCAATTTTATTTATTTGTATAGATAGGTAGTACTAAAACTCCTAATGGAAAAACCAATGAAAGTTCCATGCAATAATGAACGAGCCTTATTCCTATCAATCTTATTTATATGATGAAGTTACATAAACCGTTATTTGAGCCCTGCTTGGGACACGTTGCGGATATCAGCGTGAGTGATGGATGGATGGGACACCCTCCCCCTTCCTTATAGTGAGGGGGGGTGAATATGTGGGTGAAAGGTAAATAATATGACCGGGCGTCGGAGTAAGAAATGAAACGAAACGGACATAAAGTGATACAGCCTTTTTTTTTCTTGGAGGGGCTGGTAGACTTCTAGGATACGCATTTTTGTATGTCATAGTTTTAAAAATACACCGTGTAAATCACCTCATCAATAAGCAGTAAACCAAGCATTCTGTACATACAACTAAGTAACTTTACGCAAAAATTATTGCTGGGAAACGACTTTTTTTTGGGGGGTGTAAAATCAAGTTTTGTGGTAGAACTCAATGTAACGCACTCAAAACCTTGTGCTGGTGGACGGATTAAATAGTACGGGGATCGAGGAAGTGTTTAAAGTAAAAATCATACATTAAAAACTTGTATTTAAAAAATACTTGTCAAAAAGTTAAAACTTTGACCCCCTATATCTCCGTAACTAGAAAGTTCCCAGGTATGGTGTAGAATAAAAAAATGATCGCAATGACAGGGAGAACCAGTGCCTTTCGGCTTCGTTAAGAGGTGTTTTACACCCTTTATAACAACATGAAATTCGAAAAGTGAAAGCCCACGTCCTAGCTGGTACAGATTAAATACAACACCAGTGATAGTTACTCGATTGACCGTAGCTTGCAATTCAGGAAGGGTTAGGCAGAGGTGTACCTAATACAGAGAAACCTGGTGAAGTGGGCCCTGGAAATGAGAGAAACCTCAGTTTTTTAATAACAATGAGGTGCCGACACTTTTGAATTAAAATACCTTTGTTACTAGGAATTTTAAACCTTGTTAACTGCGATTCATCATCATCATCATCAGCCTATAATGTTACCACTACTGGGACACAGGCCCTCTCTCTATGAGAGGGAGTGGGCTGTAATCCACCACACGGGCCCAGTGCGGGTTGGTAGATGTCATAAGTCTTCGAATTTTTAGTTCTAGGACATGCCGGTTTTCTCGCGATGTTTTCCTTCACCGTTTTGAGAGCAGCGATGATGAAATAAATTACACAAAGTAATGCGCCTGCCTTGAACCCACGGCTTATAATTCGGGGCTGCCACCACTGGGCCACCGCTACTCTCCTGAAAACAACACTAAGAGAAAACTGAGATAAGTTTTCATTTATTTTTTCGATGTTTACTTCTATAATTTGGAGATCGTAGGTCAATAACACGTATAAGTGAAACCATTTATCAGGTTTAGACAAGCGATGACACGATTGTTTTTTTATTTGCGATTGGTTTGCTCTTGACTCTAGTCAAGGTCAGAGATGACAGAGACAAAGTCGACGATGGTACGAGCTTACCCAGAAGAAGCCTGTTCACTCTAACTTTGAAGAGATTAGGGTTGTAAGCGTTCGGATACACAGACGCAGGCAGAGAGTTCCACTCCTTTGCTGTGCGTATTATGAAAGACGTTTTATGTTTACAAAAATATATATTTATTTTTCAAACATTTCCACTTCTTTATATGATAAAAGGTCCATTAGGATACTGGGACCGTCTATAAATAAGACAACTAACATGTTATTGTATTTTCTCTGTAGCGAGCTACAAAAAAAACAACTGGTAACAAAAAGTACTACAGCGCCATCTACGATAAATTGAAGAACTAATATGGTCTGAATCTCGCAAGCGAAGTTTACATCAACTTAAGACAATATAAAGAAACCCGACACCAACTGTCGGGCAGTTGCCCACCAGACATAACACCTGTCTGGTCGGAGGATCCTCCCTTTTCTATGGTTTATCCAGGAACATTACACCCTGTTCCTCATATTCTATAAATCTCTCAAAGTGATAAAAAATTCTAGGTCCCTTAAGATAAGTTTCACTGTGGTACCTACACCAACTCAATGCCACCTTAAAAACATAAAGCTAAATATAATGTAACTCATTAATTTTAAGCTAGCGTCAAATAAACAAACCAGTTTATTTTCGTCAAGCGTGAAATGATGGCACAAAATACGCTTTTATTGACAACTAGTCTGTCCCCGCGGCCTCGGTCGCATTATAGTCCGAATTTATCCTAAGGGAACGTTTTAAATATAGCCTTATTATCTGCCTAGCCTTTTCCCAAACTATTTTGGGGTCCGGTCGGCTTCCAGTCTAACCGGATGCAGCTGAGTACCAGTATTTTACATGGAGCGACTGCCTATCTGACCTCCACAACCCAGTAACTGGGTAATACGATACCCCTTTGTAAGACTGGATGTCAGACTTTTGGCTTCTGACAACTCGTTACGACTGTCAAAGATCTACAAATCACTGCCGGGACCAACGGCGAAACGTGCTTTCCGAGGCACGGAAGAAACTCGGTATGTAATTATGGTCACCCATCCACGGACCAACCTCGGCAAGCACGGCTTAACAGCTGCGGCTGTTATTTTTGAGCGAAGAGCTCTCGAGTTTTAAATATAGCCTTTGATGAAAATGTAGTTTCACAGTAATGCTAGATTTTTAGGAATATGATCAGTTATTCCGAAGATTTCAGTCTATCTAAAAACAGAAATTATGTTTTTAAGTACAAATAAGTATGACGGCGCCTGCAAGGAGGCTTCTTATGACTCACGTTGCAAATTAAAAATACGAAAAAAAAAATTGAATTGTCTTTATGTAACATCAAAATAACAGCTTTTAACTAAAGTATGTACGCAAGTTTAAACGCTGCTTAGAACAAAAAAAAAATGTCATTTAACAAATTTTTGTCTGTCTATCTGTGTGTTCCGGCTAATGTCCGAAATAGCTGGACCGACTTTTACTGGCAGATAGCTGATGTAATAAGAGTTACTTAGTCTTTTTTTATTTTAGAAAAAGGTATAGGTACCGTGCAAGCTCGCGGGCTACAGCTACAAGTAGTATACAAGGTGTTGTTTTGCATCCTCGTCAAAGTCAAGGAGGTAAATATGCCGATGATTCTCGTCCAGAATCAATAATAAAATGGGCATGTCTTTTTTTTTGTTATATAAATCGGTAAGTGTGAACCAACCGTGTGTTAAACGCGGCCCATCCCAGCTTTCACACATACAAACATACTCAAACGTTTATTCGATCATTTTTTATTCCCTAAACCACGTTAGGGTGGTTATTCTGAAATACTGACAAATTTAAACAACAAAAAAAGCAGCGTTTATTAATAACTAAGAACCGTAATTTAAATTGATTACTTATGTTTTTTTCTTACAACTTCCTGAATTTTGACGAGGATGCAAAACAACATCTTGTATAATAGAATAATCACCACCAACAATCATCATTTATCAATTAATAGTTTTCTGATTTGTTTTGTAATCTACATAAATATGACAGCCGCGACCAAATTACAAAAATGAAAATCGTTTATCAATCTTCAGTTAGGCATGCCTCAAGCCTGGCACACTATGTAACAAATTTTGGCCACCATGGCAGACCGGTGAGGTACCATAAATTCGTACTATCTATGTCATTCTGTATCTAATAGACGACAGAGCTCGCTCTTATATCTTAATATTAGGGGCTCACCCTATTATCGGCATTGACAGGGGAATGGGACTTACCTATTTGTTTACATAGATGTCGAAGGTCTTATAAGCAGTAGAGACTGCGGGAAATACTGGTATACAGCGGCATACGGTAAGACTGGAAGCCGCTCTAACATAATTGGGACAAGGCAGGCAGATAATTTTCGCTAAGGGTATAAATCCTTCTCTATCAATATTCCACTTTGTAATTATTCTTAATGCTTTCTATACGTAGGATTAAAAGCTAAAAGATCATGAATTATTGATATTTATAGTCATTTGAATGTGCTATAATATTTACCATTCTGTTTGTACTAATCTTAAATAAGGAGCGAAATGTGGCAAAATGTAGTTGGACTATTGACTGGTTTTGTTAGAAACAGCATCGGATTGTAATAATAAATGTGAATATATTTAGTAACTAGCTGTGCACGCGACTTTACCCACGTGGAATTAGAATTTTCTAAAATAGTAGTAGCCTAAGTTACTCCTTATTACATCAGCTATCTGCCTGTGAAAGTCCCGTCAAAATCGGTTCAGCCGTTCCAGAGATTTGCCGGAACAAACAGACGGACAGACAACAAAAATTTAAAAAAATGATATTTTGGTATATGTACCGTATATGCATTCATAATATGCATGTAGTAAAAAGCAGTTATTTTAATATTACAAACAGACACTTCAATTTTATTTATTTGCATGTATAGATAAGTGAACACAACAGTTTTATGGAAAAGTCAAGTAGTATGGAAACCAAGTACAGTCTGTTGTTAACATTATCTGACCCACCCTAAAAACAAACGAATTTGAACCCTCTACTTGTAGCATTAAGGTTTATTCAATATAGGGGGTAGTAGTTCCGTAGGTTGCGGTAACCCCGCAACCTACGTACACATAAAAAAAGCATGGAACTATACAGTATGTTAGTTTAAACGAGGGACATATTCAAACCCATAATAGTACATGCTAACATGATACTAATAAAAATATAAACAAAAAAAAACACTGATAAATAACAGACAGAACCATACCAAAATTTTTGCAAATGTCACGCAACGTGTATACACCTTTGCGCTAGCGACTTAATACTATCGCAGAACATGTGAGCGGGTCAATGACTCTTAGGTATAATCAATTTTTCCTTCATACTTTAAACTTACCTGGTTTAGAACAGTCCAAAATATCTAGGCACTAAACAAAACATTAAAAAATCTTCTAAATACGTTATAGGTTTTTTACATATTTGGGACGAGAATCGAATACTGAATACCCTCCCTCAATATGTCCCTCGTTTAACCTAACATACTGTTTAATACTAAATTACACTTCTTGTATTATTTGGTTTATACATTTCCATTTGTAACAACTATTAAGTACCTACACCTCTGCATTTCCCTTTTGGGATTAGAGGCGTGATGTTATATTAAAATCACGAGATGATTCTAAAGTTCCAAAGAGCTGCCGGATCCTTAATTGCAAATCATAACGCCTGTTTTTTACAAAAGTTTAAGCAGAGCCAGTGCAATAGTACATCCGCATTTTCCAAGGCATGTTTAAGTTCCAAATGTAGCGACCTACAAGGCTACAAAAAGCAACTTATAACAAAAAAAGTACTACAGCGCCATCTATGAACGAACTGAAGAATTAATTTGGTCTGAACCTCGCAAGCAAAGTTTACATCGACTTAAGAGTATATTTGGTCGGAGAGCAGCGTTGGCCCAGTGGTGGCAGCCACGACTTACGAGCAGTAAGCCGTGGGTTCGAACCCAGGACGGCGCATTACTTTGTGTAATTTAGTCCATCACCGCTGCTCTCAAAAACGGTGAAGGAAAACATCGTGAGGAAACCGGCATGTCATAGAACTAAAAATTCGAAGACATGTGACATCTTCCAACCCGAACTGGGCCCGCGTGGTGGATTACAGCCCATTCCCTCTCTTAGAGAGGAGGCCTGCGTCCCAGCAGTGGGAACATTATAGGCTGATGATGATGATGATGATGAAGAGTATATAGAAGAACCCGACAACAACTGTCGGGCAGTTGCCCACCAGACATAACACCTGTCTGGTCGGAGGATCCTCCCTTTTCAAGGGAGTATCGAGAAACTTAACACCATTTTCCCCCTACTCCTAAGCACGTAAGGGACGAGCCTATTCTCATCAATCGGCCACTAATATAGACTACGGGTTGCTTCATAGAAATTTCTCATTAAAAACCCATCAACAATATTATAATCTAATATAATAAAAATAAAAATGTTTCTTTTTTTTCTTGTTATTACAAGGAAAATTTAGAAAAGGGTCTTCCTCTCTCTACTTATTTAAAACTTGCTGTGCCCGACAGGGTCCATAATAGGGGTGCGGACTGGGTAAAGAAAACGACATTCTATTTTGTCCGTCAGACAGGCAATACAAAAATATTAGACACGTATTTTTTGTATTATAAAAATATTGAAAAAATCCTTAGTTAAAACTCATTAAAGTTGGAGAGTGGGGGCTCACTACGTCACAAGTAGGTATAAAACTTACCTACATGTGACGTCATGCGCCATTTCAACTCAATATCTCTCCGTAATTTTATGACCACGTGAAAAAAGAAAAAATACGTGTCCAATACTTTTCAATAAACTACCCAACGGACAAAGACAAAAAAAATGTGATCATTCCCTATTGTGTCTATTATTTTTTATTTGACCACCTGTGAAGTGTAATAAAGATGCAATAAATGATTTGATTTGATTTGAACACTTTGCCTTGCCTTTGCTTTTGACTGAATCGTTGGTCTAGTGGTCACTTGTGCGACTGCTGAGCATGAGGACCTTGGTTAGATTCCCAGGTCGGGCAGTGTTATTGGATTTTTACATCAGCAATTTCTCAGTAGCAGCCACGGAGTCTGGATTTGTGCCCCGTTGATGGCAATAGGCTCGCCCCTAATTAGGGACTTAAAGATAACTGGCGAAATGCGGCACCTCTGCCTAACACTTCGGGGCTTACAGGAGTTATGTTATGTTATATTTAAGTTTAATGTAATAAGGGGCGACCCTATTTTCATCATCCGATCTCACATCTGACTCCGGGATGATTCATGGTTTTTTTTTTTTAAACCCAATAACTCTTTGCCCTACCCGGATATCGAAACCAAGACCTCATGCTCACTAGAGCAAAGAGGCAGTCGACTCGACTCCTATCCAACTAAAAAAAACAAACAACAAGGTAAGTTTGTATGGACCAGTGGCATGATTTTTTTTCACAGAGGCCGCAACGATAATTGTTACTAACGTATAGTAGAATAAATGGTTATAATGACTCCTAAAATAATTTTGCCGAAAACTATATCGGAGCTGAAATATCTGATGTCAAAGTTGTGTAGTTCCTACTAGCAGTTTGCATACTGTTACGGATTTTATCAAAAATTAACTATTTCCTATCGTTTGCCGTATGTCATTATATCCCAGAATGTGATCCTTAGCAGCGACACTATCAAATGGTGTAATAATATAGCGAGTTTTTTTTTTTAATCCGGTTTCGATACCTAGCTAAGAATTTTGATTTTTCAAAAAACTAATTCAATTCAATTATTTTATTTAGTCAGATAGAAAATCCTTAAAAAAACTTTAACAAAACATAACAATATTAGATACCATAAATAATAAAAAATATCACAATATGTACATACAGCAAATTAAAATAATAATTTAAAATAACAAAATAACGAATTTAATTATACATAAAATTCAAAATATGGAAATTAATTTTAAAAACATAATTATTTAAAATAACATACTCTCAATCATCTCCCCCATGCCCTAAATATGGGCGCATGTAGGGCCAACCAATGCCTCATGAATGGCCCGTCTAACCTGTCGGCGACGACGGCGAGGAGACTGTTGCCGCTGCCCCTCACTCTGCCCGCTATGGAGGCTGCCCTCCTGCGCATCGTGGCATAGAAACAGTCTACGCGCACATTGGCGAACATCCCCGACGCGCTGCAGAAGCGAGGCAGCCGCAGCAATGCCCTCAGCGCGTTATTATATTGAACTCGGAATGAAGCAGTTTTAGTTTTTATCAAAATCGGGCTCGTGACTCCTTTGAGTGTTTTTCGCTATTCCTCATAGTTTCAGATTTGGCCTACCACCCAGTTGAAAAATTCACCCTGTATATCTCGGTTCCGATGCATTTTGGAAATAATTATTCATAGAAGAAAATAAATGTCTTATTGTTTTCTTACTGATGAAATATTTTTCATTACTGGCGGCAACATAGAAAAATCATGCCACTTTTACTCAAGCCCCTTTCCCGACGTGAGAATCGAACTCACTTGCGACGAAGACAATTTCAAGATTATTAAGAAACCTATTACTTTAATAGGATTAAAGTCCTCTTCGCATTCATACAGAAAATACCTCGTTTAGACCTTAAGGCTAGATTTGCGTCTATGCGGGTAGACTTTCATCGTGAAAAGACCTACATACATCATCAATTTTAATGGATTTTAAACCGTATTGCTATTGAAGTAGAGCTGGCTTCAATGTGAAGCGTTTCTTAAAAACAAAATTGGTATTTTTAGCCTTTGTAATCATGTTTAGAATTTTCGAGTAATTAACTTTTAACTCTATCTTTAAGTGTATAGAGTATATATTTAAGTGAATCAATAATTGATTTAAGACATTTTAAAAACTAACACCTATCTGCCAGTTAGAAACTAAAGAAAGTAGACTGTATTCATAAGAGATAAAGTTTAAAATTGTGTGATAGAAATATGGAGGGAGTTCGAAATATGAAATGGCAAGACGCAAGCGCGCGAAAAGCGTAGTGTTGCTATATGCAAGAAAGTGTTTTCCCTATAACTAAAAGGCTTAAAGCTAAGAGCAATGTTATGGACTCTGTTAGAGCAGAGCAATAATTTTCATTAAGATTATCTTTTATATAAATTAATGATATACAATAACTTCTAATTATATGATATAATAAATAGTTATTAATGACATACTTATTACAAATACATGATAACAATAAAATTATAGACATTGTAATAACATAAAACAATATCAATATCCTACTAATATTATAAATGCGAAAGTTTGTGAGGATGGATGGATGTTTGTTACTCTTTCAGGCAAAAACTACTGAATGGATTTGGATGAAATTTGGCACACGGGTAGTTTATAACCTGCATTAACACATAGAATATTTTTTATCCCGATAATATGTTCCCGTGGGACAATTATCGAACTCCACGCGGGCGACGCCGTGGGCATGAGCTAGTTATTTATAATTGAGATCAATATTAATTATTAAGAACAATAGTATTATATTATAGTAGGTTATTTTTTATAGTTAATGAGATCAATTTTAGTTGCTCATATCATTTTCTTAAATTATTTCCTTTGTCCGAAACACATTTTCTCTTGGCAGGTTATTAATTATTAAAATAAGAAGAAGTATTATAAGTATTTTTAAAACTAAGAAATTATTTTATTATTTATGGTGAAAGTGCATCCCCGAATAAACACATCCACAAAAAACCTCCCACAATACCAATCACTCTCCCCAAAACTGGCAACACCATACCTCCAACGCAGTCTCAACACCGTCAGTATTGTCCCGCGCGCCGACCGAAGCGGTTGCGTCAAAAGCGTCTTCACCGACACTCGCGAAAACCACCTGTTCCATATATCCCCGATTTATATTTTATTTCTCCATACTTTTCTTCTGTTGTTTATCAAACTTTCTTTAGGCTTGATATACAGGTAAGTAATCGTTTAATGGTGTTTTTATTGGTCTAGCTAGGTTACAGGTAATTTCTTAGTATTGATTGATAGTTTTATGTTGTGTTAGTTATATACTATTAGAAAAGAGGTAAAGTTTATAGTTGACGGCTGACTGTGTGACTGTTGCTGAGCATGAGGATCTCGGTTCGATTCCGGGCTCGCACAAAATGTTATTTGGATTTTCAGGAATTTTTCAGTGGCAGCCAGGTTATTGTGGTTTTGTGCCCCGCTGATGGCAATAGGTTCGCCCCCTATTACATATCTGGC
Organism: Cerastis leucographa; assembly: GCA_963082945.1. Taxonomy (NCBI): domain Eukaryota; kingdom Metazoa; phylum Arthropoda; class Insecta; order Lepidoptera; family Noctuidae; genus Cerastis; species Cerastis leucographa. The sequence goes on from OY720376.1 coordinate 1,313,715, forward strand.
GAAATATGGGTGTGCTATTAGTTACATCTCTGCATTACCCTTCGGCGATTGTAGGCGTGATGTTTTGTTACATAAAGTTTATAAGTTTAGATGAAAGGGATATGATATAATCTTCGGAACCACAGAACTGATTCCAAAAATCCTTTCATTAATGAAAAACTACATTATTTTCAAGTGGACCATAATGCCATAACTTTTGCCTTTTAGTTATATCTTTTTTTTCTGTATATTTTAAAGTTTTTATTTTGTGTTGTGTGTTCTTGTGGTATGTGCCAAATAAATATTTTTTCTTTCTTTATTGAAGGTCATATTTACAACTTTAGCACACATTTTTTTTTTGTTTGATGTTGTAACTTTTAGCACAATCTTTTAAATGCGTTACATTCAACTTCATCATGCACTTCCTTAAAGCAGAAATATGAATAAACAAAAACCTACACTACACTACACTAAAGACGGAACAGCGAGACAAAAGATCTTTTTACATAAGTTAACAGCTAGACTAGGAGTACAGCTTTTATATTCCCTTTGAAACTTTTCGAAACGAGAAAACCTCATGCCAAGGTGAAAATGTCAAGCAAGCTTTATTGGACAACCGTGACTCACTTACTCATTTTTTTTTCTTTAAGTCGCAGATATACGACTTTTAATGATTTTGAATTAAGCATCACGTCTAAACTGCTAGTTTTATTTCTTTGAAAAAAATATATGTTATACTAGACAATTTTCTTTATAAATTGATATGTGAAAATGTGAAATTATATTTTTATAACATAGTGTAATTAATTTGTAAATTCATGTCTAACGCGGACAAAAAAACGATAATAACGCAAAAACTATCGGACGTATTTTCATGAAACTTTTACCATCTGAAAGACAATTTAACAACCCATATTTTAGTATATGGCTTTTATTTGTATTGTGTTTGATAAATCAAGGTGAGTTGTTTTTTCGAATAATCTTGGTGCGCGTTGAAGCGTTACGCATGCACTTTTACTCGCTCAAGATCGCGGGCACTTATTGTCGCTTTAATGTTTCTTTTGGGGTTTTTATCTATAAATAACATATTATTCACTGAACTAAATATAATATATTTAAAAAAAAACCGGCCAAGTGCGAGTCGGACTCGCGCACGATGGGTTCCGTAAAACCATTTTTTTTGTATGGAAGCCCCCTTAAATATTTTTTTTTTGTTTTTAGTATTTGTTGTTGTAGCGGCAACAGAAATATATAATCTGTAGAAATTTCAACTGGCTAACTACCATGGTTCATGAGATACAGCCTGGTGACAGACGGACGGACGGACAGTGAAGTCTCAGTAATAGGATCCCGTTTGAACCTTTGGGTACGGAACCCTAAAAACTAGGATAATAATTAGGGATTTACTACTGCCAAACTACAGAGTTGTTTTGCTAGATCCAATTTAGGACGTCACTGAATTGTATGAATTAAACCTATATCAAATCTGTTTACTTAGACATGCTCCGATTTAGATGTTTATTAATACATTGTCAAAAACCCTACAATTTTGAAAGAATGGGAAATGACTGTACCGCCCCCCCCGCTTCCAACCCCTGTCACTTTGTGTATTTATTATACATTTATGGTACATACTTCTGCTTACCTCTTTGGGGTAGATAAATGAGACATTATGTACCTAAACGTGATCGTATAGTTTCGGAGGAAAAAAAAAAACAAAATATTTTATTTGACACAGGCCTAGGCACATGGGCACTAATAAAACGTCAACAAAAGGTGCACGGTTCGGGTTGGTCGTTTCCTATGGAGGAGAACCGGCAAGAAACTCCATGGTTACTCTTTTAAAATCATTTGGCTTTACAATTTTTGTATGTTACAGCATTGGCACTTAAGTATGAGTGGACATCGTAGGCCCGACAATAAGTCGTTGCTTACTACAAAACGTAGAACAAGATAACAGTCTAGCAGGATGGCAGCTGAACATTGTATTTACAAGCAATACAGCTCACCCCTTTAGAAATTCAAGAATGTATAAAATGTTTATGTACTGTTCACACCCTCACCCGAGATTCATGGTTGACATAAAACCCAAGGATTTATTATAGCGAGAAATACGACTCCATACCCGTTTTATACTAGAATCGGATTATAATGTTGCACGGAGGGAAATGGGAAGTTTCGGGAGGTGTTGCGGGAGCTGCTAAAATACTAGGAAGTGCCGTAATAATAAGGGCTTTTAAAAAAAAAAGTGCTGATTTACAGCCTAGTTTGAGTAAATGATTTTTGATTCAAAGTCAAAGTCAAAGCATTTATTTCAATTGGACCATTACAGGCACTTTTGGAAGTCGAAAAACAAAATAAAACGCGAAGCTACAGTCCCAGTCACAAGGCATAATAACTTGTGAAAGTATTGTAGTTGCCCATTCTGTAGCGTAGATCTCTATGGAGAAGAATGTGCAAGAAACTCCATGGACACTCTTTTAAATCAAAATATGTTACAAAATCTTGGTTACATCATTCATGTTAAGAATTACAAATATGTGAGAACGATGTAGAAATACGGGCAAGTTAAGAGCGTCCAGAGTATTAAAAGATTAAATCAGTAATAAAAAAATATATAAAGTACTTAATTAAAATAAACCGTGGCAGCTAAGAGATGACCAGTCACAACTGACAGCGCCCGTTCACGAACATGACGCATGTATCAGCCATCATTCAACTCAACCATTTTGAAGGGAACTAAACGACCCGACACACCCGTCACTATCAGCGTGACATTTAAGTGAGCATGACATTAACTTAACCACCAGGGTAATTTCGCGTCACTAAAGGTGCAGGTACTCATTAAATAGTGGCTTTACAGTACATAGTACTCACACATGTGCTAAGCAATTATGTAATACTAAGAGATAGAATCTATACAATGCTGATTGTTTTTTGTTTTTAAAACGTTGCCCCACGATATGAATTTCTCCTATATCGTGGGTGCGTTTAGAAACATTTAAACACACATGCATGAACAGCCAGACCCGGAACAACTATCTGTAGGTCATAGAAATAATTGTTCCGTGCGGGGATCGAACCCGCGACTCGCAGCGCTGCAGTCAATTGCTTAACCACTGGGCCAACCGTGTCGTCACTTTTGGTGTATTATAAAGGGTGTCAAAGTAACAAGTAGTAGTAAGCTTACAAAGCCGAAAGGCACTTGCGCAACCCGTCATTGCGATATATATTTTTTCTAGCCTATTCCTGGGAACCTTATAGTCACAGAGATGTAGAGGGTAAAAAAAAAAAAAAATACCCCGACAGAAAAAAACCCAAAAAAAAACAAAAATAAATTAATCTAAGCGTCGTAGCGTCGGGGGACCGCTAAGTAGACTGCTTAGCACAAAAATTAAACAAAGCGGACCTCTGACACTACGACGACTTTAATTTTTTATATAATTTTTATTTCATGTTTTTTAAACTTAAATTATTTTTTCTTAGCCTTGGCTGTCCCACTCCTAGGCATAGGTCTCCTCCCATTCCTTCCACTTATCTCGGTGTTGCGCTTTTTCGCGCTAATTAACGAAAACAAGGCAATTTAAAAATTTAAAATTAATTCTGATCTTTTAGGGAAGAGAGGGGTGTGCAACCTCCCCTCTCCCCTAAAAGATCCCATACAAAAAAGTGATTTTTTGCTCGATTTTATAAACAATGGTACGGAACCCTTCGTGCGCGATTCCAACTCGCACTTGGCCGGTTTTTTTTCCAATTATCCAGCGACACACATACTCTTTAACGAATACTTCAATGAAATTCTTTCACGAATGTCAAAGGCCGTATGACTGTGGATGGGTTTCCGATCCAATTCAATACGCTCCTAAATTTAAAACCTTTTAAGCTTTTGTGCCGTTTTCCATTGAATTCAGTGAGAATAGACGGCTGTATGTGATTGGTGCAGGTTTCGGGAATATTCGGATATTCACGTGAAATGTAGATATACGTTGTTGGCAATGGGCTGGAAAATCAGGTTTGAATGTTAAGGTATTCCATTGCTCTGATGCAGTTGATCTATCCAATTTTACATCAACAAAACTGTATTTCCTATTATGAATGAAAAAAATAATTAAAAAGCGTTTATTCGTGATTACATCAGTGCACAATAAATTACTTCTGTCAAACTGTAAAACAGTTTGTTGGCAGATGTAGCTCCCATAGACAATTTTATATTTTAATGTAACCACTTCTTAGTATTTATCTCGGCATACTACGCCTACGCTAACTCGTGGTTAAGATATGGAGTGATGTTATGGGGGAACAGCGTAAATGCAAGCTAAGTATTTATAATTAAAAAAAAATGTGTTAGAATCCTGGCGCACATTGACGATACCGAAAGCTGTAAGCCATATTTTGTTTAATTAAAACTCCTAACTTTACGTTCTATATACATTCATGACCTTTGCATATTTGTATTTAAAAATAGCAACATTTTCCCTAAAACAAAAGACATGCATAACGTTAACACACGCCATAAAAATAGACTGTATCTTCCACCATCTCGGATCAAAATGCTTTACCATAGCCCATATTACATGGCAGTAAAAATCTTTAACAAATTACCCGAACAAATTAAAGAAGAACCCAAATTCAATACATTTAACAGAAAATTAAAAGAATATTTAACACAAAAATGCTTTTACTCGGTCGCAGAATACTTAGAATCAAAAATGTGAATATGATAGATAGATAGTACAAAAATAAAATAATACATAGAAATTAATAAAATATAATAATTCATACAAATTAATGAAATTATAATAACGGATACAAATAATTAATAAATACACGTTAACCGTTAAGTTATTACCAATTTTATAATGTTTATGTTGCCGTGCCCTAACCGGGTTTCATGTTGGAACTTACTAACGTATATGTAACAACTAAATGTATACACATGAATGCAATAAAGAATTTGAGTTTGAGTTTGATCTTTTCCATCAATAACAAGGATACTTTTACCTATAACTGAATAATATTTATAACATTTTTTTTATACAGCATTACGTTATGGTCAGTATTTTTAACAAAGGCTGACCATAACGTAATGCTAATAACATTTTTAGTTGCATGACAGCATTTCAATTCAATATTAACGCATTGTTACCAACCCGCACTGGGCACGCGTGGTGGATTACAGCCCATTCCCTCTCTGAGAGAGGAGGCCTGCGTCCCAGCAGTGGGAACATTATAGGCTGATGATGAAGGCATTGTTTACCATTTCCTATAAATATGGTACAAGCTAATACGCAGAAACCAGTTAACTTCTACAACAGCAAGCGTCTCACAAAAATGCTGGGAAACTATTTAATTTTTATAAAAAAACTGTAACGTTGTTTCGGGATAACTGCCAGCGTTTATCCCAACTTCTGGTCTACTTCCAGTCCATCGAGATGCAGCTGAATATTTACAGCGTCAAATTGAATTAAACCGTGATAAAACACAATGTTTTGAGGCCCGAAAGACTGACAACCAGTCTTACCAATAGGTATCGTATTACCCAGTACTAACTGGGTTGTGGAGGTCAGACAGGCAGTCTCTCCATGTAACATGCCTGGCAAAAGATTAAATGAAGAATGCTTGGTGAAAGACTGGCAGATGATGACGATCACTTCTATACGAAAGAGCTCACCCGGGAGGTAATACAAACAAAAAAAAACGCGCAGCTACAGTCCCAGTCACAAGGCACAATAACTTGTAAATATACTATAGTTGCCGAACCCAAGATAGTTTGGGAAAAGGCAGATGCAAAGGCAGATGGGAGACAAAAATGTTGTACTAGACGAAAAAACAACATTTGCTTAAGACCACCACACCTACGGAAGGAAAAATATATTAAACGAAGAAGCAGAGCTGTATAATTAATTACCTAATGACCCTTTACTGTGTGCAAAACAAACCGTTAAGCACCACATCTTGAAAGATTTCTCTAGGTTTTAAATTTAACACACCGCACCAATTAATTTACATCTGCATTTCTATGTTTTTACAAATTTTCTAGAAATAAATATAACAAGGAAACCTAATCTGTATTTCTGAAAAAATTCAGTACATATAAAGTTCAATGTATGCTAATGACTTGCTTTCAAGAATCGATATGCACACAAAATTTTTCTTTTTTCCCGCAAAATTTTAAAAATTGTGTGTCTTTTAATTAGTTTACTAATTTACGAGTACCTACCTTTTTGTTAAGTAATTCTTATATTTAGTTTTAAGATTTTAGGAGTATGAGGAACAGGGTGTAAAGTTCCTCAATACTCCATTGAAAAGGGAGGATCCTCCGGCCAGACAGGTGTTATGTCTGGCGGGCAACTGCCCGATAGTTGTTATCGGGTTTCTCTATATATACTGAAGTCGATGTAAATTTTGCTTGCGACTTGTAGGAAATTGATGTTAGTTGCTCCGTCGTATCATAGATGGCGCTGTAGACTTTTTGTAGTATGTTGCTTTTTGTGGTCGCTACAAGATTATCTTGCATTTCTCATATTAAGTGATATGTATTCCTTTTGAGAAATAAATGTTTTAAACCGTTAAAACTTATTTTAGGTTTCATAATAAATACTCAAAGAAATATTTAAATAGTCACACTTGTCTTATAAAATAGTTAAAATGTCGCCGACAATGTGGTGACGCTAGATTGCTAGGCATGTTCCGTTGTGATGTCGATACTATTTTTAATGAATGTTTGAAGGATGTTTTATTTGTTTCTTCAAATATTATTTAACAGTTGACAAGGGAGAAAGTAAGAAAAACATTATTCTGTTTAGGGGTATGTGGAACAGGTGTAAATTTCTTCATACCTTATCGAAAAGGAAGGTTCCTCCGACCAGACAGGTGTTATGTCTGGTGGGCAACTTAAGTCGATGTAAACTTTGCTTGTGAGATGTAGGAATTTGATGTTAGTACTTCCGTCGTGTCATAGATGGCGCTGTAGTACTTTTTGTACGTCGCTACATCCTGTAAAAAAAGGGAGCGTCACCCCAAACAACACGAGACAAGAGCAGGACGATGTTAAAGTCACTTTTAAACATATTTCAATAAGAAGTATTGCTATTTCGCTAAGCCTTACATAACTTCACAACAGTATTTCCTGAAGCTATGGTAAGCCGAGGTGTGTAAGTACACACTTCTGCTTAGGATAGCTTCAGGAAATACCACTTAAGAGGGTAATTTTGTTGCCATAAAATTGACACAAGTCAAGACTCTAGGCTGGTAAAAAAAATTTCAAAAGATGCTATGGAAGCGGCTCTAAGAACGGCAGCAAAGTCCCATATACACACACCGGACTTTGATAGATATTTCGGTCCGAAGTCCGAATGTATTTTACCGTTCGGTTTTACCACACTTTAACTGAATATGCACTACCTGGAGATAAGATCCATTATCCCATGCTCTGCTGGCATACCATGACCTCTTAAAGCAGTATTAGTTTACTCTTATTCCAGTGTGGGAAAGAGACGGAGCTATACAGGATGTCTAGCGCCATCTCTTTACCACACTGGAAAAGGTGTCAATTATGTTTTAAGACGTCATGGAGGCCAGCAGCTCTGGCGACTAATAACCCACGAAGCAGATAAAAGTCCCTCAGAATATTCGTTCTAACGCTGTTTTTTCTTGAGGAGCTCGTGGCTTAATATTAGCAGCCGCTCGGGTCGATGTTAGGTTAAGCAGCGCTTGCCGAGGTTGATCTGTGGATGGGTGACCATAATTACATACCGAGTTTCCTCCGTGCCTCGGAAAGCACGTTAAGCCGTTGGTCCCGGCTGTCATTTGTAGATCTTTGACAGTCGTTACAGGTAGTCAGTGGCCCGAAAGTCTGAGAAGCAATCTTAAGAGGGTTATTACAATTTTGCTTCGCGTTTTATTTTGTTTTTTTGACTTTCAAAAGTGCCTGTAAAGGTCTAATTGAAATAAATGCGTTGACTTTGACTTTGACTTTGTACACAAATTGAAATAATAATTTAGAAGGCTCCCTAGAGTAATAATCAAACTTTCTTGGGCAATTTTTTTATTTTTGATTGGTAAGGCCACAAAATAAAATAAAAAATATGCCCAAGAAAGTTTGATTATTCCTCTAGGGAGCTTTCTAAATAAATATTTCAATTTGTGTACATACAGTAGTAACAACACTCAAATACAAGAAAAATTGTAATAGCCCTTTTAACAAGGGGTATCGTATTACCCAGTAGTAACTGTGTTGTGGAGGTCAGATAGGCAGTCGCTCCATGTAAAATACTGGTATTCAGCTGAATTCGGTAAGACTGGAAGCTGACCCCAACATAGTTGAGAAAAGGAGAGGCAGATGATGATGACTGTTATTTCTCGACCACGTTTTCTCTCGTATAACTTAGCCCAAAACAGCCACTTTAAACTTCCAAACAATTTTAATAACAAAACTATCGAAACCCAGCTACAACACTATGACCGCTGGCATTTTTCCTGCAGCTATAAACTGTCTCGGCACATTTCAGAGCAATAAAATTAAAATAATGATCGTATCTACGGCTTTGCGTTGCACTCGGTAGATCGGACTGTTTTTAACGTTATTGTCTGGAACAAGTTGGGTTTTGGTATTATTTTATTGTGCGAAAGAAAGTCTTAAACAAGGTCAAAATAAATTAACTAGCAAAACACGAAACTCTGCAGACAGTCGTCATGATCTGCCTGCCTTTTCACAACTTTTTTGGGGTCGGCTTCCAGTCTAACCGGGTGCAGCTGTATACCAGTATGTTTCATGGAGCGACTGCCTATCTGACCTCCACAACCCAGTTAGTACTGTGCAATACGATACCCCTTGATAAGATTGCTTGTCAGACTTTCGGGCCACTGACTACCTGTAACGACTGTCAAAGATCTACAAATTACAGCCGGGACCTAAAGCAGCCGGGCTAAATGTGCTTTCCGAGACACGGAGGAAACTCGGTATGTAATTATGGTCACCCATCCACGCACCAACCTCGGCAAGCACGGCAAACTGCAGCAGTAACTTTGTTTTTCATTAACTTACTATGAAAAACAAATTTAGCTTTGCGGTTGAGTGGAAGTTTCCTAATGAATGATCGTTCAAAATATTGTTATTGTATTGTTTGGGGATAAGGAGCCTTGTGTGCGAGTAAGACTCGCACTTAGCCCGTTTTTAACCCCCGACCAAAAAAGAGAGGTGTTATAAGTTTGACGTGTGTATCTGTGTATCTGTGTGTCTGTCTGTGGCATCGTAGCTCCCAAACGGATGAAGCGATTTTGATAAAATTGTTGTAATATGAAAGGTATTTTAATCGAGAGTGTTCTTAGCTATGTTTTGAGAAAATCTGCTCAGCCGTTTGAAGCTCATCACCTCTTTTCTAGTTGATGAAGGGATTTAAACAACTTCTACGGGTCTAGTTGATTGGAAATTTGAATTCTTGTCACTTTATCACCATGGGCATCGCCAGGGGGGTAGGCTGCACACCCCCCCTACCCCCTATAAGCTCAAGTTTTTTTTTTAATTCATATCTTTCCTTGTTTTCGTTAATAAGCGAGAAGAGGCGCAACACCAAGAAAAGTGGAAGGAATGGGAGTAGACCTATGCCCAGGAGTGGGACAGTCAAGGCTTAGAAAAAAAAGTTTAAAAAGCATGAAATAAAAATTAAATTAAAAATTATAAGTAGACCGCTTAGTACATAAAAATATATATACAAACAAAGCGGACCCCCGACGCTACGACGCTTGGATTAATTTTATTTTTGGTTTTTTAGAGGTTTTGTCCGTCGGGGGTTTTTTAAATTTTAATTTAATTTTGTCTTGAGCGATACTTTAATCATTTTTTGCTTTTTATATTGACACCGAACATCTGTAGGTAGCTCTGTTAATAGCTGTTATTGAAGTTATCGATAAAACAAATATATTTGTATTAATTCCCTCGATCAATCATTGTCCTGACAGTCAGTCTGCCTGGTTTATTATGCTTGCGTCTAAAATATCGTGTTACTGTTTCGATTCACCGTTTCGTCAAAGAAAACATCGTGAGTCTGGGCTCGATTCTCAGGACGAGGTATGACTACAGTAGCAGACTCGGAGTCTGGATTTATGCCCAGTTGATGGAAATAGGGTTCTCCCCAACTATGTGGGACTTAAACATAACTGGCGGAATGTGGGAGTACTATAAGGTACACCTCTGCCTAACCCTTCTGGAATTAGAAGCGTGATGTTATGATAAAAACTTTTTGCAAAAAAAAAAACAACATCGAAACTGAAATCGGACTACTAGTATTTACAGAGTTCAATCGAAACGTCTTTCGAAGCGTTTCATCCATTATGCCATTAAGCACCGTAATCCCCTGATCGCAGCGGCCGCCCGCTACGAACCCTCGCGCATTAGTTCCATACGCCGTCCGAGGCATACCCTCGTCACTCCCGATGATGCTATCACCCTCCTCCAGGAGAGTAGCAAAGAGATTAGCACTCTTAAAAAGTTCAGACGCAAACCGCTGTCTTACCGACCTCGCCGTCGAGGTCCGTCGTGACGTCCCGGTCCTTGCCCTCTCCGACCCTCGCTCGAGCCAGCTCGCGTTGCTGTGCCAGTAGTTTTAAATCAGCCTCTAAATAATGATATCATTCAGATCCAGCCTGATCCCATGCAGTCCTCCCCCAGCGACGCCCTAAGCCGAGGCTCGTACCCCATAGGGGGTGCCCTTAGCGTGTAGTCGCTTAGTTTGCAAGTTTATTTTATGCCCTGGCTAGAGGCCTTACTCTAAAGGCACCCACAGGATAGTCCGGTTAAGCAGACGACAACCTCATAGGTTGAACTGCGAGATGCCATTCACAAAAAAAAACATACACGAAAAAATATGCAGTTTCGTATATTTGGATTAAATAAATTACTGTTTCATATTTTGTTCAGCTATTTTGATTTAAATATCAAACTAAGGGACCGATTTTGATGAAATTTCTATGGTACCAATCGGACAGTATTTCCTTTCACATAAAAAAAGATATTTCAAATCGATTCATAAAAGACGGAGTTATGAGGTAACAAACATACGAATAAAACGTACAGTCGAATTGATTTTTACACGTTTTTTATTAGCTTTACCTGTATGTATGTTTGTTTGTAACCGACTCCTTTAAGCGTGATTTTCACCCACTTTAAACGGTCAGATTTCGTGCAAACTTTGTAGATTTATCGAGGACCGATGACAATACATTAATTTGATAAACTCATTCCATTTTTCAATTAGCAAAATAAGTTTTTTGTTAATTTATATAATTTTCATCTATAGTCGATAAGGCAGGAAATGATGTTAATTTTACATTTTAACCATTATTTTAACCGATTTATCTTATATTAGGATATTTTCCAATACCAATAGAATAGAGAATTTTTAATTCAACAGAGCAAATAATAGTTTAAAAAAAACACGCTTTTAAATAGAGATTTTACTATCAATACAGCTGTACACATGAATAATTTGGAAAATAATTACAGTTACTTATATTTATCATGGAATTAAATAGTAGATTAGAACAAATAATAGTTTAACATTAAAAAACAAGCTATTATAAATAAACCAAACTAAAAAGTAGAAAATAAATAACAGTTTAAAAAAAATTAAAAAAACAATATTTTTAGAGAAAACCGAACTAAAAAATAGAAAATAATTTTGAATAAATTTGAATTAAGAAAAAAAGCCGTAAACTAATATTTTTTGAAGTCGGTTAAGCATCGTCCTCGCAGGTCTTATAAGCTACTAACTCTGGGAGGTCGACGCTATTAGTCCTTGGTTTCTTTGACAAAGCTAAGCAAATATTAACATGCAGTTAAAGCCATGACTTTGTGGTATGTTTTGTCTATTCATTCTTTACCAACGATATTGTGGTCAGCTTCCAGTCTGCCTAAATGCAGCTTGAATATTAATATTTATCATTTCTAGTGCATGATGTCAGTTTTAATCCCTACTTAGTTTTAGGTGGAGGCTCCTCCTCCACCTAAAACTCGGGTTTAATAATAAAAACTATTCGAGTTGACCTACAGCTTAAGCCGCGCTTAGCCTAGGTTCGTCCGTAGGTGGGTAACGCTCATTACGCCCAGTTTATTTATTTATTTAACACTTCAAGTACAGTGTACAGAGGCCGACTTAATGCCACAGGCATTTTCTACCAGTCAACCTTTGGGTGATGCAGAGACAAACAGTGGCAGGTGTCTGACTGTAAAAATAATAATAATTTACTAAGACATGTACAAGAATATATAAAATACTATACATTTTATATCAAAATGCTATAAATATATATCAGTATACAGGAAGAATTTTTAGTCACCGTCCAAATTTTTTCTAGGCATTATGTATCATACACTAACTCCATTTTTGAAAAAAAAACGATACGTAAAATTTTCATATTAAATCATTTTCTCGAAATAATTATCCGCTCTGCCTGGTCACTAAGTTAAACGTTAAAATACTACACTTGCCGCGCTCGCGCAAACATTCAATGAAAAATGCAGCGCGCACCCCGCTTGCCCCCCGCCCCGCTACACCTGCGCGACACATATCTATCGTCATCCCAAGTCGGCATCAACTTTTTATAGATAACTTTGTGATGTGATATCTCAATATTTTTGTATTGAGTGATACTAAAAGAAAAAACACGTATTCAATGGTTTTCGCCAAAGATTAATATAACAAAATTTGGATGGTGACTAAAAATTCTTCCTGTATAAATTCTAAAATAAAAGGACAAACAATGAGGAAAATATCAACGTTGTGACGATACTGCTAGCCCACCCAGGTCCTCTGTGCTTCGGAAGGCACGTTCAGGCGTTGGTTCTAGCTGCTAATGTAGATCTTTGAGAGTTGACCCGGCGGGAGTGTGGTGACAAAATATTTCATCGCGCATGTGGCGGGGTATGACATGCCCGTAAACTAAACTGCCTGTATATGCTTATAATAATCAAAATTAGTTGAAATTTTAATTTTATTTATTAAAACACAATCCCTATACTTATATTTATATGAAAAACTTAGTCATATTATTATATTTTAATAGTTTTCATTACCAAAGTTCAGGGACAAATTTTAAGTTTCAAATCAAAACAGTCTTCGATAAGAAGCATCAATCCTATTAAAATAAACTAATATCACTAAATTAAACAAAATAAAACTCTAAAAGACATAAAGAACAAGAGATCTTGAAGAAAAAAACATTAAAATAACTAAAGTTATCATTAAGAACTAGATTCAGAATTAGCACCGTTTTTGCAGGAAAAAATAGCGTGTTCAAGACAAATGGCCTTGCTCGATTCATCTGAAGAATTTTCTAATAGATCGTATAACATAGACCTAAGTCTATTTTCCCTATTGTTTTCACCCATATTTGTCAAAAGCCTAAAAAAAGACAAGAAATAATAAAATTAAATGTAAGAATGTTATGATTAAAAGCACACGTAAACTATGTGGCGGGGTGTCACATACCCCACGTACATATAATCGTGTGTATCTCGAACGCCGGCTGACGCCACACTTCGATCACGCCACTGTGCCTTCCTGCACAACCTCAGCTCCAGCTACGCGAAGGCGCTAACACGTAACTCACAATAATAAAAATGTACGCCAGCAAAAAGAAGTGGTATGCTACACCCCGCCACACTCCCGCCGGGTTAAAGGTAGTCAGTGGCCTAAAAGACTGACATACAGTCTTACCAAGGGGTGTCGTATAACCCGGTACTAACTGGGTTGTGGAGGTCAGATAGGCAGCGCGTTCAGCTGCATCTGGTTAGACTTGAAGCCGACAACAAAATGTAGGGAAAAGGCTAGGCAGATGATGATGAACCAAAAATTGCATCTTTCGTTCCATGCAAAATATTTGACTTTATCAGTGTATATTTTTTCAAACTTTTCTTTTAGATGTGAAGCACATCTTGAGGTACAAAATCTCTAGAATAACTAGCAAAGACTATAAAGCTATAATAGAGGTGCTCGTGGCTAAATGAAAACAGTCAGAACGAGTCGATCTTTAGGATAAAGCCGTGCTTGCCGAGGTTTGTCCGTGGATGGGTGACCATAATTACATACCAAGTTTCCCACGTGCCTCGGAAAGCACGTTAAGCCGTTGGTCCCGGCTGTCATTTGTAAATGATAGATCAGATGTTTATTTTGCAAACAGGTTTTTAACCGACTTCTAAAAAAGGAGGAGGTTCTCAATTCGGATGTTTGTATTTTTTTTTTTTTTTTTTTTTTATGTTTGTTCGCGCATTACTCCGTCGTTTGCCTACCGATTTGGAAAATTCTTTTTTTCTTGGAAAGGGTATACTTCCCAAATGGTCCCATAGTCACCAAGTCGGGATCTGATGATGGAATCTTGGCGAAATCGAGGGAACTCTTTAAATTTTATAGGAAAACGTACAGTGATTTTGGTATTTTCTACAACAAGTAAAGCATTTGCGTCCAATAAGAACCATTCTACCATCAGATCTGATGATGAATCCAAGAGACAGGCTTTGGAACTCCATAACAAGGCAATGAATCTTAGCTGTGTTTGGGCTTGTTGGAATTGTAACGGTATGCACTTTCCAGGTGTATACACCGATTACGCTGAGATTTATGATCCGATTTACGTGATTCTTCTTTAGTTTGATGTGGAATACCTGCCATTTGGTCCAATAAAAAAAAATAATATAGTTTAGCCATATAGTTTTCATTTTATTAAAATTTTTGTTATATGTAAATTTTTCACTTATGTACACTGATTTCTCCGTGATTACTGGACCGATTTAGATGATTTTTCATTCATTTGGTAGAGAAGCTTGCCCGGTGGAGCCATATGAATTTTATTATCTTTACTTAGGTGCTTTTTGAGTCATCCTCTTTATTATGCATTTTGTCCTTTGTCGTATGTATGGACGATGTGCTGATGTCTAGTTACAATGTACAAATTATACTTGACTAGGATTATAGTGAGATAGGTACCACAACTGAAAAGGCTAAAATAAAAACTTTTTTACAAAAAAAAAAATAACCGACTTCCATAAAACACTAAAAAGTGGCAAATAATTTTAGTTTCGGAAGTCGGTGGCAAAAAAGTAAATGAAACAAACAAGTCAGTTTTTTTACAAACACTTTTACACGTCATTTTTTTTTAAACTAGATGGGGCCGGTGTTTCGTACCTGACTACTCTGAGAAGAAACAGCCGAAACCAACTCAGAGGTTCTCTGTTACATTGTTACTCTTTTAAAGTCCAGACATTGCTCAATTTACATGAGGACTATGCAGATTAGTGTCTGAGATGGTCTTTTGAAGTTTTTTTTGGTCTTATAACTCAAGGAGCTCAACGAAACGACGAACAATACCAAAGAAAGGACATTTGGGTAGGTTTATCTTTGACAGTCGTTACGAGTAGTCAGAAGCCAAAAATCTGACATGCAGTCTTACTAAGGGGTATCGTATTACCCAGTTACTGGGTTGTGGAGGTCAGATAAGGCAGTTGCTTCATGTAAAATACTAGTACTCAGCTGCGTCCGGTTAGACGGAAAGCCGACCCCAAGATAGTTTGGGAAAAGGCTAGGCAGATGATGACTATAGATATAATATTTCATAGTTTATTTATAAATCCAACATGGCGTCCGCTCGGTCGGGGGATATTAAATAAAAAGCCACTTCGCTTCAAATGCATCGCCTCTATAACTTATTTTCGTACGGGGCTAGGGTTGGGACAAGGGGAAATTGAATTTTATAATATTGTTGGGTTTTCTGGAATAACTTATTTAGATTATATTAGATTATTTCGTAGTAAATGTTACAACTATCTTATCCAATCTGTCCGGCTTCATCATAGAAACGTGACCCGCACGTAATTTAATTCAAGACATTTATTGTATCAAAAATGGTAGGTACATGAATTTATTATCTATACTAATAATAAAAATACGAAAGTCACTCTGTTTGTTTGTTTGTATGTTTGTATGTTTGTTTGTATGTTTGTTTGTATGTTTGTTTGTTTGTATGTTTGTTTGTATGTTTGTTTGTATATTTGTTTGTTACCTTTTCACGACTAAACGGCTGATCGGATCTTAATGAAATTTGGCAAGAAGATAGATTTCAACCTGGGGAAGGACATAGGCTATATATCATCACGCTACGACCAATAGGAGTGGAGCAGCAATGAAAAATGTTGCGAAAACGGGGAATATGTGACGCAGACGAAGTTGCGCGGGACCGCTAGTACTATAATATATTAAGTAACATATATTTGGCCAATATAGGTACAAGGTGTTGTTAAGCATCCTCATCAAATTCGAGCAGGTAACTCTGCTAATGAATCTCGTCCCGAATCAATAATAAAATGGGTAAGGTTTTTTTTTCTTAATTACGAAAATCGGTAAGTGTGATCCACCCGTGTTTTAAACGCGGCCCGTCCGTTACTCGCCCTATAACCGCGCTTTCATACATACAAACGATCTCAAACGTTTATTCGATAATTTCTTATTCCCTAAACCACGTTAAGGGGTTATTTTGAAAGACTGACAAACGTAAACAACAACAAAAAACAGTGTTATTGATTAAGTAGCTGTCCCACGCAACTTCGTCTGCGTCACATTTTCCCCGTTTTCGCAACATTTTTCATTGCTGCTCCGCTCCTATTGGTCGTAGCGTGATGATATATAGCCTATGTCCTTCCCCAGGTTGAAATCTATCTTCTTGCCAAATTTCATTAAGATCCGATCAGCCGTTTAGTCGTGAAAAGGTAACAAACAAACAAACAGAGTGACATTCGCATTTATAATATTAGTATGGAAGTATGGATAGTTCGGATTAGTTAGGAAGTTAGGATTAACTATGTACCGTAATTTTAATTGATTATTTATGACTTTTTTGACACCCTCTTGAATTTTGATGAGGATGCAAAACAACACCTTGTATAGCATGCAATAGTACAAGTTTTACACTTAAGATATTAATAATGGCTTATGTTTAACATAACACCAGATAAAGTAAATATAACCTTAAAAAAAACATTTTTATACTGCCTAAAATAGTAAATGATCACCAGAAATAGTAAATGATCACCAGAATTAAAAACCTGAAAATCACAGCTCCGAACTAAGGCGTAGTCGACGGAGCCCCGCTACGCGGGGCTCCTATTTCTCTCTGCAGGGTTTAAAGTAACCTAACACGAAGGGGATGTCGGGGTCTTAGTTCGCTCGCTCCGCTCGCTCACTAGACCCCGCCATCCCCTTCCACCTGTCCGAGTCGGGGTGCCCAATATCCCGAGCTCGCTTTGCTCGCACTTGCTTCATAAGTTCTTCTTGCCACAAAATTTGGTGATCATTTACTATATTTGGTGATCATTTACTATATTTGGTCTTTGAATAATTTTTTTTTGGTGTTTAGTATTTTTTTTTGGGTAACGTAGCTTAGGATCTCAAAGTATTTTTTGGTGCTCATTATATTTAATCCCATTAATAATTACTAGGTAACTTCATTTTGTCAATTTATGTATAGCTACTTAACAATATTAGATCTGAACAACATACGCAAAATACGAGTATGGCCGTACTGAATGTAACAGTCACACGGGCCGATCTTCAAGGATAAGCCGCGCTTGCCGAGGTTGGTCCATGGATGGGTGACCACCCATTTCATACCGAGTCTCCTCCGTGCCTCGGAAAGCACGTTAAGCCGTTAGACCCAGCCTGCTGTCAATTGTAGATGTTAAGTAGTCAGTGGCCCAAAAATCTGACAACCAGTCTTACCGAGGGGTATCGTATTACCCTGTAGTAAGTGGGCTGTGGAGGTCAGATAGGCAGTCGCTCCATGTAAAATACTGGTATTCAGCTGCATCTGGTTAGACTGGAAGCCGACCACAACATTGTTGGGAAAGGGCTAGCAGATGATGATATTAGTATTTAGTCTAACCGGATGCAGCTCAGTATCAGTATTTTTTACTGCCTATCTGACCTCCACAACCCAGTAACTGGATAATACGATACCCCTTGGTAAGACTGCATGTCAGACTTTTCTGGTTTCTGACTACTCGTAACGACTGTCAAAGATCTACAAATGACAGCCGGGACCAACGGCTGAACATCTGCCCTAAATTTATATTTAGTGATTGGGCAACTACAGGGATAAGAAAAAGTAGGGAACGACTATTTGAGCTGTATGGCCTAAAGCCTTTCATAAACACTGAAACTTTTAACAAGTATGTTGCTAATTATTCGAAAAATTTTAGAAATACATGCAAGGCTACTAAAGCCTTGCATATTAGCAACAAGATCAAAAACGCAGATAATAAAATAAAGGCAGTTTGGAAAATTATAAATAATGAGACTAATAGGAAAAAAATACTTAACACTAACTATACATTAGATACTAAATGTGGTCCTAAAAGCTCTGATCAGGAAGTAGCTCAAGAATTTGTAAACTTCTTTACCGATATACCGTTTAAAACTACGGAGGCTCTAAATTCCTCATCCGAAGTCTCACTAGCTTTGTTAAAGGCGAACGTGTCTGGCTGCCCGGCTGAATTTAAATTTAAACACATAAACCCTATGACAGTTATTAAAACTTTCCGGCAAATAAAAATCAAACTGACCGAAGATCTATGGGGAATGTCAATCAAAGTTTGTACATCCATAGTTGAGACTATAGCACCATACCTAGCTTTAATTTTTAATTTGTGTGTGGACCAAGGAGTTTTCCATGATTTAATGAAATATAGTAAAGTTATCCCTCTTTTCAAATCCGGAGACAGTAAAGATACAAATAATTATAGACCTGTATCCGTGTTGCCAGTTTTTAGCAAGGTGTTTGAAAAGGTAATGCTGAATCAAATGCTTAATCATTTTAACACCAACAAAATGTTTCACGATCAACAGTATGGTTTCACCAAGGGACGTTGTACGACAGACGCCGGTGTAACCTTATTAAAGCACATATTTACAGCGTGGGAAGAGTCCCAAGACGCCATAGGAATTTTTTGTGACCTCTCCAAAGCATTTGATTGCGTTAATCACGATACATTGCTTTTGAAACTTGAGCATTACGGACTTGGTAAACTTGCACTTAGTTTGGTTAAATCTTATTTGAGTGACAGGAAACAGCAAGTTCAAATAAATGGTGTTAATTCACAGGGTTTAAAAGTAAAAATGGGGGTTCCACAAGGCTCAATATTGGGTCCTTTCCTCTTTCTAGTATACATTAACGATCTACCCTATTTATTGAAAAACCAACCTAAAAATATGGTGTTATTTGCTGATGACACTTCTTTAATTTTGAAGATTAATAGACGGGCCCAAAATCTAGATGACGTTAATATTGCCCTACTTCAGGTTATTAATTGGTTCACTGCAAACAATTTAGTATTAAATGGAAAAAAGACTAAATGCATAAGATTTTCATTACCGAATGTTAAAAGTGAATAAAGAGAAACTAGAATTTGTCGATAAAACGGTTTTCCTGGGGATTACGCTTGATTCAAGGCTGCAATGGGGTTCTCATTTAACATCTCTTGCGGGGCGGCTCAGTTCAGCAGCATATGCTGTAAGAAAAATCCGTCAATATAGCGATGTAGATACCGCAAGATTAGTATATTTTAGTTACTTTCATAGTATAATGTCTTACGGCATTTTGTTATGGGGACGGGCTGCAGACATCGAGTCTATTTTTATTCTGCAAAAAAGAGCCATCAGAGCCATTTATAATCTCCGTAGGCGCGATTCTCTAAGGGAACTGTTTAAGGATATTAAAATCATACATTGTCAATACATTTATGAAAACATTATGTACGTAAGGAAAAATCTGCATCTTTTTAGTAAAAGAGGTGACAGACACAATTACAATACTAGAAATAGAGACCAGTTAGTTCAGCCAGGCTTCAGACTCGCTAAAGTAGACTCATCTTTCATGGGGTACTGTTTAAGATGCTATAATAAAATTCCACAAAGTATTCTTGAACTGAGTGAGACGAAATTTAAAACATGCATTAAACGCACACTATGTAAGCAAGCTTATTACAAATTGGACGATTATATCGCTGATAATAATGCTTGGCTCAATGCCGGTCCTGTTCCACAAGGACAGGGGCGCATAAAATGATAGCATTAAAAAGTATTGTTGGAGCTGCTGAAGATTGTACAACCATCCTTGCATTGTATAAATTCAATTTAGTATTATATAACTGCATAGCCCATATTGTGTGAGTACTATGTACTAGCTATCATTTACTGGAAACCTACGTCTTTTATTGACTTGAATGTGCCCTGGCGGTTGAGAGTATGTCATGCTCACTTAAATGTCACGCTGATGGTGGCGGGTGTGTCGGGTCATTTAGTTCCCTTCAAAATGGTTGAGTTGAATGATGGCTGACCCATTCGTCATGTTCGTGAACGGGCGCTATCAGTTGTGCCTGGTCATCTCTTAGTTGCCACGGCTTATTTCGAACTAATTATTTTATTTTTTAATTGTCTTTTTATTTACTATGGACACTTTTAACGTGCACGTCTTGCTACATCGTTCTCACATAATGTACCATCTCAACATGAATGATGTAACCAAGGTTTTTGTAACAAGATTCTGATTTAAAAGAGTGTCCATGGAGTTTCTTGCCCATTCTTCTCCATAGAGATCTACGCTTTGGAATGGGCAACTACAGTACTTTCACAGTTATTATGTCTTGTGACTGGGACTGTAGCTTCATTTTTATTGTTGTTTGACTATTCAAAAGTGCCTGTAATTGGCTTACTTGAAATAAATGATTTTGATTTGATTTGATTTTGATTGATTGATTTGATTTGATTTGATTTGATTTGATTTTGATTGATTGATTTGATTTGATTTGAACGTGCTTTCCGAAGCACGGAGGAAACTCGGTACGTAATTCTGGTCACCCATCCAACCTCGTCAAGCACGTCTTTACCTTAAAGATCGACCCGGGCGGCTGTTATTATTTAGCTACGAGCTCCTCGGCATTTAAAAAAAAAGTTTCCCTTAAAATTTTACGACAACCCTACATTTTCCCTTCGCCCGCTCACAGACCAAAATGGAAAAAAGTTTTTAATGTGACAATTTTACCTCAAAACACGAGATAAAAGATATATTTTTACAAAGATAAAAAGATATCAAAACGAAAAGTTTGACCGTTCGAAAGATAAGGGCTTCAAATGGAGGGTACATTTTGTTTTAAGTAATGTTTTGTGTTTTCGAGGGTATTTGGAAAAGTTTTTGGTACAACAGTAGTTACTGAAAGATAAATTGAATTTTGTATCAGTGGTTAGCCAATATTTTTTAAATAATTATTTGAACTTGGGCACTACACTTTTTAGTGGCCTTTTCAGTATAGAATTTTTAATTTAATAGCTTTATACATATAGTATGTAAAAGACTAACTAAACCGTCTACCAAGCATTGTACATCGAACTAAGTAACTTTTAGAAAAAGTTCAGTTATAACATTTAGTCTTGTATTTAAAACCGGCCAAGTGCGAATCGGACACGCGCACGAAGGGTTCCATACCATTATTTATAAAAAACGAGCAAAAAAAGACGCCTTTCTTTATGGGACCCCCCTCAAATATTTATTTTATTCTGCTTTTAGCATTTGTTGTTATACTCGTAGCATCAACAGAAATACATAATCTGTACGAATTTCAAGTGGCTAACTATCACGGTTCATGAGATACAGCCTGGTGACAGACGGACAGCGAAGTCTCAGTAATAGGGTCCCGTTTGACCATTTGGGTACGGAACCCTAAAAAGAAGAAAAGAATACTGACAAAAATTAACAACCAAAAAATCAGCATAATCAACTAGGTACCGTAATTTTAATTGATTATTTATGTCTATTGAGACAACCTCCTGAATTTTTACGAGGATGCAAAACAACACCTTGTATTTAAAAAAAATATGTAACTTGTGACTTTTTTTTTATAATGTGTTACTGAAATCATATGACCAAGCTGACCAAAAGCATTTTTTAAGTATTCAAATCATGATACGCCATTCATACTTAACCGCAAAAAAAATATACGCAGGGAGTATTATTTTCTCTACAAACGGAGAGAGGCTGTCTCACAATTTGTTTAAAAGCATTATACCATTTGTATGGTAAGGGGTTCTTGTATTTCGCGTACACATGCAAAGATTTTTCATGAGTTTTTGTGTACGAAACAAATTTTAAGATTCAGCATTTTTAGGGTTCCATACCCAAAGGGGCAAACGGCAACCTATTTCTGAGACTTCGCGTCCGTCCGTCTGTCACCAGGCTGTATCTCATGAACCGTGATAGTTTGTCAGTTGAAATTTCTGCAGATTATGTATTTCTGTTGCCGCTATAACAACAAAATACTAACAATATAATAAAATAAATATTTAAGGGGGCTCTCATACAACAATTTTTTTTGCTCGTTTTTTTTTGTTGTAAATAATGGTACGGATCCCTTGTCTGATTTGCACTTGGCCGCTTTTTTATTTAATACACCGTGTAAATCACCTCATCACGAAGCCGGCAACCAAGCATTCTGTACATGAAAGTAGGTAACTTTACGCAAAAATTATTGCTGGGAAACGACTTTTTTTGGGGGGTGTAAAATCATGTTTTGTGGTAGAACTCAATGTAACGCACTCAAAACATTGTGCTGGTGGACGGATTTAATAGTGCGGGGGTCGTGGAGGTGTTTAAAGTAAAAATCTTACATTAAAAACTTGTATTTAAAAAAATACTTGTCAAAATGTTGGAACTTTGACCCCTAATATCTCCGTAACTAGAAGGTTCCCAGGTATGGTGTAGAACAAAAAAAATATCGCAATGACAGGGAAAACCAGTGCCTTTCGGCTTCGTTAAGAGGTGTTTTACACCCTTTATACCTTTCTAAGATATTGAGGTAGGTTACAGAGCTTTGTTCGTCTAGCAGTCGTATGCTCCTGCTGAACAGAGGGCTTGGGTTCGATTCTTAGATAGAGCGAGGTGTTATTGGGTTTTTCTTCTGGAATTTTTCAGTAGCAGCCATGGAGTCTAGATTTGTTTCCAGATTTTGGGGTGCTCATGGCTAAATAATAACAGCCGCCCGGTTCGATCTTTAAGGTTAAGCCGTACTTGCCGAGGTTGGTCCGTGGATGGGTGACCATAATTACATACCGAGTTTCCTCCGTGCCTCGGAAAGCACGTTAAGCCGTTGGTCCCGACTCTCCTTTGTAGATCTTTGACAGTCGTTACGAGTAGTCAGAAGCCAACAAGTCTGACATCCAGTCTTACCAAGAGGTATTGTATTACCCAGTTACTGGGTTGTGGAGGTCAGATAGGCAGTCGCTTCATGTAAAATAGTGGTACTCAGATGCATCCGGTTAGACTGGAAGCCGACCCAAAGATAGTTTGGGAAAAAGGCTAGGCAGATGATGATGATGGCAATATTTTCGTCCCCTATTACATAAGACTGGCAGATAACTGGCAAAGTGTCGGTGAACTATAAGTACACCTCTGCCTAACGTATCTCGGATAGCAAGATTGATGTTTTGCGAACTCATGCAATATTTTTTCTGTATAAAATGCATTCGGTAGACGACAAAGCTACCTGTATTTATTTACTACAAACGTTCTCGTGTTGTTTGGTGTTTAAATAAAACGGGCGAAACTGCGGGTCGAACTAGTGAATAAATATGTATAGAGCCGGCGTTTACTGTTAGTGAATATTAATACAGGTGCAATATACGTTTAACAGAGCAGCGGTGGCCCAGTGGTGGCAGCCTCGACTTACGAGCAGTAAGCCGTGGCTTCGAACCCGGGCAGGCGCATTACTTTGTCTAATTTATTTCATCACCGCTGCCCTCAAAAAGGTGAAGGAAAACATCGTGAGGAAACCGACATGTCCTAGAACCAAAATCTCGAAGACATGTGACATCTACCAACCCGCACTGGGCCCGCGTGGTAGATTACTGCCAACTCCCTCTCATAGAGAGGAGGCCTGTGTCCCAGCAGTGGGAACATTATAGGCTGATGATGATGGTACGTTTAACTGGGACTTTTGTTTATCATCAACATCTGTAATTTTCTAACTATGATGGGATCGACTTCCAGTCTAACTGGATGCATCTCAAGACCAGTAACTTACATATGTTACACTGGGAAATACGACACCCCTTGGTAAAACTGGTTGTCAGGCTTTCGGGCCACTGACTGTAATGACTGTCAAAGATATACAAATGACAGCCGGGACCAACGGCTAATAGAGCCATCAAACGGGCACAGATCCAGAGTTAAGGTTCTTGTTAACTGGGTTCTAAAGAGGAAGAAGTTTTTTTTTTCTACACCATACCTGGGAACCTTCTAGTTACGGAGATATTAGGGGTCAAAGTTCCAACTTTTTGACAAGTATTTTTTAGATGTGGTATTCTAATAAACGTAGCGTTTGCTTTGAGGTAACGTCTCAACCAGTCAACAATTAACCCGGGTAGCGAGAGCACGTTCCCCCAAAGTCATTCATCTACTTACTGATAATTTGGTGGTTTTATTCTAAACCTTAACTAGTGTACCTAGTGAACACAACATGCTAGTTTTTAAGTTTATAACTTTACTTTAAATACATCAATGACCCGTTTACTACTCACTGCATCCACCAGCACAATGATTTGAATGCATTACATTAGGTTCTACCGTATAACGTGATTTTTTACCCAAATAAAAGTTTCCCAGCAATAATTTTTGCGTAAAGTTACTTAGTTTGATGTGCAGAATGCTTGATTGACGGCTTCGTGGTTTGTTTACACTTTTTATATCTGTTATTGAAAAGATGAAAACTCGTCCACATCGCTGTCAACGGGAAAAGTGCCCAGAACTGATGACGGCACGGTTGAGCGATCGACTGCTGCGCTACGTGTCGCGGGTTCGATCCCCGCACGGAACAACTATTTGTAGGTATGGCCTACAGATAGTTGTTCCGGGTCTGGCTGTTTGTGTATGTGAGTTTAAATGTTTGTAAACGCACCCACGATACAGGAGAAATTAATAGTGTGGGGCAACGTTTAAAAAAAAACCTGCTGCTAGCCGGCAGCATTGCTATCCAACGTGGCAGATTTTTAACCAAAAAATAGTGTGTTCTGAACTGCTATAAACTGCTTGGCGATGTTTCGAAATACTAGGTGGACACTCAGACCCCACGGCCCTAGTTTCAACCCCAAACAATTATAAGCAACGACATAACTTTTAATGAGTTGTCTTACAAGTAGGTGACTGTATTACTTTACTCCGAAGTTCAAAATACCGATGTACGGTATTCACAAAGTTCGTAAGTTCGAATTACGTTAGTCAGAAAGTACGCTATGACGAATTATTAAAATTTACTCAGAGTATTTGGGACTGCCTATCTGACCTACACAATCCGTTTAGTAAACTAGTTGTTAGACTTTTTGGGCTACTGACTACCTATAACGACTGTCAAAGATCTACAAGGTGTTGTTTTGCAACCTCGTCAAAATTCAGAAGGTTGTCAGAAAAGACATAAATAACCAATATAAAATACGGTTCCTAGTTAATTAATAATAAACGATGATTATTTTGGTTAATAGGTAATAGGGGTCAAAGTTCCAACTTTTTGACAAGTATTTTTTTAATACAAGTTTTTAATGTAAGGCTAGCCGCACACACAAAATAATATTGACAATAAAGTACGTATTGTCAATAATATTGTGTGTGTGCGGCCTGTATTGCGGTATTGTTCAATATTATTGTGGATTATCCAGAAATTCAGATTTTGTCACGTCAATATCGGGGGGAGGCAGGGGTATTGTCAATAATATTGATGTGTGCGGCAATATTTTAGTTGAGAAAAGGATTTCAAGGCAGGCGGACGTTCGTATTTTATGTTCAAAATGGAGGACGAAAACAGTATCCAAAGCGAAAATAGTGTTGATACTGTTGATGATAGCACTCCCACGGAAAAAAACTATTTGTCAGTATTTATTAAAACAAGTCTATGCAAGTATTCTCCGTTGGCCAAACGAGAACACCCGGAGATAATGTGACGGATCGATTCGCCCGGACGGTGGCATGCCCGACATATGTGAACCGTGCCATCCTTCACAATAAATTTCCGGTAGTTATTCGTCATCATAACTTCATCCATAATTATTATTATTATTCCCTTTATTTATTTAACAAACATACGTTTTACATTTTTAAATATTTTTACAAAATTATATACAAAATATAAAAAATAGTAGCCCACCGGCATCGGGAACAGGGTCCGGGCTACCGGTGGTCAGGGCTCTTGAGAGAGGAACCTCCTAACAATACGTGCCGTGTCCAGAAGTACTATTATTATAATTATTATTCCTTTATTCATTTTCTAACATATAATTTACATTTTTAAATATTTTTACAAAATTATATAAAAAGAAAAACATTTAATTTTTTTTATTTTTTTTTTTCATTTATTACATTAAAGTGATTTAACTCGGCTTTTTTTCTCATCCATTAATCTAGCTGCGGAGCGACTGAGTCAGATTGTACCATGAAAAATTGCCAATAATATTGCGTAGTGTGCGGGGACCATATATTGATGAAGATTTTCGACAATCTAGCATTGACAATATTATTTTGTGTGTGCGGCTAGCCTTTGATTTTACTTTAAACACCTCCACGACCCCCGTACTATACAATCCGTCCATCAGCACAATGTTTTGAGTGCGTTACATTGAGTTCTACTACAAAACATGATTTTACACCCCCCAAAAAAAAGTCGTTTCCCCAGCAATAATTTTTGCGTAAAGTTACTTAGTTTCATGTACAGAATGCTTGGTTGACGGCTTCGTGATGAGGTGATTTACACCTTGTATAAACAAAGAATCCATTATATCAAATTAATGTCATATGTCAGCTAGCACACACCAATAATAAAATAAAATATTAAAAAATATTATCAAGAATAAATAAAGCCTCCAGATATAAAGGGCGTGCCCGCTTACACGTGCATACAGACCTAATTTAATTTATTTCATTCCTATTGAAAAACCCCAAATGGGAGTCAACCCAGTGCCTAATGCTCGGCAGTATCGTTTCTGACTACTATACCACCACAGCGATTTACTACAGCACCATAAGATTATCTAGAACTATCTCCAACGTAAATGTAGACTGCATCTAATGTCTATTCAAATGTCATCGTTAGGAATGAACGGACGAACTTCATGTTACATTCATTCATTTTGTAGTCCGACTTGAAGTGGACTTCCAAAGTCGGAGCCTTTGAAACGAAGCTGAGATCTCAGGCATAATCATTCATAGATCGACGGTGGAAAATTTAAAATGTCGTAACGGATATTGACTGCAGTAAGATTTTCAACTCTAAACGTTGAACCCGACGATGTAAATGCAATAGCACGCTTAATGTCACTTACGATATTTAGATTTTTATCTGGAGAGGCGACATGTAAAATAAAAATTACACATTCTGAGTCCTCGTTTGGAGTATGTATGTATAAGGGTATAAGAGTAGAGGAAGACCAAAGAAACGATGGATGGACTGTGTGAACGGTTTTTAGCTATAAAGGAGGTCACTGTTGAGAGGACGAGTAACAGCTTAAATGCGTTCATCATCTGCCTAGCCTTTTCCCAAACTATCTTGGGGTCGGCTTCCAGTCTACCCAGATGCAGCTGAGTACCAGTATTTTACATGAAGCGACTGATCTAAAGAAAATATTATAGAAGAAAGACTAGCTTCTGCCCACGGCTTCGCCCGCGTTTTTTCAGTAACTGGCCCGCGGGATCACACTACCAGGATAAAAAGTATCCTATGTGCTATTCCAGACTATTGTCTATCCCTGTGCCAAATTTCATCCAGATTCATTCAGTAGTGTTTGCGTGAAAGAGTAACGAACATCCATCCATCCATCCATACTTACAAACTTTCGCGTTTATAATATTAGTAGGATGTTTGAAAATGCTTAGTGCGAATAGGGGACCGGACTGGGTAAAGAAAACGGCATTCTATTTTGTCCGTCAGACAGGTAATACGAAAATATTAGACACGTATTATTTGTTTTATCAAAATATCAAAAAATTACTTAGTTAAAACTCATTAAAGTTGGAGAGTGGGGGCTTACTACGTCACAAGTAGGTATAAAACTTACCTACATGTGATGTCATGCGCCATTTCAACTCAATATATCTCCGTAATTTTATGACCACGTGAAAAAAGAAAAAATACGTGTCCAATACTTTTCAATAAACTACCCGACGAACAAAGAAAAAAAAATTGGATTATCCCCTATTGGTGGAATAGCAATAAGGTAGGGATGGTAACTTGCAGTGCGTCTAGATGTCCGATGAGTGTTCTATTAGGTCCTCTGCCAAGCTCTTCAGAGATTACAGGAACGGTTTTATGTTATTAAAAAACACACCAAGTTTAAATCCCTCTGGAAAACACCGAACGTGGCAAAACATAATGTTATTAAAAACTTTGTTTATTTTTCTTCTGAACTACCGTCAATATTTCATTAAATAGAGTGTCTCACCTCAACTGAATTATATATAGGCGACAAATGTGATATGTTCCCGCCACTGGGATCTGTCGCCAGAAATGATAAACTTAATGTTATTAAATATTCATCACTAGCTTTTGCCTGTAACTTCGTCTGTACTTTTATATCTTAACTAGCTGTGCCCGCGACTTCGTCCGCGTGGAATTTAACAAAAAAGTTTTTTTTTTTTTTTTTAATTTTTATCAACATTACTTTTTAGAAAATAGAAGTATCCTAAGTTATTCCTTATTACATCAGCTATCTGCCAGTGAAAGTCCCATCAAAATCGGTCCAGCCGTTCCAGAGATTAGCCGGAACAAACAGACGGACAGACGGGCAGACAGACTGACAAACAGACAAAAATTGAAAAAAATGTTATTTACGTATATATACGAAATAAAGCGGTTTTTTTTTTAATATAGAACAAACAGACACTTCAATCATTATCACAATTTTATTTATTTGTATTTAGTATAGATGTATAGATATAATCTGCGTACTAACTGTATTGTGGAGGTCAGATAGGCAGTCGCTTCATGTAAAATACTGGTATTCAGCTGCATCCGGTTAGACTGTAAGCCGACCCAACATAGTTAGGAAAAGGCTAGGCAGATAATGATGAATCCACGTTTAAGTTTTGAGTGCGCTACATCGTCATCTTTATATCCTGCTTATGCATATGAAGTTTCATTAAAAACGGTTCAGTCATTTCGGAAAAAGATGACTTGAAAGTTTTTATGAAATTTCGTAAGGTGTAAACTTGCTTAATAATAATTTCGGACAGAATCCAATACCTATACGGTCAAAATCTATGGTTTTTTTTTTTAAACTACAGATGGAAAAATTCTGTGTCCAGAATTATGTACTGAAAGGCTCTTTAGTCAATTGATCCCACCACTCATTTTGGACCCGCAGGATCAGTAGAATAATTGATTATTTTGTATTATTTTTCTTTAGTCAATTGATCCCGCTGTCAAAGATAAACAAAAACTGTCTTCGAATTTGAGTACAAATTGGTAGAAATATCATCATCGGGCCCATTTTATTTGGGGTCGGCGCAACACGTCTCTTTTCTCCATACTCCTCTGTCATTCGTCATGCTATCATTTACTCCTTTTTCCTTCATATCATTTATCACACAATCCATCCATCTTTGCTTTGGTCTTCCTCTCCCTCTCCATCACATTTATATTCATCACTCTTTTAGTCACATGTGTTCCATCCCTCCTCATCACATGTCCATACCAAGACAGACGACTACCTTTCATCTTTTCTGTAACAGACGCCACTTTCAAAGTTCAAACTCAAACTAAATCATTTATTTCAATTACACCATTACAGGCATTTTTGAAAGTCAAAATACAAAAAAAAACGCGAGCTACAGTCCCAGTCACAAGGCATAATAACTTGTGAAAGTACCGTAGTTGCTCATTCCAAAGCGTAGATTTCTATGGAGAAGAATGGGCAAGAAACTCCATGGACTCTCTTTTAAATCAAAATATGTTACAAAATCATAGTTATATCATTTACGTTAAGAATTACAAATATATGAGAACGATGTAGAAATACGGGCAAGTTAAGAGCGTTCAGAGAAAAATATTAAATCAGTAATTCGAAAATAAAGTAATTAAAATAAACCGTGGCAGCTAAGAGATGACCACTCACAAATGACAGCGCACGTTCACGAACATGACGCATGTTTCAGCCATCATTCAACTCAACCATATTGGAGGGAACTAAATGACCCGACACACCTTCTCACTTCCTCGTATATGCCCATTTCTAACTTTATCCATTTTAGTCACTCCACACATCCATCTCAACATTCTCATCTCTGCTGCATACAATCTTTTTTAGAAATATGTTAAGAGAACAAAAATACGTGTTAACCGTTTTAGCGTCGGTGTCTGTTCCACCCTCAAAAAACATATCCCAATGCTAACATCCTCATTGGAGTACAAGCACTATGTCATGTTGTATCTCTTTCCCATATATTTCCTGTTGCCTGCAGATATTATTGATATGGCCACTCGGTCGCTATTAATTATTCAGAGACGCGACGCGACACGACGCGACGTCAAAATAGATAAATGTACGGCTTTTTATTACTCTGTTGGGGCAGACAGAGGCAGCGGCTCGTCACTAGCTAATAAAATAAACATACACTCAAAGCATTTATTTCAAATAGAACCGTGACAAGCACTTCTGCATAGACGAAAATAAGCTACATACAGTCCAGCCACAAGCATTATAACTGTGTTTATTATTATTCCGTTTATTAATTTACTTACATGCTAATTACATTTTAATTATTCTTCTTTTAAGCGTGTCGATGGCAAATCACTAAATTTGTTTAGCCCAAAACTCAGCCAAGCAAAATCCGCTCGCAGAAATTAATTATAATAACAATTATTATAATTCCCTTTATTCATTTTACAAACATACAATTTACATTTTTAAATATTTTTACAAAATTATATACAAAAACATTTAAAAATATAATTATAAATAATAATAATTATCATTATAATTATTTTTACAAAATGATATAAAAATTATTTAAAAATATAAAAAATAGTAGCCCTCCGGCGGCATTGGGAATAGGGACCAAGCTACCGGTGGTCAGGGCACTAAGTCTTGAGAGAGGAACCTCCTAACTATACGCGTATCCAGAAGTAGTGAGTACAATGCTCTGGTATGGGATCCGCATGAGCAAAAATATAAACTCATGATAGAACGGGTCCAACGAAAATTTGCTCGCTACCTATATAAAAAAATATATGGATATTACCCCTATTTGTATCCGTCTCTGTTTGTCTCAGGAATGGTAGGCATCAACACGTTAGAACTGAGACGTAAGTGTGCGCTGTTGATGCACTACTATCAATTACTAAATAATAAAATTGACGACGCGAATACTCTAGCTCGTTGTTCATTGGTTGCTCCGGACCGGCTGCGGCGGTCGCGGGCCTGTTTCCCACGGGGCCTGTTCGCGCCTCCTTCTGTGCGTACCCAAACAGCTCGATATGCGCCCACAGCCCAGGCGATAAATCTGCTTAACGCCTTGATTGCTCAGGAACTCGGATCTCGATGTGTTTACGTGCAGCAATAAGGCTATGCTGAATTATTCTGTAAATTTCTTTAGTTAATGTTATGTTTTTGGCTTGCTGCACGCTTTGGTGCAAACTGTAAGTGCAGCGAGTACTTGTATAAATAAATAAATAAAGTACTGCTTTCTGTATCTAGCTGCCAAGAGACCTGCCTAATCTGGTGGCAATGTTTTTATGTCGCCCATGGGCCTCTGACTTGGCTTTACATGCCAACGAGAAATATCTCTCAGACATGCTGGTTTCCTCGATTTAGATAGATTGGCGGAGAGCAGCGGTGGCCCAGTGGTGGCTAGTAGACTTGAGTACTTATTTGATATAAATTCCAGCTTGATACCTCCACGCGTTCCTGAGAAAAAGGGTCTTGACAGACCGACAGACGGACGGACGGACAACAAAGTGATCCTATAAGGGTTCCGTTTTTAACTATCGAGGTAAGGAACCCTAAAAAATAGAACCTAGTTAAATTTTAGAGCTTAAAGTTTGCTTAACAAGTTGGTTATTTTTTTGCTTAGGCTGGCTTTTTTCAAGTGGTTCGATAGTAGTTCTATTGCATTTGTACTGGAAATGCTGTGCCTGGTTTTTGGCAAAAGCATAACATCACGCCTGTAACCCGCGAAGGGTTTGGCAGAGGTGGTAATAAATAGTACACCCACATTTTGCCAGTTATGTTTTAGTCCCATGTAATAGGGGCGAGCCTATTGCCATCAACCGGGCACAAATAAAACCTAATTATACCTTGCCCGACCTGGGAATCCCAAAAAAAACCCAAGTCCTCATGCTTATCTGTCGCGCTTGCGTTCACTCAACCAACGAGCCAGTCATAGTGGAGGCTAATGGCATTATGAATTTTCTAACTACTAATATTTAATAAATATTAGTAGTTAGAAAACTCATAACGCTGTATATATTTATTTAAATATTATTTAAAAAAATATAAACAGCGTGTAACGAAAAAGGTATATAAATACTTAAGGATGTCTTAAAGACCATCAAACTGAACATGTTTCTGCATCGGACAAATATCGTAATAGCGAAAATCCTTGTATTTATATAAATAATAAATTAGTGTTGTTTCGCATCCTCGTCAAATTCAAGGAGGTAACTATGCTAATGATTCTCGTCCCGAATCAATAATAAAATGGGTGGGTAATTTTTATTTTTTTCTTATTTACGGATATAGGTAAGTGTGAACTACTCGTGTTTTAAACGCGGCCCGTCTGATTCTCGCCCTATAACCATGCTATCACACATACAAACAATCTCAAACGTTTATTCGAAAATTTCTTATTCCCACGTTACAAACCTTAACAACCAAAAAAACCCTTGAAATAAGGGTTAGTCCATCTTAAAACCCGATTTAAATAGGGACGTAAAATTTCTATAATAATTTCACGCGGACGAAGTTTGCGGGCAACTGCTTGTATTGAATAATAAGTCACTGAGTTGATCTAGAAATCTAGATTGAAATAGCTCAGACTATTTTAGAGCCTAGATCGATCGGCTCACAAGGCTATCAGCTGTGTTGACTGCTTCATTATGAACGTTAAAATTAAAAGAATATGATACCAGTCCATCGTATGATCAATATTTAGCGCAACCTTGCCCGTAGATAACACTTCTCCTTGCTGATTTGTTTAGAAAATAATAATTTATATTGTAATTAGCTTTTGAAATTAAGTATTTGACAATAACCGTCTCGGACACGTGGCGCCATCTATGAAAAGAACGTTATTGTGGTTTTTCTCGGGAACAGTACTTTTTTCGGGATAAAAGGTATCCTATTTCCGTTTCTGTACACCTGACAACGTATATGCAAAATTACAGGATGATCGGTTCAATGGTTTAGGCGTGAAGAGGTAACAAACAAACAAACTTACTTTCGCATTTATAATATTAAAAAAATAGGTTAAGTAATGTTCAGGCTGACTTGCCTCTAAGGATAAAAGCCTCCAGTTAAATAATTATAAGAAGTTTCAATACCTCATAATAAACATGTTAATAAAGTTTGAATAAAAATTATTAATCAGTTATAATAGGGGTGCTTGCCGAGGTTGGTCCGTGGATGGGTGACCATAATTACATACCGAGTTTCCTCCGTGCTTCGGAAAGCACGTTAAACCGTTGGTCCCGGCTGTCATTTTTAGATCTTTGACAGTCATTACGAGTAGTCAGAAGCCAAAATGTCTGACATCCAGTCTTACCAAGGGGTATCGTATTACCCGGTAACTGGGTTGTGGAGGCCAGATAGGCAGTCGCTTCATGTAAAATACTGGTACTCAGCTGCATCCGGTTAGACTGGAAGCCGACCCCAAGATAGTTTGGGAAAAGGCTAGGCAGATGATGATGAAGTTTTAACGACTCGGCTACGCCTACAAACTTGCCTCATAATAATTAGATCGGACAATACGACTCAATCCCAATCCGGTCGCCGGTATCCGGACGGACACCCGCGTCCGGTGTCCACCTGCCGTCCGGAATTTACCACGTTTAGGGTTCCCAGATCTATAAATAAGTTTTCCAGAAAAGGAGGAAAATACCGGACTTTTGTTCTTGAAATTGCAGTAAGTACGGTTTTATTCCGCGATTTTATACAAAAATAATTATTGTATTTGATAAAATTATTATGATAATTATCCACGGTGAAGCTATAGTTTCACAATTTGATCTTGTGACTTGATCTCTTTAATTATTTTTATTACCTTACATAAGGTAATTTAGTTACTAAAATCTGACATAAGAAAGACATTTACAATTACTAATAATTTAATTCTTTAGTTTTAATGAAAATGTAAAAGAAAATCTTTTTGGTTTAGATTAATTACTTAAATACAATACAAGTGATCGTTTCATTTAGGTTTTTTTTTTTAGGCTTTTTTAGTTGAATCGGCAAACGAAAAAAAAAATCTTTGTTAGCCTATAAGTATAATAATTATCAAGATAAATGAAGTTAATGAAATTAATTTATTTGCCAGAATATAGGTACACAATAACTTGGTGAAATAATTCTTATATGACTCACTATATTCGACTTATCAGTCGTGCAAATGTTTCGAGTAGGTACACAATTACACATGCCTAATAAAGTTAAAAATTACATAGATGTCACCATGCACATCATAATTTACATTCTTAATAGGTATATTAGCATTAAACATACATTAATTATTACAGCTATTTAAACTATTTCATTAAATTAGAAAATATATCGGATTATAACAATCAAGACAGTCAATATGTTTATTAGAATCAAAATGTCAAAGTATTTTTTTTTTTTAAAGTACTTGCACATTACAATAGTTATCTAAATCATGTCGGCTTTAAATTTAAATAGTCATCAATTGAATAAAAACATCTGTCACAGAGCCAATTATATAAAGTTCTATTAAATTCTAGGTTGTTCAGTTTTCTTATTTTTTCCGGTAGTTTATTATATATTTTTACCGCCATGGTGTGGCAGTTTTTGGCACATAGCTTTAATTTGCTTCGAGGCACTACTAAAGGTTTTTGCACTATTTTCCTTTTGAGTGGAGCTTTCTCATCCTGCTCAAAAAGTGAAAGGTGGTTTCTGATGAATTTACACATTTCCAAAACGTATAAGGATGGAAATGTAAGTAAACGTTTATCAACAAATATTGGTCGGCACGAATCGGTCCACTTAAGACTATAAATTGACCTAATGCATTTTTTCTGGTCTATAAATGCTCTCTGTGCGTCTGTAGAGTTTTCCATAATATTATGATTATCCCATACCTCAGTACTGAACACACATGACTGTGGTATACCATTAGAGCTGTTTCTTTGTCGGTTTTTTTTTTATAAATGATCAACTAAAATGATCACTACAAAACTTTATATGAATTAAAAAGATTTATTGCAAAACATTGCCTTAATTACGTTTATTTTAAACAAAAACGATACTTTTTTTTTAATTAATAACAATATTTTATAAACACATAGGTAAATAAAATTTTCAAAGTATCGGAAATTCACAGACTTTTGAGAATTCTCCAGTTTTTGTTAATTAATTAACTAAATGCAATGAAAGCGGGCACGTCCAAAATAACCCTGACGCATGGCAACCCTAACCACGAAGCTATTCGAATCTGTATCACTAATTGATTCCAAAGTTATTAGTACAAATTGATGTTGGAATATTAATTTTGTAATTCTGATTCGGTTTGCGTTTTAGGAGTGGGTTGAAATTAATTATTTAACATGTGTGTTTTGATTGTAATATTAGAAAAAAAAAGTATGTCATTAAGAAACGTGATATAAAAAACGGGAAACCGTTTATTTTGTGAAAGATTTCATTACGAAGCAGGATATTCAATGAGTACTGTTTTTCAGGGCGTCAAAAATCATCCACATTGCTGGCAACTACTGAAAGAATTTCATATTGTTTTGGGGTTCAACGGGAATAGACGGCTAGCAAAAGCCTAAAAAAATAGACCATACTTTAGTTTAAAAAAATCTAGCTCTAAAAAATTCACCGTAAAAACCTAAATAAGTTAACACATTAAAAAAAACCGGACAAGTGCGAATTGGACTCGCCCACTGAGGGATCCGTACAGTAGGTACATATTATAAATATTTCGTTCGAGTCTCGCAGTTTTTTCCAAACTTTGTTTTAATAACAAATGTATAGTTTTCAGACATTTCCCTGTACTTCTTCTTCTACTTCGATATTACTTGACAACTTCATAGTTCTAGGCCAGCCCTATAAATTTTGAGTCTTTTGAGAGTGTCAAAATTTAACGCATATAAACGCCCGTATATTTTTGTAGGTTAATTTAGAAGTTTGATTTATTCACTGCTGCAAGGGACTAAAGACTTGAGTCTATGGTTTTAATTTCAACTCGATACCATCACGCGTTCCTGAGATAAAGGGAGTTGACAGACAGACAGACGGACAACAAAGTGATCCTAAAAAGGTGCCGTAGCCAAATGGCTGTAGGTGCTCTACTTCACACCTATGGAAAAATAAAACGGAACCCTTATAGAATAGACTCGTCATGTCTGTCCGTCGATCCGTCTGTCTGTCCGTCCGTATGTCACAGCCACTTTATCCCGTAACTTATTAGGACCATATCGTTGAAACTTGGTAGGTGTATGTATTCTGTAAACCGCTTGATTTTTATACAAAAATAAAAGATTAACGGGGGGCTCCCCCCATACATGAAAGTGAAACTGAAAAATAAATGTTTATCGGTAGGTCTTAAAAAATGACATTGAGGTTTTTAAACCATTTTTTTTTTCAAAATCAATCGTTTGAAAGATTCTGAGTCATTAGACACTTCCAAAGTGGTAAAATGTGCCCCCCCACTTTCTAAACTAAGAGGAGGAAAATTCTGAGAAAATGTAGATTTATAGAACGTAAATAAACTTTTAATGAAAATTGGTTTGAATAAGATTTGATATTTAGTTTTTGAGATATAGGACTTTTTCACCTAACTGCAGCAGTAACTTTGTTTTTCATTAACATACTATAAAAAACAAATTTAGTTGTGCTGTTAAATGTAAATTTACCTAAGAATGACTGTTCAAAATATTGTTATTATATTGTTTGTGTCTACAGAAACCTGTGTGCGAGTGAGACTCACATTTGGCCGGTTTTTTTTCCTTTTGAGGTACGGAACCCTAAAAACAAACATTCTTCCAATACAACAAACATCGTTGGCTAGCGTTTAAAAAAGGAACAACAGAAAACAAAATGTCGGGCAAACTGTTGCACCGCAGTGTTGCACGTACAGAAATATTTGTAACTAGGTAACATTCCTGCGTGGGCAAGCTATTTCGTTTAACATTTTTTTAAAAGGAATAAGGCTTGCTATTTGACATACTTTTTTAAGTTTTTTTTTTCTTGATAGTAACATAGCATACAATCACGCCCGAGCAGTAAGCCGTGGGTTGGAACCCAGGCAGGCGCATTACTTTGACCGCTGCTCTCAAAAACGGTGAAGGAAAACATCGTGAGGAAACCGGCATGTCCTAGAACAAAAAATTCGACGACATGTGACATCTACCAACCCGCACTGGTCCCGCGTGGTGGATTACAGCCCACTCCCTCACATAGAGAGGAGGCCTGTGTCCCGGCAGTGGGAACATTATAGACTGATGATGATGAATCACGCCCGTATACCCTGTAGGTTTAGGCAGAGGTGCATTAAACAGTATACATTTCGCCAGTTATGTTAGTCCTATGTTATAGTAGGCGAGCCTATTGCCGTCAATCGGGCGCAAATACAGACTCTGTAGCTGCTATTGAAGAGAAATGCCGAATAGAAAAACCCAAAACATTTGTTAAAAAAAATATCTTAAAATTCATAACAACATTATGACTTTGAAGAAAGAAACGAAAGAAAGAAAGAAAATATATTTATTTGTCGCAGGGACATGACATGTATACAAAGTGACAAAAATAAAATAAAACAATAAACATACAACGCAAGAAAAAAATATTAAAAGTACAAAAAGGACGGAACAGAAGAAAAGAAGACAAAGGGCTTGGATAAAAGTGGTGTGATTTTTATAAGTCTGCAAATCAAAATCAAATCATAATTTATTTGTTAACATATGTAAAAAAGTACAGATTTTATGTTTGATGAACAGAACGCTATGTTATGCCAGGAGGCGTACAAATATGGTGTGCAAATCTAGCTCAGGATTATCAAATTAATCATGCATAATTATGGTATTACATTTGAAATTAATTAAACAATTACATATTATTTAATGCTCCAATTATGTCAGATCTAAATGAAGAATTATTGAAATGCCAATATAATCTATGTCAAAGTAATTAAGATGTCAAAATAATCTATGTCGAAGTAATTAAAATGTCGAAGTTATTCAATGTCAATAGTTGTACAATTTATCTCAAAACTCAATATTTGTAATTCTAAATTAAATCGTCATTTAGGTAATCGTCAATAGTGTAATAACATTTACCAATTAAGAACAATTTCATTTTTTTCTTAAATTGACCACTACAAAATGCGGCCACTAATGAAAAATATTTCATTCATTAGTAAAAACACAATAAGACATTCATGTTTTTCTATAAAGAATTATTTCCAAAATGCATCGGAGTCGGAGCCGAGATATACAGAGTAAGAATTTTTCAAATGGGTGGAAGGCCAAATCCAAAACTATTAGGAATAGCGAAAAACACTCAAAGGAGTCACGAGCCCGATTTTGATAGAAACAAAAACTACATCATTGGTTTTTTGAAAAATGAATATTCCTTGTCCTGGCAAGGAATATTCATTCATCGAAACCGTTAATTTAAAAAAAAAACACTCCCAGTATTATTATACCATTCGATAATGTCGCTGCTAAGGATACCCTGGGAATTAATGACATACAGCAAATTATAGGAAAGAGTTCATTCTTGATAAAATAATATGTACAAACAGTTAGCAGTTATCAACGAACAACACAAAGACATCAAATATTTAAACTCTGATATAATTTTCGGCAAAATTCTTTTAGCAGTTATTGTTATTATATATATTCCACATAATACTGGCCGCTATAAAAAAAAATATATATATACCACTGGTTCATACAAAGTTACCCAAAAATTGTTTTTTTTTTATTAGGGGTTCTCTTCACAATTTTTCAGATTAAAAGAGTGTTACGCAATACGGACGGTGCGGACTGGGTAAAGAAAACGACATTCTATTTTGTCCGTCAGACAGGTAATACAAAAATATTAGACACGTATTTTTTGTTTTATCAAAATATCAAAAAATTACTTAGTTAAAACTCATTAAAGTTGGAGAGTGGGGGCTTACTACGTCACAAGTAGGTATAAAACTTACCTACATGTGACGTCATGCGCCATTTCAACTCAATATATCTCCGTAATTTTATGACCACGTGAAAAAAGAAAAAATACGTGTCCAATACTTTTCAATAAACTACCTGACGGAAAAAATATTGGAGTATCCCCTACTAGAGATGCTGGTGTGTTGATTTTATTCACAAATCTATCATTTCCTTCACCCTTTTCCAGTCTCCTTCCTCAGTGATATCAGTGTGAACTACCCAGTCTTAGTGAAAACAGTGTGCCTAAGATATAAAGTGTCAAAGTTCACTGCAGAAGGACAGGCGTAAAGCTGGCAGAGCTCATGGGTAAGTGGTAATTTTATTCTTACTTTTGTAAGTTT
This sequence comes from Cerastis leucographa, assembly GCA_963082945.1. Lineage (NCBI taxonomy): Eukaryota > Metazoa > Arthropoda > Insecta > Lepidoptera > Noctuidae > Cerastis > Cerastis leucographa. The sequence continues at coordinate 1,353,495 of OY720376.1, forward strand.
TTTTATTAACAATGAAGATGGGATATGTACCATGTTTACTATTTATTTTGAGGAGCTCGTGTCTAAACATAACAGCCGCACGGGTCGATCTTTAAGGTTAAGCCGTGCTTGCCAAGGTTGGTCCGTGGATGGGTGACCATAATTATTTACCGATCTTTGACTTGTCATCATCTGCCTAGCATTTTCCCAAACTATCTTGGGGTCGGCTTCCAGTCTTACCAGATGCAGCTGAGTGCCAGTATTTTACAAGAAGCGACTGCCTATCTGACCTCCACAACCCAGTAACTGGTTAATACGATACCCCTTGGTAAGACTGGATGTCAGACTTTTGGCTTATGACTACTCGTAACGACTGTCAAAGATCTACAAAGGACACCTGGGACCAACGGCTTAACGTGCTTTCCGATGCACGGAGGAAACTCGGTATGTAATTATCGGCACCCATCCACGTACCAACCTCGGCAAGCACGGCTAAACCTTAAAGATCGACCCGTGTGGCTCACCTCAAATTCGAGTACAAATTCGACTCAAGTATTAATATGTTATTGAAAATAATCATCGTTTTCATAAATATCAAGCTTTCTACTTCCAAACCGACTTGATCTTAACAACAAAACTTAATAATCATTTATACCTTTGCCTCTACTCCAATAAATATTAACCTTCGTCTCTGACATTCCATTAAGTCCGTAATGGATCAAGTATGGCCGTTATTAATCATGCAAGACACGGAAACAATACAAATGGATATTAATTATAAGTCTGTTAAGCTTTCAGCGATATGAGGAAGCCATGGGTTAATTATTAAATGAAATAAAAGCTGGGTTTAATTGTTTCGTCCTCATACCGTTGGGGTAATTGCTCGTGGCTCTTCAAGTTAAGCTGCGTTTGCCTAAGTTGGTCTGTGGATGGGTGGTGACCGCACATTAAGTATACCGAGTTTCGTCCGTGCCTCGGAAAGCACGTTAAGGTTGCACGAGTCGACGGCTCGAACTCGTCGGCGGGCGTGGCTATTAAGCATGCTATTTAGTAAAGTTTTTAATTTATTTAGTATTAATTTATTTAATTAGTGAAATATACGACGATTAATAACGAAAATGAGCGCGTGAAATTTCATAAATTGAGTTTTGGCCGTATAGATATTATGGAAAAACTACTGGATGTATCTACTCAAAATAAATTATTTGAATTTTGAATAAATTATCTATCCTTGTACGGTTTTAGTTTTTCCATGTTCATACTACATAAGTTATTTATTTACGCCCAAAGATAAGTTAAAATTAGTGTTGAAATATGGAAGTTTCGACGCTCATAACTTCCAAACCAATACTTTTTTTGCCAATTCTGCTTCCATACAGGGCTAGATAATGACAAGATCAGTTGATGCAATTTTTAATTTTGAACATACACCGTAAACAGACGAGTAATCATCATACTATGTTTGTATGGAAGAATGACTGTAAATACCTCCCCCCATTTTGCAACTGAATGAAACAAAATTTAAATCTTGCATAAAACGCACACTATGTAGGCAAGCATATTATAAGTTGGGGGATTATATTGATGATAAAAATGCTTGGCTTAATGCTAGTCCTGCTCCACAACCGTAGGGGCAATCGGAATCATCTGAATTACAAAGTGAAGTTATTGTGAAAGCTGCAGAAGATTGTAAAATATATTTGCATTGTATAGATTCAATCTCTTAGTATTATATAATTGCATAGCACATGTGTGAGTACTATGTACTGTAAAGCCACCATTTAATGAGTACCTAAATCTTTCATTGACGCGAAATTACCCTGGTGGTTGAGTGAATGTCATGCTCACTTAAATGTCACGCTGATGGTGGCGGGTGTGTCGGGTCGTTTAGTTCCCTTCAAAATTGTTGAGTTGAATGATGGCTGATAATGCGTCATGTTCGTGAACGGGCGCTGTCAGTTGTGACTGGTCATCTCTTAGCTGCCATGGTTTATTTTAATTACTGATTTGATCTTTTACTCTGGACGCTCTTAACTTGCCCGTATTTCTACATTGTTCTCACATATTTGTAACTTTTAACATGAATGATGTAACCAAGATTTTGTAACATATTTTGATTTAAAAGAGTGTCCATGGAGTTTCTTGCCTGTTCTTCTCCATAGAGATCTACGCTACGGAATGGGCAACTACAGTACTTTCACAAGTTATTATGCCTTGTGACTGGGACTGTAGCTTCGCGTTTTATTTTGTTTTTTTTGACTTTCAAAAGTGCCTGTAAAGGTCTAATTGAAATAAATGCTTTGACTTTGACTTTTGACTTTGACCGACTAGTGTAACCTTAAAACGTTGGTCCCGGCTGGCATTCGTTGATCATTGACGCGAATGGATTAAATAAGAAATGAGTACTTATGAGGAAGTCTGAAAGTGGCGCCTGTGCCTGAAAAGATGTGTGGTAATCGGTTCACGTGGTATGGGCATGTGATGCGGAGGAATGTGGAAAAGGTCATGAGGAAAGTTTTGAGTATGAATGTGGATGGTTATAAGAGTAGAGGAAGACCAAAGAAACGATGGATGGACTGTGTGAAGGATGATATGGCAAGAAAGGAGGTGTCCGATGAGATGACAAGTAATAGAGAAGTATGGAAGAAGAAGACATGCTGCGCCGACCCCAAATAAATTGGGATACGGTTGCCCTTAGAGAATGATGATTGTGACATGTCATCACACATCACACAACAGAGTTGGAATAATGCAGGCAGGTGATGATGATGAACGCGGAGGGTTATTCAGTGATACAGTCGAAATGCCTTTTATTTTGACAAATCGACGATAATTATTAGTTGCGTTTTTGTCGAGTATACGTATTTATAAGTTTTAAACTGTCATTGTCACTAACAATATTAATAACATTCGTAACGGGATATTTACCATGTGTGCTATTTGGAATATGGTAAATATCCCGTTGAAAATTTTTTAAATCAAGATAAGATTTTTGTAACGTTTTGTAGGTTGATTGACTAAAATACTCCTGATTTAACATTAAAAGATTGTGCAACATTCAGAGGTTAATTTTGCAGAAGAGTGGAAAAAAACGTGTTTTTTTTAAGCTCTTTTTCTTTATTTTTACTGGTTTTTTTTTTGGTAATTAGGTAGCCACAGCGTTTACCCTTGTAATAACACTTTTTCACGTCTCTATGTCTCTTAAATTCAAAGCTATTAGCATTGCATTGAACGTAGCCTACATCAGTCGATTAAAAAAACAAGATGACTGCCATTCGCGTGGTTTGGGTTAGGAGTATTTATAAATGTATATTTGTCGAAAGAAATGAGTATACATATGCCTTTTAGTATCGGTAACCGTTAACCAAACCCACTGTATACTTAATAACGAAAGAAAATACTAAACAAATATTTAATTGAACAAGGAGATCTAATTACAAGTAACTTAGCAAACGTTCTTATTTTATTTTTATACAAACACAGAACGAGACTTCACAAAAACTGTTCTTTTTAAGTAAAGTTTTAATGTAACGGGAAACAGTTGGTGCACGCAAAAAAGTAAAATAAAAACGCAATATGAAGTTTCTTTTGTTTAAAATTAAGGTTTGAAATGAAACAGAATTATTTTGGACGGTTGTGCGTTGTTTCGTCGCTAATTGTTTCATCGAATTTTGTTTCACATAAATTGTTTCTCATATTATCATTTCATAGAATAATCAATACGCAGAATACTTACTTTGAAGAAATTTAAATCATCGATTTTTGTTTCAAATAAAGTTTTATGTTAGAATATTCATATCCTAGAATAACAAATCAAATATTATTTATCCACATATTGTTTGTTTCACATAAAACTTATTACGAAGAATAACATTTTAATCGACTGACAGTTTCTAAAATTCAAACCTTTGAAAAATGCTTATCCTCCTATAAAATTATAACACCGGGTTCGCAAAAATGATGCGGGTAAATTATTGTCAAGCAGGAAAGCAATCTTGTTATTCTCACTAATGGTGTCCATACCTGTTGCATGCAGCAAGCATGCACTTGCAGCATGCACGCAAGCATGTAACATGCAACAGGCAAGGTTTCTGTCACGGCTCCGGCGCTGCGGGGCTCCGGCGGCCCCACGCAAGTTTATCGTCGCAGATGGTATTAACACTCACCACCGCAGCTTCGGCTTGCTGGCCGGCAAGCCGGCCAGCCTCAGCCGCGGCGGCGATCTTTAGAAACCACCTGCTCCTCAACTCGCGGGCCGCCTCATCCCTCCGCGCCTACGCGGGCTTAAATTACACTCTAGGGGTAGGGCATACAAGACTACGTGGAGTCTGTTTTGCAGCCATTCGTTTCTGTCACTAGCTTTTGTAGTACAACATATTGACTTTTAAAGACAATATTTTAATTTAAGGTTAATAATTTCGTTGAAATAAAATACCATGGAAGAAACATACATCGAACAAACAATATTCGTTGAAAAATAATTCTACTGTTTGATAAGTTGGTAAAATAAAAAAATGTGATTGTAAAATTCTTTGAATTGTGTTTCTGTAAAATATTTTTCATTCAAGTAAATAGTAGTCGAAACAAAAATATTCGAAATAAAAATACGGGGACTAAATATTATGTGAAACATTTTCTGGGAAACGAAATTCTGTCAAATTTCTGTCTGCGAAACAAGGTGACACCATTTTGGACATCATTAACCCTGTTAAAGGTGCAATGAATGGAGTAGATCGGACAACGGAAAATTGTCCCTCTCACACACACACACAGACACACATAGACACAACACACTCACACTCACACATAGACAGAACACACTCACACATACACACCTATGCTGTGTGCGTTTGTTTAAATATGTAGGTACGTGTGAAGGAGACCACACAACAAGTATATGCCTATCCAGTATTTTAAATGATTATTATTCATTTAAATCATTACTTCCAAAAACGGACGAAGTAACTAACTCCTGTAACACATGTCTCACCTAGCACAGGAGTCAGGGTTTCAAATGAAAATTTATAAGCCTTATTATTCATGTCAATAAAAATATTTTATTTATTTTGTTTCCAATTGTGGACTCACTTTGAAAAATATGATAAAAAATTACACATTATTGTGTCTTCAAGTCCGGTCCTCTCTCAATCGTTGAAGAAAAATATACCTATATCTTTCGTATTTAAGAGCATTTACATCTTACGGCATTAAAAAACTTTCAAGTTAATACGCAAAAGCAGGATAGGTAAGTCTAAAAAGTTACTAAAAACAATTTCGAAATGTCTTTAAAAAAAAACCGGCCAAGTGCGTGTCGTACTCACACGCACACAGGGTTCCTTACCACCAAACAATAAAATATAAAACATTTTTAATATTATTAAATTATTTTTACATGTAACAGCAAAACTAAATTTGTTTTTCATAGTATGTTAATGAAAAACAAAGTTACTGCTGCAGTTTGATGAAAAAGTCCTATATCTAAAAAAATAAACATCATATCTTATTCAAACCAATTTTCGTTGACAGTTTTTTTTGCGTTCTATAATCCTAAATATTTTCAGAATTTTCATCCTCTTGCTTTAGAAATTAGAGGGGGGGACACACATTTTACCACTTTGGAAGTGTCTCTCGCGCAAACTATTCACTTTAGAAAAAAATGATATTAGAAACCTCAATTTCATTTTTGAAGACCTATCCATAGATACCCCACACGTAAGAGTTTAATAAACAAAAAATTTGGGTTTCAGTTCTAAGTATGGGGAACCCCAAAATTTAATGTTTTTTTTTCTATTTTTGTGTAAAAATCTTAATGCGGTTCACAGAATACATCTACTTACCAAGTTTCAACAGTATAGTTTCGGAATAAAGTGGCTGTGACACGGACGGACAGACAGACAGACATGACGAATCTATAAGGGTTCCGTTTTTTGCCATTCGGCTACGAGCTGGGGGAGCACTGGGACTCCAGGCTGACGTTCTAGCCTTCAGCACTATCCTCTAGGGATGGTGACTCATTTTTTTTTATGTGTCTATCGGGTAGATTATTAAAAAGTATTTGGCACGTATTTTTTCTTTTTTCACGTAATCGTAAAATTACGGAGATATCTTGAGATGAAATGGCATATGACTTTTTTTTTTTTTTGTGAATGGCATCTCGCAGTTCAACCTGTGAGGTTGTCGTCTGCTTAACCGGACTATCCTGTGGATGCCTTAAGAGTAAGGCCTCCAGCCAGGGCATAAAAACTTACAAAGTAAGCGACTGCACGCTAAGGGCACCCCCTGTGGGGTACGAACCTCGGCTTAGGGCGTCGCTGGGGGAGGATTGCATGGGGACAGGCTGGATCTGAATGGTATCATTATTTAGGGGCTGATTTAAAACTACTGGCACAGCATCGCGGGCTGGCTCGAACGAGGGTCGGGGAGGGCATGGACCGGGACGTCGCGACGGACCTCGACGGCGAGGTCAGAAAGACGGTGGTTTGAGTCGGAACTTTTTAAGAGTGCTAGTCTCTTTGCTACTCTCCTGGAGGAGGGTGATAGCATCATCTGGAGTGACGAGGGTATGCCTAGGACGGCGTACTGTAGTAATGCGCGAGGGTTCGTAACGGGCGGCCGCTGCGATCAGGGAATTACGGTGTTTAATGGCGTTCTCGAAGAAACGCTTCGAAAGACGTTTCATAAACTGAAGAACGGTGGGCATTCTAAGGTCTACGTGTAGACGGTCATTACGGACATAAAAAGGAAATCCCGTGACTCTACGTAAGAACCGGTTTTGTAAGATTTGCATCCTATGGATGTACTTAGGCTTGGTGTGAGCGTACACGACGCAAGCGTACGTCATAATGGGACGGATCACCGCGGTATAAAGGCGCAACATGCACTTGAGTGACAACTTGCTTTTTGCCGAAATCATGAAATGAAGCCTACCCATAGCAAAGGCAGCTCGGTCGCGAGCTGCTTTGTTGTGCGCCGTGAAAGACAGGTGGTTGTCAAGTATGACTCCTAAGTACTTGGCTTGCTTCTCCCAAGGGATAGGCTTACCGTACATAGTGATCGGGCTGAGCGCGGGTGGCTTATTTTTACGCTGTTTAGAGAAAAGAACTGCCTGGCTCTTGTCGAGGTTCACCTCGATTCTCCATTTCCGGAACCAAGCGCCTAAGACGTTGGCTGAGGTTTGGAGGGTGCTATAGATAGCGTCGTGACTGCGGCCAGTGTAATACATGGCCGTGTCGTCCGCGAACAGGGCTAACTGAGCCTTCTTGCTCTTGGGGATGTCACTGGTGAACAGTGACATCAGACAGAGTAAAGATAAGGGGAGAGACGACGGAGCCCTGAGGGACTCCGGCTCCAATGGGGTGGGGGGAAGACAGTGCCTTCCCGATGCGATAGCGGAAGGTGCAATCAGACAAAAAGTCTCGTAAGATGAGCACGAGACGGTCTGGCACTCCCAGTTTTACAGCTTACATAATAAGCCGTTGTGCCAGACTTTGTCGAAAGCCTTTGCAATGTCGAAGAACAACACACCGGTCATCGCTCCACGCTGGAAGCCAGCGCTCAAGTGCTCTACAATGCGATGGGTCTGTTGAATGAAAGAGTGTCCGGTCCTGAATCCGAACTGCTCGTTGGGGATGAGACTCTTAGCCTGGGCGAAGTCTTTGAGTCGCTTATAAATAAGTCTCTCGTAGATTTTGACGAGTGCGTTCAGGATACTGATAGGTCTGTAGCTCGAGGGCTCAGACTTGGGTTTGCCTGGCTTGGCGAAACCGATGACAGTGGCCTCTTTCCATATTTGGGGAAAAGCGTTGTTGCTCAGGGCGCCATTGAAGATGGCCGCCATTAACACAACGAGCTGAGCGGGGAGGAGTTTAAACACCCTATTGGTGATTCCGTCGGAGTCGAGTGCTTTCCGCGGTTGAAGCTTATTAATGATGTCTTGCACTTCGTCAGCTGTGACAGGAGGCAGAGGATCATCAGGGTCTTCTACGGGGGGGAGGGCGGCTCTACGTTCGACGAATGCGTTTTCCTCATCGAGATGTCGCTTGTCTGCTGGTTGAGAGCTGGGGGAGCACTGGGACTCCAGGCTGACGGCTAGGCATTCGGCCTTCTCAGAGTCGTCGAATGCGACGCTCTTATCGGGTCGGGGGCGCATGACTTCACGGCTCAGTACATTTTATACCTAGTTGTGACGTAATGAGCCCCCACTCTCCAACTTTAATGCTTTTTAACTAAGTATGTTTTTGTTAACTTAATAAAACAAAAAATACGTATCTAATATTTTTGTATTACCTGATTGACGGACAAAATAGTATTTCGTTTTCTTTACCCAGTCATCATCCCTATTCCGCAGTATTAACTTTTAGTACCATACTAAAGTCAAAGTCAAAGTCAAAGCATTTGTTTCAATTAGACCATTACAGGCACTTTTGAAAGTCAACAAAACAAAATAAAACGCGAAGCTACAGTCCCAGTCACAAGGCATAATAACTTGTGAAAGTACTGTAGTTGCCCATTCCGTAGCGTAGATCTCTATGGAGAAGAACGGGCAAGAAACTCCATGGACACTCTTTTAAATCAAAATATGTTACAAAATCTTGGTTACATCATTCATGTTAAGAATTAAAAATATGTGAGAACAATGTAGAAATACGGGCAAGTTAAGAGCGTCCAGAGTAAAAGATTAAATCAGTAATTAAAAAAATAAAGTAATTAAAATAAACTGTGGCAGCTAAGAGATGACCAGTCACAACTGACAGCGCCCGTTCACGAACATGACGCATACTGGTCTGTACCATACTAGTTAGTATGATCTTTCAGAGAGCCTCTGTGAATAGCTGATGCGGGGTGATAAAGAAATGGAGGGGGGGGTATTGAGGAGTATTTTCTGGGGGGAGAGGGTAATGAGTTCGAAGAATACAAGAATCTTCATGAAGACCAATAAGTCTTGATGTAAAAGACGTCGGTAACAGAACAGTATTCTGATTTAAAAGAGTGTCCATGGAGTTTCTTGCCCATTTTTCTCCATAGAGATCTACGCTTTGGAATAGGCAACTACAGTACTTTCACAAGTTATTATGCCTTGTGACTGGGACTTAAGCTTTGCGTTTTTTTTAATTTCAAAAGTGCCTGTGATGAATTGAAATAAATGGTTTGAGTTTTTTTTTTTGAGTACTTACTGTCTACCTGAGATACCTACTTTTCTTCATGACCCGCGCTTGCTTCGAACGCAGACATGTGTATTTTAGGCCTTTAGATTCCTAGATCCTTAGTAACATTTTATCTTGTTCTACGTTTTGTAGTAAGCAACGACTTATTGCCAGGCCTACGATGTCCTTTCATACTTGAGTAGGTACTAACGCTGAAACATTCAAATATTGTAAAATCAAATGATTTTAAAAGAGTAACCATTTTTTTCCCGGTTCTTCTCCATAGGAAACGACCAACCTGAACCCAGCAACTTTTTGTTGACGTTTTATAAGTGCCCATGTAGGCCTATGTGAAACAATATTTTTTTATTTCGATTTTGAATGGAAGAAAAAAACTGGCCAAGTGCGAGTCGGACTCGCGCACGAAGGGATCCGTACCATTATTTACAAAAACGAGCAAAAAAAATTGTTGTATGAGAGCCCCCTTAAATATTTATTTTATTATATTTTTAGTATTTTGTTGTTATAGCGGCAACATAAATATATAATCTGCAGTTTCAACTGACAAACTATGACGGTTCATGAGATACAGCCTGGTGACAGACGGACAGCGAAGTCTCAGTAATAGGGTCCCGTTTGACCCTTTGGGTACGGAACCCTAAAAACGTGTTGCGCCGACCTCAAGTAACATGGTAGGGTCAGCGCAGACAGAGAAGAATAATCCCCGCGCAGTCTCGGGCATTTTCTTTACGGATCGCGTATGTCGAGCATACGCGTTGATATGTTACGTCCATAATTATATTCAAAAGAAGACCACTAATTATCGTTCAACCATTTCTGTTGAGGAACGCTTAATCAATGTTTAAGGTAAGTAAAATATCAAATATCCTCCCTCTTTAAACTTGGTGACAATACTGAAAGTACGCGTACGACGCGGGCGCCGACTCGATGCCGCGCGGGGATTCCTACGTTTCTTCGAGGACGAGCGAGCATTTTCTGTTAGGTTCAAGCATTTATGCACTTTATTGTAATAATTTTAAAGTTTATTTTCTTGTGCGTTAATAAAATCCTCTCCGCTGCGCTCCGTTCTGTCTGCGCTAAGCCGTACAAGGGCAGAAAGATGATGATACTTACCGATGGGAATTCCCATTCAGCACCCGGTTTCTCGCATAAGAAACTAACTAACTAATTCTATCTGAACCACATTAGTTTCATAAGGTAACACGTTACAGGCGTGGCTCAGCGCCATATTTTATCTCCATTACTGCGAGAACGTACAGAGAATGTCTCTAGTTAAATTTAGATAGTTTTTGTTTATGACGTAGACCGTTATACACGTTTTTACTATCACTGTGGTGATATTATGCTCTGATAGCCCAGTGTGACCGTCGCGGCGTCGGACTGTCAAGTAATGGCTCGATTTTGAACTTAAGACACGCACCTGTGAATTTCCTTTTTTTTTTGAGAAACCCTGCGGGATATTTCTCGAGACGGCATCTAAAGCCAAGTCACAAGCCCATGGACGAGACTATCACTAGATACCCAAATATGATTGTACTATTGGAATCAGGGTGTTGTTTTGCATCCTTGTTAAATTCAAGGAGGTAACTATGCTAATGATTCTCGACCCAAATCAATAATAAAATGGGTAGGTAATTTTTTTTTTTTTTTTCAAATTTACGAAAATCGGTTAGTGGCAACCACCCGTGTTTTAAACGCGGCCCGTCTAACCCTCAACTTATAACCTCGCTTACAAAAAAATCTCTAATATTTATTAGATAATTTCTTATTCCCTAAACCACGTTAAGGGGGTTATTTTGAAATACTGACAAATTTAAACAACAAAAGAGCTGTGTTTTTTAATAATTAACTAGGTACCGTATTTCATATTGATGTTGATGGTGTTTAGGTATATATAAGTCTTTTGTGACAACATTTCATAACTATATTTAAACCTTCTTCGTTTTGTCGAAAGCGCTACAACTTAAATGTGTGCCCGAAATTTTATTAAATGCAGCGATTTTGGATTATGCACAAGCATGATGAACGTAATGCTTAAAACGGGATATTTACCATTTGTTTTGAGTTCTCGACATTTCGGCGCTTTTGCAAGCACGAGTTTTAGATCACGGATATACTGTCAAAAGAAATAGCAATCATGGTATATAACCCGTTTTAGTGATTATAACAGAGTTAGTGAAAATTTTAGTATAAAAACTTATATTGGTGATATAAATGGAGAAAGTAGTGTTGTAACCTTTGCCTACCTATTAAAGCTATAAAAAACGCCATATAACGCACGCCATGGATTCCATTCGAAATCCAAACAGAAATACTGACATAACAATACAATTTCAACATTCAAAGTTAAAAAAAAAACGTCCAATTGAGTACCTTTTCTGGACCCAAAACAAAATACAATAATACTGCCGTCCCATTTAAACATTTTCATTTCTGCCCACAATTCAAACTTTGTTCCTCAAGAGACAAAATCCAACGAGTCCCCATTTGTTTGCGAACGTTATGGAAAAAACCGGCCAAGTTCGAGTCCGGCACCGCACACACAGGGTTCCGTAGCACCAAACAATATGGCGGCGCCTTTGCAACGAGGTTTCATATGATTGATGTTGCAAACTAAACTGTGACCACAGACGAGAGAGAAGCGGTCTATAATTCTCTTTGGCGGAACGTCAAGTCGTTGCGGGTAGCCATATTGACTTGTGAGGTTGTCAAGGAAGGTGCCGCGCAACAAGGCGTTGACGGGTCGCCGATGTCTGTTTTCTTAATCTAATTCAATTTAGTGTCACAATCATATTATACACGGTGTAAATCACCTCATTACGAAGCCGTCAACCAAGCATTCTGTACATGAAACTAAGTAGCTTTACGCAAAAATTATTGCAGGGAAACGACTTTTTTTTGGGGGGCGTAAAATCATGTTTTGTGGTAGAACTCAATGTAACGCACTCAACACATTGTGCTGATGGACGGATTGAATAGTACGGGGGTCGTGGCGGTGTTTAAAGAAAAAATCTTACATTAAAAACTTGTATTTAAAAAAAATACTTGTCAAAAAGTTGGAACTTTGACCCCTAATATCTCCGTAACTAGAAGGTTCCCAGATATGGTGTAGAACAAAAAAAAAATGATCGCAATGACAGGGAGAACCAATGCCTTTCGGCTTCATTAAGAAGTGTTATACACCCTTTATGTGATTCCAATGGAGCGAGTAAGAGGCTTTATAAAATAATATTATTTTAATGTTGATTCATAGTTTTTACACCCAACATTAAAATTTAATTCGTTTTTCATAGTGTGTTCATATAAAACAAAGTCCCTGCTGCAGTTTGACGTAAAAGTCCCATATCTCAAAAACACAGAGCGAAACTACAAGTTGTTGTTTTGCATCCTCGTCAAATTCAAGGAGGTAATTATGCTAATGATTCTCTCTCCCGAATCAATAATAAAATGGGTTTTTAATTTTTTTGATATTTACGGAAATCAGTAAGTGTAATCCACCCGTGTTTTAAACGCGGCCCGTCTGGTTCTTGCCCTTTAACCTCGCTTACACACATACAAACAATCTCAAACGTTTAATTGATAATTTCTTATTCCCGAAACCACGTTAAGGGGGTTTTTCTGTAATATTGACAAACTTAAACAACCAAAAAAATCAGCGTTTATTAATAATTAACTTGGTACCGTAATTTTAATTGATTATTTATGTCTTTTGTGACCACCTCCTAAAATTTGATGAGGATGCAAAACAACACCTTGTATAAGGGTTCCGTTTTAGCCATTTGCATTTGGCTAAGGAACCCTAAAAAGCCACAAAATATCCTCCATTGAAATATATTATAATATATATCCTCTTATTACTTCCCTCCTTACAATTTAAGGCGAGTTCTCAAATTGTCAATGATTGGAGTTTATTAAGGTTGGTTAGGAAATATTATTATAATCAGTTAACTTTGTGCTTTTGGGAGAGTCTCTTGGAGAAGTAATAACAGCCGCACAGGTCCATCTTGCCCAGGTTGGCCCGAAGGTCTGACAAGGAGTCTTACCAAGGGTATTGTATTACCCAGTTACTGGGTTGTGGAAGTCAGATAGGCTGTCGCATCATGTAAAATACTAGTAGTCAGCTGCATCCGGTTAGACTGGAAACTGACCCCAAGATAGTTTGGGAAAAGGCTAGGCAGATGATGATGGAGTTTATTGAGGTTGGTTAGGAGATATTATTATAATCTGTTAACTTTGTCCTTTTGGGAGAGTCTCTTGGATTGGTAAAAACAGCCACACAGGACCATCTTCAGTTCAAGACGCGCTTGCCTAGGTCGGCCCGAAAGTCTGACAAACAGTCTTACCAAGGGGTTTCGTATTGCCCCGTGCTAACTGGGTTTTGGAGACCCGCCGTTCCGTCGACCCGTCTTCTTCATTACTGACTTGTCACAAAAGAAAGAACGTAAAAATTCAAACTCAACATTCCCTTCCCCTTATCGCCATTTATTTAGGGTCGGCGCAGCATGTCTTCTTCTTACATACTTCTCTTTTACTCGTCATCTCATAAGACAGCTCTTTTCTTGCCATATCATCCTTCACACAGTTTACCCATCGTTTCGTTTACGTAAAATTTAAAACTAACTTTTAAATACTTAATTACCTTCACGAGTCTAAACTGCACAAGTTTCTGACCGACACCGCGTCAAATTCAATTCCTTGTTAATTGTAATTGGATATTTGAAGCGAACACTTCTTTAGCGGCCTTGTGTAATTTTGTGATGGGTAAAAAACGTTAAACTCGCGTCAGGACACGTGACCGTTAGGTCACGTAGGTTGCGAAGGAATTTGAACTTTATGACATCTGTTATTGAGTTTGGGTTTCCAAAACTGGATAATTATCTTATGCACAAACAATACCTTCGGTTTCTTCAAAGAGGTGAAATTCGTAAGACTGATTGTAACAGTTCTGAAGTGTTAATTTTTTTTTTAATTGTCATGTTTGTGTACGATAGCGCAATAAATGAATATTGTATTTTACGACATAAATGATAGTACTTTTATACTGATAAATAAAGCATTCGTGGAAAATTATTCCCGAACCATTCCAAAATATCAAAAATGCACAGCGTAAATATTCAAGTTTTCCTGGCACTCCCGGAGTGCAACCCGTTTTTTTACTCAAAACGTTTGCTTTTTCCTCTTTTATTTGGTTTTTTATTTAAATAACAAACATAGCAGGAGTGGATGCTTTAAATACACACAAGTTACTCTAGCTAGGTAGTACCATGAAGTAAATATAGAGGCTGGGATCAAACGAATACGTCTGTTAATTTTAAATGTTGCGCAATATTGATACTAGAGGTGTGTTTATATGAACCGCGTTGTTTGTGTAGTAATCGTAAGTCTGAATAAAACAAGAGATACTACTGTCCTGGAGAAGGATGTCAAGGTCCTCCCTCACCAGGAGCATTTGCATTGTGCACTGTGCAGCGCGCGTTCACGTCACTTTAGAGCGATTTCAGACTAGCGTTTTTATTTCTGCGTAAAAGCTTGTATCGGCTTACACACTGCCACGTGCAAGCAAACTGGTTTGCGTGGGCGGTTGGCGAAACGCCTTCCACGGCTCGCGTTTATACGTTTAAAAGAGCGTTAATTCTCGTAATAGTAACGCGAACACGCGCGAACATGCACTTCTAAAAAATAAATTTATACGCGCCGAAAAAACGCTAATCTGAAACCCCCTCACTGTCTGCGTACTGACACGGTCATTATAAGTAATGAGCATTTATATTTCAATTTATACAAGGTGTTGTTTTGCATCCTCGTTAAATTCAAGGAGCTAAGTATCCTAATGATTCTCGTCCCGAATCAATAATAAAATGGGTAGGTATTTTTTATTTTTTTTCCTTATTTACGGAAATCGGTAAGTGTGAACCGTGTTTCAAACGCAGGGCGTCTGATTCTCGCCCTATAACCTCGCTTCCACACATACAAACAATCTCAAACGTTTATTCAATAATTTCTAATTCCCTAAACCACGTTAAGGGGGTTTTTCTGATATAATTAAAAACTTAAACAACCAAAAAAAACTGTGTTTATTAATAATTAACTAGATACCGTAATTTTAATTGCTTATTTATACCTTTTGTGACAACCTCATCAATTTTGACGAGGATGCAAAACAACACCTTGTATATTTTTTTACATGAGAGGCGACTGTTCCCGGCGAGGGTGCATCTTATCGCAAATAAAACAAGTGACAAACGCGCGTCTCGTTTGTCATAATTCGCATCGTGTGAGGTCGTGAAAGGGGCTTAAACATTTCAGAATAATTAACTGTTTGATTGAAATCATAAATAATCATCGTTGCTTAACCACTTATCAACACATTTTTATGTAACAAACAGAAATGAATAAATAGCGCGCACATAATGGAACGTCAGAGTCAAAGTTGTAGCGGGCCTGTGGACGGTGAGTAATGGGCTAGCTTACCGTCTGTCGCGTCTTATGACGACAGGCCGTGCCGACGGCGCGTTTGTGTTCCACGCACACCGTCATTTGATGATTTCCCACACTTCAAAAAAAAAAAAAACTTGAGAGGTGTCTAGGGACACCCGGATGGAACGAAGTTCCTTTCACGTACATAATATCAATACATTTTAGATTTATGTTAGTGTGCGAAAAATAAAATATTTAATTTTAGGAACATTAATCCTTAATTCGAAGCAATACGTCTTACTTAACTGCACAACCGAATTTGTACTTTGTAGTTCGGTCACTCAAAATAATAATCATATCTATCCTTACTCACATACCTACACTCCCCAATTGTACGTAATTCAAAAAAATTTCAACTTTATTTTAAAGAAATAAAGCTTACAATAGCTTACTATAGCAAAAAGTGTCGTGACAACTTTTCGTAAGATTTTTTTCCGTCTAGCCCCCTTTCAAAACGCGCGATAAGGAACTTCGTTCCAAAAAGAGTCAAAGTTGAACCTTTGACTCAAACCTTTGGTCAGATAGGCAGTCGCTCCATGTAAAATACTGGTATTCAGCTGCATCAGGTTAGACTGGAAGCTGACCACAACATAGATGGGAAAAGGCAGGCAGATGATGATGATTGCGTCATTATTATATAAAACGCTCGGGTTCCGCAGTTAAATACTTCAATATTAAGTATGGACACACAAACATAGGTGAGTCAAATTAGTTTCAATCGATAGTCCTTGACATCGAGTGTGTTGCTATACAAATGGCGTGAACATTACAATCATTTAGCTTTCCATTTGACTAACTGTCCGGCGCAACTTCGTCTGCGTCACATTTTCCCCGTTTTCGCAGCATTTTTCTTTGCTGCTATGCTCCTATTGGTTGTGGCGTGATGATATATAGCCTATAGCGTTCCTCAATAAATGGGCTATCTAACACTAAAATATTATTTTAATCAGTAGTTCCCGAGATTTGCGCGTTCAAGCAAACAAACAAACAAACTCTTCAGCTTTAAAATTTAGCTTTCAATTTGATTTTTATTGTTTTCTGTGTACGTTTATGGTTCTATTCCTCGTAGGGTTAAACAGAACTGTCTATGGTCTATTTTTAATGTAGCGGCACTACCAAAAAGTACTACAGCACTAAGTACAAAAACCAGCCTAGTGCGAGTCGGCCTCGCGCACGAAGGGCTCCTTACCATTATTTATAAAAAAAACCGGCCAAGCGCGAGTCGGACTCGCGCACCGAGGGTTCCGTACTTTCAAAACCGTAACTATTAAATATATTTTTATTAAATGATGTAACTAAAAATTTACGGTTTTCGCAATTTTTCCTTTATCTGTGCTACAAGACGTTGCTTCGTACTAAATTTCAAGATTCTGAGTTCACGGGAAGTACCCTGTAGGTTTTGATTCTCTTGCGAGTGACGAAAATTTGCGGAAATTTGCATCAAAATTCTAAATCGCGCTGTCAAAGTTATCCGCCACTAACTGTCGGGCTGATGTGACCAGTGACTGAAGCTGACTAGTGTGTGTTGCCCGTGATTACATACGGGACCGAAACGTGGTCCCTCACAATGGGCCTCATCAGAAGGCTCAAAGTCACCAAAAGAGCAATGGAGAGGGCTATGATCGGAGATTCCTTGCGTGACAAATCAGAAATGAGGATTCCGCAAGAGAACTAAGGTTACCGACGTAGCCCGAAGAATTGCCAAACTTAAGTGGCAGTGGGCAGGGGGGTTACTATGACGCTTAAAACATTATTGTTCCATTCCTATTCCAGTGGGAAAGAGATGGAGCTAGACGACCTGTATAGCTCCGTCTCTTTTTCACTCTGGAATAAGAATGGAACAATAATGTATTAAGACGTCATGCCACCTGGTCAGGACTCACAGAACGGATGGCCGATGGGGCCGAAAAGTTCTGCAACCGCGAACAGGAAGACGATGCGTTGGAATGCCTCCAATCCAATGGATCCGCTGGATGCGAGTCCCAAAAAAAAAAGAAAAAATTAAGTTAAAAAACCTTTAAAAAAAAGCTTTTATTTAAATGCTCTATAAAGAAGAAAATAAAATATTCTTTTAAAATTTTAACTATCAACTTAAAAGCTTGTCGCGAGGTTTACTTGTGTAAATATACTAGTAATCGTGATTATCTATCAAATATGAACGTGCATGCAAAGTTTCGTGTCTGTGCTATTAAACGTTGAGGAGGTCTCTCGTGAAGAGACGATCCTGGCTGCAGGATTATGTTATGTCTGTCATAAAACTGTATTGTCACCAGAACCAAAGGTGTGTGCAAAATTTCAGCTCAATCGGACATCGGGAAGTGGTTCTAATTTAGCTTCCAAGATTCCACCGTAACAAACATACATACATACATTGCAAGATAAATAAAAGCTTTTAAAATTAAATAGCACAGATTACATGCTAATTGAACATGTGACATCAAATTCCAAATTGTTTTTGGCATTAATCGGCTTTTGTTCCTAAATAACGTCATTCTAATTAAAGAAACAAAACCTCGGCCAATTTTCACAACGGGCTACTGCGCCGTAACTTAAAGTTTTGCTTTAGAAAAGTTTCAAAACAATCTCGTATATTGAAAAGAAGCCAAGATGTTACGGCTCTAACAACGAGTTCTATTGTGCACCTATTTTATTGAACGGGAAATTAACTGAACGAGGTTTGAGTATATTTTGTTTCATACTTTCTCTATTATTGAGGAGCTCGTGGCTAAATAATAACAGCCACACGGGTCGTACTTTAAGATTAAGCCGTGGTTGCCGAGATTGGTCCGTCTATGGGTGACCATAATTACATACCGAGTTTCCTCCGTGCCTCGGAAAGCACGTTAAGCCGTTGGTCCCGGCTGTCATTTGTAGATCTTTGACAGTCGTTACGAGTAGTCAGAAGCCAAAAGTCTGACATACAGTCATACCAAGGGGTATCGTATTACTCAGTTACTGGGTTGTGGAGGTCAGATAGGCAGTCGCTTCGTGTAAAATACTGATACTCACTTACTCAGCTGCATCCGGTTAGACTGGAAGCCCCCAAGATCTGGCTTCGATATGGTTGAGTTGAATGTTGGCTTATACATGCGTCATGTTCGTGAACGGGCGCTGTCAGTTGTGACTGGTCATCTCTTAGCTGCCACGGTTTATTTTAATTACTTTATGTTTGAATTATTATACTATGGACGCTCTTAACTTGCACGTATTTCTACATCGTTTTCCCTTTTTTTTTAATTCTCAACATGAATGATGTAACCAAGACGTTGTAACAATATTTTGATTTAAAATTAAATAAAAAAATTAAAAAACCTCTAAAAAAAAAAGAAATTGTGCCTTTACGCTTAATATACCTAACTAAATTATTTTATTCCAAGCGTCAATAAACAACAACAATACCGTTCTTTATGATAATAGATGGCACCACGTGTCCGAGACTAGTTTTCTATAAATTGAATGCTCGCCAAGAAGTGCGGTTCTATCAGGAGGAGGTTCTATTGTGAAACATTTTATTGGACGACAAATTAACCGGGAGAGATGTGGCTCGACCGGACGGGGTAGTACGGTGACCAGTCCTTACCAGATACTCTCGAGACTTTTCCCGATATGACTGTGCCGTATGTGAGTGGCAACAGGATGGGACGCCTAGAAGGACATACTCTTATTGTTCGGGATCTTGATGGAAACCACTATAATTCACTTGATAATCGTTTATTCGGGAACACTGCTTAAACTTTCGTACATTACTAGTATTCACAAGTACTTCTAAATTATTTAATAATAGCTGTCCCGCGCAACTTCGTCTGCGTCATATTTTCCCCGTTTTCGCAACATTTTTCATTGCTGCTCCGCTCCTATTGCTCGTAGCGTAATGATATACAGCCTATGTCCTTACCTAGGTTGAAATCTATCTTCTTGCCAAATTTCATTAAGATCCGATCAGCCGTTTAGTCGTGAAAAGGTAACAAACAAACAAACAAACAGAGTGATATTCGCATTTATAATATTAGTATGGATCTATAAAGTTCTTAAGAGACGTGTGCGGTCTGTTCATTGTGAAGTTAGAAGGCCACAGACAACCTTCTGTCAAGGTCATATGTCATTGACGCCGCACTAAACATTTACCGTATTGGTGGTGCAAAACCGGCGCGCGTGTATAACTAGATGTATGAACGTGGACGAAGCGAAAGGAGCATGTCAGGATCACAGCAGATGGCGTTCTGTAATGTCTGTCTACTCATCATTTTCATCATCATCATTTCAGCCGAAAGACGTCCACTGCTGGACATAGGCCTCCCCCAAGTGTCGCCACTTTGACCGGTCCCGTGCGACTCGCATCCAGCGGATTCCCGCAACCTTCACCAGGTCATCGGTCCACCTAGTGGGAGGCCTTCCAACGCATCGTCTCCCGGTTCGCGGTCGCCATTCCAGAACTTTTCGGCCCCATCGGCCATCTGTTCTGCGAGCAATGTGCCCTGCCCACTGCCACTTCAGTTTGGCAATTCTTCGGGCTACGTCGGTAACCTTGGTTCTCTTGCGGATGTCCTCATTTCTGATTTGATCACGCAAGGTAACTCAGAGCATAGCTCTCTCCATTGCCCTTTGGGTGACTTTGAGCCTTCTGATGAGGCCCATTGTCTACTCACATCGGAAAAATGAGTGAGTTTATCTCTAAGTACCTTGTGTTAGTCGCCTTTCACTCAACCTCTCCACATGATCAAACCATCTAAACATTTATTCTACCAGCACTTTGCCCGCGACTTCGTCCGTGAAAATTGTGATATAATATAACCTATGTTACTCAGTAAAGATGTAGCTTTCTAATGGTGAAAGAATTTTTAAAATCGGTCGAGTAGTTTTTGAGTTATATCGTAACAAACAAAATCAAATCTTTCCTTTTTAGGGTTCTGTAGCCGAATGGCAAAAAACGGGACCCTTATAGATTCGTCATGTCTGTCTGTCTGTCTGTCCGTCCGTGTGTCACAGCCACTTTATTCCGAAACTATTAGAACAACACACCTGAAACTTGGTAGGTAGATGTATTCTGTGAACCGCTTTACGATTTTTGTACAAAAAAAATATATATATCGATTAAGGATACCCCCCCTACAAGGAACTGAAACTAAAAAAAAAAAACCATCAAACCTATACGTGCGGGTTGTCTATAAATAGGTCTCTAAAAAAGACATAGAGTTTCCTAAAACCATATTTTTTCAAAGTCAATCTCAGTTTGAAAGATAGACACTTCCAAAGTGGTAAAACGTGTGTCCCCCCCCCCTCTAATTTCTAAAGTAAGAGAAGAAAAAATCTGAAAAAAATATGGGCATGTAGAACGTAAAAAAAACTATCAACGAAAATTGGTTTGAATAAGATTTGATATTTAGTTTTTGAGATATGGGACTTTTTCACTAAATTGCAGCAGTAACTTTGTTTTTCATAAACTTACTATGAAAAACAAATTTAATTTTGCGGTTCAGTGGAAGTTTACTAATGAATGACCGTTCAATATATTGTTATTATATTGTTTGGGGCTATGGAACCCTGTGTGCGAGTAAGACTCGCACTTGGCCCGTTTTATAATATTATAGTATAGATAATATTTTTGTCACTACATCTTTTTTTAAACCACAGAATTCTTTTACCACCTCATTTCTCAATTTAACATTCACTAGTCAATTTAGACATAAAAATAGTGGTTCTCTGCCTAGCCTTTTCCCAAACTATCTTGGGGTCGGCTTCCAGTTTAACCGGATGCAGCTGAGTACCAGTATTTTACATGAAGCGACTGCCTATCTGACCTCCACAACCCAGTAACTGGGCAATACGATACCTCTTGGTAAGACTGGATGTCAGTTTTTTTGGCTTCTGACTACTCGTAACGACTGTCAAAGATCTACAAATGACATCCGGGACCAACGTCTTAACGTACTTTCCGAGGCACGGAGGAAACTCGGTATGTAATTATGGTCACCCATCCACGGACCAACCTCGGCAAGCACGGCTTAACCTTAAAGATCGACCCGGGCGGCTGTTATTATTTAGCCACGGGCTCCTCCACACAAAGAACCTTTACATAAAAACAGTGGTTAAATAACAATAATTCCCGGAGAGCCAAATTTTGGTGTAGAGCTGGGGATTACCATTAGAAATAAAGTTTAAAAAATCCCCATCGATCCTATTTGTGCTACAAAAGTTATTCGGGGTCAAAGGTCAACATTTTAAAAGTACAAAACATTTGAGGTTTTTGGGTTTTTCTCGAGAACAGTAAGTTTTATCAAAAACAACATTACGCCAAAGTTTTAGATCTTAAAATTTTCTACAAAAATGGTATTAGTAATTTTTTTCCTAAGAGTCCCATTCCTGAGATATCGCGATTCTAAGAGTCACATTATCCATGATATGCACACATTTATAAGAGTAACGTGGTTTCCCATGTAGGCCTGCTCCACTAAATGTCATGACAATTTTAGGATAATATAAGCGAACAATAGCCGTCAAGTTCTAGATATTACCTTATTATTGATATTGTATGATTATTGGGTTAACTATTTCTTTGATTTCTTTAGATATTTTAATCAGATTCATACTCTTGAAAGTCTACTTCAACAGTCATGTCTTCTTCAATTTCTTCTTCTTCCTCTTGCTGGATGTTCATAAATTGTTCAAATGTGGCTGAGTCATTGGTCTCTTTATTACTTAAAATCACAGGAATGTTCCTCTATTGTACTCAACTGAACATTTGAGCAAGACTTTTTTTTTACGGATGGGAAATCATCAAATGACTCCTCCCGCTCTGGGCAGAGCGGGAGGGAGTGTCAGACTTGTACTGACTAAAACCCATCCATGTTCCTTCTTAGCCCTTTGTGTTACAGGGCCGCGGTATCTCTTTCGAACAACCCGCAGCCCTGGCACAATAATATAAAAAAAAACGTCTCACATTTACCCAAACGCACAGTCACCCTACAAATGGCAAGGCGCTTGTCAGAATAGCTTTCGTACAAAAAACGGTTACGTTCAAACGACTTTACTTCACGACTTTCATACGACTTCAGACTTTAAAAACGGTACAAAACAAGAAAGAACTAAATATTTAATAGAGCGTATACAATTCTGTATGGTTTCGTAGAATGTGACTTCAACGGCTACGTTCTACGTACTTCTACGTAGCGTGTCTATGGTAATCTGAATTATTTTGGATGTGAAACATCTACAAGATGGTGTTTTGCATCCTCGTCAAAATTTAGGAGGTTTCCACAGAAGACATAATAAATAATCAATTTAAATTACTGTACCTAGTTAATTATTAATAACGCTGACTTTTTTGGTTGTTTAAGTTCGTCACTTTTTCAGAATAACCCCCATAACGTGCTTTAGGGAATAAGAAATAACTGAATAAACATTTGAGATTATTTGTTTCTTGCCCGTTCTTCTCCATAGAGATCTACGCTACGGAATGGGCAACTACAGTACTTTCACAAGTTATTATGCCTTGTGACTGGGACTGTAGCTTCGCGTTTTATTTTGTTTTTGTTGACTTTCAAAAGTGCCTATAATGGTCTAATTGAAATAAATGCTTTGACTTTGACTTTGACTTTTGTATAAGTGAAAGCGCGGTTATAGGGCGAGGACCGGACGTGCCGCGTTTAAAACACTGGTTTATCACACTTATCAATTTCCGTAAAAAAAACCTACCCCTTTTATGATTGATTCGGGACTAGAATCATTAGCATAGTTACCTCCTTGAATTTTGACCCCTAATATCTCCGTAACTAGAAGGTTCCCAGGTATGGTGTAGAACAAAAAAATGATCGCAATGACAGGGAGAATCAGTGCCTATCGACTTCGTTAAGAGGTATTTTATACCCTTTATATGGTACTTTTAACATTTTTTTAAAAATTATCTTATGTCTGTCCGTCGTTTCGTTCCGACTAATCTCTGAAACGGCTGGACCGACTTTGATTGGATTGTTATTGGCAGGAAGCTGATGTTTTAAGGAGTATCTTACACGTGGAACACGAACGCGCCGTCGACACGGCCTGTGTTCATAAGAGTAATATGATACCACTGCCAACCTCTTTGGGGAATACAGGCGTGATGTTATACTAAATACTGAATAGTTAGTAAGCTAATAATACTAGTGACCTAGCGAGGTATTTTTGACATATCGATTTGACTTATTAGTGGGCCATTAAAACAGCGGAGAGCGACGCGGAAGCGATTATTAATTTAATATGAAATTGTGTTATTAATTATTCAATTAAGGTTGACATGAAAAGGATATAATTATTGTCGTACATACATGTTTGAATTGAAATCATACTTACTATAATTAATCTTAACCTACATAATAATATGGCCTGTCTAGTATTTGATTTCTGGAGGAGCTCGTGGCTAAATAATACCAGCCGCATGGCTAGATCATTAAGGTTAAGCCGTGCTTGCCGAGGTTGATCCGTGGATGGGTGACCATAATTACATACCGAGTTTCCTCCGTGCCTCGGAAAGCACGTTAAGCCGTTGGTCCCGACTGTCATTTGTAGATCTTTGACAGTCGTTACGAGTAGTCAGAAGCAAAAAATCTGACATCCAGTCTTACTAAGAGGTATCGTATTACTCAGTTACTGGGTTGTGGAGGTCAGAAAAAACATTTTCGAAAAATAGTGTTACAGCTAAATTAAACCGATTATAAATTTTCTATAGAAATTTCCAATTATCTTTTTTTTTTTAATCAATTCGCAAATGTTTTTAGTAACTTTTTAGACCTATGTACCTTGCTTATGCTTATTAAATTTCATTAAGAATCGGTTCATTCATTTCGGAAAATACGGACTTGAATGTTTGTATGAAATGCCGTAGGTAAGGTGTAGACGCTAATTCCCTCGTTCCCGCTGGCCTCCTGGCCCCACATACCACAGCCGGCATAGGAAGCAATCACCCGATTGGTTCCGCCACACCCTTCGTCACCGACCTCACCCCTCCGTCGTCTGTGACATACATGTGTGTAATCTCGGTTTTGGTTCAATCGGACCGCTCCTATGGATGCGATAAGAAACAAAAAAAGAAAATACGTTTATTGGCACAATTGTCAAAAGTACACACAATATCCGCTTCACTACTGCGTCGGATGCGGGGCAGCGATAAGTCTTCTGAGCGTTGTTGCTAGTCAGACTGACTTGATTGACGCACAACGGAAATTGGATATAATAATAATAATAATTCCTTTATTTCTCCTCACAATGATAAGCTTATTCTAGGTTTCACATATATTTTTTTTTGCAATGTGAGGAGCTGGTGTTTGAGTTAGGCGTAAAATGCCTGTATTACAAATCACCAGGTCCCCACCCCACGGAAGAACAGAAAGTTTTACTAAAAAAATATATTAAATTACAATCCAGTGTTATGGAGATATACGAATAAAAACTTATTATAATTTTGGGGGTAGAAGTTAAAAAGAAACTATCAACAAAAAGTTAATCATAGCGTCTGTGTCTGTGTGAATGTGTGTGACTATGAGTGTGTCTTGTGTTAGTGTGTAGTGTTGAGTGTCAGGTGTCGTGTGCCGATGTGTACGTGAGAGAGTTTTGGTACAAGTTATAAACTTATATAGTTCTAATTTAATTTGAATGAAGTAGACTTTCTGTAAAATTATAGTCCAAATTTTTTAACCAGTCTGAGACCAAAGACTTACATTTGGTTTTTGGTAAGGGATATAGCGTTAAGGCTCGATTTAACTTATTGTATAGATTTGAACCCTGGTAGCAGAAAAATCGATGTGCAAATTTAGTTTTGAATGACGATGAAGAGCAGACTGTATGTTTGCGACGTTTGTTTCTGATTCTTTCTGGTTCAAAAGTCGTTAGGGCATGCTGTTTTATAACCGTTCTTAGGATAAATAGCTGCCTCACAGTAAGTACCTCCCATTTCGAGTAGAGATCAGTAGTTGGGTGATAAAAAGGTAGAAATAAACTAACCTTTAGGAGTGCTCTTTGTGCTCTCTCAACTTTTAAGAGATGAGTTTTACATGTGCCACCCCATGTGGTGATACAGTATTCAAGCTGAGACTGACAGAGAGCATAGTAGACTGATTTTAAAATAGATTTTGGTGCAGTGTTTCTTATATGTTTCTGATATGGTCAATATAAATGTCTCGCTAATCATCATCTGCCTAGCCTTTTCCCAAACTATCTTGGGGTTGGCTTCCAGTTTAACCGGATGCAGCTGAGAACCAGTATTTTACATGAAGCGACTGCCTATCTGACCTCCACATCCCAGTAACTGGGGAATACGATACCCCTTGGTTAAGACTGGATGTCAGACTTTTTGGCTTTTGACTACTCGTAACGACTGTCAAAGATCTACAAATGACAGCCGGGACCAATGGCTTAACGTGCTTTCCGAGGCACGGAGGAAACTCGGTATGTAGTTATGGTCACCCATCCACGGACCAACCTCGGCAAGCACGGCTTAACCTTGAAAGATCGACCCGGGTGGCTGTAATTATTTAGCCACGAGCTCCTCCTATAAATGTCTCGCTAATACAAGGTGTTGTTTTGCATTTTTTTCAAAATTCAGGAGGTTGTCACAAAACATATAAATCAATCAATTTAAATTACGGTACCTGATTATTTATTAAAAAAAACGCTGTTTTTTTTCTGTTGTTTCAATTTCTTCAGTATTTCAGAATAACCCCCTTAACGTGGTTTAGGGAATAAGAAATTGTCGGATAAATGTTTGAGATTGTTTGTATGTGTGTAAGTGAGGATCAGACGAGTCGCGTTTAAAACACAGGTGGTTACCGCTTACCGATTTACGGACAAGAAAAAAAAACTATACCCATTTTATTATTGATTCGGGTCGAGAATCATTAGCATACTTACCTCCTTGAATTTGACGAGGATGCAAAACAACATCTTGTAAATTTTAAAAGCGAAATATTTAAAAGTCCCGTTTCACACACGATCCTTTTTGTCTAACTCGTTCCGCCATCTTTTACGAGGTATACCGCGACGCCTTCTGGCTGTGTGCTTGAATATATTTTTTAATATTTTACTTTTGGTGTGTGCTAGCTGACATGTGACATTAAATTGATGTAATGGATTCCTTGTTTATATAAACTTGTTGAACACTATTGTATAGAATCTGGTTTTTCTAACCTAACAGACAGATGTGTTGCTGGGGAGTTTGTTCCGCCACTTCTTCTTCCCAGCTAAAACACTAGGAAGTGGCGAAGGGCGGGCGTTTTGGGGGACTGTCTCTTGTAATTTTGACGTTCAAAAAGTGCTGTTTATCAGCCTAGTTTGAATAAATGACTTTTGATTTTGATTTTGTCAGGGCTCCAGAAAGTGGTTATTTTGACCCACAGATCATTGGGCATGCGGCAGACGTGACCAGTCCAGTCCCAGTTCAGCTTAGCGGCTTTTTGAGCAACATCAGTAATTTGTGTTTTAGAGCGCAGTGTCGTATTGCGTACACGGTCGGTTAGTTTGACGCCTAGAATGCTGCGCTCCATGGCACGTTGGCAGACTTTGAGTTTGGACTTTTGAATAATTGAAAAGTTGTTAAAGACCAAGTCTGGGATCCATAGGTCAAAATTGGAAGAATACACATGTCCATTTTGATTGTTACAAATGTTTTAATCCCATGTAATAGAGGGCGAGCCTATTGCCATCAACCGTTCACACATCTAAATTCCGTGGCCGCTAAGAAATTCCTGATAGAAAAACCAAATATTAGTTTTTCTGACCTGAGAATTGAATCCAGAAGCGCATGCCTAAAAAAAAATTACGTGTAAAAGTGTTTGTAAAAACCTACTTGCAAAATACACATCATTCATTTATCATTTAAGCAGTCGCGCTCGTGACCCCTAGACTGACAAGTCAGTCAGAACCTCCATTATTACCCCTCATAAAATTGCCCTCATTCATACTAAAAACTTTATCCCTAGAGTGGAAATCGTAACTCAGAAAGAACAAGAAAAAAAAACGTCATTTCAAACGAAATTTTTAAATTGCAGTGGAAAGTATCAAAGGTTTCTTCATGCAAAAGTCACAAAGAAGATCTTTTCCTTTGCTTCAAGTAAGAACGACTTAAAACGGACTGAGATACGGCCTGTTACAAAAAAACTAAAAGCTTCAGCTAGACTAGATATGTATCTAGATTTTATCCTAGATCAGCCTACGTTATTCATTTCTTTCTTACAGGTATTTTTAACCCCCGACCAAAAAAGAGGGTAGTTATAAGTTTGACGTGTGTATCTGTGTGTCTGTCTGTGGCATCGTACCTCCTAGACGGATGAACCGATTTTGATAAAATTGGTTTCGTTTGACAGGTGTTAGGTGATCTACGGGTACATTATTTTTTTAAATTACCCATGGTTCACTCAATGGGTGAACCAAGGGTACATAAAATTAATCGTGGAACACCTAGGTGAACCACTTTGGTGTTCCACGTGTCAGAAAGGTTTTAATAGACAGTGTTCTTAGCTATGTTTCGAGAAAATCTGCTCAGCCGTTTGAAGCTCATCACCTCTTTTCTAGTTGATGAAGTGACATAAACAACTTGCCCCTAAAAGATCAGGTATTTTTTAATTTATAATTTTCCTTGTTTTCGTTAATTAACGAGAAGAGGCGCAAAACCGAGAACAATGGAGGGAATGAGAGGAGACCTATGCCCAGGAGTGGGACAGTCAAGGCTAAGAAAAAATAAATTAAGTTAAAAAAGCAAGAAATAAAAATTTAAAAACCAAAAATATGAGTTATTCTTGCTTTTTTTTTTTTTTTTTTTTCTGTCGGTATTTTTTTTTTTTTTAATTTAAATACTCGTTAACTTTTAATTTTCTTAATCAGAAATCAAGGTTGAGGTCCCATCTTTTTCACAAATTTTTAATGTTATAATTTTACCTTAAATACCTCCACAACCTCTGTTCTATTCAACGCAATCATCAGCGCAATGTTGTACGTTACATTAAATCCTACCGTAAACCATAATTTGTCAACCCGAAAAAAAAATCTTTTGCCAGCCATAATTTTTGCGTCATCATCATCATCATCATCAGCCTATAATGTTCCCACTGCTGGAACACAGGCCTCCTCTCTATAAGAGGGAGTGGGCTGTAATCCACCACGCGGGCCCAGTGCGGGTTGGTAGATGTCACATGTCTTCGATTTTTTAGTTCTAGGACATGCCGGTTTCCTCACGATGTTTTCCTTCACCGTTTTTAAGAGCAGCGGTGATGAAATAAATTACACAAAGTAATGCGCCTGCCTGGGTTCGAACCCACGGCTTACTGCTCGTAAGTCGGGGCTGCCACGACTGGGCCACCGCTGCTCTCCTATTTTTGCGTAAAGATACTTAATTTGATGTACAGAATGCTTGGTTGACGGCTTCGTGTAGGATCCGTTTAAATTATGTTTAATGATGGCGAAGATGCGTGCAAACGAAATACAGCTATCGAGTGATAAAACAATTCCACAACAATACAAGAAGCAAGAAACTACACAGCATTAAAGTTGTACTTGCGTAGTTTGAAACTGTCAAACTTATGTAGTAAAACATTACTACCAACAATAAATAAACAACGAACAAACTCCAGAACTTCAAGCTACCCAAAACTGTTCAATTCACCCATTCAACCTTGAACCTTATGTTTAAACTAAACAAGGTGTTGTTTTGCATCCTCGTCAAATTCAAGGAGGTAATTATACTAATGATTCTCGTGACGAATCAATAATAAAATGAATAGGTAATATTTATTTTAATGCTTTTCTAAGGAAATCGATAAGTGTGAACCAGCCTGTTTTAAACGCAGCCCGTTTAATCCTCGCCCTATAACCTGGCATTCAAACATACAAACAATCTCAAACGTTTATTCGATAATTTCTTAGTCCCTAAACCACGTTAGAATAACCCCCTTGGTTATTCTAAAATACTGACAAACTTAAACAACCAAAACAATCAGCGTTTATTAATAATTAACTAGGTACCGTAATTTTAATTGATTATTTATGTCTTTTGTGACAACCTCCTCAATTATGACGAGGATGCAAAACAACTTGTATATTCGTTTTTATTCAGATGACCAAGATCCATTGGGTTAGCAACAATATTCTTAATATATGTTAGTACTTAACTATAAACAAAGACAGTGTACAGGTGTCTTGCGACCTCACCAACGGGCTGTCATGCCTCCCAACTATGGCGCTCAGAATTCTGTTGGGGCTGCCATGGAGTCTGTTTAGCAGCGAGGCTTTCTTACGCCGTACGAACAAAGGTGAAGTTGAAAATCTAATAAAGAAACTTGATAGAATTATTGTAGTAGCTTGATGTCTTAAAAACGTGCGTGTTTATGGCCTATAACTTTGTAGTCACAGACTGTAGTATCCTAAAACTAAGACATTGAAACTCTTTGGTTGTAAATAAGACATTTTATTGTGTAGTAAGTCTTATGTGTGTGGTACGTGATACGAATGACAAATGCTTGTAACGGTGGAGGACGCCAATTATATTTCTGGGACAAATAATCATGGATATGCTACTGAGTTTCAAATGGGAAAAACATGCCAACCAGGAGTTCAAGGAGGTTGTCGTGCCTTGAGTGTAAGGCCTCCAGCAAGGGCATAAAATAAACTTACAAGCTAAGCTAAGCGACTACATGCTAAGGGGACCCCCTGTGGGGTACGAGCCTCGACCTCCACAGGATTTTATGACAAAACAACCACAAAACTTACTAGTTGAATTCACTTGATCTCAGAGCGCCTATCAAAGAAGTTAGTTATAATATGGCACGCTATTTATCGCCACATCTCACCACTAAAGCTATTCCCAACGATAACAACAAGAATAAATATTAACTTAGGCTCGCCGCACGCTCTCAAGACTTCAGACACACATTACAGTAAGTAAACAGCTTTCGGACACATTCAACTTGAGTAACAGAAGTTTCATTATGTTCTTTGTTGAGATGACGAGTAATATTGAAGGATGGAAGAACAGTGGCGCATTCACCAGCAGGCTGAGTAGGCTGGATCCTAGCGTGGCAGATTTTTGGGGCAGCAAATTTCTTTTTTTCTTGCTATCTCGTAGAAATCAAAAAGATTTCTGCATGGCGGTTTTCTAATGTTTTACAGATAAATGTCCGCAACAAACCCCTCCTTAATTAATCGTACAATGATTGAGCTTTGATTCGCTCAAAAATAAACCCAAAAATTATTTTACGTGCAATTTCAACGAAATTGTTGGTTTGTATCTAGGACATGAAAATTATAAAGGCAAGGGCGGCAAAAACTTTACAGCCTATACCTTGAAAATTTGTAAATCCGCCACTGGAGAAGAAGACATGCTGCGCCGACCCCAAATTAATTGAGACTGATGATGACTATGGATTTTTTGTTTCTAAAATAAAATTCATTCATTCATTGGTATTATCTCGTCCGACAATCTTCCACTTTACCCAAAGTGTTTTTGGTTTTAAGTTACCAGGCATGAAAACAAATGGGTGTCATCATCTGCCTAGCTTTTTCCCATTTGTGTTGGGGTTGACTTCCAGTCTATCCGGGTGGAGCTGAATACTAGTGTTTTACATGGAGCGACTGCTTATCTGACCTCTACAAACAGTTAGTACTTGGTTGTGGAGGTAAAAAAATAGTAGCTAAGTCCCGTCAAAATTGGTCCAGTCGTTTCGGAGCCGTAAAAAAGGACAGACAGACAAAATTTTTATAATATTGTTTTTTTGTCTTATCGTGTGCCTTGCCTAAAATGATGTCAAAATTTTTATGCCGCGTATGGGCCTCTGACTTGGCTTTACATGCCGTCGATAAATATCTCTCACGATGTTTTGTACATGCTACCAAAAAATAAAAAATAGTACGTGGAGTCCCTCCGCGCGGAAGAAGTGAAACTTCGTAATACTACACGCATGCGTTCGAGTGTCACGCATTCACTCTCGTTATTTTATTGAGCTTATAAATAATATTTTATTGTTTTATTGTTGTACACTTTTTAAAAGCTTTTATTTTTATTACATAAGTTTATCGAGGTTATTCTACTCATGGAAATTGAGCGAAGGCTGGTCACACCGAAGAGTCGAATGCATGACTTGTAATAGCGCCATCTCTTAGTGGGTAATAGAAAATATTCCCCCTCCATGAAAACGATAAACTTGTTGGAAGTCACATAAGAAGTTTCACTTCAAAAATGTTAGAAGTACCGTAATTATTCATATGCATTAAGTAATAAGCTGGTATTTTTAAATACAAACTGACTCATCTATTTTTTTTATTTGTATAGATTGACTTGGGAGAGCTCGTGGCTAAATAATAACAGCCGCATAGGTCGATCTTTAAGGTGAAGCCGTGCTTGCCGAGGTTGGTCCGTGGATGGGTGACCTTAATTACATACCGAGTTTCCTCCGTGCATCGGAAAGCACGTTAAGCCGTTGTTCCCGGCTGTCATTTCTAGAACTTTGACAGTCGTTACGAGTAGTCTGAAGCCAAAGTCTGTCATCCAGTCTTACCAAGGGGTATCGTATTACCCAGTTACTGGGTTGTGGAGGTCAGATAGGCAGTTGCTTCATGTAAAATACTGGTACTCAGCTGCATCTGGTTATACTGGAAGCCGACCCCAAGATAGTTTGGGAAAAGTCAGGCAGATGATGTATAGATGGACTTTCAATAAGTTGCGATTCACATCCTAACTTCAAAATAATTACTTTAAAATTTTCGAAGACCACCATTTCCTTTCACCTTCTGTAAATTTCTACAGTGTGGTGTTAAGTAAATATAATTATATTCTATGAAGCCTGTCGCGACGTAATGTCTGTCATCACCAGGATATGATCACGACTCTCATTTGTGCAATGGGGGACTTCCTGTGTTGCTGGCGTAAGTAGACTTTTGGCTCTCGAGCATGTGATTTGACGTAAAGATGTTGTGTCAGAATAAACCAGGCAAATCCTCATCATCATCTTCTTAGACTTTGGGTTCGGTCATTCGGCATCAAGTCTAACCGGATGCAGCTGAGTACCAATATGTTTCATGTAGTGACTGCTTATCTGACCTCCTCAACTCAGTAACTGGGTAATACAATACCCCTAAGTAAGTAAGACTGGATGTCACACTTTTGGCTTCTGACTACTCATAACGACTGTCAAAGATCTACACGTGACAGCTGGGACCAACGGCTTAACGTGCTTTCCGAGGCAAGGAGGAAACTCGGTATGTAATTATGGTCACCCATCCACGGAACAGCCTCGGCAAGCACAGCTTAACCTTAAAGATCGACCCGCGCTGCTGTTATTATTTAACCACGAGCTCCTATACTATGTTGTACTGTTGTTTTAGATATTTTAATTACATTCTTAAATTTAAAAAGTCTCCCCAAAAGTGTATTACCCCAGCTTCTCTCAAAAGCACTAGATTTCAATATAATTCTTGGGTGACAAGCAATCTGCGAGTCCCGTCGTGAAGCGCTGAATTATATGCAGTGCTATCTGTGCAGCGATGCAGCAGCTGTGGTTACGTGGTGCAAGTGTAAAGCGACGGCGATATGGGGATAAAAAAATACAGCTGGATGTGAAGTCGAGAAATACTGTCAAACTTTTAGAGAATATTATCTCGAATCGACATTAATAATCTGAGATCTTGCGAGCGAGCAATAGCTGGGCTCAAGATTGGACATTCGAAGTATCTTAACTGCTTAAACTTGCTCAACTTTAAACACTTGTAACTGTTCATGTCACATAACACAAAGAAAATACCAAGTAGATCTCTGTGCGATCGTTCGCCGAAATTGAAGCTTGCGAATCGAAACAGCACCAAACGTGTATTTTACTGATAAGCCGACATTCATGGACGACTTTTTCGGCAATATTTTATTCCACACACTGAATTTTCAACGCTCAGCTAAAATAACCAGTACGCTATTATATCGCAAAATGGAAACACTCTTTTGGATTCCAAACGCTCGGTTTGTTGCCAAAAGTTGAAAACGCTCTTTAGCCTTATTTTATTTATTTATTTATTCATGTAACAATTCGCATTGTGTTTGAATTATGTATATATTATCACATTAACAAAACAGTAAAATTGACAAAAAATTAAATCAATAATATATCATAAATATACGTTCAATAGAACGTTAATAGTTAATTTATAAATCATTGTAAATATTATCCTGTCAAATTATTATATATCTATTCTCTAAAATGCAAAAAAAACTAATAATATCTTGAATAACTATATTTAATGTCATAAGTAAATGGTAGGTACAAAAAGGTAAATTACTAAATACATATAAAAAACTATTTACCATCATTTGTCACCAATTCAGATACAGAATATAGGCATTTATTTAACAGAAATGCTTTAAGTTTAGCTTTGAATAGAGTACCTTTGTAAATCAATGATCTTAAGTCAGTGGGCAACCTATATTAAATAATTCTACTGCTTGGTATTTAAAGCAATGTTTAGCAATATTAAGTTAAGGTGCAATTTTGTTTTTCATAACGTTTTCTTATTTTGATTCGTGCTCGTGCATGTATTTCGCAAAGTGGCTGAGTAGTACTAAAACATATAAACTTGTTACTGTTAAAATACATTTTTTTTTAAATATTGTATAAATGACTCTCGGTGTGAGATTCTAACAATCGTTCTTATTGCACGTAAATGTAGTATGAACGCTTTTTGGCAATAGGGGACCGGACTGGGTAAAGAAAACGACATTCTATTTTGTCCGTCAGACAGGTAATACAAAAATATTAGACACGTATTTTTTGTTTTATCAAAATATCAAAAAATTACTTAGTTAAAACTCATTAAAGTTGGAGAGTGGGGGCTTACTACGTCACAAGTAGGTATAAAACTTACCTACATGTGACATCATGCGCCATTTCAACTCAATATATCTCCGTAATTTTATGACCACGTGAAAAAAGAAAAAATACGTGTCCAATCCTTTTCAATAAACTACCAGACGGACAAAGAAAAAAAAAATGGATTATCCCTTATTATACCCGTAACTGCTCCACCAAAACACAAAGAGTGTTAAAGAGCGTTTCTCGCTCCCGCTACATCTCTTAACTCGCACTACCGTCACAATATCCGCGGCGTCGGTCGCGTCGGCACACAGTTTAGCGCCGATATTACTGCCGACGCAACTGTCATCGGTTTTTAATGTTCTGCTCTCTGCTCTATGGTTTGCTGACTGAGCGTGAAGTTTCAAGTATTGTGGCTTCAAATTTTGAACTGTGCAAAGTTATCAAGAAAATTATAAAGGTTTGAAATTGGAAAGCCGAGTATCAGACAAGTTGACATCTTATCAATTTTATTCTTTTACTATCTGTTGTCCTCGTGAAATTATTATAAAAATATTACTCCCCTCTTTGAACCGAATTTCGCGAACAATTTCAAGGGTTTTATTTTTTTGAGCGGAACCCTAATCCTTTTTTTTTAATTAAAGTAGCATAAGTTACTCCTTAACATCAGCTAACTACTAGTATAAATAACACCAAAATAGTTCCAGTCGTTTTGGAGATTAGCCCGAACAAACAGACGGACGTTTACTGGCAGGTAGCTAGTCACAAGGAGTGACTGAGGCTAATTTTACGTTAGAATTAGGATTAGGAATCCATGTAAAAAAAGAAATCCCTTGAAAATGTTAACAAAACCCAATTCAGATAAAAAAGTAATATTGAAGTGAAACTTCTTAAGCGACTACCGACAAGGTTGCGTTTAATGCTACCATGGAGGGGGAATAGAAAGAGACAGAGCGAGAGTGAATACGTGGCACTCGAACGCATGCGTGTAGTATTACGAAGTTTCACTTCTTCCGCGCGGAGGGACTCCACGCACTATTTTTTTTACAACAATTTCACGTCGTTGAAGATCGCGGGCAAGAGCTAGTTCATCAATAAAATATGTGTGCAAGGAAATCTAGACAAACAAAGTCTCAACAAAAAGATAATAAATCCTAAATCTATCTAGCTGCCAGACTGATCTAATCTTAGTCACCACAAATCCCAGTGTTGCCCATAAAAGTCTTTTACAATGCGACCTCTATCTTAGGAAATTCCACTAGAATGCACGAAAGATGTTGTAGTCCAAGGCATAAGCGGACGCGAGATCGGGTATAAAAAAAAAGTGCGTGGAGTCCCTCCGCGCGGAAGAAGTGAAACTTCGTAATACTACACGCATGCGTTCGAGTGCCACGCATTCACTCTCGTTATTTTATTGAGCTTCTAAATAATATTTTGTTGTTTTCTTGCTGTATTATTTTTATTACATTATTATAAAGTTTATCGAGGTGATTCTACTCATGGAAATTGAGCGAAGGCTGGTCACACCGAAGAGTCGAATGCATGACTGTTTGCACGCCATCTTGCGTACCTAGTAGAACTACGTAGTCACAAATCTTGTAATACTGCTATCTCTTAGTGAGTTTTAGAAAATATTCCCCCTCCATGGTAGCGTTAAACTTGTTGGAAGTCGCATAAGAAGTTTCAATTCAAAACATTTTGCTTGACTTTTTTCAACGTCGACTTCCATTGAACGGGGTTTAGGCTCCTCGGTGGAGTAACGACCTTCGCAGGGTGACGGTATCAACTGGATCTAGTTGCCGAGAGTTGAGTAGATAAGCAGGATACATAGGTCTAAAAAGTTACTAAAACATTTTCGTAAAATAGTGTTACAGCTAAATTAGATGGACTATAAATTATGTATAGAAACATAATTTTCTTCTTTTTTTTAGAAATACATTTCGAAAATGTTTTTATCTACTTCGGTTTCGTTATATTCGAATTACGAAATGGACATCGGTTTCATTATGATACCCATAACGACACAAGTTGCATTATGCGAATCGTCATAAATTATTCTAAAACACAAGCAAAGACATTCTGAACATACAGCCTCGTACCTATAATATTACTTCGAAATCGAGACAATGTAAATAGTGTTTTTAAAAATGGAACAA
This sequence comes from Cerastis leucographa, assembly GCA_963082945.1. Classification (NCBI taxonomy): domain Eukaryota; kingdom Metazoa; phylum Arthropoda; class Insecta; order Lepidoptera; family Noctuidae; genus Cerastis; species Cerastis leucographa. Next base: position 1,390,080 of record OY720376.1, read on the forward strand.
GTTTAGAACAAAAGTATCGTATACTATTTGGCTGTTGCGGCTACAAGATCTTTGCCTTATCTATATATATAAAAATGAATCCCATTTCCCTTGGTCACGGCATCACGCGTGAACGGCTGGACCGATTTCGATAATTCTTTTTTTGTTTTGTTTGTTATTGTCAGGAGAAGGTTCTTAGGTAGGTAGGTAGGTATTAGTAGGTAGGTAGGTAGGTAGTAGTAGTAGGTAGGTAGTAGTAGGTAGGTAGTAGTAGGTAGTAGTATGTAGGTAGTAGTAGTAGGTAGGTAGTAGTAGTAGGCATGTAGTGGGTAGGAAAAAGTGCATTGCAACGCATGCCGGGATCAGCTAGTACTTATTAAAGACTAAATAAAAAAGAAGTGGACGCGGGAAAAAAAATCTGAGTGAAATTTTATTCCAAATTTTATTAAAAATGTCTTCTACATCAAGTGATATGGAAAATACTCCACCAGATATAACAAATAGAGCAGTTGGGGCTTCAAATAATTTACTACAAGAAATCCAGACATGTATATGAGAAATGTTATGAAGACAATAGTCAGTGTGTAGTTAAGTTTCTATTAAAAATACTTTTTTGTCTATATCTGTGTTTCATTCCTTCCTTCGTGGATAAAATCTTGTATGCAACTGTACGTTATTGGTATTTTAATAACTCGTGCCCACCTATTTCGGTACGCGCTACGCTTGTACCGAAAAATGGCACTCGTATTAAAAGACCGTCCATAACGTAACAGTTGCATAAATAGCCATTAATAACGTTTTAGACCTATGTATCCTGCTTATGCGTATGAAGTTTCAATAAAAAAAATTGCTTTAAAAATATAGGGACTTGTAAGTTTGTATGAAATGTCGTCAGGAGTAAACGCTCTTAACTTTTCAGCTGAACGGATTTCGAAAAACCATATCCTGAATAAGGAAACGAGATACCGATATTTCCTAGATAATTTCCTACCTCAACACGGGCAAAATTGCGGGAAATCGTAAACCATGCAGTAGGTAACTATATTTTCTTGGCATAGTAAAACACCCAATTCCAATCCTCCAGCATCAATGCAAATTCAATAATTTTAGAAAGTATTAACCAGATTTATGTGTCAGATTATTCGCTCGAGGTACTTACCCGACTTGTCGTCGTAAAAGAGAGTTATGTGCGAGTGTGCACGAGATAGCTTGCATATTTATGTTCTTTCGAAGCTCGGTATGTCGGATATATGCGTAAAAATCCGTTAATATGTGCCTTAAATGTGGAGATATGGACACCAGCCTGATTTCAAATATGTATAAAAATATGTATTGTTAGTAAGCGTTTTTAAACATTTAATTTTTTTTGTTGCCACTTGGACACCGCTCGCTCGCGGCTAAATAATAACAGCCGCACGGGTCGATCTTTAAGGTTAAGCCGTGCTTGCCGAGGTAGGTCCGTGGATGGGTGACCATAATTACATACCGAGTTTCCTCCGTGCCACTGATGCTGAACGCTCTAAATGTTACGAAGTCTATGCGAAGCAAAAGAAAGCGATAGTACAATAGCGGGAGCATAGACTTCGTTCAAGTAAATTTTTTTTTTTTGTATGAAAATCTGATGAACTAAAATATGACGAATTTTTAAAAGTCATAGAGCAATATTTGTTGATTATGATGTTAGTAACATAGTCCTGAGAGGTCGTCGGTGTTTTACATATAACCCTGTATATGGTGACACCCGGAGAGATGGGCAAAGATCGTCACTCACTGGACGCCTGACGGAGGAAATCGCCGTCGTGGTAGACCGCGGCGAAGGTGGTGTGACGATCTGATCTTGTTTGCCGGGCGATCATGGCCAGATATCGCACAAGATAGAGAGGTTTGGAAGGAGAAAGGGGAGGCCTTTGCCCAGCAGTGGGACACAATATGAGGCTTATAAAAAAAAAAACAAGTTTATCGAGGTTATTCTACTCATGGAAATTGAGCGAAGGCTGGTCACACCGAAGAGTCGAATGCATGACTGTTTGCACGCCATCTTGCGTACCTAGTAGAACTACGTAGTCACAAATCTTGTAATACTGCCATCTCTTAGTGAGTTTTAGAAAATATTCCCCCTCCATGGTAGCGTTAAACTTGTTGAAAGTCGCATAAGAAGTTTCACTTCAAAAAACAATGTTTCTTTGGGAATGTTGTTTGTTATCATGAGTAAAATCACGTGATTAAGTATCGGTCACTTATTACCAGTCACCCTATAAACTGCCCTACTGCTACGCAAACATTATTCATTGCAAATTTGATACTGGTTCCTACTGCTGGGACTCAGTGCTCCTGTTCTCTTATTTTTTATTCGTATAACACCGTGGCATCACTGGTACAGCACCATGATGTGATATGTTTCTTTTTTTTTATATAATTTTGTTTTATTGTTTATTCAACCATTTTGTTTGGTCCTTTTGAGACAAAAAATATAGTGCGTGAAGTCCCTCCGCGCGGAAGAAGTGAAACTTCGTAATACTACACGCATGCGTTCGAGTGCCACGCATTCAACTCTCGTTATTTTATTGAGCTTCTAAATAATATTTTATTGTTTTATTGTTGTACATATTGTTGTACCTTGGCATCACTGGTCCAGTACAGCACCATGATGTGAAATGTTTATTTTTTATATAATTTTGTTATAATGTATAATCAACCATTTGTTTTGTCCTTTGCGAGACAAATAAAAACTTTTTATTTTCTACTTCTTTATTTTTCTCTCTGCGAGGGAGAGCAGGCAGTTAGTATAATAATATCGTCAGCTAGTTATGTCAGTAGCATCTGTAGTCGCTCGCTATAGTGAGAATCGGACCTTTTAGATAGGAACTACGTATTGGAGCAAGGAGACTGTGAACTGCGTTTAAAATGCTATGGAAAATTATTGATATTACTTTTTATTTCATGTGGTTTTAAATATATTGGGGTCAGCTTCCAGTCTAACTGGATACGGCTGAGTACCAGTATTTTACGACCAACTGCCTATCTGACCTACTAAAACCATTTAGTACTTGGTTATACAATACCCCTTGGCAAGACTAGTTGTCAGACTTTCGGGCCACTGACTACCTGTAACGACTGTCAAAGATCTACAAATGACAGCCGGGACCAACGGCTTAACGTGCTTTCCGAGGCACGGAGATGGTCACCCATCCACGGACTAACCTAGGCAGCCCAAAGATAGACAAAGAGGGAGCAGACAGTTACTATAATAATATCCTCAGCATATATGTAATGTCAGTAGCATCTGTGGTCGCTCGCTGCTATAATGAGGCTCGTAACATTTAGATGGAATAGAAATGTCGAAGGGGACAGTGCTCTGCGTTTAAAATGGTTTGCGTGTAAATAGGGATGGTGACTCGTTTTTTTTTATTTGTCTATCGGGTAGATTAATAAAAAGTATTTGACACGTATTTTTCCTTTTTTCACGTAATCGTAAAATTACGGAGATATTTTGAGTTGAAATGGCGCATGACGTCACGGCTCAGTACATTTTATACCTAGTTGTGACGTAGTTAGCCCCCACTCTCCAACTTTAATGCGTTTTAACTAAGTATTCTTTTGTTAACTTGATAAAACAAAAAATACGTATCTAATATTTTTGTATTACATGATTGACGGACAAAATAGAATTTCGTTTTCTTTACCCAGTCATCATCCCTATTGTCGAAATGATACTATGTACTTAAGAGCGTTTACGCCTTACAGAATTTCATACAAACTTTCAAGTCCTCATTTTCCGAAATGCCTGAACCGATTTTCAAGAAACTTAATTCGCATAAGCAGGATACGTAGTCTAAAAAGTTACTAAAAGAGAACTTAAGAAGCATGGAATATTTTACGCATTTTATACAGTATGTTAGTTTAAACGAGGGACATATTCAAACCCATAATAGTACATGCTAACATGATACTAATAAAAATATAAACAAAAAGAAAAACACTGATAAATAACAGACAGAACCATACCAAAATTTTCGCTAATGTCACGCAACGTGTAAACACCCTTGCGCTAGCGACTTAATACTATCGCAGAACATGTGAGCGGGTCAATGACTCTTAGGTATAATCCATTTTCCCTTCATACTTTAAACTTACCTGGCTTAGGACAGTCCAAAATATCTATCTAGGCACTAAACAAAACATTAAAAATTCTTCTATATACGTTATAGGTTTTTTACATATTTGGGACGAGAATCGAATACTGAATACCCTCCCTCAATATGTCCCTCGTTTAACCTAACATACTGTATATTTTAAAAGGTACTTATCTCTAGAGTGACCATCTTTTCCCCCGACCTATACACCCCCTTTTAAATACTCATAAAGTGTCGCCGAGACCTCTGTTTCCGCAATTTCATCTCAATTGTTTGAGTTGCGGCCACTTCGCGCGGCCGTTGGGGGGTAGGGGGGGTGCTCTTACAGCTATATTAAAGCTAAAACTGTGAGACAAGCGGTTATTATATCAGCTATTAGCTTTTACCCGCGACTTTGCCCGGGTGAAGTTGTCTTGGGAGAACGTATAAGTGGGATATTTAATTAAAATTTGTTCTACTGTGAAGGCTTAAACAACCAGAGTTAGCGCTATCAGTTGTGCCTAGTCATCTCTTAGTTGCCACGGCTTATTTCGAACTAATTATTTTATTTTTTAATTGTCTTTTTATTTTACTATGGACACTTTTAACGTGCACGTCTTGCTACATCGTTCTCACATAATGTACCATCTCAACATGAATGATGTAACCAAGGTTTTTGTAACAAGATTCTGATATAAAAGAGTGTCCATGGAGTTTCTTGCCCATTCTTCTCCATAGAGATCTACGCTACAGAATGGGCAGCTACAGTACTTTCACAGTTATTATGTCTTGTGACTGGGACTGTAGCTTCATTTTTATTGTTGTTCGACTATTCAAAAGTGCATGTATCTGGCCTACTTGAAATAAATGATTTTGATTTTACTTTTGTATTCATAATAAAAGTCATCATCTGCCTAGCCAGTCGGCTTCAAGTCTAACCGGATGAAGCTGAGTATCAGTATATACATGAAGCGACTGCCTATCTGACCTCCACAACCCAGTAACTGGGTATTACAACCCTTGGTAAGACTGGGTTTCAGACTTTCGGCTTCTGACTACTCATAACGACTGTCAAATATTTACAAAATGACAGCCGGGACCAACGGCTTAACGTGCTTTCCGAGGCACGGAGGAAACTCGGTATGTAATTATGGTCACCCATCCACGGACCAACCTCGGCAAGCACGGCTTAACCTGATTAATACAGTGATTAATATCCATACTATTATTATAAATGCGAGGAGCTCGTGGCTCAATAATACCAGACGCACGATACATCCTTTAAGGTTAAGCTGTCTTTGCTGAGGTTGGTCTGTGGGTGGGGGGACACCATAATTACATACCAAGTTTCCTATGTGCCTTGGAAAGCACGTTAAGCCGTTGGCTGTCATTTGTAGATCTTTGATAGTCGTACCGAGTTGTCAGAAGCCAAAAGTCTGACATTCAGTCTTACTTAGGGGTATCGTATTACACAGTTACTGGGTTGTGGAGTTCAGATAGACAGTCGCTCATGTAAAATACTGGTACTCAGCTGCATCCGGTTAGACTGGAAGCCGACTCCAAGATAGTTTGGGAAAAGGCAAGGCAGATCTGTTAAATTACCAACAAAAAGACTTGAACATAATCGAGTGTCGTAGCCGCGTAGCATCGGCTCGTAGCTCGTAGGCGCTACGTGCTACGCCGTAGCGTATTAGCAGAATACGCAGGTAAAGTTTTCTCTAGGGCTAGTTTGCAGGGATGGCGCAGGGTTTAGTTTTGAAATGATTTTGATTAGAAATGTACTGTTTTTTTGCATCACGTTTTTTTTAAAGTTCATCATCATCATTAGCCTATAATGTTCCCACTGCTGGGACTCAGGCCTCCTCTTCTATGAGAGGGAGTGGGCTATAATCCACCACGCGGGCCCAGTGCGGGTTGGTAGATGTCACATATCTTAATTCGAATTTTTAGTTCTAGGACATGCCGGTTTTTCTTACAATGTTTTTCTTCACCGTTTTTGAGAGCAGCGGTGATAAAATAAATTACACAAAGTAATGCGCCTGCCTGGGTTCGAACCCACGGCTTACTGTTCGTAAGTCGGGGCTGCCACCACTGGGCCACCGCTGCTCTCTCTCTCTCGTTTTTTTTTAGTTACGTAGTTTAAATAAAAATTGATAAAATACTGTGTCAATAGATAAATTCTTGATGTTTAAATGTCTATAGTTATATTTATTCCCGTTTATATTGCTGTTCTTCATCATCTGCCTAGCCTTTTCTCGACTATGTTGGGGTCGGCTCCCAGTCTTACCATATGTAGCTAAATACCAGTATCTTACATGGAGCGCCTGCTTATCTGACCTCCACACCCCAGTTAGCACTGAGTATTACGATAACCCTTGGTAAGACTGGTTATCAACAACTTTTTGGCCACTGACTACCTGTAACGACTGTTTCTTGTTTAAACTTGTTGGAAGTCGCATAAGAAGTTTCACTTCAATGAAACTTCTTTTGCGACTTCCAACAAGTTTAACGTTCTAATGGAGGGAGAATATTTTCTATTACCTACTAAGAGATGGCGCTATTACAAGATTTGTGACTACGTAGTTCTACTAGGTACGCAAGATGGAGTGCAAACAGTCATGCATTCGACTCTTCGGTGTGACCAGCCTTCGCTCAATTTCCATGCGTAGAATAACCTCGATAAACTTATGTAATAAAAAGTGTACAACAATAAAACAACAAAATATTATTTAGAAGCTCAGTAAAATAACGAGAGTGAATGCGTGGCACTCGAACGCATGCGTGTAGTTTTACGAAGTTTCACTTCTTCCGCGCGGAGGGACTCCACGCACTGTTTTTTTTTTTTAACATTTCCCCACACTATAATTTTTTTCTGTATCGTGGGTGCGTTTACTCTATCTGTAGGCCATACAAATATTTCTTCCGTGCGGGGATCGAACCCGCGACACGCAGCGCAATAATCAATCGCTTAGCCACTGCGCCAACAGTGCTGTCAAAGATCTACAAATGACAGCCAGGACCAACGGTTTAACTTGCTTTCCGAGGCACGGAGGAAACTTGGAATGTCATGGGCGGTCACCCATCCACGGACCAACCCAGGCAACTTGATCTCGCTTTGCATGAGCTTCCCGTACAAAGAGAGATCAGCTAGATTAGTCGCCATGCGTGCCAACCCTACACCTAACTACTATAGCCAATGATACTTGCGTACAGCTCCACTTGATAATCGGCTATAATGAGCGCTAGTTACAGTTGCTTATCGTTTAACCAGCAGTTCAAATCAACTATACTGTTACTGTGCTAGCTAATGAGGGGAGCTGTTTGTGGAGGAGCTGATGAGGGGAAGTACTATCATCCTACACCGCATTCACATGCATACCATACAGAGGAGCTCGTGGGTAAATAATAACAACCGCACGGGTCGATATTTAAGGTTAAGCCGTGCTTCCTGAGGTTGGTCCGTGGATGGGTGACCATAATTACATACCGAGTTTCTTCCGTGCCTTTGAAAGGACGTTAAGCCGTTGGTCCCGGCTGTCATTTGTAGATCTTTTGCAGTCGTAACGAGTAGTCAGAAGCCAAAAAGTCTGCAATCCTGTCCAGATGAGATACAGCCTGGTGACAGACGGACAGCGAAGTCTCAGTAATAAATAATATATAATAATATATAATAATCTCAGTAATAATAAACGGGATCCCCGTTTGACCCTTTGGGCACGGATCCCTAAAAACCAAAAAAACGTATTCAAATAAGACCTTTATTTTTAAATTAAAGCTTACTGAACTTTACATAAAGTTTTTTACAATAAAATACTCCACAAGTTAAAACAGATCCCACTACAATTTACGTCTCAATTAAAATCATGACAGTCTAAACACCGCTCCTCGACCGCAGGCAGACTGCAAACGAGGCTCTCTGCTGTTCCCCGACAGCCTAATAACATTAAGTAGGTGAATAACGTTTGTCAACGACCATATTTATTTGTACTAAGGTCTCAGCTATGGCTCGCTTCGTCGGGCGATGCGACTTGCGTCTCTTGTTTTCTTGAAGTGAGACGTTAATGTCAACATGGATGATACAAACAAACTCTTATAAAAATATTTTGATTTCAAAGAGTGTCTATGGAGTTTCTTGGCCATTCTTCTCCATAGAGATCTACGCGTTGGAATTTGCAACTGTACAGTACATTTACAAGTTATTATGCCTTGTGACTGGGACTGTATTACGAGTATATCGTTTTGTTTTGAGTTTTAAAAGTTCCTGTTACGGTCTTATTGAAATAAATGCTTTAAGTTGAGTTAGTTATTACCATAATCTGCTCTCTTGAAAACAATTTCCAATAAAAATAGTGCGTGGAGTCCTTCCGCGCGGAAGAAGTGAAACTTCGTAATACTACACGCATGCATTTGATTGCCACGCATTCACACTCGTTATTTTATTGAGCTTCTAAATAATATTTTGTTGTTTTCTTGTTGTATTATTTTTATTTCATAACTATGACATAAGTTTATCGAGGTTATTCTACTCATGGAAATTGAGCGAAGGCTGGTCACACCGAAGAGTCGAATGTATGACAAACAGTCATGCATTCGACTCTCGACGCCATCTTGCGTACCTAGTAGAACTACGTAGTCACAAATCTTGTAATACTGCCATCTCTTAGTGACTTTTAGAAAACATTCTGCTTCCATGGTAGGGTTAAACTTGTTGGAAGTCGCATATGAAGTTTCACTTCAAAAAAAACGTGGTGTGTCCAGATGACGAAACAATAAGTGATCCTATTTCACCAACTGGACACACGTCAGTCCATTATTTCGTGTTGAGTTGGTGACAAAACCATTTAGACTCGTGTCCAGCGACAGTCACTTGTTTCCTGCACCGCGTCGCTTAGCGCAAGTTACGTCGGAATTACTTTCAATTGTTTTCACTGCAGGCGCTGTCGCTGTCACGAGTCGCTTGATCGTGTAGGTCGTAGCCGAGGGGTGATAATATAAAGTAGGTGCGCGTCGAGTGTGGCCGTCGTTATTAATTTGCTCTAAGTGATATACGTTTGCAACAAAGCTTTCTAGTTTCTAGTGATGTAGGTTCTAGGATCCCGGGAATTTGAAGTGGGATGTTTTATTGGGAACTTTTATTTGGTTAGTAGATTTATGCCCGCGACTTCGCGCCCGTGGAGGATGGTGATTATTCTTTGGAATTGGGGTCCTGTACCCAGGCTACATCAGTTCCAAAAAGAAATGATCTGAAGACAGACAGATATTGACGGACCGATTTAAATCCGCAATGATAATAAAGGATGTAAATGGACCATTAATAAAGCCGAAAGGTACTTGTTGTCCCCGTTACGATATTTATTTTGATCCGGACCAAGCCTGGATTCCTTCCTTATTTTGAATTTGACCAAACTCTCAAGGATTACATAGGTGGATAAAGAATTATATCCAAAATTACCAAATATAACCGCTAAAAAAAGTCTATCTATCTATATAAATAAAAATCAATTGCTGTTCGTTAGTAGTTAGTCTCGCTAAAACTCGGGAACGGCTGAACCGATTTGGCTGATTTTGGTTTTAAAATGTTTGTCGTAGTCCAGGGAAGGTTTAAAAGGTGAGAAAGGTAGGGTAGGGTAGGTAGGTAGGTAGGGTAGGTAGGGTAGGGTCGGTAGGGTAGGGTAGGTAGGGTAGGGTAGGTAGGGTAGATAGGTAGGTAGGGTATGTAGGGTAGGTAGGTAGGTAGGTAGGGTAGGGTAGGTAGGGTAGGGTAGGGTAGGTAGGTAGGGTAGGGTAGGTAGGTAGAGTAGGGTAGGGTAGGTAGGTAGGGTAGGTAGGGTAGGGAGGTAGGTCGGTAGGGTAGGTAGGTAGGGTAGGGTAGGTAAGTAGGTAGGGTAGGGTAGGTTGGTAGGGTAGGGTAGGTTGGTAGGGTAGGGTAGGTAGGTAGGGTAGGGTAGGGTAGGGTAGGTAGGTAGGGTAGGGTAGGGTAGGTAGGTAGGATAGGGTAGGTAGGTAGAGTAGGGTATGTTAGGTACGTAGGGTAGGTAAGTAGGTAGGGTAGGGAGGTAGGTCGGTAGGGTAGGTTGGTAGGGTAGGGTAGGGTAGGGTAGATGGGTAGGGTAGGGTAGATGGGTAGGGTAGGGTAGGGTAGGTAGGTAGGGTAGGGTATGGTAGGTAGGTAGATAGGGTAGGTAAAAAGTGCATTGCAACGCATGCCGGGGACAGCTAGTATTGATTAAAAAAATGAACTATCATTGTGTGCTGATAATCAGCAGCTGACCGAGGATGATGAATATTGGTCATTCTGCGAAATGGACATTTGGCGAATTGGACATTCTGCGCCTAAACGAATGTTTTGAGGGTGTTACATGGAGTTTTCCCCTTATTTTATGATTGCTTTTTATTGATTTTTTCATCCAAGAAAAAAGGTTACTTAGTTAGTTTCATGTACAGAATGCTTGGTTGACGGCTTGGTACTTCGTCCGTTTACATCTTGTATTTCATCATCATCATCAGCCTATAATGTTCCCACTGCTGGGACACAGGCCTCCTCTCTATGAGAGGGAGTTGGCTGTAATCCACCACGCGGGCCCAGTGCGGGTTGGTAGATTTCACATGTCTTCGAATTTTTAGTTCTAGGACATGCCGGTTTTCTCCCTACCTTACTTTAATTTATTTATGGATTTTAAATTAAATATATTAAATGAACAGCGCAAAAATTCTTCGCGTTTACTCTTTTGTCATTTAAATAAAACTCAACCACACAATAAGGACGTACCTACAAATGCAGTCACCCCGGGATTACTCATAGCAACGCTACCCCGGGAATTACGAAATGAGAACTTCTTAATTCGTAATTTAAAAGTCCCAACAAACAGTCGGACATTTGCAAACAAATCCGGAAATTGAACTGTATGATCTTTCTTCTCGGTAGTCAATTTTTAGGATTCCGTACCTCGAAAGGAAAAAACGGAACCCTTATAGGATCACTTTGTTGTCAGTCCGACCGTCCGTCTGTCTGTCTGTCCAGACCCTTTTTCTCAGGAATGGAGGTAGGAGGTATCAAGCTGGAATTTATATCAAATACTCAGTTCTACTGTCCCTCGGAGCAAAAAGTGAAAAAATCAAACTTCTAAACGTTAATGTCTCAACGTCTTATAGCACAGACAAAGGAAAAATTATTTAATAAAAATAATTTTAAACTTACTACCCCTTTCCTCCTGAACGATTAGAGGTCAGGTTCGTACGGAACCCTCCGTGCGCGAGTCCGACTCGCACTTAGCCGGTTTTTTTTTCATTTTTTTTTTCTATAAATTGAGTTTTTGCTAAAAAAAATCGCCGCACTGTACACTGATTGATACTTCAAATCAAATCAAATCAAATCAAATCCATTTATTTGTCAATGTAGGTGTCGATAATTACAGGTGTTAGCAAGCTTAGGCCAAATCTTTACAGGTATCACTACATTCTACCCACAGGGCGTACAAACAATACGTTATAATAATATTATTCATTACATTAAATTATACAGTAACAGATTAAATAAAATAAGTTATTACATTAAATTCAATATTTGTCTATCATGTCAAAATCATCATATTAAAATCCAAATCAGTCAAGTAAGTATGTCAAAATTGTAAATAAGATAAATATAACAACAACATTCTGACATTATCAATTAATATTAAAATTTTCAGATAAGAAACGTCTATTGTATAATATGTTTTTCAACACACTTGCTCATAAAGTGTCTTTTCAACACACTTGCTCATAAAGTGGCTTTATGGTCACTGCAATTAGGCACAGAATGACACCCATTATCAAACTGTGACTTTTTCATTGCTATAACTCACTAGTGAGTTATAGTTTTTTTTTTAATGGGTTGAGGTGCTTTGTTCTTAAAAAAGTTTTTATTCAAAAAAAGATCGTTTCAATCTATTGCTTGCTCATTTCATGCAACTTCTTATTTAAATAGATAATTTTAACTCGTTCGTGTTTAATAAATAAAACTTTCACTCAAATATAACTTTTGTTTTCTCTGTAATAAAAGAAAACTTTAAATTCCCCATTTTGTACGTGGCAGAATAGGCGCAAACCCTATGCGCGGAAAATAAAAAAAATCTTCATCCCTTTAGTTTGTGGCTGATCGCAATGCGCGCGCATAGGAAAACTGATTAATTTTTCCCACCATAACGTATCATTTTTCAAAACTCGTTTTCCCTGTTGAAATTATAGTTATTTATTAATTAAAATGTCTACAAGTACCTAGTAACGAAGAAAATGATTTATGTTGTACATCGCCCGATATAAACCCGATATGTGAAGCCCTTAACGTTATGGAAAGTTTACTACCTGAAAACTCCAAGGAAAAATATCTATTATCTACTAAATAAAATGAGTTTTTATTGTTTATTCACAAGTGTGTTGAAAAACGTCGTATGATACACGTGTGTATTGGTAATTACCGTCCTCGGCTCTCTTAAGACCCTCACCTAACGGCTCGGGTCTCAATGGCGCCTCAGCGGTAATCACCAACATTACACACTAGTACCATAATGTACTATTATCTACCAGTAGTTTAAAAAGAGCCTTTTTGAAATTACCTATGTCGTCTAGTACTTTTATTTCTGTAGGCAGCTTGCTTCAGTATTATTATTTCTATTTGTATAAGCCCAGTGTCTGAAGTCCGTTTAGTTTCTTCTAGGTAAGCCTATCGATCGATTGTCGACTAATGCATTCTACCATCGATCAAATCAAATCAAATCAAATCAAATCAAATCCATTTATTTGCCAGAATGTAGGTTTACACGGTGGTGTGATCTTAAAACTAATAGTGACCCCTTTACATTCTACCATTGCATATGGTGTGCAAATATTTAAATATCGATCGTTGGCATCGATTGACGATTGATCAATAGGGGATAATCCTATTTTTTTTTCTTTGTCCGTCGGGTAGTTTATTGAAAAGTATTGGACACGTATTTTTTCTTTTTTCACGTAGTCATAAAATTACGGAGATATAATTGAGTTGAAATGGCGCATGACGTCACATGTAGGTAAGTTTTATACCCACTTGTGACGTAGTAAGCCCCCACTCTCCAACTTTAATGAGTTCTAACTAAGTAATTTTTTTGATATTTTGATAAAACAAAAAATACGTGTCTAATATTTTTGTATTACCTGTCTGACGGAAAAATAGAATGTCGTTTTCTTTACCCAGTCCGCACCCCTATTGGTGTAGTAACACACTTTCGCAATCTGTCGGTGAGTCCGTACCTAGTCAGACCACACGACCACGAAATTCCGAACAGAGTCCTAGACCCAAAAAGCACGACTAACCAAAACAGACGGTAGCGCTAACCCCGGCGTTGCATCGAAGCTAATGACTCGATGGAGGCAATTTGCTGAAAACGCTGAAAGCCTTTGTTACAGCTTTACCGATATTTAATGGTTTCAAATAGGATGGAAGAAAATAGCCGTTTGTGTTCAAGGTTTGTGAGAGATTTATTGTTGTGTGGTGAAGCGTTAATAATTTTGACTTATCACATCTATACTTATAATAGTTTATGACATTGAAATATTGCTGCAAGTATCGTCAATATGACTTGAAAAGAAGCACACACGCACTCACACACATACACACACGCATGCACACACACGCTCTCACACACATACACACATGCACACACTCACACACACTATTTTAGGACTGTTTTCAAAGTTCTTTTATTTTTTAATTTTAGATATCTTATAATTTCTTGTTTAAATTTTATTTTATTTTTGTACACCACTTTTACCACTTTTTTTTTATTTGTAATTGAAGAGCGGGGCCTTCTAGCACAGGTATATAATTTACTTAAAAGGAGGTCCCTATGTAAGATTTACTGTAAAAGTTGTACAAGTTTCTGCAATAAACCTTTTTTTTTTTTTATAATATTATAAAGCTGAAGAGTTTGTTTGTTTGTTTGCTTGAACACGCTAATCTCAGGAACCACAAATTCGATTTGAAAAAAACTTTCAGTGTTAGTTAGCCCATTTATCGAGAAAGGATATAGGAGCGGAGCAGCAATTAAAAATGTCGCAAAAACTGGGAAAATGTGACGCAGACGAAGTTGCGCTGGACAGCTAGTCGTTTATGAATGAGAGAAAGGAAAATTGTTTGTTCCTTTCAAATAAAACGCTTATTATAACATACACATAAAAATACACGTAGTCACGCTGATGGTGGCGGGTGTGTCGGGTCATTTAGTTCCCTTCAAAATGGTTGAGTTGAATGATGGCTGATCCATTCGTCATGTTCGTGAACGGGTGCTATCAGTTGTGCCTGGTCATCTCTTAGTTGCCACGGCTTATTTCGAACTAATTATTTTATTTTTTAATTGTCTTTTTATTTTACTATGGACACTTTTAACGTGCACGTCTTGCTACATCGTTCTCACATAATGTACCATCTCAACATGAATGATGTAACCAAGGTTTTTGTAACAAGATTCTGATTTAAAAGAGTGTCCATGGAGTTTCTTGCCCATTCTTCTCCATTGAGATCTACGCTTTGGAATGGGCAACTACAGTACTTTCACAGTTATTATGTCTTGTAACTGGGACTGTAGCTTCATTTTTATTGTTGTTTGACTATTCAAAAGTGCCTGTAATTGGCTTACTTGAAATAAATGATTTTGATTTTGATTTTGACACTCACGAATAACAATACATAATTAATTGCAACCTCAAGCGGCGTAAATAAAGTAACCTTTGTGGTAACTATATTTTCGAGCCGTTTGGGGTCGTCGGGTCCGAGTGCTTAGAGCCTTTTTAAGAAAATTTCAAAACGCTTAGTTGACTTGACGCTGCCCGTGACCCAAGGGCTGGCTTTCACTTTGGCCAGAGGCTAAGTATTGCCATACAACGTGGCAATGCTGCCAGTCTCTTGGACACATTACCAGCTGACAGCGTTTGAGGAGGAGTTTTTCGACGCCCTTTTATAGTTTACTAACTTCTGCCCACGGCTTCGCCAGCGTTTTTTCGGTAATTTTTCCGCGGGATCACACTACCGGGATAAAAGTATCATATTTGCTACTCCAGACTATTATCTATCCCTGTGCCAAATTTCATCCAGATCGATTCAGTAGATTTTACGTGAAAGAGTAACAAACATAAATCCATCCATACATACTTACAAACTTTCGCGTTTGTAATATTAGTAGTATTGTTATTTTCGTTATTTAATTTATTAGTTTGTTAATCGTAGTAATGTATACACCGTGTAAATCACCTCATCACGAAGCCGTCAACCAAGCATTCTGTACATGAAACTAAGTAACTTTACGCAAAAATTATTGCTGGGAAACGACTTTTTTTTGGGGGGTGTAAAATCATGTTTTGTGGTAAAACTCAATGTAACGCCCTAAAAACATTGTGCTGATGTACGGATTGAATTGTACGGGGATCGTGGAGGTGTTTAAAGTAAAAATCTTACATTAAAAACTTGTATTTAAAAAAATACTTGTCAAAAAGTTGGAACTTTGACCCCTAATATCTCCGTAACTAGAAGGTTCCCAGGTATGGTGTAGAACAAAAAAATGATCGCAATGACAGGGAGAACCAGTGCCTTTCGGCTTCGTTAAGAGGTGTTTTACACCCTTTATATGTATGGTTAGGTTCCAATGAAAAAATAATATTTGACAAAATTCATTTAAAAAAAAAGCTCTTTACAAACCCTTGCCACCCCATCCCTAATTCAAACATATTACATTCATCTCACGCAAGCGAATCTCACAAAAACATTCGTCTTGATTTGCTCCCGTACGTTATTACGAATTTGTTGTCATGTAAATGAATGCATAATGTAATATAAACGCACTTGTTTGCTGCGTAAAAAAAATTTAGGATGGATTTCGGATATAGCTCGAGCTTGAGCGTGGAACTCGTGGCTAAATAATAAAAGCCGTTGGTCCCGGCTGTCATTTGTAGATTTTTGATAGTCGTTACGAGTAATCTGAAAACAAAAGTCTGACAAACAGTCTTACCAAGGGGTATCGTATTACCCAGTTACTGGGTTGTGGAGCTCAGATAGGCAGTCGCTTTCGCTTCATGTAAAATACTGGTACTCAGCTGTATCCGGTTAGACTGGAAGCCAACCCCAAGATAGTTTGGGAAAAGGCCAGGCAGATGATGATTTCGGATATAGCTAGTGTCTGACCAAAGCTTCCGCTTCGGTTTTGGCTTCGGCCAAAATTTCGGCCTTAATTTTTTTAGCAAGCACCGAAATTAAACGAATGCGCGTTAAAAATTCTTATAAATAAGTCACATACCTACTTCGAAATGTTATTATTTTTGACGAGGCTGATTAAATCAGCCAGACATGCTGGCCAACCATGACGTCTTAAAGCAGTATTGTTTTAATCTTATGAAAGTGGGAAATATACTTTTAATTGGTTAATTAATTTGGCTTTCGCCTAGACCTACAAACTCAAACCCAACTCAAACTCAAAGCATTTATTTCAATTAGACCATTACAGGCACTTTTGAAAGTCAGAAAACAAAAAAAAACGCAAAGCCACAGTCCCAGTCACAAGGCATAATAACAAGTGAAAGTATTGTAGTTGCCCATTCCAAAGCGTAGATATATATAGAAGAAACTTATAGACTAGGCAGAACCTATAATAAAAACCGACCCCTAGTAATTGAACTAATTAGTAAAAGAATGGCTAAATACATTGTAGAAAATAAACACTGTCTACAAGGAACAAGATTGTTCTTATCTGAATTTTTGGAAGAAAACGAAAGATTGGAAAGAAAGGCAATGCGTGAAGAAATGATCAAAGCAAGGAAAAAAGGATTATATGCAATAATAAGAAACAACCAGCTGTTTATAGAAGGTAAAAGAACAGAAATACAGAAGGAGCAATCCGACATATTATGCAATAACAACCAACAATTAATTAATGAACAGAACCAAAATCAACATAATATAAATGAAGAAAGCGACAATCGCACATTTCGTACATTTCGAAACCCCAGACCAACAATTTAAAATATTGTTCCAAAATGTTCAAAGCATTTTTAATAAGCAACACCTTCTAGAGGCTTTCATCAACGATCAACCCACCTACAAAGCAATATGCATGTCCGAGACCTGGCTCACCAAAGATAAATTAGAAACTGTGCAATTTTGTGGCTATAAAACAGCAGCATCGTATTGTCGCCGCTTTCGAAGTGGTGGCGGAGTCTGTATTATATTAGAGGATAGTGTAGAATGTATAGAGTGTTGTGATATCAGAGATTTGACTATTGAATATTGTATAGAAGTATGTGCATGTAAGTTACCAAAGCAAAATCTGTTATTAGTCACCTTGTACTGGAATAGAAGAGAGGAAGTAGTTTTTATAAGCCAGCTAAAACATATAATGCAATATATAAACAATAAATATCAAAAATTTAACGTCATAATAGGAGGAGATCTTAACATTAATATTTTAGAAAATAGCGCAAAAACAAACCAATTGATCGATCTCATGCTAGAGTTTAAATTTGTACAACAAATAAAAGAACCCACGCGTATCTCACAAACCACATCAACATGCTTAGATTTAATATTTACAAACTTTAATGATAACAAAATGTACACGACCGTAGAAGAATTAGGCTTTTCGGACCACTGCGGAACAATAGTACACATGCTACTAGAACAGCAAAGTAAACAGTCCATTTGGTTTGCTAATAAAAGGCTTTTTAATAGAACTAACATCCAAAAATTCAAATCCCAACTAAAGACATTGAACTGGAACGATATAATACAGCCAAACAAAAATGTCGATGAGAACTATAAATCGTTCCATAAAACTTTGATAGGTATCTTAGATGCATGTATCCCTAAAAGTAGATTTAAGCTAAAAACAACCCGTAATCGTTTCTGGCTAACCGTTGGTATTAAACAATCTTGTAAGAATAAAAGGCTACTAAAAATTCTTTCGTCAAAAATTAATAATTCAATATTTACGAAATACTACAAAAAATATGAAAAAATTCTAAAAAAATCTGTAACAGCAGCAAAAAAATTACATTACATAAATAAAATGAATAAATCATCAAATAAAATTAAAACCATGTGGAACATTGTAAAAGAACGGACAAACAAAAAAACAAAAAAAGTAAAACAAAATATAACATTACAAACAGCAAACATAGTAAACGAACCTAAACAAGTAGCTAACGTATTCAATAATTTTTTCGCATCCATTGGGGATAATACCGCTCAAACGTCCGGTAGTGCACAGAACCAAACATCAGTGATGAACCCCACTGAAAACACAATGTTTCTTACCCCAGTCGACGGATACGAAGTAAACCAGATCTTAAAGAACCTTAAAAATAAAAATAGTCACGGCATAGACGAACTCCCACCGACTCTGTTCAGACAGTGCGCTGACGAACTTACCTTACCTTTATATAAATTAATTAATCAATCCTTCGAAGAGGGTACTTTCCCAAACCAACTGAAAAAAGCTTTAATAAAACCTATCTATAAAAAGAACGCTAAAACAGATCCAACCAACTATAGACCAATTTCCCTTCTTCCTACAGCATCCAAAGTCTTTGAAAGAGCAATGTGTGATCGCGTATATTCCTTTTGTGAAAAATATAAGATTTTCGATGACTGCCAAAATGGTTTTCGAAAAAACAGATCTACAACGCTAGCTGTTTATAAATACATTCAAGAAGCATTAAATATTATAAATAATAAGCAATATGCAATAGGGATATTGCTCGATATGACAAAGGCCTACGACAAAGTGCAATTTAAAATACTATTAAATAAGCTATACGGAATAGGAATACGCGGAAAAGCCCATGACTGGTTCGCGTCATATTTAAAGGATAGAGAGCAATTAGTTGAGATTGAATACTATGATCAACAAACAAAAGAAGTGAAGCTTATAAGATCAGATGTTAAACCTATACATGCTTCAATTCCCCAGGGCAGTGTTATAGGGTGCCTCCTGTTCCTTATATACATAAACGACCTCCCCAAAACCATGGACGGGCCATGTGTACTTTTCGCGGATGATATCTCGATCCTGACCTCATGTCAAACAAATGCTAATTTAAATGACAAACTCACGACAATTCTAGAAAAAATTATAAAATGGATGAGCGACCACAATCTCGAAATAAATTTTACAAAAACCAAATTAATAGCGTTTCACCCCTGGCAGAAAAAAAACAATAAATGTAGATTTTACTTTTAACGAACATAAAATAGAAACAGTTAACAATTTCACTCTCCTAGGTTTAACAATAGACACAAATATGAACTGGAAAACACATATACAGACAGTAAAATCTAAGATTTCAAAGTTTTCATATGCTCTTCGCGAACTCAAAAAGACTACAAACCTACAAACCGCACTAGTCACATACTACGCATATGCCCACGCTTGGTTTAACTATGGCATCATCTTATGGGGAAATAGCACAGACGCTCCCTCCTTGTTTACCCTCCAAAAAAAGCTAATTAGAATAATTACCAATATTGAACCAAGAGATAGTTGTAAGCCCTACTTTCAGAAACATAAGATTCTCACCTTAGTTGGTATTTATATTTTAGAATTATGTAAACTAGTCCGCAAATATCCAGATTCTTATAACACACGGGGAGACATACAAACAAATTATTCTTTGCGCCATAAAAACAGACTAAATTTGCCCCCCTCCCGCCTTAAATTACACTCATCTAGTCCTTATGCAATGTCAATTAAAATATATAATAAGTTACCAGAAGAAATAAAACAGCAAAATAAAACCAGTATATTTTTAAATAAATTAAAGCAATACTTAATTAAAAAAAGCTATTACTCATTACACGAATATTTTACGGATAAATTCAGTAAAAATACATAATTATGAATAACAGACATTTAATATGTAAAATAACAAAAATAAAGTATATACTTAATTATTAATATATTTAAATAAATAATGAATAAATAGATAGACTTGAATATATAATATGAATAGAATAAGTAAACAGAAATTCAAATAATTGTAATATTTGTAACATTAGTAGTAATTGTAAAAATTGTGATAATTGTATAATTACTCTTCTTTGACGAGGAAAATTAGAGAAGCACTCTTCCTCTCTCTACTTATTTAAAACTTGCTGTGCCCGACAGGGTCCATAATTGTGTCTAATATTTCTTATTTTGACCACCTGTTAAATGTACATTATGGATGCAATAAATGATTTGATTTGATTTGATTTGATTTAGATCTTAATGGAGAAGAATGGGCAAGAAACTCCATTGTATCAACCACAGTTATTAAACATAACCTTTACCGTACGAGTAGTGCCAACAGAAATAGAACGTCCCTCTCACTGTCATGTAGTAGACCACTTGCGACTATTTACAACAGGCACAAAGATAAAGGCGTGAGTGAAGAGTCATCTGCCGTCACCCGCGGCATGTTACACTTAGTGTCGGGTACACACGTACGTGAACAACATCATACAGTATCTATACAATACATACAAAGAAATAAAATTGAAGTGTCCGTTTGTAATATTAAAATAACCGCTTTTTACTACATGCATATTAATGTATGTACGGTACATATACCAAAATAACATTTTTTACAATTTTTGTCTGTCTGTCTGTCTGTTTGTTCCGGCTAATCTCTGGAACGGCTGGACCGATTTTGAAAGAAGAAAAGAAAGAAAGAAAAGACAACATATTTATTTGGCACATGCCACAACCGCACACAACAAAAAAAAAAAGTTAAAACTTAAAACTAAACAGAAAGAAGTAAATAATATTGTGTGATAATAATAATATTATTTTGACGGGAATTTCACTGGCAAATTGCTGATATAATAAGGAGTAACTTAGGCTACTTCTTAAATTCTACGCGGACGAAGTCGCGGGCACAGCTAGTTGAAAATAAAACACGTTTACCTTTGACTTGCATTCAAAAACGCAACTCGCTTTGACAGCTGTCTCTAGCGTCAAAGTCTTCGCATACTGGCATTCAGCTGCATCTGTTTTGACTGGAAGCTAACCCAGACATATACAAACAATCTCAAACGTTTATTCGATCATTTCTTATTTCCTAAACCACGTTAAGGGTGTTATTCTCGACATATTTGGGATAAGGCTAGGCAGATCATGATGGTGATTTGCATCTTCATTGTTGAGTTGTGATATAGCGGTCCCATAGACTACTTTAAATTCATTCATTTTGTCACAAAAGTAAAAAGAAAAAAATATATACAAGGTGTTGTTTTGCAAATCAAATCAAATCAAATTTATTCGTATATGTAGGTTTCATTACAATAAGATGTTATACAGAAATGGTTAGTTCGCTACATTTTACCCGAGAGCATACAAATCATAATAGAGTTAGGTATGTCAAAACAATAGACACAAAATTTTAAATTAAATAACACAATTACATATTATTAATACACATTTCCTTACGTACTAACACACACAATTATTAAAGTAAAAATAAATAAATAAAAATAATCATAATCAAAATGTCTTGTCCTCCATAAACTCAGCTGTGGAGTAGTAGCTTTTATGAATTAAAAATTGTTTTTTTTTTTTTTTAAACATATTATTATTAAGGTTCTTTAAATGTCGTGGAATTTTATTGAAAATAATTGGAGCCATTCTATAAAAGCTTTTACTTAGGAGTGCTGTTTTACTGCAATCGACACAAAGAATGTTCGATTCCCTTTTTCTCAACCGTGGATCGGCTGGGGCTTTAACTTCGAAAAGCTGTGATGCATGCTCGTCAAAATTCAGGAGGTTGTCACAAAAGGCATATGTACGGTTCACGTACAGGCAAATTGCTAACGCCGCAACCTACGTTTCGCTACTCGTTTTAATTACTTTTATACTTATAGTTGTTTAGTTGACCAATAGCTGCCGTAGCGCTATAACCGCGGATTAGCATCCAACGGAACTTTCATGTAACTCTTACTATTAAACTAAATTATCGTGAAGTCTGTGGTTTTCGTCAACTCACATCCAACAACTCAACTGTAAGCAACTTGCTACCTCTGAGCCATACAGCATAAAATATTTAATTAAAATTACGGTACCTAGTTAATTATTAATAAACGCTGATTTTTTTGGTTGTTATTATTTACAAATGACAGAGTACCAAATGCTATAACAGATAGCTAACAATTGCATTTATAACACAGCGCCAATTACAGGTTCTTACGAGTAAAAACAGAAAAAGTTGTAGAATAGGGGATCGGACTGGGTAAAGAAAACGACATTCTATTTTGGCCGTCAGACAGGTAATACAAAAATATTAGACACGTATTTTTTGTTTTATCAAAATATCAAAAAATTACTTAGTTAGAACTCATTAAAGTTGGAGAGTGGGGGCTTACTACGTCACAAGTAGGTATAAAACTTACCTACATATTGTGACGTCATGCGCCATTTCAACTCAATATATCTCCGTAATTTTATGACCACGTGAAAAAAGAAAAAATACGTGTCCAATACTTTTCAATAAACTACCCGACGGGCAAAGAAAAAAAAATAGGATTATCCCCTATTGTTGAAAAGTTGAATTTGAGATCATTAACAAGCACGATACAAAATAAAAGGAATTAAAATAAGGAACAATAAGCACTATGTATATTAATGTTTTGCGTCCTCGTCAAAATTCAGGAGGATGACACAAAAGACAAATAATCAATTAAAATTGCCGTACCAAGTTAATTATGAAGAAACGCAGATTTTTTTGGTTGTTTAAGTTTGTCAGTATATCGGGATAACCCCCTTAACGTGGTTAAGGGAATAAGAAATTATCGAATGAACGTTTGAGATTTTTTGTAGGTATGTGTGAAAACGCCGTTATATGGCGAGGATAAGACGGGCCGCTTTTAAAGCACGGGTTGTTAATACTTACCGTTTTCCGTAAATAAGAAAAAAAAATACCTACCCATTTATTATTGATTCGGGTCGAGAAACATTGGCATAGTTACCTCCTTGACGAGGATGCAAAACAACAGCTTTTATAACACAGCGCCAAGTACAGGTTCTCAAGAGCAAAAACAGAAAAAAGTTGTAGATTTGTACAATAAGCACTGTGTACAATATGACGCCAGATAGGCCACTAATCACTAATAAAACAAGAAGAACAAAATGCGCGCTTTTAAAAAATTCAGCATTATTTATCATTAGTCATTCTTACAACAAAAGATGGAGCTGTCAACTTCAAAAGTCCTTTTATATCTCTAAAACTATCCACTACATCTTATAAGCGTATAAACCGACTCTTACCGATGTAAACCCACATAAACCGGTGATATTTCACGTAAAACTACGGTTCGCCGACACAGTTTGAAATAAGAGGTGGACTTAGTCGGTTTTAGGGAATTCTTTTAGTAAATCCTGTGATTTATTGTTTGTAAGAAACAGCTTTTTCATTTTAACTTTAGATTTGCTAGTTATCTGCTTTCGTATAAACGGACCTTTCAAGCAGCCGTCAGCATTCTATGACGAGGGCCTGTGGACGGTGAGTAATGGGCCAGCTCACCGTCCGTCCGTCTTATGACGACAGGCCGTGCCGACGGCGCGTTTGTGTTCCACGCGCGCCTCAAGGAGATGTCAGCAAATCGGAAGGGGTCCGAGAGGGCCGATGCCTGCCAGGGCTGCGGGTTGTTCGAAAGAGATACCGCGGCCCTGGAACACAAAGGGCGAAGAAGGAACATGGATGGGTTTTAGTCAGTACAAGTCTGACACTCTCTCCCACTCCGCCCAGAACGGGAGAAGTCATTTGATGATTTCCCATACGTAAAAAAAAAAAGCATTCTATGACGACACGGTTGGCGCAGTGGCTAAGCGATTGGCTGCTACGCTGCGTGTCGCGTGTTCGATCCCCGCACGGAACAAATATTTGTATGGCCTACAGATATTTGTTCCGGGTCTGGCTGTTTTAGTATGTGAGTTTAAATGTTTGTAAACGCATCCACGATACACGTGAAATTCCTAGTGTGGGGCAAAGTTTTATAAAAAAAAAAATCTGTTCATAAAACTAACTCTACGAAAAAAATATTTCTGGAAAAAGACGTGACAGACGGACGGATGGACAGTGAAGTACGGGTATAGGGTACCGTTTGATCCTTTGGGTACGGAACCCTAAAAATACTTGTGAAAAAGTTGGTACTTTGACCCCCAATACAATGGTACTCAGATGCATCCAGTTTGACTGGAAGCCGACCCAAATGTATGTAGGTATCTTTCTAATTATTTTATCGCTAACGGTATGGTTGGGTACAACAAACTCGAGACAAGAAGGGACCTAGCGATGGCCACATATTTATTCAAATTATTACGTGGTAAGACCTCTAATTCCGGTGTTTTGATTGAAATATGTCTAGATGTGCCTGACAATTATGTATCGCGGCGCCGGAAGCCACGGTTACTAGCAGTTCCTCGCGCGCGAACCAACTTGCTCAGCAAGGCGCCACTGACGCACTAAATGACCCTGCTGACAGGATTGATTTATTTTCCTGTTCTCTGAATGAATTCACAAAAACAATATTATAATATTATGTGTTATGTTATTTAAGATAGTATATACCTAAGATAGTTAAATGAGGAGCTCGTGGCTAAATAATAACAGCCGCCCGGGTCGATCTTTGAGGTTAAGCCGTGCTTGCCGAGGTTGGTCTGTGGATGGGTGACCATAATTACATACCGAGTTTCCTCCGTGCCTCGGAAAGCACGTTAAGCCGTTGGTCCCGGCTGTTATTTGTAGATCTTTGACAGTCGTTACGAGTAGTCAGAAGCCAAAAAGTCTGACATCCAGTCTTACCAAGGGGTATCGTATTACCCAGTTACTGTGTTGTGGAGGTCAGATAGGCAGTCGCTTCATGTAAAATACTGGTACTCAGCTGCATCCGGTTAGACTGGAAGCCGACCCCAAGATAGTTTGGGAAAAAGGCTAGGCAGATGATGATACCTAAGATAGTTTAATTAAGGACCACGCTAACGCATTAGGAATTCCCTGTAATGTTAGTAGTGTTTGCGATAAATAAATAAATAAATAAAATAAATAAATAAATATTGATTACAAGTCACTTATCCCCAATCTTATAACTATAAATAAGCGCATAAGGTCCATTTTTCCGCATCATAGATCAAGTTAATCACAACTCGACCCCACGCATGACCGCTTGTCATGGTTGTTTCCGACATTGAGTAAGCGTCGTTTATGGTTCCTTCCGATCGGAAAAAGTAAAATCCCGGTCTGTTACAAGAATAATGTATTAAATAGCTACTTTTTAGAGTTCCGTACCTAAAGGGTCAAACGGGACCCTATTACTGAGACTTCACAGTCCGTCCGTCCGTCTGTCACCAGGCTATACAGCCTCATGAACCGTGATACTTAGCTAGTTGAAATTGCTACAGATTATGTATTTCTGTTGCCGCTATAACAACAAATACTAAAAGCAGAATAAAATAAATATTTAAGGGGGCTCCTATAAAAAAAAGTGATTTGAATGGAACCCTTCGTGCGCAAGTCCGACTCGCACTTGGCCGGTTTTTTAAAGTTAAGAGTCATCGTCTGCCTAGCCTTTTTTTTACCAAATGTATTGGGGTCCGCTTCCAAACTTACCGAATGCAGCTGAATTCCAGTATTCTACGTGGAGCGACTGCCTATCTGACCTTCACAACCCAGTTACTACTGGGTAATACAATACCCCTTGGTAAAACTGGTTGTCAGACTTTCGATCTGTCACGACTGTCGAAGATCTACAAATGACATATGGTTGAAGGACATATGGTTTTAACAATGTTACTAATTGATTGAATACAATAATTATAATTCTAACATTCTATTCAATAATATTAAAACAGTATAACTTATTAACTAGGTAAATAAAAATATAATATATCACATTAAGCACCCAGTGTTCTTCCTCCTCTCTCCTACTTGATCTTGCTGTGCCCGACAGGGTCCATAATTGTGACTTATACAGGGTGTAACGGAAAATGTATATACATCCTTAAGGGTGTGCTACAGACCATCAAACTGAACATGTTTCTATCCATAAAAAAAAAATTGCAGCAAAAAAAAAAATCTGCTGCCTATACATTCGGGTCGAATAGGTATTGCAATTTTCTATGGGGTAGCAGATATTTTTTGCTGCAATTTTTTTTTTATGATGAGAAACATGTTCAGTTTGATGGTCTGTAGCACACCCTTAAGGATGTATATACCCTTTCCGTTACACCCTGTATAATTATTTCCCTTCCATTTATGTATATACATTACGGTACGCAATAATTGAGAATTGACAGCCGGGACCAATGGGTTAGCGTGCTTTATGCAATGGATATGAAAATCGGTATATAATGGATGGTCACCCATCCACAGACTAACCTAGGCAAGCTAACGCTTAACCCGATTGATCCGAGCGGCTGTTATTTTTTTTTTTCAATTTTCTGTTTATTTGCGATGGGTTTGCTCTTGACTCTAGTCTAGGTCAGATATGGCAGAGACAAACTCGACGATGGTACGGGCTTACCCAGAAGAAGCCACGAGCTCCTCGATTTCTGGTAATAACTATACCTACTCAATGTTTTGTAAAGCTTAGTTTCGGTTTAAAGAACTTTTCACACCACCTGCTCGATAATGTCAAATTATATGTCATGCAAACCTAACCTAAAGTAAGTCATTAAAGACCTGAGGTCTAGCAGGGCAATAATATTGTACTGAATTTCATTATGACCCGCTGGTCAATAATGTGATTTGAATTTGGAACATAAATCGCATACGAATATTCACGCATTCACCATTATTATCTGCACAAAAAAATTAATTGTTCAAAAATCGAACTGGCCACCACGAGATAGAATATAATTAAAAGAAAAATAGAACACAAATTAAAAAGAGGCGCGAATACTGGAAATTGCTTTGCTTTGTTCATTTTTATACAACAAATTACTTAAAATATTGCAAATTCTCACAAAAATGTTGAGTGACGATAGTGATTTGACTCCGGAATACTTGATTCTAGTACTACTGCTTTTATTCTCTCGTAGATGGTGTGAAAAGTACAGTATTCACCTCGGGGATAAAGGTGCCTTCGTCTTGGGCGACCTTGATTCCCACGCTGCACTCAGAATTCTTGTCTTAACTCCCTCGCTTTGCTCGGGAGTTAACTCTAAACTCCCTCGCTCCGCTCGGGAGTTAACGCTAAATTCCTTCGTTTTGCTCGGGATTCAATACGGCGCCCGTTACATAAGACACTACTTTATCCCCTTGGTGCATAATCTACTATTATTCCCATTAAGACAATCGTCACTTACATGAGAACATTAAATATTATTACAAAAAAAATATAAAATCAGTGCGGGTAGAACAAAAAAAGCAAAATACACTATGAACATTGTCAACAAAGTTAAAAGCGAGTTCACTGCATTCCTAAGTTATGGCGGAGGCACAAGTTAGAAGTTGTTGCTGTTTTAAACAAAACTAAAAGCAACACAGTCAATATAGTGTTTCGTCGTTGTAAATAAAAGTGAATAATTTATTAAGGTTCCGTACCCAATGGGTCAAACGGGATCCTATTACTGACACTTCGCTGTCCGTCCGTCCGTCCGTCTGTCACCAGGCTGTATCATTCTCATGAACCGTGATTGTTAGCCAGTTGAAATTTATAAAGATAATGTATTTTTGTTGCCGCTATAACAACAAATAAAAAACAGAATAAAATAAATATTTAAGGGGCTCCCATACAAAAACGTGATGTTATTGCTCGTTTTATAAATAATGATACGGAACTCTTCGGGCGCGAGTCCAACTCGCACTTGGCCGGTTTTTTTTTAAATATGTTGAGTGAAGTCGCTTCTTTAACATCCTTTGGAAGTTTGTTATAGAGCTGTGCTCCCCCATAGATTAGGTTATTTTTACCATAGATGGTTCTTATTTTAGAAAAAAATGAGTGACAAGCTCGACGAGATGAGTATTAACTCATTTCACCTTTGTGTTGTGAATTGTAATGCGTGAGTGAATAAGTTTGTGATGATTTTATATATAAGTATGCATGTATTATATATAATTTAGTTGTTATAAAGCTAGCCATTGTCACCGGCCAACACCGAATATATAGACCCGTTCACATGTTACCGACACTTCTGTCACGTGGTATTGACGTCTGTTTCGCCGTGTCACGTCTCGTGAGCGTGCAACGTGACACCTTTGTTTTAGAGGGCCGTGTTTGTGAAACATGTACAGTGTTGTTTCAAACAAAAAGGCTAGGCACATGATGATAGGTGTTTCAAAATATGTGTTTACACCGGTTGTAAATATTGTAACAACTAGAATTAGGATGTTATTATTCACTATTTTGGAGAGCAGCGGTGGCTCAGTGGTGGCAGCCCCGACTTACGAGCAGTAAGCCGTGGGTTCCAACCCAGGCAGGCACATTACTTTATCTGATTTATTTCATAACCACTGCCCTCAAAAACGGTGAAGTAAAACATCGTGAGAAAACCGGCATGTCCTAGAATTAAAAAAAAATCGAAGACATGTGATATCTACCAATCCGCACTGGGCCCGCGTGGTGGATTTCAGCCCACTCCCTCTCATAAAGAGGAGGCCTGTATCCCAGCAGTGGGAACATTATAGGCTGATAATGAATAGCTCAGAACGTAAAGAAAGAAAGAAAAAGTATATTTTAATCTTGGACAAGAAAGTTGAAAGAAAATTGTTTAAATACAATGTAGTACTGTTGCTATACCAATTAATGAATACAAATGAGTCACGTTTTCAACCTCTGAATACGAAATCCTAAAAACTAATGACCTCATTTATTTTCAATATTGGTTCGGTACATAAATTCTTATTCAAAATACGAAATCTCTCCGTTCTTGTGTAATCTGAGAATGTTTCTTATTCATAAATAACGATTATATAAATCAGCCTAACAGTAAGTAATGGCGTCTTTATATTTTAACTGAATCGTCTCGTTACTAACAAACGCGGGGAGAATAACATTTATTTGAGAAACAATAAATATAATCATTAGGATGGACGAGGAGCTCGTGGCTAAATAGTAACAGCCACCCGGATCCATCTTTAAGGTTAAGCCGTGCTTGCCGAGATTGATCCGCGGATGGGTAACCAAAATTACATACCGAGTTTCCTCCGTGCCTCGGAAAGCACGTTATGCCGTTGGACCCGGCTGTCATTTGTAGATCTTTGACAGTCGTTACGACTAGTCAGAAGCCAAAAAGTCTGATATCCAGTCTTACCAAGGGGTATCGTATTACCCAGTTACTGGGTTGTGGAGGTCAGACAGGCAGTCGCTTCATGTAAAATACTGGTACTCAGCTGCATCCGGTTGGACTGGAAGCCGACCCCAAGATAGTTTGGGAAAAGGCTAGGCAGATGACGTTGAAATATAATCATTACCATTACGAATTTTAGTATTGTAGTGGTATGTCACCCAGACACCCACACATGCACACACCCTGCGAACTCACCTACTTAAGACGTTGCAGTCTGTGAGTTCGAGGCAGTTCAAATACGCTCCCACACATAGCCGGTCATAACCGCTAAACCGCGTCACCTCGCGTCAATTTATATAACCGCGTAACTCGCCTCAATTTATATGAACCTAATCTTAGTCATTGTTTATATTATACTGTGTTTAGTTATAATAACTCGCATCATTAAATTCAGTGCGTTATACAGGGTGAAATTGAACAGATGCGAAAAATTTAAATATACAATAATACGTGTTGTCAACAAAATTTAGAACATATCAAACGTAAAATTAAAAAAGAATTGCGGTCGCCGGGAAGGGATGTCGGCGCTGGCGCTCATGCGAGGTTTGGCAACGTCGCGCGATACTTACACTAGAAAATAGGCAAAATTAGGTAAATGACCGCTATGAACGGCAACGGGATTATTGTGCACTGCGATGAGTAGGACGAGATTTTTTGATACTTTAATTTTTCTTATTTATTTTGCATATTAATTTATTATGCTGAGTACCGATAATTCGTACTTAAATAAAGATAATAACATCAATGGACCATTTTAAAGCGATAATCACGTAATTTTTTTTTACGATTTAGATTGTAGAAAAAACAGTTTATAATTACTCTGTTACTGTAACTGAAGCTCCCATTTCTTTTTGTCGCATTTATTCAAAGTCAGCCTGTATAAATGATTATTTTATTTCACATTATATAGAACCTATTAAACACCCTTATAAAAGTTCTACAGTATATTTAGCCGATATTTGTGCCTGGTTGATGATAATAGGATCGTTGCCTATAATATGGGTATTTATTGCATAGTAACTATACTCAACATCTACCTAAGGTTTCTCAAGAATGTTGTGCTTGACTTAAGAATTAGCTGTTAGCCGCGACTTTGTCCGTAGAATTTAATAAGTAGTCTCAAGTAACTCCTTCTAACATCAGCTACCTTTCAGTAAAATTCAATGACCTAAATCTGTTTCAAATGCCGTGCATTCACTGTTTTTAGCAGATGCGAGCGTTGAATCCCAACAGTGCACTTATATTTATGCACTAGCTGTTCCTTGCGACCTTCATTCGCATGAAATAATTATAAAAATATTACTTCCCTCTTTGAATCGCATGTACCATTTCAAGGGTTTCATTTTTTTTTAATAATGCAGGTGCTATCCGCCGGTAAAAGTCCCGTCACAATTGGTCCAGCCATTTCGGAGATTAGCCGGAACAAACAGACAGACAGACGGAGAGACAAAAATTAAAAACACGAAGCCGTCAACCAAGCATTCTGCACAACAAACTAAATAACTCTACGCAAAAATTATTGCTGATATACGCCTTTTTAGGGTTCCGTACCCAAAGGGTCAAACGGGACCCTATTGAGACTTCGCTGTCCGTCTGCCACCAGGCTGTAATCTCATGAACCGTGATAGTTAGCCAGTTGAAATTTCTACAGATTATGTATTTCTGTTGCCGCTATAACAACAAATACCAAAAACGGAATAAAATAAATATTTAAGGGGGCCTTTCATACAAAAAAACTGTTTTTTTTTTGCTCGTTTTTATAAACAATGGTACGGAACTCTTCGTGCGCGAGTCCGACTCGCACTTGGCTGGTTTTTTTATTTTGCGGCTTTGAAATTACGTTACGATTTACTTTGCTTCTGCAAGGTCACTTAATATCAAAAGCTAGGACCAGACTGAGTTGAAAGGGCCTCCATCCCCTTTACAATCTTGATTTCGGTTCGCTGGCCACTTTGTATCAATCAGGGTTTGAGACAGACGGGCTCGTTGGTCTAGTGATTACCAGAACGAATGCTGATCGTGGGGTATTGAGTTTGATACGCGATTTGGTAAAGAGGTTCGAAAGAAACCTTTTTTTTGTTTTTTTTTTTTTTTGTTTTATCTCACAGGAATCCTTGTCAAGTATCATATTTACATTGTAACTAAAAGTTAAAGACAGACAAAGTACAAACACTTACCAAAATCGGTTCATCCGTTTAGGAGCTATGATGTCACAGATAGACACACAGATACACACGTCAAATTTATAACACCCCTCTTTTTTGGTCGGATGTTAAAAAAGAATGATCTTGCTGAAATACATGACCACCTCCTGTTTTAGAAGTCGGATAAAAATTTAGAAAAAATATTTATGAAGGAAATTTATTGGTTGGTTGTAAATTAGTAAGTTAATTGGTTGTTTTTATTTTAGCCATCTGTGACTAAGATCGGAGCTGGCAATGACATTGACATTTTTGACATTGCCATGAGATGGCATTCTCAACAGTTGGCAGTTGATGGCAGTTTCCATACGAACTACTCGTAAACGTTTCAACGTTTCCCAGTGAGCTAACTAAAGCAGTAGCCTATCAAAATCAAAAGTCATTTATTCAAATTAGTGTCCCAGCAGTAGTAACGTTATAGGCTGATGATGTTGATGACTTTTTATACAATTTGTTTTTTGTTAAATTCAACTTTTTTTTTTTTATTTGTGTCCTCTGTGAGTCTTATAAATGTTTTTCTTTCTTTTTATATTTCTCTATGTAAAGCCAAGTCAGAGGCCCATGGACGTCATAAAAAATTGGTTGTCTGTAAAGTCGGTTTACTGACGATAAATGAACGTGACAACGCTATTCATTTTAATGATGAAAGCACGAATATTCGACAATATATCACTGAATATATAATTAATATCGAAAGAATCATTACCTTTATCGCTGTAATTATCGTTGCTATAAACAATTGACACCAAATTCACTTTTCACTGCACTTGATACTCGATCAAAACATGTAAATGTACTATAGTATAGCAGCTGTCCAAGCAGACGCATCGCTCACTCAAGTAGGAGAGAGACGGATGTCGAACGCTGCCGAACGCAAAGGCCGATTGTGCTTCTTTTTCGCTCGTTCCGCGCTCTCGCTTGCACTTCAAGCCTTACATGGAACGCCTCAGAGCGAGGTAACGCCGCATGAGTCATGTTTTTTTTGTTTTTTGCGTGCAGCCGGCTCTATCGAATTATAAGACATTGTCACGTCAAAAGTCTGACATCAGGTTAGGTACTAACCACGCGATAAAGGAAGAAAGACAAATCAATTCAAAATATGTTATTTTACATAGGCCTACATGGGCACTTATAAAACGTCAACAAAAGGTGCACGGTTCGGGTTGGTCGTTTCCTATGCAGAAGAACCGGCTAGAAACTACATGGTTACACTTATAAAATCATTTGGTTTTACAATATTTGAAGTTACAGCGTTTGTACTTAATTAATAATTACTTTGTACTTGCTTACTACAAAAGGTAGAACAACATAAAAAATAAAAAAAAAACAGCGAACCGAATCTGTCTGTACTACTTACCAACTTTATTCTTCTGCCTACCTCCTTAAGCAATACAAGTTTGATGTTAACTGATCATGCATTCACAATCACAAACACGTAACTACGAAGCACAAAGCAAAAGTGTCACTCGTTCACGTCAACTCGTTTCAAAAGGGCGCGATGAAAGACATCGCGTGGACGGCCATGTAGCCATGTGAATGGACACATCAGATACGCAGTCACTCCATGTATAACACTGACTATCCTATGCCCGCGGATTCGCACGCGCGGAATTCGACCACTGTCCCACGGGATTGTACTATCGGGATAAAATTCTATGTGTTAATCCAGGTTATAAACTACCCGTGTGCCAAATTTCATCCATTTCCGTTCAGTAGTTTTCGCGTGAAAGAGTAACAAACATCCATCCATCCATACTTACAAACTTTCGTATTTATAATACTAGCTGTCCCGCGCAACTTCGTCTGCGTCACATTTTCCCTGTTTTCGCAACATTTTTCATTGCTGCTCCACTCCTATTGGTCGTAGCGTGATGATATATAGCCTTTGTTACTTCTAACTCCTCCAAGAATATGTGTACAAAGTTTCATGATGATCGGTTGAGTAGTTTTCGCGTGAAAGCGTAACAAACAAACTTACTATCCCATTTATAATATTAATTAGGATTAGTAGGATATGCAGACTTGTCTAGTAACTGACAAAACACGTGACTTCATCACGCTGTTGTTCTCCAAAGGAGTAGACAGATAGATGTAAGTGGTCCTATTTAATCCCCGAAGCTTTAGAAAGAGGTGTATCTCACATTGCGGGACTGTTCGAAAGAGATACCGTGCCCCTGGAACACAAAGGGCTAAGAAGGAACATGGATGGGTTTTAGTCAGTACAAGTCTGACACTCTCTTCCGCAGTCATTAGATGATTTCCTATCCGAAAATTGTATGTATGTATCTCACATTTCTGCCAGTTGTGTTAAAGCCAAATGTAATAGGGGGCGAGCCTATTGCCCTCAACTGGGCACGAATCCAGACTTCGTGACTGCTTCCGAGAATATCCTTACGGAAAAACCCAATAACATTTTATCCGACCCGGGACTTGAACCCAGTCCTTAAACTAAGCAGCCGCGTTTGCGGACACTACACTAGCTCTTTACTTAGGTGTTTTCAGATTCGATTGCAAAAGTGGTGGCGGGACCCTTACAAAAAAAATAGTGCGTGGAGTCCCTCCGCGCGGAAGAAGTGAAGTGAAGTACACGCATGCGTTCGAGTGCCACGCGTTCACTCTCACTCTGTCTCTTTATATTCCCCTCCCCAGGAGCGTTAAACGTTTAACGCAACAGTGCTTTCATACCCCCTCCATGGTAGCGTTAAACGTTTAACGCAATCTTGTTGGAAGTCGTATTAGAAGTTTCACTTCAAAACCGACGGCACGGATAAATGTGGTGGTAAATGTTTTTAAACGCAAAAACATCTTGTTTACCTGTTCGCAGCATTCATCATTATGACAACTACGTAACTATCCAAGAAAACATATACAGGGTTATATGTAAAACACCGACAACATCTCAGGACTATGTTACTAACATCATAATCAACAACTTTTGTTCTATGACTTTTAAAAATTCGTCATATTTTAAATCATCAGATTTTCATACAAAAATAAAAATATTTAAATTGATCGCTCTGAATGTTACGAAGTCTATGCGCAGCAAAATAAAGCGATATTACAATAGCGAGGGGAGCATAGTCGTAACATTTAGAGCGTTCATTTTCAATATTTTTATTTTTGTATGAAAATCTGATGAACTAACATAATATGATGAATTTTTAAAAGTCATAGAACAAAAGTTGTTGATTATGATGTTAGTAACATAGTCCTGAGAGGTTGCCGGTGTTTTACAAATAACCCTTTAGATTAACATATATTAAACTCTAATATGTTCACGCTAATAATGCAACTTGAATTGAATTCACGACCTCTCCTTAGCTAGTGAACGTTCTAACATTTGACCTTACTTAGCCGCATTATCATTTCTTTATATTTTCTTTAGAAAATACTTCTAAGTTACATATTATACTCCTTTTTAGGCTAAAAGCCTCAAAAGCCTACATCCATACTTCCATACTAATATTATAAATGCGAATGTCACTCTGTTTGTTTGTTTGTTTGTTACCTTTTCAAGACTAAACGGCTGATCGGATCTTAATGAAATTTGGCAAGAAGATAGATTTGAACCTGGGGAAGGACATAGGCTATATATCATTACGCTACGACCAATAAGAGCGGAGCAGCAATGAAAAATGTTGCGAAAACGGGGAAAATGTGACGCAAACGAAGTTGCGCGGGACAGCTAGTTTTGTATAAAAAGCAGCTATTTAGAAAAACTGCTATATTTTGACCTGTGCGATGAAGTACGGAACCAAATATACAGGTGGGGTCTTCTTCTTTCTTTTCTTCTTTATGGGGTTTAGGTTTCCGCACTTAGTCCCTTAAGTGGACCATTGTGCGTGAGCCGTGGTGGCCGTTACTCCAACCAGCCCACCTCCCTCCAGAAGCAGATCACACTTCCCGGTCTTCTCAGGGCATCCGCAAGGGATCTTGGTGTTCCCAGGGTCTCCTCGCGAATCTTGGTAACGCCGGTGCACTCAAGCAGTACATGCGCCACCGTTTCCTCCGCATTCATGCATGCTCTGCACAGGTGGGGTCATAAAGTCGTATCAAAAAATTAGGACCTCCTTTATTTTTTTCTTGTTTCTTTTCTTTTGC
This sequence comes from Cerastis leucographa, assembly GCA_963082945.1. NCBI lineage: Eukaryota > Metazoa > Arthropoda > Insecta > Lepidoptera > Noctuidae > Cerastis > Cerastis leucographa. The sequence goes on from OY720376.1 coordinate 1,425,789, forward strand.
CTTAAATAAGTATTTATTTTTATAATACTTTTTTGTTGTTCTCTTTTTGTTTAATTTTGTTTTATGGTTTTGTCCTGTTCGAGTCTAAAGGTGCGTACAGACTATATAACATAACATGTTGTACAACATTGCTATATAACATGTTTCAGATAATGTGGACACTGAATGTTATAAAACATGTTATTGATATGTACAACAATGTTATACAGGGTGTAACGGAAAGGGTATATACATCCTTAAGGGTGTGCTACAGACCATCAAACTGAACATGTTTCTCAAAAAAAAAATATGATGAGAAACATGTTCAGTTTGATGGTCTGTAGCACACACTTAAGGATGTATATACCCTTTCCGTTACACCCTGTATAACTAATAAACTAGGATGAACCCAAAATCTACGTTTTTTTTGTTTTTCTTTTGTTATTTAAAAATAAAACAATCGCTGCCGCAGCCAGCAAAGCGTCCTCTCGTGTCGACATTGTAGATAGCACTGAAGAACGGCAAACGACAATGGTTATACAGTATGTTAGTTTAAACGAGGGACATATTCAAACCCATAATAGTACATGCTAACATGATACTAATAAAAATATAAACAAAAAAAAAAACACTGATAAATAACAGACAGAACCATACCAAAATTTTCGCAAATGACACGAAACGTGTATACACCCTTGCGCTAGCGACTTAATACTATCGCAGAACATGTGAGCGGGGCAATGACTCTTAGGTATCATCCATTTTCCCCTCATATTTTAAACTTACCTGGCTTAGGACAGTACAAAATATCTAGGCACTAAACAAAACATTAAAAATTCTTCTATATACGTTATAGGTTTTTTACATATTTGGGACGAGAATCGAATACTGAATACCCTCCCTCAATATGTCCCTCGTTTAACCTAACATACTGTATAACATTGTTATATTGCATTGTTATACTAATGTGTACAGTATTGTTTTATGTTGCAATGTTGAATAACAAGGTTACATAATGTGGACGTGTTATAAAACACAAGTTATATAATATGTTACATAGTCTGTACGCACCTTTATACACACTTTTTCTTTCTTTCTTTCCTAAATATTTTCTTGTTTTTACAAGGAAAGTTAGAGAAGCGCTCTTCCTCTCTCTTCTTATTTTAAACTTCCTGTGCCCGACAGGGTCCATAATTGTGTCTAATATTTTTTATTTGACCACCTGTTAAGTGTACCTACATTCTGGATGCAATAAATTATTTGATTTGAATATTACTTTTTTTAATAAGAGGTTTTTATCCACATGCATACGCTAACCCCATTGTACCCTATACTCTAGCTAAGCATAGCATAAGCTATGCAATTATGCGTGAGGCGCTACCAACATATTTTCTACCTACCAAATGCCAAGCTAGGTTAGTTAAAGTTGGTTCCCGCAGCACCATTCATTCGTTCACAAAGTCGGTCTTTCATACACTCCCATTCAGTTCGGTCTTTCATTCAGCCTTGTTCATACAGGGAAGTTTACTGTGGCATAATAGTGCATCATGAAGAGCCGCTCTTTAAGCATTTTCTTTGAAAAAAAACTGGCGGAAAATGTGTTTTTTTTTTCTTTTTTCTGTCCATTCTTTGCTTATGAAATAAAAGCTAAAGAAACATCATTCAGACGGCATTTAAAAGAGCGTTATGCTCGCCCTTACGTCAAGTTCTTTCTGACAGCCTAGAGCCTATAGAAAATATGATGAACCGGTTGTAAAGTTCTTCATCCCCATAGAAAAGGAAGGAGTCTCCCACGAGACGAGTGTTATGTCTGGTGGGGTACTGCCCGACAGTAATTGTTATCTGTTTTTTTTAAATAGTCTTAAGTCGTGGAGAACATTAATATGGCAATAATTTAGAATATTGATGTTAGTTCTTCGTTTGTGGCATAGATGGCGCTGTAGTACTTTTGGTTTTACCGCTACAAATCTACTCGTAACAATATATATAAAAACTTTTTTATTTTACCCGGATCTCGATCTCAAACCTCGTTTTAACCCCCCCCCCCCCCCGCCCGATTACCATGTATGGCAAGCCTATCCCCTGGGAGAAGCGAGCCAAGTACTTGGGAGTCACACTTGATCAACACCTGATCTTCGCTTCACATATCAAGGAAGCACGTTACAGTGCTGCCTTTGCTATGGGTAGACTCCACTACATGCTGACGGCAAAGAGCAAGTTGTCACTCAAGTGCAAGTTGCGTCTTTATACCGCAGTAATCCGTCCCATCATGACGTACGCTTGTGTCGTGTATGCTCACACCAAGCCAGCCCGCGATGCTGAGCCTTAAGCTTTAAATCAGCCCCTAAATAATGAAATCACTCAGATCCAGCCAGTCCCTTTGCTGCCCTCCCCAAGCGACACCCTAAGCCGAGGCCCGAACCCCGCAGGGGGTGCCCTTAGCGAGTTGTCGCTTAATACAGATAATTTTGCTGCCCTGGCTGGAGGCCTTGAATTCTAGGCATCCACAGGATTAGTCCGGTTAAGCAGAAGCCAGCCTCAGAGGCTGAACTGCGAGATGACATACAAAAAAAAAAAAAAATACCCGTTTTCAGTTGTGGTATCACACATAAATCCTAGTCAAGTATCATTTTTACATTGTAACTAGACACCAGCACATCGTCCATACATACGACAAAGGACAAAATGCATACTAAAGAGGATGACTCAAAAAGTACCTAAGCAAAGATAATAAAATTCATATGGCTCCACCGGGCAAGCTTCTCTACCAAATGAATGAAGAATCATCTAAATCGGTCCAGTAATCACGGAGAAATAGGTGTGCATACGTGAAAAATGTACATAAATAAATAAATAAAACGTTCATACAGTGAAAACTACGCGGCCAAATTATGTTAAATTTTTATATGACCTTTCAACTATTCCGCATCAAACTAAAGAAGAATCACGTAAATCGGATCATAAATTTCAGCGTCATCGAAGTACATACATTAAAACAAACAATTGAATTGAGAACAGCGTAAATCACCTCATCCCGAAGCCGTCAACCAAGCATTCTGTACATGAAACTAAGTAACTTTACGCAAAAATTATAGCTGGGAAACGACTTTTTTTTGGGGGGTGTAAACTCATGTTTTGTGGTAGAACACAATGTAACGCATTCAGAACATTGTGCTGATGGACGGATTGAATAGAACGGGGGTCGTGGAGGTGTTTCAAGTAAAAATCTTACATTAAAAACTTGTATTTAATTTTTTATTAAATACAAGTTTTTAATGTAAACTTGATGTGGGTGAACTTGGCAGATCATTTCCCAGCAGAGCATGAAAAGATGGGAGTTCTATTCGCATGCGGCATAGTTCTAGAGTTCCTCATACTTAAAAAAAATAGTTATAGCGTTTTTGCCCGAAAAAAAGTCGAATGAAAATATGCTCTGCTAACTTCCGTCAGCAGATCATTTTTTCCGAAATTAAAATTTTAAAATTGTTTCATACGCAGAAAGGTCAGTTCTATAGTTCCTAATAATTTTCCGGAAGAGTTCTGTCGCCCTAAGCCAGTAAAAAAAAAATTAAAAATTATGAACTTTTTAGAAAAAAGACAATCATTTTGATAAAACAGGCGTGAATGACGTAATTTGTGCTTTTTCAAAGATATTTCAGGCGTTGATTAGATATCAAGAGCCGAGTAACAGAAAAAAAACTAAATTAAAGCAGACATCCTCCAAACGGATAAGCAGGGCCTTGTGAAAAGTCAAGATAGAAGAAATCAAAATAATAAATCTGAAACATTGAATTGTTTCTCTATTTCTGCTTATGTTACTATTCAACCATGCTCTGCTGTTATCTGAGTGAGAGTGCTAGGCTGTTCTTGAACTTTTTTGAATAGTTCCAGTTTTCATGTATCGAGGAACGAAGAGCTCCTGCTTATTCGATATTATGTTCGATTTTTTTTAATATCATTCTAGCTGAAAAATTGAGTTATATTTTGATTTCTTCTATCTTGACTTTTCACAAGGCCCTGCTTATCCGTTTGGAGGATGTCTGCTTTAATTTAGTTTTTTTTTCTGTTACTCGGCTCTTGATATCTAATCAACGCCTGATATATCTTTGAAAAAGCACAAATTACGTCATTCACGCCTGTTTTATCAAAATGATTGTCTTTTTTCTAAAAAGTTCATAATTTTTAATTTTTTTTTTTACTGGCTTAGGGCGACAGAACTCTTCCGGAAAATTATTAGGAACTATAGAACTGACCTTTCTGCGTATGAAACAATTTTAAAATTTTAATTTCGGAAAAAATGATCTGCTGACGGAAGTTAGCAGAGCATATTTTCATTCGACTTTTTTTCGGGCAAAAACGCTATAACTATTTTTTTTAAGTATGAGGAACTCTAGAACTATGCCGCATGCGAATAGAACTCCCATCTTTTCATGCTCTGCTGGGAAATGATCTGCCAAGTTCACCCACATGTAAACTTGTAACTTGTCAAAAAGTTGGAACTTTGACCCCTAATATCTCCGTGACTAGAAGGTTCCCAGGTATGGTGTAGAACAAAAAAATGATCGCAATGACAGGGAGAACCAGTGCCTTTAGGCTTCGTTACGAGGTGTTTTACACCCTTTATACATACATACCTACCTACATACATAAACTTAGACCTTTACCCACAGAACGCCACCTACTACAAACCTTACTTACACCTTTTGCCTCGTCCAGGCTCCTACATCTTCATGGCCCTTTCAATAAAATCCGTTTCGACCCTGTTAATAGCCAGGGAAGACCTCTGCTCACCCCACTCGAAGCTATCATTAATCAGTCGTCGACTCGGTACTCTGAACATTAGTCATTGGTCGAAAATGGTTCCCTTTCATTTCCTCTGCTAATTCTGTTACAGCTCAGCATACCAACTTTGGGAAGCTGTGGAAATCACACTTAAGGTGCGGTTAGATTGTGGACTGGACTCTGAATACTAGACTTTTACAGATAATGTGAAATTTGAATTTCGCAGGATACCTTAGGCGTTTAAAAAGCACGTTTAGCCGTTGGTCCCGGCTGTCATTTGTAGATCTTTGACAGTCTTTACGAGTAGTCAGAAGCCAAAAGTCTGACATCCAGTCTTACCAAAGGGGTATCGTATTACCCAGTTACTGGGTTGTAGAATTCACATAGGTGCTTCATGTAAAATACTGGTACTGCATCTGGTTAGACTGGAAGCAAAACCCAAGATAATTTGGAAAAAGGCTATGCAGATGATGAAGTTTTTATTTGGATTTCCAATAAAGGATACAAAGGTCACAATACACAAATGGTGCCTTTAAGTGTCTTCCTATTACAGGAGACTACAGCAAGCACATATTATCTAGGTGTTAAATAAGAAATTTGGAAAAAAAACAACTAATATGTTTTTTAACATAAAGAAATAAACACGACTTCGAAATAAAAACCAAAAGCATTTGATGATAAATGCAAGAAATCATAAGTAAGTAAGTATCATAAGTAAGTCTAAAGTATTGATAAAAATGAGAGGACAACATAAGAAAGAAAAACCAGCCAAGTGCGAGTTGGACTCGCGCACGAAGGGTTCCGTATCATTATTTATAAAAAAGAGCAAAAAAAATGGGAGCCCACTTAAATATTTATTTTATTCTGTTTTTAGTATTTGTTGTAATATAGCTTAAACAGAAATACATAATCTGTAGAAATTTCTACTAGCTAACTATCACGGTTCATTAGATACAGCCTGGTGACGGACGGACGGACGGACAGCGAAGTCTCAGTAATAAGGTCCCGTTTGACCCTTCGGGTACGGAACCCTAAAAACGAGATGACAGCATAAGAAACAAAAGAAAGAAATAAAGACGTATTCACGTCAAAAGTATTTATTGAACTGACTATTCACGTCAAAAGTATTTATTGAACTGACACTGAAAAAAAATAGTTAAAATTAACGAAAATCAAAAAGAAAGATGATATTAAAGACCCTGGTACAACTATATCCTAGTTCATTGTCTTGTTCTTATTTTTGGCTCGTATAGATATCGTCAGCGTCACTGAAGCTCGTCGGACTAAATTTGACAAATCAATTTCAGCATTTCAATAGGTTACAATATAATCCTAACGGAATTCTTCTCTTTGTCCCCCAGAGGAAGAATGCGAAGAATTAATCTTCCCGACGGGAGTGGTGCGTCATCGACCCGAGCCGCCGGGAACTCTTGCGCAGTCCACGCGCTTCACCGCGCATGAGATCAAGCTCATGTACCGAGGATTCAAACAGGTACAGACTAAGAAGTCACAAGGAAGGTGCAGACTCAGTCAGTTCTCATGGTACCAACTAACGAGTTCAGGGTAGTTCGAACCCAGGCAGGTTTTTTTTATACTTTACAGGAGAAGAAACACCGACGCCAAAACTATTACCATATATTTAGTACAGCATTCCGAGTCCCCCCCGCCCCCGCCCCGCCCGGGTTGATCTTTAAGGTTAAGCTGTGCTTGCCGAGGTTAGTCCGTGTATGGGTAACCATAATTACATACCGAGTTTCCTCCGTGCCTCGGAAAGCACGTTAAGCCGTTGGCCCGGCTGTCATTTGTAGATCTTTGACAGTCGTTACGAGTAGTCAGAAGCCAAAAAGTCTGACATCCAGTCTTACCAAGGGGTATCGTATTACCCAGTTACTGTGTTGTGGAGGTCAGATAGGCAGTCGCTTCATGTAAAATACTGGTACTCAGCTGCATCCAGTTGGACTGGAAGCCGACCCCAAGATAATTTGGGAAAAGGCTAGGCAGATGATTCCGAGCCCCCCCCCACATCATCTTTCTGCCCTTGTCCCATTTTATTTGGGGTCGGCGCAACACGTCTCTTTTCTCCATTCTCCTCTGTCATTCGTCATGTTATCATTTACTCCGTTTTCCTTCATATCATTTATCACACAATCCATCCATCTTTTCTTTGGTCTTCCTCTCCCTCTCCATCACATTTATATTCATCACTCTTTTAGTCACATGTGTTCCATCCCTCCTCATCACATGTCCATACCAAGACAGACGAATCCCTTTCTTCTTTTCTGTAACAGGCGCCTCTTTCAAACTTCCTCTTATATGCTCATTTCTAACTTTATCCATTTTAGTCACTCCACACATCCATCTCCCGTTTTGACCATATAGGTATTGCTTGCACCACTCTACGAAGACTGCGTACATCGTAGTGTACATTCGGGTGAAGACCAACTTGAGCTTGAGGGTGGAGAAGCTTGAGTCGCGCCATAACACATATTTCAAGTCGTTCGTGGTACGCGTTCCAACTCACCATTTGGTGACCTTCAGTCTCGGCTGTCTTTTGTAGATCTTTGACAATCATTAGTAGTCAGCCCGAAAGTCTGACAACCAGTCTTACCATTATTTACCAAGGGGTGTGGTATTTCCCATTACTAATTGGGTTGTGGAAGTCAGATAGGCAGTCGCTCCTTGTAAAATAATGATATTCAGCTCTTCTAAACTCTTGGCCGATACAAAAGGCTGCAGTCTGCGAAGACTCTAAAGATTAATGGTCATTCGGACAAATGGTGCTGAGATTACATATCTTCGTTTGTTACAGGAGTGTCCTTCGGGCGTGGTTGATGAGGAGGCTTTCAAGAATATCTTCTGTCAATTCTTCCCACTCGGAGGTAAGTATTTAATTCGGGAAACATCGTGAGTAAACCAAACATGCCTGAGAGATATTTCTTGACGGCATGTACAGCCAAGTCAAGCCTCAAAAGCGGCTTAAAAACTCTGATTTAATATTTAACGTATAATACGTATGATCTTTCACTATTTTGTTTTTTAAACTGTTATCTGCTAGATACTGTAAATTTTAAAGCCTATGTAGCACAAAAAACCGGCCAAGTGCTACTCAAACTCGCGCACAAAGGGTTCCGCACCATTATTTATAAAATCACTTTTTTGTATGGGAGCCCCCTTAAATATTTATTTTATTCTGTGTTTACTATTTGTTGTTATAGCATCAAATATATAATCGAAATACATGATTTGTAGAAATTTCACCAGGCTAAATATCACGGTTCAACAGCCTGATGACAGATGGACGGACGGACGGACAGCGCAGTATCAGTAATAGGGTCCCGTTTGACCCTTTGGGTACGGAACCCTAAAAATGAGCTAACTTCAAAAAGATGGCCGACTAAGTTTAATTCAATTAGCATAATGTGTCCTAATGAAGAAAAGAATGTTTTCTCACAAAGTGGATTCATATAGAGCATACTAACTACATAGAAGCATGCTTTTAACAGCTTGTATTTTCCAACATACCTTAATTGATGACGCAAAAATAATTTACATTAAAAACTTTAAACCTGATGAACCGCGGTTCTTTTCTTACTTACACAGTAAAAGAAACGTGCCTGTTTTTTGTACAACCTTTTCAATCATATAACTTCTGTCCTTACTCCAATTTATTAGTGATCGGCGCAGCATATCTTCTTCTTCCATACTTTTGTATTACTCGTCATCTCAACAGACACCTTTCTTGCCATATCATCCTTCACACAGTCCATCCATCGTTTATTTGGTCTTCCTCTACTCTTTTGTCTATCCACAAATACAAGTCAAAACTTTCCTCACGATATTTTACAAAGAATAGTGCGTTTATCAGTAAGTAATTTTGATACGGACGAAGGCGCGGGCAACAATTAGTTTGATAATAAAGAAACAACAGCCTCGTTGGTGAAATAGTTGAAAAAGCTATCTATACAAATAAATCCAATTGAAGAGTCTGTTTGTGATATTCACACTTCACACAGTCCATCCATCGTTTCTTTGGTCTTCCTCTACTCTTATACCCATCAACATTCATACTCAAAACTTTCCTCACGACATTTACCTCATTCCTCCGCATCACATGCCCATACCAAGACAACCTATCCAATACCAAAAAGAATTTAAAAAACTAATTGCTTTGTTTCAGATGCGACTCAATATGCGCACTATGTATTCAAGACTATCAAACATAAGCAAACCGGGAAAGTTAACTTCGAGGTAAGTACATAACGTAACATCTTCATGCCAGTAACCTCCCAAGTGCTGAGCAGAGAAGTACCTAACAGTTCACCCAAAATTCGGCAATTATGTTTTTAAATCCCATGAAATATGAGACGAGCCTATTGCCATCAGCCGTGCTCGCATCCAAACCACATGCCTGCTAATGAGGAATTCCTGATGGAGAAATTCAATAATACATTTTCTCGACCTGGATATCGAACTCAGGACTTTACAGACAACTAGCTGTGCCCGCGACTTCGGCCGCGTGGAATTAGATTTTTTCTAAAATAGTAGTAGCCTAAGTTACTCCTTATTACATCAGCTATCTGCCAGTGAAAGTCCCACCAAAATCAGTCCAGCCGTTCCAGAGATTAGCCGGAACAAACAGACAGACAGACAAAAATTGAAAAAAATGTTATTTTGGTAAATGTACTGTAGGTATATACATTCATGTGCATGTAGTAAAAAGCCGTTATTTTAATATTACAAACACTCTTCAATTTAATTTATTTGTATAGATAGCTTTTTCAACTACTTAACCAACGAGGCAGTTGTTTCTTTATTATCAATCTAGTTGATGCCCGCGCCTTCGGCCGCATCAAAATGACTAACTGATAAACACACTATTCTTTGTAAAATATCGTGAGGAAAGTTTTGACTTGTATTTGTGGATAGACAAAAGAGTAGAGGAAGGCCAAAGAAACGACGTATAGACTGTGTGAAGGATGATATGGCAAGAGAGGAGTTGTCTGATGAGATGACAAGTAATAGAGAAGTATGAAAGAACGCTCGGATTCGATAAGTTGTATGTCTATCTTGTTTTGGCATTACGAAAGCGAGCGAGATAGACATCCGACTTTCCGAATCGAAATCGAATCCGAGCGTTTGTGAATACGGGGGTGATATGTTCACCGTCGCCTATGGAAATCAGCAATTAGTCCAATAACTAATCTTTTGTGAAATACAGAAATACCGACTCACTTACAGACAGCATTGTTGGTCTGTCGCAAGTCCCACTGCTGGGTATGAGGGCTTTGGTTTGATTTCGAGGTCCGGAAACTGCTATTGGGTTTTCCAGCAGGAATTTTGTTAGTAGCAGCCACGGAGTCTGAATTTGAGCCCGGTTGATGGCAATAGGCTCGGCCACACATGAGACTTAAACATAACTGGTGAAATGTAGTTGTACTACTAAGTACACCTCTGCCAAACCATTCTGGAGTTGCAGTCGTGATGTTATGTAAGACACAGAAAAAAATAGTGCGTGGAGTCCCTCCGCGCGGAAGAACTGAAACTTCGTAATACTACACGCATCCGTTCGAGTGCCACGCATTCACTCTCGTTATTTTATTGAGCTTCTAAATAATATTTTGTTGTTTTCTTGTTGTATTATTTTTATTGCATAATTATTACATAAGTTTATCGAGGTTATTCTACTCATCTACTCATGGAAATTGAGCGAAGGCTGGTCTCACCGAAGAGTCGAATGCATGACTGTTTGCACGCCATCTTGCGTACCTAGTAGAACTACGTAGTCACAAATCTTGTAATACTGCCATCTCGTAATGAGTTTTAGAAAATATTCCCCCTCCGTGGTAGAGTTAAACTTGTTGGAAGTCGCATAAGAAGTTTCACTTCAATAAAGTTAATCCATCAAACCTCTTGAAGCTTTGTGTGTGTGTAGACAAACTACGGAGATCTCTTTAAATAGTTATGCATAAATTATGTATGATATCCAATTTATATTGAGCTATCCCTTTTGAAGTATATTTCTAAGCCCTTTGTAGTCCAAGATATAATTGTCAGACAATACTTTTAACGCTATAACTATTATATTTGGATATTCCATTAATAGGAGATCAGTTAACACTGGTTTTCGGTGTAAAATGCAGATAGATAGAATATTATTTTGAACTTCTCCTTGAACCTTTAAGAAGTACTTTTGAACTAAAAGTTTAAATCAAGTTGTTTTTAACTAAATTACATGAATTTCATTCGAAAGGTTCTGCCTTGTTGGTGGTAGTAAGCGTACTTTTTTTTATGGTGTTTTTTTTAGTCCCTTTTTTTTTCATAAATGTTTATTTCTTCTCTGCAGTCGCTGTCGCAAAACGCATGTCGCTTGAGTTTGCAACTTGTGGCCAAACGTTTATCCTACCCTTTGACTCAGCCAACCTATTATACAATTAGTTGATCCTTTCAATAGAAATATAGAGTAATTTGAACAAAGGCCAAATGGACGCCATTTAAAACAATGATGGCGGCTCGGTCGATAGAGAGAGACACGTACATATGAGTACAAAAGTGTAGGAGAGAGACGGAGACAAACGAATGGAACAATTGAAGGAAATAGTGATTGCTTTGTTTGAAATAAGTTATTTATTGTTCAAGTATTTCAACGTAATCTTGAAATAGCTATAGAAGTAGACAAAGAAACAATGGATGGACTTGTGTGGAAGATCTTCTTCTACCTTAACGTGTGGTTCGTACCTAAGCTGCCCCCCTAGCATGACCGTTCTATCTCTATTCTACCAAGAAAAAAAATTTGACATTTCTTCTGCCCGAGCATGGCGCGCCCTGTCGACTCCATGCGTTTCTACGAAGACATCTGACAGAAATTCTTTTCATAGCAACGGGGACGTATCACGTGATGTTTATATTCCCCGAATATTATTACGTTTAGTTAACAAAAAAAAGTTGCCAATTGCACGAGTTTTTCATTTTTCGTGGGCGGGATGGTGTTGCAGCATCCTGGATCCAGGCCTGGATCTTTTTCACGAAATCAAACCTAAATATTTTACATAACATTTCAACCTTTTGAACGTAACTCAACGAAGCCACGAAACGTATTTCTCGTATTTAGTTTTTAATAAGACTAGTTTGACATTTGTCAGAAGTAATGTTTCTACCCCCAAATGTCAAAAGAAGAGAAAATATGGTCGTACGTCATGCTCGACGTTGTAGACTTGTGTCGACTGAAGAAAAGAAACATTTCTTTTCTATATTCTTAATATCGCTATGCTTGGGAGTTTGGGACGATAGAAATACTGTCAAATTGTCGATTCTTCCGTAGACATAGCCCGTTTCTACGGCGGTCATGCTAGGCCGGCTGGTGTCAGAGTTTTTATGCCGCCCATGGCCCTCTGACTTGGCTTTACATGCCGTCGATATATCTCTCAGGCATGCTGGTTTCCTCACGATGTTTTCCTTCACCGAAGCAAGTGATAATTATACAATACGCACATGAATCCGAAAAATCAGACGTGCATGTTTTGGGTTCGAATTTGAGACCATGATACATGTGTACATATATGAAGTAGATAACTTTAGTTTTGTTATTTGAAATTTTTGTGTAGTTCACCAGTGACTACCCCCTTTTTTATTTTAAATCCATAATATCCATCAGTGCCGCTCGAGCTAGCTTTGTGATCGGTCGTTAACTAATCTGCTAGACTAAGTGAGCGCATATTTTATTATCTTGTTTACGCGCGGGCCAACCGGTTTTCTCCGGTCGGGCCCTGCAGCTGTTGTTTTGGTAACATGTGTGAATCAAACCTAAGTAATGTAAACATCAATTCATTGTCGAGCGCTGACGAGTTGGAGGACGGTACAAATATGGAATTTGAGGACAATACACAACAAGATGAGACGGAGTTGGTAGGAGTGAAAAGGTCAAGGGAGGAAAACTCCTCTGAAGAAGGATGGAACGTAGTGAATAGAGGACGAAACAAAATAGTATGTTGTAGAGGAGACCAAGGTGAAAAAGAACAAGAACAGAAGATACAGGTGCACGTGACGTGTAAAGAACCTCTGCCAAAACAGTTCGCTTTAGCTCGCTTACTTAAGACGCATAACATTGCCAGTGGCAAGATTCATAAAATCAAATACGTACATCAGAATAAAATGTTAATTACGTTTGATAGCGATACCGCTGCAGATGATTTTATAAATTGCTCAGTATTTACTGACATGGGTTGGTCTTGTCAAAAAACATCCGAAGTAGGAGTGTCGTACGGCCTTATTAAAGCCATGGAACTGGAGATATCTGATGAAGATCTTAAAGCTAATCTGTCAAGCAGTGCTGACATAATTTCTATTAAGAGGTTAAATAAACGGTGCTTGGATGACCTTGATGGTAACGGCTGGACTCCGAGTGAAACGATTCGGCTAGGATTTAAAGGACCTTCTCTGCCACCATATGTCTACATTTACAGTTTGAGAATTCCAGTGGAGCGTTTTGTATTCCCGGTCACACAATGTGCTAACTGTTGGAAATTCGGTCACTTGAAGATAAGATGTCCATCAAAGAAACCTGTTTGCCCCAAATGCTCTCAAAAACATGAAAATTGTACGTCTACATCATTTACTTGCGTGAATTGTTCCGGTTGTCTTAAGGCGTTTGATAAAATATGCCCCTTTTTCAAGAAAGAAAAGAAGCTAAGGGATTTAATGTCAGAATTTAATTGCACCTACAGAAAAGCTCTTACAATCTACGTTCCCCCCTCCCCTGATAATGTCCCACAAGTAGTTTCTCAACCAATACCTGAAGTCGAACCGACTTCTACAGTGACTGCCACAAATGTCAGTGCGGTTCCAACGGAACTCCCAACTAACGAAAATGTCCATACAGCCCTTCCAGTGGACTGCCCAGGTACATCAACAACAAATCTACGAACTAAGCTTCGGCCTAAACGTAGTTTAAAGAAACGAATTCGCCGACCAATGACACCTTCGCCTGCTGAGGATATAATATATAATCAAGGTTCCGAATCTTCTCATTCTTCAATTTAAAACAACACACGTAATTTGGATGAAAATACCCATGCTGATAATAAGTCTCCACGTAACGTAAACTTTTGGCACTTGATGCGTAAAATTCTAAATATTATAAAAAACAAAGAATGTCTTCAGATTAAAATCCAGCAGACAATTTCCTTAATTTCAGAGTGGCTGACACATAAAATTGTAAGTAGTCTATCAATTGATTCGCTATTTGATTTATTTGTTAGCAATGGCGGATAACGATGATTGGATGAACTTAAATATTATACAATGGAATTGTCAAAGTATAAGACCCAAATCCCGTCCATTGGAATTACATTTAAGCCAAGAAAAAGTCCACATTGCCGTTTTGAACGAAACTTGGTTGGAACCCGAGAGTTATTTTAAAATTAGTGAGTACAATACATATAGATTGGACAGAGAAGATGGTTACGGTGGTGTTGCCATTATGACTCATCGCTCAGTTAAGTCTGTTGTTTGTTCAACGCAAAGTCGTAACCCCGGCATTGAATTGTTACATGTTAGGATTCTGAATTGTCAGCATATTGAGAATATAATTTCCGTTTATTGCCCTTCGACAGTGCACACCTCTCAACGGGATTGGGACGCGATCTTCTCTATTGGGAACAGGAAAACTCTTATTCTAGGGGATTTTAATGCGCATCACTCTAATTGGTCTCTAAGAACCGATCGGCGCGGCTCCGAAATATTTGACTCCATGTTGGATTATAATTTCATTAATTTAAACGATGGTAGCTTCACTAGAATTAGAATGGTAGATGGCGTTCTTCAGCAATCTAGTCCGGATATTTCATTCGTCTCGTCAGACATATCCTTATTATTTATGTGGAAACCAACAAATGAATCACTTGGAAGTGATCACCTAATTATTCAATTAAAGTGTATTCTTAATATCAGACGCGAATACCAATACAGAAGGAATTTAAAAAAATCTGATTGGACTTTATATTCTGCATTTATAGACGATTATCTACAAAACTATGTAAATCCCCAGGATCCTCAGGAGTTATATGACTTCCTACATAATATAATGCAAAAAGCCGCGGATAAGTATATTCCCTACATTAAAATCCCCCAAAACATTTGCAACATATTTAAGCCAAAACCATATTGGTCTTTAGAGCTGTCCAGGGCTGTTGCAGAGAGGCGCTTGGCGCTTTCGAATCTGAGAGGTTGCCCCTCCCCAAGAAATTTAGATATCCTCAAAGAAAAAATTAGCATTGCTCAAAGGCTTATTCGCAGCGCTAGGTGTAAATCTTTTCAGCAGTTTTGTTCATCTGTAGATGAAACCTCTTCAGCATCCGAAATGTGGCGTAAGATGAGGTGGTTAAAGGGTCGGCAACCTCCTAACGCATGTGTAGATTAAAGAAAAAGCCGAGCGCCTGCTTAGTGACCTTACTCCAGATTTTGTTTGTCCCGCGCAACCTTCTTTTAGTTCTTATAATACAATGCTGGAGTCGCCAATCTTAATGCCAGAATTAGTGAACTGTACTAAAACTACTGACACAGCTCCTGGTTCAGATCAAATTTCCTTCTCCATGATTAAACATCTCCCACCTTCCGGTCAACTTATGTTACTTCTAATATATAATCGATGTTTTTCTGACGGTTTTGTTCCTTTACAATGGCGTCAAATCAAAATAGTTCCAATTCCCAAGCATAATAGTTCATCTTTACGCCCTATATCCCTGATATCTTGTATTTGTAAAATTTTTCATGCTATTTTGGCAAAACGTATAGAATGGTTCTTTGAAAAACAAAACCTTTTTCCTGAGGACATGGTAGGTTTTCGTAAAGCACGATCTTGTCTGGATAATCTTACGCGGTTGGTTTCTAAAGTTCAACTAGGATTCTCTAAAAACTTGGTTACAGCGGCGTGTTTTATAGACATCGAAAGCGCTTATAATAATGTAGATATTCCTTGTCTGTTACGTATTTTAGACGAGTTTGGGGTTGGATCCAAAATTTGTGTGTATTTGTGGTCCTTTCTATCAAATAGACATTTGCAAGTCACGACGTACAGTTGTGACGTTGTTAGACTTACTGGTCGTGGGCTAGCTCAAGGAGATCCATTGGCTCCACTTTTATTTAATATTTTAACACTACATATATGTAAGGACGTTGGCCAGGTTAATGTATCTCAATATGCTGATGATTTTGTGTTGTACTCAACGAAAAATAATCTAGATTTAGCGTTTGACAGACTTCGATCTGCTTTACAATATACTAAAGTGTTAATTGATAAGCTAGGTTTGACTTTGTCTCCGAATAAAACGAAGATTTGTGTTTTTAAAAAAGGCTGCTTTAGAAGGTCTGTCAACTTTGACCTTGATGGTATATCAATTGAAGTCGTTAATAATGTGAAATATTTAGGTCTATGGCTGGATAGCTCATTAAGATGGGGTAAACATATCAATGAAACTTCCCAGAAAGTAATGAAATTCATTAACTTGCTTAAAGTTTTATCCGGTCCGGGATGGGGAATCCATCAAAAACATCTAAGACGTATCTATATTTCTATAATCCGAAGTAGGCTTGATTATGCCAGTTTCTTGTTCGACAATGGTTGTAATTCTAAACTAATAAAACTAGATAGGGTCCAAAACCAGGCATTGCGTGTTGTCGGTGGATTTATAAGGAGCACCCCAATACATGTGATGGAAAGCGAACTATGCCTTCCACCACTTCATATTCGTCGGAGATACCTAGCAAGCAAATTTATTTTAAAATCAAAATCTTTTCGTAGCAATAAAACTCTAGAATCACTAGTAAACCTTTCATTAGTTACAGGTTCCAGCTATTGGCAGAGCAAGAAGTTGCCATTACTTATTAATACTTTGTCTCATTATAATTCCGTTCCGATATACTCAAGTGTCCAACTGGGAATGTTTTCACTTGACAAGTGGATAAGTAGTGTGAATATATCTCATATAATATTTGATAACATTCCCAGTATTTCTAAAGCTAAACGCCACTACAGTATTTTAGAACTAAAACACCTATGCACTTCATTTATACAAGAACAATATTCTGGTTATCATACAATATTTACTGACGGTTCTAAAGATAAACATTTAGGAGGCGCCGCCTTTTTGGATCCCATTCTTCTGAACAGCATGAAGCTTAAGATTGATTCAGATATTTCTATTATGCACATTGAATTGATTGCTATATTGGAAGCTTTATCCTATATTCTGTCAATCAATGGCGATAAATTTGTGATACTGACAGACTCCAAAAGTCCGCTGCAACACCTGGCTCGGCACACTTCACACATGCGAGGTATTCCGACAGCCTACGTTATATATGAATTGATCTTAAAACTTCAAGCTAATGCAAAAACGGTGCGTATCCAATGGATTCCGTCACATATACAATTTGATGAAAATGATATGGTAGATATGCTCGCCAAACAAGCGTGTATTGATGGAGTTCCCATGAATATTACTCCGCTGTATTCGGACTATATTGGAAAGGCAAAAAAAAAGTGCATAGACCTTTGGCAGGAGTATTTTGATGAAAGATCAAAAGAAAAGGGGATATGGTACCGAACTATCCAGTCAGAAATTTCTCGGGTTCCGTGGATTGATTGTGACCTTAACAGAAATTTAATTACTATAGCCTTAAGACTTCGTTCCGGCCATATTCCATCGAATAAGTTTTATCACTTAATGAAGAAAGTTCTGTCTCCAAACTGTGATGACTGTGGAGTGATTTACGATGTCTTTCATATTCTGATGGGGTGTGTCCGGAATGAAAATAGTAGAATTAATATTTTTGATCCATGTAATATATATAATGTTGGCCTATGTAATACCATCCTTGCTTCCCCTATGTCCGAAAACGCTAAAGAATTATATAAGTTAGTAATAAGTAGACAGTAAGTTAGTGTTAAATAGATCGTAAGCTAGTATTAGAAGTAGATTGTAAACAACAAATTTGTTATCCTGCACTGGGCGATGTGGTCGCTAAGCGACAAAGCCCTTTAATCAAATAAAAAAAAAAAAAAAAAATAATATCCATCCAAAGGTTGTCTGGAAGATATCGCTATGAGCGATAAGACCGCCGTTGTAACCATAAAACTAGCAGTTTTGAAAACCCGTTATGTTTTTGGTGTACAAAAAGTTTTATCTATTCTATAACAATACAAAAAAAAAAATCTAGGCCGAAGGTCACAGCACTAGGCTATTACTACTTGTGTGTGAAAGATGATAATGGCTAAAAAAGAGGAGCCTGCTGTGGTAACAATTAATAGAGAAGTATGCAAGAAGAAGACATGCTGCGCCGACCACTAATACATTAGGATAACAGTACTTAGTATAATATTGGCGGCAGCGATGCGTTCATCGATCACATTTTTGTCTGTCTGTCTGTCGGTCTGATTGTTCCGGCTACCTCTGGAACAGCTGGACCGATTTTGACGGGACTTTCACTGGCAGATAGCTGATGTAATAAGGAGTAAGCTTAAGCTACTACCTACTATTTTAGAAAAAAATATTATTCCACGCGGACGAAGTCGCGGGCACAGCTAGTTCTTAATAAATATTCAAAAATATGTAAGATTTATGCAAACACGGGTCAGCCATTTTTCTCTTCAATACTTGTCTTCATGCATATTTTATGAGTTTATTTCGATTTACTGCCAGACCCAATCTTGTTCCTCAGCGACAATATCTCAAACTTTTCTCTTTTTATTGAAGCACGGGAGTTTGTTTCTATTCTGCCAATGGAGAAAAAAAGTTTGGGCTTTTGTTTATGCTATGCGTCAATAGGGACAATATTTGAATTTCATATTAGGGTTCCGTTGCAAAATGGCAAAAACGGAACCCTTACAGATTCGTCCTGAGCGTCAGTCTGTCTCTCCGTCTGTATGTCACAGCCATTTTACTTATTTTTTTTTATTATTTTACATCACATTAATTTGTGCAGCGGTTCATAGAAGGCACGCTATAAATTTCAACTGTGTGCTACCAAAAGGCTCGGAGTAAAATGGCTGTGCCATACAGACAGCAGACAGACAGTGCAAACCTTTAAGGGTTCCGTTTCAGCCATTTGGCAACGGAACCCTATTGTATAGCGGGCTGGTTTCCGCAACTCCACGTCTAAAGCGCGTATTTTGCGTACGGAAAAAACGGAACCCTAAAAAGAACCTATATACTTGTTCGTGTTCATTGCATAAACTTAAAATAAATAAGTCCCTACATAGTTAGTCGTAGCAATATAATCGAAGTCGAAACAAAATAATGTGACATCTCCAACGTGCCTGAAATCTCGATACAAGTTTTAACGAGTCCAGATTGAAGATAGGACACAACTCGCATATACTAAGGGCTTCGTTTTGATTGGAAATTGGGATTACGATTAATTTGATGCGAAGATCGATTAACTTTGACAGACACGGAGCTTGAATGCCCGGTTGATGGTAATAGGGCTTGCCCTCAATTTCATGGGACTTAAACATGAATAGCGAAATATGGCTTACGATGGAAAGAAGAAGAAGAAGTATTTCTTACCATCTTTTTTATAATAGACTAGCTGTGCCGGCGACTTCGTCTGCGTGGAGGTTAACAAAAAAATTCGTTTTTGCATATTTAACTGCATTTTTTTTTAAATAATAATATTAGATTTTTCTAAATTAGACGTAGCTCAAGTTACTCCTTATTACATCCGCTATCTGCCAGTGAAAGTCCCAGCAAAATCGGTCCAGCCGTTGCAGGAATAAACAAAGAGGCAGACAGACTAAGAAGTGCGTCGTAGTAGCACAATACGACATCATGTCGGGAACTTGTAGTGCATCTCTTAAACTTCCACGACACAACGACGTCGTGTCGTGACTATTTTCTGTCCCTCATAAAGTCACGACCTAAAGTATAATGCATGTGGCGAATTTTCTTTCAATGTATGGAGTTTACAAAAATGTAACGAGTTTGCTTCGTGACGAATGTACCCCAATAAACGGAATGAGAGCCGAGGCTATATCCATGCTTCTTTTTCTTTTTAACCCCCGACCAAAAAAGTGGGGTGTTTTAAGTTTGACGTGTGTATCTGTGGATCAGTATATCTATGTGTTTATTTGAGGCATCGTAGCTCCTAAACGGATGAACCGATTTTGATAAAATTGGTTTCGTTTGAAAGGTGTTTTAATCAAGAGTGTTCTTAGGAGTGTTTCGAGATAATCTGATCAACCCCAATAAACGGAATGAGAGCCGAGGCTATATCCATGCTTCTTTTTCTTTTTAACCCCCGACCAAAAAAGTGGGGTGTTTTAAGTTTGACGTGTGTATCTGTGGATCAGTATATCTATGTGTTTATTTGAGGCATCGTAGCTCCTAAACGGATGAACCGATTTTGATAAAATTGGTTTCGTTTGAAAGGTGTTTTAATCAAGAGTGTTCTTAGGAGTGTTTCGAGATAATCTGATCAGCTGTTTGAAGATCATCACCTCTTTTCTAGTTGATGAAGGGTAATAAAAAACTTCTACAGGTCTGGTCGTTTATAA
The DNA here is from genome assembly GCA_963082945.1 of Cerastis leucographa. Lineage (NCBI taxonomy): Eukaryota > Metazoa > Arthropoda > Insecta > Lepidoptera > Noctuidae > Cerastis > Cerastis leucographa. The sequence continues at coordinate 1,446,097 of OY720376.1, forward strand.
CTTTCCTTTTTTTCGTTAATTAACGAAAACATGCGCAAAGTGGAAGAAATGGGGGAGGCCTCTACCCAAGATTCAAGCCAGTTAAGGCTAAGAAAAAATAATATAAACTTAAAAACCATGACATAAAAATTAAATAAGAAATTTAAAACACCCCCGACACAATTTATTTTAGGCGTTTTAGAGGTTTTTTTGTGTCGGGGTGTTTTAAATTTTTCGTGTGGTTAGCGTCAGAGTTAGCGTCCTGGCGGCAGAATTTTCATGCCGCCCAATGGGCCTCTGAATTAACTTTACATGCTGTCAAGAAATATCTCTCAGGCATGCTGGTTTCCTCACGATGTGTTCCTTCACCGAAGCAAATGATAATAAAACAATACGCATATGAATCCGAAAAATCAGAGATACGTGCCTTGGTTTCGAACTCGAGACCGATGACTAAGCAGTCCGTTGGTCACACCACTAACCTATCACTGCTGTATGTCTATGCTAATACCATTTTAGTTTATGATCCCTGGCAATGAATAATGTCAATGATTGCTTCGCTAACAGATTTGCTCTTAAACTCGTTCATCGAATATATTGTCTTCAAGTCTTCGCTTCGGGAATCGTTTGCATACATTTATACAGGGTGGCCAAAAAGTCGTGGATCAAACGCAACGAGGGGTTAGATAGGGTCATCAGCTGCAAAAAAATGTTCTACGGATGGTCCTTATGGTCAACGCCTGCAGAGTTATAATTTATTTTGTGTTTTTATGAGAAAATAGACTTTTTTTTACTAATTATTATTAAAATTCTAATAAATAATTATTTGTGGTAACTATATTTTCGAGCCGTTTGGGGTTGAAACTCTGGGGCCGTGGGGTCCGAGTGCTCACAGCCTTTTCAAGGAAATTTCTAAACGCCTAGTTGACACTTCCCGTGACCCAAGGGCTGGGTTTTACTTTGGCCAGAGGCTAAGTATTGCCATACAACGTGGCAACGCCGCCAGTCTCTTGGGCACGTTACCAGTTGACAGCGTTGAGGAGGAGTTTTTTGACGCCCTTTTATAATTTGTTGTTATTTTAGTTATTTAGTTTTAAAAATAATATTAATTTGTAAAATGTAAGAAAATAAAAACCTATTAAAATTCGAAAAAAGCTACATCGTGTATCTTTTTTTATAATTTTCACTAGATTGGTACTGATGAGTCCTTTCGTTAGACATGCTATTTATGGTTGTTTATTGGGTGTGTTGAAGATAAAACTAAGTTTTTATACATGCATAGTCTGTACACATAGACACGTAAATCAATGTCGACACGACGAAATATAGCGTCGGATTATTCACAGCCAACGAAGATCGAACGTTCAAAATGCAGTTTAAATTCAGCGTTTTAAAATCCAATATTTTAGGAGCAGTAGAGTTCTGTTTAGGTTAAAAAATCGCGTTATACGGTAAGACCCAATGTACATCACCTGCATCTGCCTAGCCTTTTCCCAACCTATCTTGGGGTCAGCTTCCAGTCTAACCGGATGCAGCTGAGTACCAGTATTTTACTTATAGCGCCTGCCTATCTGACCTCCACAACCCAGTAACTGGGTAATACGATACCCCTTGGTAAGACTGGATGTCAGACTTTTGGATTCTGACTCCTCGTAATGACTGTTAAAGATCTACAAATGATAGCTGGGACGGCTTAACGTGCATTCCGAGGATGTGCACACGGAGGAAACTCGGTACCCATCCACGGGCCAACCTTGGCAAGCACGGTTTAACCTTAAAGATTGACCCGTGCGGCTGTTATTATTTAGCCAGAAGCAACTCACACATACCCGCACTCAAAACTTATACTATAAAAAAACTTGTGACGAAGTTGGAAATTGGAACCCAAATATCTCCGTAACTAGACCTGCCTTTCGCATTCGTTAAGGGTATTTTAATCAATGTCATAACAGCCACAAACACAATTTTAGCTTAGTCTCTGAGATGACTAGGCATCTGCGATGTCTCAAGAATCTACAGACGACAAGCATCTGGCTACGCTTAAATTGAATTAATTTAGTCTAAGTAGTCTTTAAGAAGGCACGTCTAGAATATTCTTCTGACTGTAATGTAGTGTGAAATTATTTTATTTCTAGGTTTCAGACACTTTTAAGGCAATTTAGTAAGACCTTGATTATCTAAAAGCTTTTCTTGTACAACCTACGTCCACTTTACTGAGATATTGTATAAGATTAATTTAATTTTCAACAAAATTTGTTGAAAATTAAATTAATCCTACTAATATTATAAACGCGAAAGTTTGTAATTACGGATGGATGGATGTTTGTTACTCTTTCACGCAAAAACTACTGAATAGACTTGGATGAAATTTGGCACACGGGTAGTTTATAACCTGTATTAACACATAGGATACTTTTTACCCCGGAAGTACAATCCCGTGGGACACTGGCCGAACTCCACGCGTGCAAAGCCGCGGGCATAGGCTAGTAAATAATTAATTTCTTTATTGACAATAAAAACAGGTTACAGTTTTGTGAGACCCTGGCTCAAGAGCTAGATTAGAGTACCTGTATTTCAGGAGCCACAAATAATGGCAAATTGGCTACGCTTCGATGCACCTACAAATGGCTAGGGGTCCCAACTCCACAAATAATAAATTATAAAGCATAACATCACGCATGTTGTCCTGGAAGGGTTAGGCAGAGGTGTACCTAATAGTACACCCAGAAAAAGTGCCGTGAAATGTTCGCGAGTGGACACAGTGAGTTTCGTGTGTCGGGAACTGAATCGAGTTGTGAGTGACAGTGGTAGTGGTACCGAGCAAAATTCGATGTAAATTTTGCTTGCGACTTGTAGGAAATTGATGTTAGTTCCTTCGTCGTGTCATAGATGGCACTGTAGTACTTTTTGTAGTATGTTGCTTTTTGTGTTCGCTACAGCAATAAACGAACAAAAAAGAGTGTAGACCGATTTGTCTGCACATAAACACCCACCCGCAATAACTTCAGTTTATCCGTGATCATGGCGCTTGCAACAGCGTCAACATATCGGGAAATTTAAAGTTTTAAGGTACGGGATATTTACCATGTCTACTATTTGTTTTAAGTTAAAACAAATAGTAAACTTGGTAAATATCCCGTTTCCAGTGTTATTGGTAGTCCATGTCAGTTTAAAAACTTATACAGGATGTAACGGAAAGGGTATATACATCCTTAAGGGTGTGCTATAGACCATCAAACTGAACATGTTTCTCATCATAAAACATGTTTATTAGCGAAAAAAATATCTGCTGCCCCATAGAAAATTGCAATACCTATTCGACCCAAATGTATAGGCAGCTGATATTTTTTTTTGCTGCACAAAAATTTTATGATGAGAAACATGTTCAGTTTGATGGTCTATAGCACACCCTTAAGGATGTATATACCCTTTCCGTTACACCCTGTATACCCTTTCCGTTACACCCTGTATACCCTTTCCCTTACACCCTGTAGAATAGATGTTCACCAGTATTCTCCACCTTATATTTATTCTCCCTTCCTTAATCTTCCAGAAGTTTCTGGATATTCACCAAGTTTACTGCTTGTTCTAAACAAATAGTAAACTTGGTAAATATCCCGTTTCCAGTTTTAGTGGCCATGTCTGTTGAAAAACTTATAGTATTTCTTCTTCTCAAAGTAGGGTACCAGTATTATCGACCTTATATTTAATCTCCGTTTCCTAATCTTCCAGGAGTTTCTGGACATCCTCTCCCGCGTCGCGCGCGGCTCGGTCCAGGAGAAACTGTCGTGGGTGTTCACGCTGTACGACGTGGACGGGGATGGCCGCATCTCCCGTGCTGAGATGCTGGCCGTAGTGCAGGCGATATACGAGCTCCTGGGGCGAGCTGCAGTGCCACCTGTGCACAGCACGGCTGCTAAGGACCATGTGGATCGGATATTCCATGTGAGTTATCAACTGAATGAAAAGAAAGAAAATACGTTTATTTAGCACACGAGAACACACCGCATTAAAAAAACTTAAACCTAAACACAGAAAAAAATAAAAAAGACATTTTATGTGTGTCTCTCGACTGCGCCAAATAGGCCCAGTTCAGCAAAATGCCGGGCAACTAGTGTCCGACGCTGGTTTTCAACTGGAACTGAGAAAGTGATGTGTCGGACGTAAAACAGTTTCATACTTTGTCAAAGTGCATATGTGAACAAGTACTTAAATGAAATAAAAGTTAAATTATTTTTTTCTGCGTATTACCTATTGATGCGTGCCGCCGGTTCGATTCCCGCAAGGAACTAATATTTGTATGGCCTACAGATAGTTGTTCCGGGTCTGGCTGCTTGTGGATGTTTGCAAACACCCACGATACAGAAGAAATTCCTAGGGTGGTGCATCTTAAAAAAACTATATATGTATTCCTCTTTCCAGTTGATGGACACCAACTGCGACGGAGTGGTGACTCCCGACGAGCTCGCTCGCTGGTGCAGCCGGGACCCTGCGCTGCTGAACTCTTTAGAGACCATGGATACGGTCTTGTGATCCACGGGCCGCAGCGCCGAGCATAGGTCGGTATAAATACAGGCTCGTACTCAGTACGTAATTCTAAAACCCCCACGTCCTCCCCCCACATGTGGGTAGTTCGGAATGGTGTCCCTTCCACCCCATATAGTCCTACGTATGCTTGCATAACTAAAATAACTTGAGGATTCGGAACTACTTTTAAATGTTGTTAAATTGACTGGTGGGTGGCGTTTGTCTAAGCAAGCAGCGCCACCATGATGTTTCAAGCAATGTTGGTCAAGTTATGCTCTAGTCACGTTAGCAATGGCAATGGGCCGGCCACATTATTTGAAGAACCGATGACTGTCAGGGTAGAGGTATTATTGAGTGGACACCGGTAATCTAAAAGTAATAAGGTGCACCTTCAAGCAGGAGCGATCTCCACAGGATGGCTGGTGACAACTGGATGACAGTAGCCGAGTATCGAGCTGAATGGGATGCAATTGAAGAGACATATGTCCAAAGAAACATACTTATACGGATACTGTTGGGCTACGTCATCCCACAGCTAGACAAAGACTTCTGCCCATGACTACTTAGAATTTTGGCCCACAGATCATTGGGCATGCGGCAAACGTGGCCAGTCCAGTCCCACTTCAGCTAAGCAGCGTTTTGAGCACCGTCAGTAATTTGTGTTTTAGAGCACAGTGTGATCGGTTACTTCGACGGCTAGAATGCTGGGATCCTTTGCACGTTGGCAAACCTTGAGTTTGGACTTTTGAATGTTTGTCAAAGACCAAGTCTCGGATCCATAGGTCAAAATGAAAAGAATGCAGATAACGTGAGCTTAAAATTTCTGAATTATCTTTAATTAATAACTTTGCAACAATTCCAGGTCGGACTCGGCGCGCGCATCCTGCTCCACGGCCGCTGACAACTGTTCGCCGTCTCCCTCTGGCCTGCCGACCACTCACTCCACAACCTTCGCACCCCCCATTCAGATAGACAAGGACAGAACTAGCATCGAGAGCTACGCCCCACAGTTACACCCTCACAAAGAGAGATCCATGTCTGAAAGCTTCGCTTCCGTTGAAACTCATGTTGACAGAGATAGAAGTACTGTGGAGAGTGAATGTGAGAGCGGGATAGATAGCGGTGCGGCTAGTTCGTCGACCAGTGGAGTGAAGAGTGTAGTTAGTAGTGGGATCGGAAGGAGTGAGGAAGGTAAAGTTGGGGTGGAGAAGAAGATAGAGGAAAAGAAGAAGCAGCCGCCGCCTGTGCCTGCTAGAGTTATTGCTTGTGTGAGTATTATGTATCATCATTAGCCTATAATATTCCCACTGCTGGGACACAGGCCTCCTCTCTATGAGAGAGAGTGGGCTGTAATCCACCACGCGGGTCCAGTGCGGGTTGGTAGATGTCACATGTCTTCGAATTTTTAGTTATAGGACATGCCGGTTTCCTCAGGATGTTTTCCTTCACCGTTTTTGAGAGCAGCGGTGATGAAATAAATTACACTAAGTAATGTGCCTCACTGGGTTTGAACACACAGCTTACTGCTCGTAAGTCGGGGCTGCCACCACTGGGCCACCGCTGCTCTCTGTTAGTATTATGTATGACTATTGTTATTTCGTTTATTCATTTACTTATACATACTAATTACATTTTTTTCAACAAAATTATATTAAAAAAAAAAAAAATTTATAATATAAAAAATAGTAGCCCACCGGTATATGGAACAGGTTCTAACTTACTGGCAGTCAGGACTCCGGAGAAAGACACTTAACAGTACGAGCCGTGTCCAAGAGTACCGCTTTCTGAATCAACCCCTTGATCCGGCTGCCTAACGAGAACCTCCTCACGTATACCTCGAGGCTCTTGGCAATTAAGCCATTGGCTAAAACGACTATCGGCACAATTATCGCTGAGTTCACATCCCACATGACGACAATTTAGAGCGAGCCAAGTCTAGATACTTGATTTGCTTGTCTTTCTCGGTTTTCATGAGGTTCTCGTCATGCGGGACCATTATGTCAACAATGATCGATCCAGCACCACTATATCAGGCTTATTGGCTACAATAGTTCTGTCAGTGATGATAGATAGATCCCAATACAGCAAGACATTACCATTATCGAGAACTGGGTCAATTACAGTAATTATTATAATGTGTTTCAGATAACTGAAGAAACAGTCGCACGGAAAGTCAAGCGCAGGCCACGAAGATCAAGCTCGCCGCAGCTGCCACGGTGAATAGTACCTTACTTTCATTGATTTAAGGTTTAATTACCTCTGAACGCTGTGCTTATGATACTATGCATTCCAATATGTACCTTACGTTACTTTTAAGAAACGATAAATTGAATCGAACTCGCTGTAGACAAAAATTCTATTGTTTGAGACGATAAAGTTTTATTTTAAAGCACTGGACACTATTGGCTTAGTCACAAAATCATATTTGTCAGTAACTTAAACTAAACAACCGATATTCAAATTCCGTTTTGAGGGTTTAGTTCTGTTCAAACTTTATGACGGCTCGGAAGTTAGCTGCGAGTGACGGTCTGCGCAGGTATAACGATTCAAACTTTATGGCGGCTTGGAACATCTATCGTAAAGTTGCGCAGAGCACAATTTTAGGTATCAGCGGGGCACACAAAACGTACCTATCGTCTTCACTGTATAATACGCAGACCACCACTCGTAGCTAACTTCCGAGCCATAATAAAGTTTGAACAGAACTACAGCAAGATGTGACTATTCAAAATGTTATTTTTCATATTTTTTCTTTAACGTGTTTGTCAGTTTGCTAAGAAGAATCATTTAAATAAAAGTGCTTTAATTTTCCTATAGGCATATTCTTTTTTATAGTTACAAAATGTAGTTATTTATTGCACTTGTCAGTATCTTTTTAACATAATTAAATGACTAACATTGCCTTGAGCAGGACTATAACATCGTCAATACAGGGTGTAAAAGACAAACCCCCGCAAACTGACAGGTTGCATTCAGCTCCTTAATTTTAATCATATTCCACCGCATTTTATTTTTCAAGATATAAAAAATACTAGCCAGCTGGTATAGGAAACAGGGTCCAACCTACCGGAGGTCAGGACTCCAGAGAAAGGCACCTAACAATACGAGCCGTGTACAAGAGTACCGCTTTCTGAATCAAGCCCTTGATCCAGCTGCCTAACGAGAACCTCCCCAGGTATTGGTCGAGGCTCTTGGCAATTGAGCCATTGGATAAAACGATTATCGGCACAATGATCGCTGAGCTCACATACCACATGACGACAATCTCGCGAGCCAGGTTTAGATACATGATTTTTTTTTCAGGAAAATTTTAAGGCTCATTTGCACCGCACGCTCCGTTAATGAGCACGGGCATATCAAACCGCCTTCGCATTGCTGGTTTTATTTTATTTTAGCTATATTATTTACATAAATGGAGTGTTGCATACACAGAATGTTATTTTACATTGAAATAAAGGCATAATAAATGAAAAAAAATAAAAAAATATCACAAAAATTCCGGTGGAATCAAAATAAGAAGATGAATGCACACTGTCAGTTTGCCGAGATTTTCTTACAACCTGTGTAGACGAAACATTATTTAAACATAATTACAAAAATAATTTAAATAATAACTTTTAAGAAAAAACTAAATCTTTCAAAAACAAACTTATGAAGTTATTCATACTTAAGTATTATTATCAATAACATTGGAAACAGGATATTTACAATGATTACTATTTGTCTTTAACTTTTTGAGGAGCTCGTGGCATAGATTTAGCTTAGCATAGATATATTGTCTGCAACTTTCGATAAAGTTCAGACAGCCCTTCATATTGCTCATGTTCGTAACTCTTCTCGATATAATGAAAGTCATACCTTTAAAGAATATAATGTAGGAGACACAGTCTGGCGAAGAAACTATATAAATAGCCAGGCTGGGACTTATTTCTCCAAGGTTAAGCCGTGCTTGCCGAGGTTGGTCCGTGGATGGTTGACCATAATTACATACCGAGTTTCCTCCGTGCCTCGGAAAGCACGTTAAGCCGTTGGTCCCGGCTGTCATTTGTAGATCTTTGACAGTCGTTACGAGTAGTCAGAAGCCAAAAAGTCTGACATCCTTACCAAGGGGTATCGTATTACCCAGTTACTGGGTTGTGGAGGTCAGATAGGCAGTCGCTTCATGTAAAATACTGGTACTCAGCTGCATCCGGTTAGACTGGAAGCCGACCCCAAGATAGTTTGGGAAAAGGCTAGGCAGATGATGATGACTATTTGTCTTTAACATCGGGAATTGAAAACTTAGTAAACATGGTAAATATCCGGTTTCCAATGTTATTGATATTGTTAGTATCCGACCTGCTGGCCTACCATGACGTATTAAAGCAGTATTGTTTTACTCAATCTTATTACAGTGTGGGAAAGAGACGGAGCTATACAGGATGTCTAGCGCCATCTCTTTCCCACACTGGTAAAGGAGTAACACAATAATGCTTTAAGACGTCATGGAGGTCACATGGTCACTAGTATAAAAACTTATAAGCATTATTAATTTACTACACTATATAAATTAATGTGAGGGCGAGTGTATGATACCCCTCGTATGAATCCTTGAGAGTTTCTTTACTTAAAATACGTAAATCTATTTGTAGGATATTATTAATATTTTTAGCTTTTACATCTATTTTCTGGATTACTGATTATAATAAAACTCAGATTACGATACCAAATTGGCTTTATAATGTTAAATACCGAGGCTGAAAGTTACAACGCGCTTTTTCACCCCAACAATAAAAAAAATCGTTTGTCAGCAATAATTTTTAGCGTAGAATTACTTAGTTTCATGTACAGAATGCTTGGTTGACAGCTTCGTCAAGAGCCCGGTTACACCTGGTATTTTATTTTTAACCCTCGTCCAAATAAGAGGGGTGTTATAAGTTTGACGTTGAAGGTCATCATTACCCCTGTTCTAGTTGATTTTTTATTTATTTTATTTAACAATTTATGTACACACTTAATACACAGAAGAAGAAAGAAACAGTAAATAGGTACAAAGGTAATGCTTATTTCTAAAGAAATCTCTTCCAGCATACCTGCGAAAGGAGATATTTAAAAAAAAAAGAGATGCAGACATAGTGTGTAAAAGAAGAAGAGAGAATTGAATACATAAAACTTAAAGCAAATAACTATTTAAAATATAAAATACAATATAAATATACACTAACTTACGTATAAATACTAAGACAAAATATATACCTACCAATTAAAATAAATACCTAAGCAACTATGACGGAATGGAAAGAGAATACGGATAAGACGGAATGGTTTGATGAAGGGATATAAACAATTTCTACGCGTCTGGTCGATTCGAATTTTGAGTTCTTGTCGCTTTACACCATGGGCATCGCCAGGGGGTGGGGGCGCATACACCCCCAACCCCTTAAAAGCACGGGTTTTTTTTTAATTTATAACTCTCCTTGTTTTCGTTAATTAGCGAGAAGGTGCAACACAGAGAAAAGTGGAAGGAATGGGAGGAGACCTGTGCCCAGGAGTGGGATAGTCAGGGCTATTAAAAAAAAGTTTAAAAAGCTTCAAACAAAAATTAACCGACAAAAAAAACCTCTAAAAAACCAAAAATAAATTAATCCAAGCGTCGTTGCGTCGGAGGACGGCTAAGTAGACCGATTAGACCAAAACTTCGCATCTTCACGGCGGCGTCAAAGGCAGTGTCGCGGTCTCAATTATACTTAAGGGCCATTATGGAAAGTACGTGTTTATTATGATCAGTAATCCAGATATTCTATTCTATATATATCGAAACGATGAGCAATACTCAGTATTATAACTATATTAATATATAAAAGATACTATTTACTAGTTATATTAAATGTTCAACCTCGAATAAGCGCTGGTTTCTGTAAGCTCAAACAAGTCATCCGCTGAGAATTCTCTTGTCAACCTATTAAAGAACAACCAATCGTAAGTCGGTTTGAACTCAAGCAGGCTGTTCAGCATTATCATGATGAGCCCATAATTTCCCACTGCTGGGACACAAGAGTCGTCTCTATCAGAGGGAGTGGGTCAGTCCACCACCCGGGCACAGTGCAGGTTGGAAGATGTCTATCAATTAGCATCACCACCACCGCTGCTGATGATAATTCACCACTGCTAAAAGCGACAGACTGCCAAGTAATGGGTCTCCAGTTCGAACCCAAGAACCGCACCTCTGATTTTTCGGATTCATGTGCGTATTGTATAGCTATTTATCATTTGGTGAAGGTAAACATCTTGAGGAAATCAGCATGGCTGAGAGATATTTCTTGATGGCATATGTAAAGCCAAGTCAGAGGCCCATGGGTGGCATAAAAACTCTGCCACTGGGTTAGGCGCTAAACACATGATAAAGAAGAAGAAGATGCTAGCATGATCAGCAGATTTGAAATAAACTTGTTAAAGCTTACAGAAACCAAGTTATAAAGCAACCTCGCGCACTACGCGGCCAAGATTACGATTTGTCGCTTGACTGGTCGCTATCTTGAATTCGAATTCTTAAAATTAAAGAATAAGAATTAATTTCCGATTCTGAAACTTACCTCCGACAAACGTTTCTCTGCCGAATGCCGACGACGGAACCTTTAAGCCTCTACGAACGACAATTCGACAAAAAAACGATTCATTCACGAACGATTCGATGACAAAACGATTCATTCACGAACGATTCCACGACAAAACGATTTATTCACGAGCGACTCGACGACAAAACGATTTATTCACGAGCGATTCGACGACAGAACCAATAATTCATGAGTGAATGGACGACAGAATCTTTCACCAAGAAGAATTCGTCGACAACGCTTATTAGGCATGATTTGACACTTATAGTGACTGCTAATGCAATTGATATTGTTTTTGTGGTTCTGTTTTGAACAACTCATAAACGAAGTATTTTGTTGGCGGCTCTTTCGGCAGAGAAACGTTTGTCGGAGGTGAGTGAGAATCAGACAAAACTGGTTGGAAGACCGGCCGTACGACTAAACTTGCTTCCTGGACGAAGCTCCTGCAGCCAAAAGCCGTGGTCGGAGCCGCGTAGTGCGTGAGGTCCCCAAGAGGACCTTGTCAGCTTATACTATTATACCCCTACTCTTATCTATAATAAATTTTTGGACCTCAAATAGTTAGTAAAATATTATGTCTACACCAATGTTGTAAAAATATCTTAAGTTAAGGCATGAGTCCTGCGGCTTGGATTTTGATGGGTTACCAAAGGCCCGTCTTACACCCGTATCTATAGTCAAGTTAAAGTAATAACCTATGCTAATATTTTTATTCAATAGACAATAATTTAAACGAAGTTAGAACCCTCAAAGAAAGCAACGCTAAGAATTCTAACTTTTGACAGTTCTAACTTCAAGCAATTAATAAACTACATAATAAAAACAGAGGCAATCTAAAGAACTGCCGACAGAAGTGAAAACTCAAAACAATAGAATTACTTTGTCTTTTTTTTTATTTTTAGTCATTCGCGTCGTTAGTCTGGCGTAATACGTCACGAGCATGTCAAGGTCAGCGGTGACGCAACCCAAAACGTTTCTCTCCTACCGAAAATCGCTCAACGCGGCTGAAGAAGTTTCCACTTCAAAAATCGTTTCTTAAATATTGACTTAAAAACTTTTACTCAAGTAAACACTTTGACTTGTTTATGGACACGGGTGGTCTAAGCCGTAGATGAAATTAATGAGTGATCCATTGATTCTAGAGGTCCAAATCATGACCATCTTCACTGGGACAGGGTTCCATGCTAGTAGTGCAGGCGCATATAGCTTTCTCTCTTATTACTGACTAATGAACAGACTTTTTAATATACTTACTTTTAATGGCGTTACTTTTAGTCATGATTTCAAATCATGCAAGCTTTTAAATGCCAGTAACTTAAGAGTTAACGATTACATTACAGACGATATAGATAATAAATGATAAATGATAAATAAACATTATTTATCATTTATCATTACAGACAAAATTTCAATGATTTCATGCAGAATATAAATAAAATAAAAAGAATTATTTAAAGAATTGGTAATTGATACATTAATTATGGGAACTATATTTTCTATCACCAAAATATATATTTGTCATCAAGTTGTATCACCTAATAAATAGATCTATCGCCACGAAATATTTTCGTTCTCAGATAAACAAAAATTGTTCCCAGGTATGAATTATCAAATTAATGTTAATATATGTGTAAAATAAGAGATCGATAACCAATAAAATTATATTGCATTACATGAATATAAACTTCGTTCTTATAATAACAGTTTTGTTACTTAAATAATAGCTCTGTGCTCAGAATGGTAGATCTGTCACCAAATAAATAGATCAGTGCCTTAGAGACATAGGGCACATCAACTCGGACAGGTTAGGTTCGAAGGGGATGGCGGGGTCTAGTGAGCGAGCGGAGCGAGCGAACTAAGACCCCGACATCCCCTTCGTGTTAGGTTACTTTAAACCCTGCAGAGAGACGGAGCCGACGACTACGCCTTAGTTTTATGTAAACATTTTTACATTGTTTGATGATTCAATTTTCGTGACACTTCTATTATTTTGAAACCTAATAAAATTACTTGATGATTGATATTATTTCCAAGTAATTCTTAATTAATATTTAGGTAAGCGTTTTGATATTATTTGATGATTCCATTTAGGTGACAGATCTACTATTTTGAGGACAAACCCTATTATTTAAGAAACACAAAACTAATTAAATTGGTGATAGCTTAAATGATACCCATTAATTATTACTATTTTATTGGTTTGTGAACATGCAAAATGATCTATTAACCTATAATATTTATGGGAACCAAATATAAATAATAATTTAACTAATAGTAACAAAATTCCACATAAACTCGTCATCAACCCTGTTAGTACCCTCTAGTAAGACATATTTACTATTTATATTACAAATAAAAACTCTTCAAAATGCTAAAGTTTATTTACATTCGCTACTTTATTAATATTGTTCTTCCAAATCTAGTGCATTAAATTAGCTGAAGACTTCGGTAGCTTATAGCTAGACTTACTTCTCTATTGTTATCTCTATCGCACTTACAGATTCTTCTATTTTAAGCTGATGTGCGAAAGAGACCTCTATATGGTGTGCGTGACCAATTATATTCTACGGTGGAACGATCATTTTATTTGACTTGTTGTCTGCCTTTTCTCCCAATACCAGTATTACACATGGAGCCACAGCCTATCTGACCTCCACAATCCATTTAGTACTGGGTAATACAATACCCTTTGGTAAGACTGGCTGTCACTGATTACCTGTAACGACTGTCACAGATCTACTCACTTTGTGCCAGTGGTAGTTTCTTTGCCCAAGTTGGATATGCTAGCCACATTAGCCACCTAAGAGCTCATGGAAGAACAGCACAGCTTAGCTCTTTATTATTAGATGACTATACACGGTATAAATTACCTCATCACGAAGCCGTCAACCAAGCATTCTGTACATGAAACTAAGTAACTTTACGCAAAAATTATTGCTGGGAAACGACTTTTTTTGGGGGGTGTAAAATCATGTTTTGAGGTAGAACTCAATGTTACGCACTCAAAACATTGTGCTGATGGACGGATTGAATAGTACGGGGGTCGTGGAGGTGTTTAAAGTAAAAATCTTACATTAAAAACTTGTATTTAATAAAAAAAAAACCTGTCAAAAAGTTGGAACTGTGACCCCTAATATCTCCGTAACTAAAAGGTTCCCAGGTATGGTGTAGAACAAAAAAATGATCGCACTGACAGGGAGAACCAGTGCCTTTCGGCTTCGTTAAGAGGTGTTTTACACCCTTTATTGTCAAGTCTTCTTTCCATTCTTCCAATTTGAAAAAAAAAATATCTACATAGCTCATCCCGCAATCTCCTTTTCGGCATGCAGAGTTGTCGTTTCTTGTGATTTAGTATCCACTGACTGCTTATTTTTGCCCATTGCTCCTACGACATGCGTCGTCGACATGCATGGCGACAGCCATTCCAAATTAAAATGTGGTCGGTTTCTAGTCTAGCTAAACTCAAAGCATTTATTTCAATTAGACCATTACAGGCACTTTTGACAGTCAAAAAACAAAAAAAAACGTGAAGCTACAGTCCCAATCACAAGACGTAATAACTTGTGAAAGTACTGTAGTTGGCCATTCCAAAGCGTAGTTCTCTATGGAGAAGCATTCTTCTCAAGAAGGAAACAAACTCCATGGACACTCTTTGAAATCAAAACTTGTTACAAAATCTTGGTTACATCATTCATGTTGAGAATTACAAAAATGTGAGAACGATGTAGAAATACGGGCAAGTTAAGAGCGACCAGAGTAAAAGATTAAATCAGTAATTCAAAAATAAAGTAATTAAAAATAAACCGTGGCAGATAAGAGATGACCAGTCACAACTGACAGCGCCCGTTCACGAACATGACGCATTTATCAGTCATCATTCAACACTGCTGCGTTAGTTTAGTTGTCGCAAGCGCGACTGCTAAGCATGAGGACCTCGGTTCGAATCCCAGGTCGGGCAAAATGTTATTTGGTTTTTCCATCAAGAATTTCTAAATAGCAGCCACGAAGTCTGGATTTGTGTACTATTTTGTACACCTCTGCCGTGCCCTTCTAGGATTACAGGCGTGATGTTACGTTGAGTATCAGCTACATATTGGTCGTAATAA
Source organism: Cerastis leucographa (assembly GCA_963082945.1). Lineage (NCBI taxonomy): Eukaryota > Metazoa > Arthropoda > Insecta > Lepidoptera > Noctuidae > Cerastis > Cerastis leucographa. The sequence continues at coordinate 1,461,302 of OY720376.1, forward strand.
ATGATCGTTCTACCGAAACCTTGTGGGACACAGTTAAGGCAATATTATAATAGTAGAAATTAGTTAAATATATTTACTCTACGCTCGTTGAATCTAAAGTTATATATTTTCTGTCTCGTTAATGATAATGACCATTTTCATGAGCCTTACTTAACTTATTAATAATTTTAGTCATAAGAATTTAAGATGTTATGCTCCACAAAAAAACTGAAAACCGGAAAACCGATCCACCGTATTGAAAAACGATCAAAATTGTTGCAATCTCATCTCGCGAAAAATTGATATCAAAAATATAAACAAGAAGTATTTTTGCCAGATTGAGCCTATATAGATTAAGAATGGTCCTTAATACGTGACAATAGGGGACCGGACTGGGTAAAGAAAACGACATTCTATTTTGTCCGTCAGACAGGTAATACAAAAATATTAGACACGTATTTTTTGTTTTATCAAAATATCAAAAAATTACTTAGTTAAAACTCATTAAAGTTGGAGAGTGGGGGCTTGCTACGTCACAAGTGGGTATAAAACTTACCCACATGTGACGTCATGCGCCATTTCAACTCAATATATCTCCGTAATTTTATGACCACGTGAAAAAAGAAAAAAAACGTGTCCAATACTTTTCAATAAACTACCCGACGGACAAAGAAAAAAAAAGTTGGATTATCCCCTATTGCGCATCTTTCATGGACCAAGATCTCATGACCACCAGACATAAACATATTTCAAAGGTGTCTGGCAGTTTTCCACCATACAAAGTGTCTGGCAGGTGTGTGAATCATTATCTATCCCTTGTGTAATAGCAAAAAATCACGCTTTAATGCTATGCGTGAATTTTTACGCAACTTATTACACCTGGTGTTAAGTTCTGGCTCTCAAGATATTTTTGTGAAGTGGAGCAAGTAACAAATAAACATTTAATAAACGTTTGGATACATGAACCAAGCAATGACAATGACAGATGAAGTGTCAAACAAATGAACCGTACAGCTAACGTTAAGGCTTGGCGCAAACGGGCCACCAACCACAGCCACCGCTGGCTGTTGCGCGCTACCGCCACGTCAACACGTGTCGCGCTGTAATTGCCTGCCCACGGAAAGTGTAATATGGACAGCTGCAGCACAGACCGATTATGAGACCTTTTTTTTACGAGATCGACGTTTTGTATTCCCCTTTTTTCTCCTCGAAAACTGAACCGATTCAATTATATTAGACATCAAAATTTTTACAAATAGTATTTTTAGGTTCCTATTAATTTCATTTGTGTTAAAACTTTTTGAATTTGTTTGGTAGTCCTCTAATCACGGTAAAAATGGGTTATTTTATGTTATAATAGCTGTCCCACGCAACTTCGTCTGTGTCACATTTTCCCCGTTTTATCGTAGCGTGCTGATACATAGCCTATGTATAGCCTTCCTCGATAAATGGGCTATCTAACACTAAAAGAACTTTTCAAATCGGACCAATAATTCCTGAGATTAGCGCGTTCAAGCAAACAAACAAACAAACTCTTCGGCTTTATAATATTATTAAGTATAGATTAGATTTGGTAGGGCATATTTTCTTTACAAATTAGTTGCTGAAAAAAAAGGGAAATGATAAGGAAAAACAAAACTAAAACTTACCTTAGATAATAAATTCTTAAACTGTTTTAATCGTGTCTACTAACATAGTTTTAAGCAATAGGCATGATGACTGGGTAAAGAAAACGAAATTCTATTTTGTCCGTCAATCAGGTAATACAAAAATATTAGATAGGTATTTTTTGTTTTATCAAGTTAACAAAAATATACATAGTTAAAACGCATTAAAGTTAGAGAGTGGGGGCTCACTACGTCACAACTAGGTATAAAATGTACTGAGCCGTGACGTCATGCGCCATTTCAACTCAAAATATCTCCGTAATTTTACGATTACTTGGAAAAAGAAAAAATACGTGTCAAATACTTTTTAATAATCTAACCGATGGACAAATAAAAAAAAATGAGTCACCATCCCTATTGTGTATACTAACATTATATGGGCCCTGTTGTCTGAAAATAAAAGATTTTTATTTTTATTTTATAAGGACGGGTATACAGCAGAACTTGACTTTATAAAAAATATTTGCTCTAGAGGTTGATGATTATTCTGGAATAAAAAGGGGAATACATTTTTATAAAGAATCGCAGCCCCTGTTCCTTCTTAAAAACCTCTCGTGTATGAAGCAGATCCTTCTTCTAGCGCAGTTGGCTTAACTCCTGTCAGGAATTCTCCTAAACCAGTAAGATGCATGTATCCGAACGAAATTAGTTTTAAGAGTTTCAATCTTCGACCAATCGCGTTTCGTGAATGTTTGTGTGTGTGATTAACTGTCTGTGTACTAATATGCTGGGATTTATACTACCAATACTTTGTAATAAAGCTTATTTTATTTCCTTTATTGTATTTTTATAGTGCTTGTTAGTGATTTTAAGATTTCTGCAAAATTTTCTGTTTTTATTTGTGAGAAGTTGCAATTAGCTCTGTGTGCAATTCTTGACGTGTGTGTGCAATATATGCAATTCTTGTCTATCTGTTATAAGCTGTTGTTTCTCCTAAATATAAATAAATATACAAGGTGTTGTTTTGCATCCTCGTCAAATTCAAGGAGGTAACTATGCTAATAATTCTCGACCCGAATCAATACTAAAATGAGTAGGTATTTTTTTTTCTTATTTACTGAAATCGGTAATTGTAAACCACCCGTGTTTTAAACGCGGCCTGTCTGATCCTCGCCCTATAACCGCGCTAATACAAACAATCTCAAACGTTTATTCGATAATTTCTTATGGTTATTCTGAAATACTGACAAACATAATGAACCAAAAAAAATCAGCGTTTATGAATAATTAACTAGGTACCGTAATTTAAATATTGATTATTGATATACTCGTATTTTGTGACAACCTCCTGAATTTTGACGAGCATGCAAAACAACACCTTGTAAAATGCAATTTGTTATCCATCCGTTAATAGCTGTTGTTTCTCCTATTTATAAATAAATATAAAAAGTGTTTTTTTTTTTTATTAATATGAATATTTTCATATTGCATAAGTTCTTGTTGCACATACGGCTACGCATTAAGTATACACGTCTAATATAACAACTTAATTTAATTTATGAATGGAAATGATGGCCAATTAATTGTTCTTACCCTATTCTATATTATATTATGACAGTTACTTATTTAAACGACAAATTATTTATGTTTTTCAAGCACAGTGGTTTGTTTATTATTGTGACACTGTGGCACTCTATTTATATTGCTGTGCCCTAGCAGGGTTCATGTATGAAACCTATATAATTGTACTTGTAAACTACATGAATGCAATAAATGATGACTATGAATAGTCATAGTCATCATTTATTGCATTCATGTAGTTTACAAGTCAGTCATTAGTCATAGGACTACAGATTTCCAATACAATGAGAGATTCGCATTAACTGGTTTTGTATAATTTTATTTGTCGCCATGAGTACTCACTACTACAATAAGTATGATGTCTGTATTTTAAACTTTATCTGTACTTACCAGCAATACAAGTCACGACAGTATATAAATATTGTTTTATTTACTTCCCTAAGTGTTACAAATAACGAGTATTATAAACACGTATTGTATGAGACAACATTTTCAGCTATAAAAGTTACAATCTTTGCCATTATCAGTACAGCTTTCGTAACTTATATTTCCAAAATGTGACGCTGTAGAAGATTTTTACCGGCTATTGATTTTTTTATAGAGGAAATAAAAACAGCCGCACGGGTCGATCTTTAAGGTTAAGCCGTGCTTGCCGATGTTGGTTCGTGGATTGGTGACCATAATTACATACATACCGAGTTTCCTCCGTGCCTCGGAAAGCACGTTAAGCCGTTGGTCTCGGCTGTCATTTGTAGATCTTTGACAGTTGTTACGAGTAGTCAGAAGCCGAAAGTCTGACATCCAGTCTTACCAAGGGTATCGTATTATGTTGTTACTGGGTTGTGGAGGTCAAATAGGCAGTCGCTTCATGTAAAATACTGTACTCAGCTGCATCCGGTTAGACTGGAAGCCGACCCCAAGACAGTTTGGGAGAAGGAAGGCAGATGATGATGACACAGCATCATTCCATCATCTGCCTGCCCTAGATGATGAAGTGTTACACATATCATCACACCTGTAAGGGTTAGGCAGAGATGCACCTAATAGTTCTATTTGTTTGTTTTATTTGCAATGTGCTCTTGCCTCTAGTCTAGGTCTGAGATGACAGAGACAAAGTCGACGATGGTACGCGCTTACCCAGAAGAAGCCTGTTCACTTACTTTGAAAAGATTGACAGCACGTTTGGCGCCGTGGTTGAGCGATCGACTGCTGCGCTGCGTGTCGCGGGTTCGATCCCCGCAGGGAACAAATATTTGTATGGCCTATAGACAGTTGTTCCGGGTCAAGATGTTTGTGTGTATCAGTTTAAATGTTTGTAAACGCACCCACGATACAGGACACGACAGGAGATATTCCTAATGTGGGGCAACGTTTTAAATTTTAAAAAAGATTAGGGTTGTGAGCGTTCGGAAACACAGACGCAGGCAGAGAGTTCCATTCCTTTGCTGTGCGCATTATGAAAGACGTTTGAAAACGCTTCGTACACCCACATGTTGCAAATTATGTTTCTCCGGGCAAAAATCTAGACACCGTGGCTGCTACTGAGTATTTACTAATGACCCAATAATAGTTTGCCCTAAACGGGAATCGAACCCAAGAGCTCATGCTCAGCAGTAGCGCCAGCGACCACCAGACCAGACAGTCAAAAACTATTAATCTGAGAAAAATGTTAATCCCTGTTTATCTAAACACACTGCCACGCACACAATCTCCGTTTGTACTGAAAACACGCACAGTCCCACGCACAGAAAATGCATCCACGCGCGTTCATTCAGATCACGCGCCTACAAGCGGCGAAACATACGCACCCGCGCGTGGGTGCGGGGCGAGACGCAGGGCCGTTCGTGATTTTGGATGGGCTCTGCACTGCACTACCACCACAGCAAACGTTTTTGAATGAAATGAGTCAGAGCCACCATGAATCCACAAAACGCAACTACGCGCGTGAGTGCGTTAAAAACCCGCACGATGATGCGAGGCGAGACGCAGGGCCGTTCGTGATTTTGGATGGGCTCTGCACTGCACTACCACCACAGCAAACGTTTTTGAATGAAATGAGTCAGAGCCACCATGAATCCACAAAACTCAACTAAGCGCGTGAGTGCGTTAAAAACCCGCACGATGATGCAGATCTGCACTCCCGCAAGTACGCGCGTAGGTGCGTTGACACGCAACATGCACCGTGATGCGTGGCAGTGTGATTATCGTCTAATACAGGCAAAGCAGCCAGTCAAAACTTGTATAAAAATACACGGTTATTCACCGTTACTAATAAAATTATAATAATCAAAGTTTTTCCACAAAAACCTTATATTTTTATGAATATATTTTATTTTCATATGTGTGTTCGTCGAGTGTGCTACATTGAAATATCAATTTAAATTATTATAAAAATATTTTAAGTTTGTTTTTTAGTCTTTTTTTTTTTTGAAAATCCTTTTGTTACACCAACCATCCCAGGTCCTCCCAGAAAGCTAGCAGCCTTTGAAGGCTGCTCCAGGCCTCCAGGAGCGATGCCGGCGATTGAAGAGTCCGTGCCCGTTGATCTACCACGCTTCTACACTCCATGTGCACGTGCTGTGGTGTTTCTTCCGCCTCCATGCATCCTCTGCACAGAGGGCTGTTTGTCACACCTATGGTAAATAGGTGTTTGTTTAGGGGACAGTGGCCGTGGTCCCGGGAAGGTAAGGCAGAGAAGTACCTAAAAGTACATCCTCATTTCGCTAGTTACGTATAAGTCCCGCGATAATCCGTTTAGTTTAATGGTTGTTTAATTGGGTACGAGCTTATTTCCATCAATCAAGTACAAATCCAGTCGAGGTCCTTATAACATCCAATTTAATTTCAGAACATAGCATCCATTTCATCGTTCATTTTTAGGGTCTGTCACCAGGCTGTATCTCATGAACCGTGATAGAAAGCCAGTTGAAATTTCTACAGATTATGTTTTTCTGTTGATGCTATAAGAACAAATACTAAAAACAGAATAAAATAAATACTTAAGGGAAAAAAAAACACTTTTTTTGTATGGGAGCCCCCATAGAAAAAAAGTGATTTTTTTGCTCGTTTTTATAAATAATGGTACGGAACCCTTCGTGCGCGAGTCCGACTCGCACTTGGCCGGTTTTTTTTCATTTCATTTGTAGATCTTTGACAGTAGTTACGAGTAGTCAGAAGCCGCAAGTCTGACATCCAGTCTTACCAAGGGGTATCGTATTACCCAGTTACTGGGTTGTGGAGGTCAAATAGGCAGTCGCTTTATGTAAAATACTAGTACTCTGCTGCAACCGGTTACACTGGAAGACCTCAACATAGTTTGGGAGAAGGCAGGCAGATGATGATGACACAGCATCAAGGCCGAAGGGTTAGGCAGAGGTGTACTTAATAGTACACATTTCACCAATTATGTTTAAGTCCCATGTAATAGGGGGCGAGCCTATTGCCATCAGCCGGGCACAAATCCAGGCTCCGTAGCTGCTACTGAAAAACTTCTTATGGAAAAACCCAATAACACGTTTGCTAGTCCAGGAATCAAATCAAATCAAAATCATTTATTTCAAGTAAGCCTGTTCAAAAGTGCCTGTAATTACAGGCACTTTTGAATAGTCAAACAACAATAAAAATGAAGCTACAGTCCCAGTCTCCCAGTCAGTGTCTTGTGACATAATAACTGTGAAAGTACTGTAGTTGCCCATTCCAAAGCGTAGATCTCTATGGAGAAGAATGGGCAAGAAACTCCATGGACACTCTTTTAAATCAGAATCTTGTTACAAAACTTTGGTTACATCATTCATGTTGAGATGGTACATTATGTGAGAACGATGTAGCATGACGTGCACGATAAAAGTGTCCATAGTAAAATAAAAAAGACAATTAAAAAATAAAATAATTAGTTCGAAATAAGCCGTGGCAACTAAGAGATGACCAGGCACAACTGATAGCGCCCGTTCACGAACATGACGAATGGATCAGCCATCATTCAACTCAACCATTTTGAAGGGAACTAAATGACCCGACACACCCGCCACCATCAGCGTGACATTTAAGTGAGCATGACATACTCTCATCGTCATCGTACGAATCGTACCCAAGACCTCCCGCTCAGCAGTCGACCAACGAGGCAGTTACTAAAAACACTTTTGCTAGTCCAGGAATCGTACCCAAGACCTCCCGCTCAGCAGTCGACCAACGAGGCAGTTACTAAAAACACTTTTGCTAGTCCAGGAATCGTACCCAAGACCTCCCGCTCAGCAGTCGACCAACGAGGCAGTTACTAAAAACACTTTTGCTAGTCCAGGAATCGTACCCAAGACCTCCCGCTCAGCAGTCGACCAACGAGGCAGTTACTAATAATGATCATATTTAAACAGGGTGTAACGGAGAGGGTATACAAATACTTAAGAGTGTGCTACAGACCATCAAACTGAACATGTTTCTCCATCGGACAAACATCGTAATAGCGAAAAAGTTATCTGCTCCCCCATACAAAATTTCAATACCTATTCGACCCAAATGTAGGAGGCTGTTAATATTTTTTTCGCTATTACGATGTTTGTCCGATGTCCCTTAAGTATGTATATACCACTTCCGTTACACCCTGTAGATGTTATTTTCATAATCATAAATCTTTATTTATCTCCACATCAAGAATTAACGCCGTATCCCAGTAGTTCCATTCTCTAGTTCCATTATGGGACTACTGGGATTTTTTTCTCCCAGTAGTTCCATGGAACTGGCATTCTGTTTATGAAAGATAAAATTAGTCTCATAAGTTCCGGTACAGTTAAATCGCGAAATAGCCGCCGTATCCCAGTAGTTCCATTCTCTAGTTCCATTATGGGACTACAGGGATTTTTTCTCCCAGTAGTTCCTTGGAACTGGCATTCTGTTCATGCAAGATAAAATTAGTCTCATAAGTTGCGGTACAGTTAAATCACAAGGGAATTGACCGCAATATATTAACAGATCTGAGTATATTAGTACAAAAACGTTACTTAGAATGCAAGGGCGCTGGGCCACAAATGTACAATCTTATATAGAGAAAGGTGTCTGAAATAGGAAGATCCTGAGGTACAGATCTCATTTTATTTTTTGCAAAAATATTATATTATTGAAGGTGATATTTTCAGAAAACCTCGGGTTATTTAAATAAATAATGTACTTCATACGAGTATGTATAAAATGAAGCGTAACAATATAAAAAGTGGTGAGATCAATACATAAACATTTCTATTATCGCTAGCGCCGCATTTAAGTGAAGCGAAAACCATGAACTTGTCAAACGAATTATTTATTTTATATAATAAATATATAGCTTAATTTCTACAATGCTGTATGTCTGTGTATTATTGATTTCTTCTCGTTGATTGGCATTTCATTTGCATCATTCCATTTTTTATTCCATATTTATCGGTTGACGCAGTGGTTGGCAATCGGCTGCTGCGCTGCGTGTCGCGGGTTCGACCCCGCACAGAACAAATATTTGTATGGCCTTCAGATAGTTGTCCCGGGTCTGACTGTTTGTGTGCAACTTGAAATGTTTGTAAACGCACCCTCAATACAGGAGAAATTCCTAGTGTGGGGCAACGTTAAAAAAAAAACTGATAACACCTGAAACGAAGTCGCGGCACAAAACTAGTCTCTCCCACACCTGACTGATTAGAAATGATTAGTAGTAATCGTTTTATATACGGTGGTGCTGATTAATTAAACATAATCCGGCATGCGCACTTATGTTCACATACACATGTTATGTACTATCACGCTTCAAAATGTAAGGGTATGCTGAGATGCTATAGAACATATCCCTATTTCCTTTTTAGAGCAGTTTTTTTTTAATGATGGGTCTTCCTTCCAAAGAAGTACCATCATTTTAAAAAAAACTGCTGTGTCTGTGCGTTAAAAAAAAACTGTTGCTGCATCATCTTCTAACGAAGTTCAGGTTCGAAGTTGATGCAGCAGCAGTAGAAGATGCGACCGCTACCGTTGAAAACAAAGAAGCAAATATCGAAGATGCCGACGCAACTATACAAGGTGTTGTTTTGCATCCTCGTCAAAATTCAGGATGTTGTCACAAAAGACCTAAATAATCAATTAAAATTACGGTACCAAGTTAATTATTAATACACGCTGATTTTTTTGGTTGTTTAAGTTTGTCAATATTACAGAATAACCCTCTTAACGTGGGTTAGGGAACAAGATTTTATCGAATAAACGTTTGAGATTGTTTGAATGTGTGAAAGCGTGGGTATAAGTCGAGGATCAGACGGGCTGCGTTTAAAACAAGGGTGGGTTACACTTACCGATTTTCGTAAATAAGAATAAAAATAAAATACCTACCCATTTTATTATTGATTCGGGACGAGAATCATAAGCACAGTTACCTCCTTGAATTTGACGAGGATGCATAACAACACCTTGTAGAACCAGAAGAGACGGTAGAATCTAGAGCTAACACTGTAGAAGATGTTTCTGCAACAGTTGAAGAAAGAGTCGCTCCATTTCCTTTATAGAGCAGTTTTTTTTGTTTCAACTCCTGTCCCACTCTCTGACCTCCAATCTTATCTTTTCTCTCCGAAAATATACTGTCAAGGTGTACTAAAAGCATGCACCGACTTCGTGGAAACGGCAAAACTTTAGGCCAAACCACAGCAAGCAATTTTTACGGTTAAATGATAAAAGGCAAAAACGGATCCCTTAAAATTTCGTCATATCCGTCTGGCCGTCCGCCTGGACGTCACACAGGCGTCAGGTTAGGAAGAGGGTTACGTTCGGAATAAATATTATATTTTTTCCAAGTTCCTAACCTAACCCGCGACCGGGTTAGGATTTCGGGTCAGGTTCGGAATAATCCTTTTATATTCCGAAACTATTAACACTATATCGAAGAAAATACTGTGACATAGAAATAACTTTGTCAATACTGATGACATAAAACGCAGTAGTCGGGTCCGGGGTCCAAACTGACGGTGGTAATAGGTCCAGAAACAAGAACCTCCTCATTACGTAGGACCACATTCAGGAACAGGTACTTGGTATAACCCTCAGACCCTCAAATCCGCTCTTTTATACACACCATTTTGGTCGTGTAAAGAGGATGAGTGAAAGGCGACTAACAAAAGGTATTTACAAGGCAGATGTGAGTGGTAACGCCGGGAGGGGACGTCCTAGAAGGTCATACACTGACCTTATTGGTGAGGGTCTTCAGAAAGGTCAGGTGCAAAGAAGTGTTTAAGAATCGTAGCAGGTGGCGTTCTGTGGTTTTTGCCCTTGAAAAATGGCGTGAGATTATGTATGTATGATAATCACTAAAGACTCGGCAGCTGTATTTTCAGAATCAAAATCATTTATTTCAAGTATGTCAGTTACAGGCACTTTTGAATAGTCGAAAAACAATAAAAATGAAGCTTATACTGTAATAACTGTGAAAGTACTGTACTTGCCCATTCCAAAGCGTAGATCTCTATTGAGAAGAATGGGCAAGAAACTCCATGGACCCTCTTTTAAATCAGAATCTTGTTACAAAACCTTGGTTTCATCATTCATGTTGACATGGTACATTATGTGAGAACGATGTAGCAAGACGTGCACGTTAAAAGTGTCCATAGTAAAAACAAAAAGAACAATTAAAAGATAAAATAATTAGTTCGAAATGAGCCGTGGCAGCTATGAGACCAGGCACAACTGACAGCGCCCGTTCACGAACATGACGCATGGATCAGCCATCATTCAGAGCACAGTCACTGAGGCTTGGTTGTAGCCTTGTTGAAATCAGACGAATGACCGGCCATCCACTACTACAAGCTGAGGAGCTGCTGAGGATGAGGATACTTTTAAGAATTCAGTAAGAAGGTTTCACAGCATCATCATCATCATACAAGCCCGAAATCACCTCCTGCTGGGTATAGTCCTCTCCTTTTGTCTGCCACACTTCCCGGTTCTATCCGTCCCTTATCCTGGTGTTGCCCGCGACTTTGACGATATCGTCGACCCAACGAGCTTTAGGACGGTCCTGGCTTCTTTGGCCACCACACCGTCTAAGCCTTGCTCCATCGGCCATCTCTCGCGCCTAGCCAGAAGTCCTGCCTACATAAATACAGCATACCGAATGTTAAAATGACATACCGGAAAAGAAACACCACACTGCGTTCCAGAACTCAAATTGCTGACGTAGCTTATAAAACTGCGAGACTACAATGTGACTGGGCAGGCCATGTCTGCCGCCGCGGGCCCTAATATCGCAAGACAGGAGTCATGAGACAGCTAGACAGGATCACGGCAGACCGAGAAGAGCTTAATTTCGTTGCGGGATCCAAGACAGTTAAATTGTTTCTCTGGGACTTCGTAGAGCTTTATTGTCTCGTCGCTTTTCTGCTGGTCGCCTCTGTTGATTCTTACTTACAGGAGTTGCAGTAGTTTGGGAATAGTATGGCGGAATTGCCCAAAAAGACCAAGGAGAAGATGGTGGGACGCCTTGGATGTCTTCCTTGCAAAATAAGCGAATCCTCTCTCAAATAAACTCACTTTGATTTAGTTATCACTAGATTCATGTCGCACTACCGTGATGTCGAACTTCAGATTATCGCACCAGGGTGATGTCTAGCTAAAGTTTGTCGCACAAGCGTGCATTCGACCTATAGTGAGTCGCAGTACAGGTTTATCGCACAAGCGTTAATCGCGCTTCCTTGTGTCGACCTCACGTTATACAGTCAAGAAGCACACCATCGAGAGAAGTAGAAGGAATGGGGGGTGGCCTTTACCCAGGAGTGGCACATCATCATCATCGTTTCAGCCGAAAGCCGCCCGCGCGAAAACTGCTGGACATAGGCCTCCCCCAAGTGTCGCCACATTATCCGGTCCCGTGCGACTCGAATCCAGCGGATCCCCGCAACGATCACCAGGTCATCAGTCCACCTAGTGGGAGGCCTTCCAACATTGGTATTGAGTGGTATATTACGGGCTAACTGAAAATCTAGATGGTTCCGTATCAATCCACTTTGAACCAAAGCTCCGATTAACAAAATTCGCAGCTATCCGCCACGCTATTTCACGCTCACACAGATTCTAGTGCGTTGTATAAATACCTGCGCAGGCGCGGGTACAGTGCGCACTCGCCTAGCACAGATGTACCTACTCGTTGGTAAGTACTGCCTGCAATAAATTAACAAAGTTTTATTTTTAATGGTTTAGTGGAAAAGTGCTCTTTGTCGCGCCGAAGAGAAATTATTATTCTCCCAAAGCGTTTTTATGTTATTTTTAGTCACCTCACTCGTTAATTTTGTTTTCTTGAACAGTTTTACATCCAGTTATCTGTTAAATAGTATCAATTACCAATGACAAAAGAAATCTTAGCCTTAAAATTCGGTATTTTAGAAATAATTGAGAAAAAAAAACAAAATGGCGTTTAATGGATCCACACAAAACTATTACGCCACAATATAAAATCGGTGAATTTCACGATAATAATAAACGAAAAAAAAAAATAGAATGGTTTTTTTTTTATAAATAAAATGTCGCGTCCTTATTTTTTATTTTAACTTTCTTCTCCACATCTCTTTTAAATCAATTCCGATCACTAAAACTTCCTTCCACCTTATTGTCCAATTTTATTCAGTCTTTCGCTCACTTAGTATTTCAGTCCGCCATAATCAGTATTTTTGACAGCCTGATTTTGAATTTATAGTCGATCGTTTAAATACTACCCTAATATAAATAACCACAGATTTTTTTTCCATAAAATTGTAAGTGTAGTTAATCAATCTTTATATTGACATTGTTTTTTACTATTATTTTACTTAGCATCTCTAATGTTTTTTACACTTTTGCATGCCTTCTGGTTAAATATGTTTATTATATTTTTTATGTCACCGTGTTTTGTACCCATATTTGCAAAATAAAGTAAATTTTAGCACAGATAAGTTAACCTATTTGGTTAACTTATCTGTACTAAAATTTACTTTATTTTACACCAAAATTGAAACAGAATGGTTTTACAATATTGCTAATCTGACGACTAGATCAACGACTAAAACTAACGAAAAGGACTACAACGATTTCCTTCTGTTCCAGCCTTGTGTCTCTTGTGTGGCTGGGTGGCGCCGCACGCATGCCGCAGCGTCGAGACCCGCGAGCCTCCTTCCGAGGACCTGGAACCCTTCATGGCCCACCACCATCATGAGGGCAACATCGCTGAACTCCTCATACCACTCCTCGAACGCAGCCTAGCACAGAGCGAAGCTAGAGACAACGAAAGAGCGCACAGAAGGAGCAAAAAAGGCAAAAAGGTCATCCAAGTCCTACCCTACCGAGGTTCTGAAGAACATAAGCGAAAAGGATGGAGGAAACTTAACTCCCATAAGAAGCAAGTTGTAGAAATTACTCCGTTACACGGTAAGAATGGAGCTAAACCACTAGCGTATATCCTGTCAGCTGCTAAGCCAAAACATGTTGACCGTGCTGAAACAAATGATGATGTCAGTTCTTCTAACACGTCTGAATTGGAACATAATAAATCTACTAGTGAGGAACAGCAGTCTTCTCAGGAAAAGGAAAATAGTGAGGATTTGAATGCAAATACGCTTAGGACTGCCGATGATGCTGACTCTTCTAGCGTTTCAAGCAATGTACAATCCAGCGAAGATGCGAACAGTAAGGCATCTAAAGATGTAAGCACCAGTGATAAAGAAGGCGAGGATGCTACTGTTGAAAGCGATGCAACCGTTGAAAGATCTGGAGACAAGAAAGTTGTTATCATTGAAGAGAGTGAAGATGAAGAGGTTACGCCTGAATCAATGAATGAATTGCTTCATAAACATTTTCATCCAGTTAAACCAGTCACTTTGGCCGCTACTATAGAAAGAGATGGTGAAACAGTAGAAAATGAAGAGGCTACCGTGAAAAACGTTAGAGCAACGGTCGAAGATGAAGCAGCAACAGTAGAAGATGCGACCGCTACCACAGAAGACAAAAAAGCATACGCAACTGTAGAAGTAGACGCAACAGTAGAAGCCGCAGATGCGACAGTAGAAGCTAGGGCTGCAAGTATAGAAGATGTTGGAGCCACTGTTGAAGATGTTGGAGCAACAGTTGAAGGAAGAGCTGCTACCGTAGAAGATATGGCAGCAACAGTAGAAAACCACTATGTTACCGTAGAAGACCAGGCAGTTACCAAAGAAGATGTTGAGGCAACCATAGAGGGTAAAGCAGTTATTTTTGAAGAAGGCGAGGCAACTGTAGAAGACCAACTTGCAGTAGGCGACGCTATTGTCGAAAGAGCTGCAGCAACTATAGAAGCAGATGCAAATGTTGAAAAAGATGCTACCATCGAAGACGCCACTGTTGAAAGAGCAGCTACAATCGAAGATACTGACACGCATCTAAACCATGTTCGCTCACACATCAACTCACACAACATAGTAAACGGTGTTTCAGATATCAACAATTTAATCAACACTATCGGTAGGGCAGCAACTGTCGAAAACGAAGACACAGTTGAAAATGAGCAGGATTATATAGAAAATGATATAGTCATATCTAGAGGACATCATGAATCTAACTCCGCTGACAAAAGTATTAGCAAACTCTTCAATGATAGGGCTAGAGACATAATTGAATTGATACAGTCCTCGGTAGAAGCAAGTACAGCGCCACAGAGAGACTGCGTTGAAAATGCAGAAAAGCATCATGACCATAAATCTTATAGGCTTTCCTTCTTGTTCAACAAGTAATTTGATGGAGTATCTATATGGATAAGATGTATATTGAAGATGATTAAAACAGGGAATAGGCTAGAGGGGGAAAACTCAACCTTTGGCTGTGTTATCATTTCTGCTTGTATTTTACCAACTATGTTGGGTCGACTTCCAGTCTAACCAGAAGCAGCTGAATACCAGTATTTTACATGAAAAACAGTTACTGGTTAAAACTGGAGTGAAATCTCATGAATGTAATTTTCATCCTATAATTTATGTTATCGTTTAATATGTACGTCTTTTTAAAACGACATTTGCAAGCATTATTTGAATTCGAGTATTCTAAGCTTAATAAGCAATATTTTTATTACAAGTAGATTTTAAAACGAACATCATAAAATGTAAAAAAAATGTATTCAAGCCGAAATGCCGTGATTGTAGGAAATAGTTAGAATTTAGTAAAAACATATTTACAGTTTGCAGTAATACACAATAGAGTATATCTGTTTGATAGGGACCGTGAACATCCGTACAGATCATTGTAATCTGAATCTCTTCAAAGTTCGAGTGCTAAGTCATCGCTTCACATCAGGCGAAAAAAAACCATCATATCAACCCAAACATGTAGCATTAAAATGTTATTTTGAAACTACCAATCTTTTAGTTTTTTTTTTCTTTCAGACTATAAATTAAACCATACTACTTGTTATTTGGCAAAACAAGTAGTTGCTTATCATATTTAGTTTGAAATTATTTATCTTGACGATCTCAGACTATTATGCAAGCATCGTCCGTATGGCTTCTTAATAAATGTATTATTTTAATCATGATTTTGTTTTATTAATACATCCAACGATATTTTTTGTGACATAATCATTCTCCTGCACTTATCCCAATTTATTTGGGGTCAGCGCAGCATGTCCTCTTTTCCATACTTCTCTATTACTCGTCATCTCAGCAGATACCTCCTTTCTCAACCTTCACACAGTCGATCCATCGTTTCTTTGATCTTCCTGTACTCTTATAGCCATCCACATACATACTCAAATCTATCGTCGCGACATTTTCCTCATTCCTCCGCATCACATGCCCATACCACGACAACCGATTAGCACGCAACTTTTCAGTCACCGGCGCAACTTTCAGACTTCCGCTATGTACTCCTCCTATTCCTTATTCTATCCTTTCGCGTTATACCATAAATCTTCCTTAGCTTACTCTTCTAAGCCACATTCAAAATGCCTTTCTTTCATCCCTTTTGCGGCCCAACATTCTGATCCTAAGAGGACCGTGCCATCTCGCGCTATGGCTCTGGAACTGAAGAGACCGCCGAAATCGCAGAACATGTATTCAGTTTTAGTTCTGCTGATTTTCAAAACCTAAATAACTACCAAATATCCCAAACAGCAGAAAAAAAGTACACTCTTTCATTTTAATATAAAAATACTAACATTTTTACAAATATGGAATCATAAAACCTGATAAACTTATTACAAGCAACTATTTTTTATTTCCAATTCAATAAAATTGTTACTGTACTACAAAAATGTTATTGATAATAAAACTAAAATAGTAACTACTTTTAAACTTAAGTAAAATAATCTTTTTAAAAATCCAGTGCTTAGCAAGAATTTTTAATGAAATGTTAGATCTAAAAATACTACTCTGTATAAATAATTATGGACTGATGAATCAAATTATTTAGGGATGAAAAACTATGCTATTACTAATAATAAGTTTATTTTTACACTATGACGTGATTAGTTGCGTCGATTATGAGAAATGTAAGATTTTTTTTTTGTATTTACTGACACAAGTTCATTCATTTGTTATCTGCTGCAAGATACGTGCCCGCTTGAACGTGCTCATGGCCAAGGAGTAAATGACAAATTCATAAATAAATGTCCCAATAACCATGTAATTGAAGACGATCAACCGAGTAGGAGTGGCACAAAAGGCCATGGAGCGAGTCATGCTCGGCATAACCCTCTTAGTACGTAACAACGAAATTCGCCGTCGGACGAAAGTCTACAGCCCAGCGGTACACCGCAAGTGGACCTCGGCAGGACATTGGCTAGACGCAGAGATGGTCGATGGGGCAAGGCTTTGTCCGAGTGATAATGTAAGGCCGAGGAAACCGGCCTAAAACTCGTTGGGTCGACGACATCGGTAAACACCTAAGAAGCACAGAACTGGGAAGTGTGGTGGAAGAAAGGGGAGGCCTATATCCAGCAGTGGGTGATCCGCGCTGATATGATAATCATCATCATCATCATCAGCCTATAATGTTCTCACTGCTGGGACTAAGGCCTCCTCTCTATAAGAGGGAGTGGGCTATAATCCACCACGCAGGCCTATTGCGGGTACAGATGTCACATGACTTCGAGGTTTTAGCTGTAGGGCATTCCGGTTTCCTTACGATGATTTCCTTCACCGTTTTTGTTACCAAGGACATCATTCTAAATAAATAAAAAAAATCATAGGTAATTTTAAAAAACTGCTGTTCCATACATTTTGATCTTGTAGGTAGTTATTGCACTTTTGTAGGAAACTGCATTTTTTTTTAAATATCCTATAGAAAAGTTCATAATGATGTAGTCAATACGTGATAACCGTTTGTACGTCGGTGGATTCCACCTTACATCATCTTAATTCCAGCAATATTCAACGAAACCATTCTAATGAAACAACACCACAAAAACTATCTCGAAGTGAAGACCTTTATCAAAGAAGCACAAAAGAAATTCCACGAAGATTCTACTTCAAGAGTAGGCTACCAACATGACATCACAAGAGGCATACAGTCAGACAACACAAATTTGTGGTACAACACTTCTACAATTGACCTGAATCTAAACACCCTTCACTTTGTTTCTTTTGTCAGAGCACGACCGACTTTTCCAGTCTCCATCACCCCATATACCACCGAAATAAATGCTCATCACTTGAAATGGGAAGAAATCTTTCCCCTTCAAACAACGATAAAAACTGTACCGAGACTCCGTATCGGTACTAAAGTATCTTCTACACAGAAACTCCCGTCAAAAGGAGGTTTAAAAATAACCTTGGCAAGTCCAAAGTATCAAAAACATTTTGGTCCTACATTAGTACCGGATATATCGAAACCCCTTAATAATCTTGCCGTAAAATCCACGACGAAAAACCGGCCAAAACCAAAAGTACCTTCGAAAACGTTTAAACCAAGTCTTAAGAAGCAAAAATCTTTTCGTACTACCCACAAGCCTAATTCACACAACTGCACAAGACCATTCCATCCCAAGTCAACATTTCGTCCACATACCTCTCTTAAAGGTCATTCTGGCAAAGGTTTTAAATTTAATCGGTCTGTTATAACCCGAAATGAAGAATATAAGAAGAAATGGCTCCGAGCGATTACTACTCATGCACCATTTGCAAATTGGTTCCAAACCTTAGCCATGAAGCTTGGATTTTCACCGAGCTACGCTGTACCAAGTAAGAATTTAATGTGCATTTTGAAACTAGCGAAGAAAATGTTTTCTTCGCTAGTTTCCTCGACATAAAGTATGTACTTTATGTCGAGGAAAGTGTTGAGTAAGAATGTGGATGGCTATAAGAGTAGACACCACAGAAACGATGGATGGACTGTGTGAAGAAGGATATTATGGCGAGTATTTTCCTCGTTTTTGTGACATTTTTTATTGATGCTCCGCTTCTGTTGGTCGTAGCGTGATGTTATATAGCCTATAGCCTTCCTCGATAAATGTGCTCCCTTTTTTTTTTAACGGATGGGAAATCATCAAATGACTTCTCTCGCTCTGGGCTGAGCGGGAGGGAGTGTCAGACTTGACTGACTAAAACCTACCCATGTTCCTTCTTAGCCCTTTGTGTTCCAGAGCCGCGGTATCTCTTTCGAACAACCCGCAGCCCATAAATGTGCTCCCTCAAATAATGTTTCAATTCAAACCAGTACTTCCTTAGATACGCGCGTTCATACAAACAAGCTTTATAGATTTTGTCAATCGAAAATCTCTTCATTAATCATAACTATCACACCACCAGCCAAAGCCGCTTCTGATCCTGGAACCACTCTCTCTAAAACCCAAATCTCGGCTCCAAGCAAACAATTGAAGACCGATTCCAAACATCAAGAACAGACCTTTTACCGCAATGACTATCTAATGCCAAAGACCGCAACCAAGGTTGATAACTATAGTATATCAACTGCAACAACAAAGAAAAAGAAGTTCTACATTGAAAATCATGGAGGTTTACTCCATTTGAGAACTATTGCGGAGGACGATGAAGCAAAGACCACGAGGTTTGGTGGCAGACTTGGGACTGTAGCAAAGGATGCAAATATAAAGATAATTGCAACGACTGGGTACATGCTGCAAAGAGGTTTGTTTCTCATCATATGCCTAGCTTTTACTTAAATATGTTGGGGTTCGTTTCCAGCCAGTTTTGCAGCTGAATAGCTAAGAGCTAAGAGGGCTGGATACTCCTATCCAGCCCTCTTAGCTCTTAGATACTCCTGCATATTAAGAGGAGACTCTAGTCCCGAGGAATTTAAAGAATAGGTATTTAGAGAAACTATTGCCGTCGCGCTGCGCCCGACCAAGCCCGTAAATGATAACTGCAGCTCAGGCTGATTTTACCTACAAATATCTTGACCAAAAGACGTTTTGTATTCCGCTGTTTTCTTCTTCAAATTAAACTGATCAAAATAATTCTTATATCAAAATTTAGAGGAAAAGTATATCTATGTTTCTCTTATTTTCTTTTTTGTTAAATCTTACTTAGTTTGTCTGATAGTCGTCTGAACATGGCGGTAAAAACGGTTTTTGGATTGTCATAATTCTTTTAGTGATTATGTTTTGAAAAAAAAAGAAAATAATAGGGGCATGTATAAACCTAATCAATAATACCTAATGATCTGATACCAATGATACCTACCAAATTATAGGGTTTTTGCAAAAAATATCATTGCTCTAGAGTGGAATACGTTTGCATGGAGAAAGGCCAACTAGAGATCCCTCTTAACATCACCAACCATAGTCCATGTTTCGTTCATGCGCTGCTGGAAATAAATCTCTATTTGATAGTGCTAAGCTTCACGTTTCTAGGCTTTTTCGTCCATTTTTTTTGTTCTGGGGTGGATTATCCTCTTGGACGTCCTTCTCACTGGAGAGAGCGGAGTGTCTATCAAGACTCTAACTGACCAAAAACCACCTCGGTGTTCCCATCCCACACTTGCACCGGGGCTCATGGGAACTAGTGCGCCTTCCACGATCCCAAACTAGTGCCGGCTCGAAGGCTTTCGGCCTAGCACAACTTGCTGATGATAATCTAGTTACAGAATCTATAAAAAAAAAAATTTCGCCCACATCCTCCTTACACGTCTCGATAGGACTGGTTCCCAGATCTTCCGGCTGCTGATCACCCGTAACGACTACAAAAATCATTGATTTTATTTCACAGAACAAAAACCAACAGCACTTAAAATCGCTTCAGAAAAGAAAAGTAGAAGATTACATTTAAAACCTACAAAGAGACACCACTATCTTCGTGACAAACCAATGGCAATACCAAGATATCACAGACATAAATACAGAGATTCAGAGGATAGTAACACAGACGTCCATCGAAGGAAACAAGAAGAAGAATATCCAATGTTGGGAAGCAGCATCGATTCACCGGAGCAAGTCTTTAAAAGGTACGAAAAGTGATGTTATATTCAACAAAACATCAGGCATAACGCCCCGAAGGGTGCGTCTTTTTTCATCTATATATATAAAAGAAAGTCGTGTTAGTTACACTATTTATAACTCAAGAACGGCTGAACCGATTTGACTGAAAATTGGTGGGGAGGTAGCTTAGAACCAGGAGACGGACATAGGATACGGTAGGGTAGGTAGGGTAGGGTAGGGTAGGTAGGTAGGGTAGGGTAGGTAGGTAGGGTAGGTAGGTAGGGTAGGTAGGTAGGGTAGGGTAGGTAGGTAGGTAGGGTAGGTAGGTAGGGTAGGGTAGGTAGGTAGGGTAAGGTAGGTAGGTAGGTAGGGTAGGGTAGGTAGGGTAGGGTAGGTAGGTAGGGTAGGGTAGGTAGGTAGGGTAGGGTAGGTAGGTAGGGTAGGGTAGGGTAGGTAGGTAGGGTAGGGTAGGTAGGTAGGGTAGGGTAGGTAGGTAGGGTAGGGTAGGTAGTAAGGGTAGGGTAGGGTAGGGTAGAGTAGGTAGGTAGGGTAGGGTAGAGTAGGTAGGTAGGTAGCGTAGGGTAGGGTAGGTAGGATAGGGTAGGTAGGTCGGATAGGGTAGGTGGGTAGTAAAAAGTGCATTGCAACGCATGCTGGGTACAGCTAGTATAAGTATAAATAAAGTATATATAATTTCTAAAGATATAACATTTATATACTCTAAAACTTATTTTGTATAACGTTATTGGATATAACGTTTATCTCATTTAAAATAATTAGGCCTATCGTTTAAAATCTATAGGTAATATTGATACCATCTTTATGGTTAACACCCCGATTCAAGCGACTCGGATGGGTTATACGGACCGGAGTGTCAGGTCCCCTCTATGTTGGCAAATCATTTGGGTTAGGTTTGGTTAGAACAGTGACCATTAACGCGCGAGGGCGAACGAGTGAAGCGAGCGTGCTGCGGGAGCGGCGTGACAGAAACGAATCGCTGCAAAACCGACTCCACGTAGTCTTGTCTGCCCTACCCCAAGAGTGTTATTTAAATTCGCGTAGGCGCGGAGTGGCGAGGCGGCCCACGAGCTAAGGGGTTGGTTGGTGGTTTTAACACTCGCCGCCATGGCTCAGGCTCGAAAAATATCAGCTGCCCCATACATTTGGGTCGAATAGGTATTTAAATTTTGTATGGAGCAGCAGAAAATGTTTTCGCTATTACGATGTTTGTCCGATAGAGAAATATGTTCAGCTTGATGGTCTGTAGCACACCCCTAAGTATGTTAATACCCTTTTTGTTACACGTTGTGTATCAGAGGTACCATTTATTTTCATTTCAGCAGGAAACATGGAGAGCCAGCAAACCCATCAAAAGCGATATTACAGTTCGCCAAAGTCGATGATACAGAACCCGAAAATCTTTCTTTTCTAAAACAAACACAATATGAATCTAGACGTAAAGAAAAGGCTCAAAAAGATAAAATATCTCTCTTCAAGCAAGTTAAAGAGACTTTAAAACAAGTTGAGTCAAGGCAGAAAGCAAAAAGATTGAAAATTAAAGCTGAGCTGATCCGAAAGATCGTCGAAGTTTCGAGTTACAGTGATGAAGAAGAATCTCTGAGGAAGAGCTTGGTTCAGGCACTACAATACGGGAATATGACATGAAGAGGAAGCGCACGGCAGGGAGCGAAAATCATTTCTTTTTAATTTTTCTACAATTTGCAGGGCAATGTCAAGCTGTATGTTAAACAAAATATTTTTTTGCGACTGTACACGTATGTGGTTACAGAATTATAATCATTCAAATCATCAATACTATTTATTTTTCAGAACTTTTCCATTCACTTGGAAATTCTCCTGTACCGTAGGTACGTTTACAAACAAGTAAAACACGCCCTACACATTTTTCATTTTAATATAAAAAATAATAACATTTTTATGGAATCATAAAACTTGTTACAGAACATACAACGATTATTTTTTTTTCATATTCAATAAAAATATTACTAAAATTTTACTGATAATAAAAATGAAATAGTAAATTCTTTGAAATATAGTTGGAGTTTTTTTGTGACTTCAAAAATAATCGTAAAAAAAAACATGGGCATATTCCAGCCAAAAACGAATTTATCTTCCAAATTAATATTTGACATTATCATGATTGGATATCAAATACTTAATAGAAGTATTTAGTGGTATTAAGTATTTATTTTAAAAATTTGAACAATCGAATCGTTATTTTTTTAATGTGACAACCTGTGCTTACTTCTAAATTCTCGCACTGCAAAACCTACAACACGTCTGCAAAATTAATAAATCATTGATCATTCAAAATAATTGTACCTTCCCTACCGGGGAAATCGGTTAAAATATGGCAGTGCATATCTTAAATAGGTAACACCAAAGGAAACAAAGCATGATTTTGTTAAGCTTAAGTATATTTCTTCAGTATGATTTACTGCAGTGTGTTGTATTTGAAAATGGTACGTGTTTTGTATATTTTTCCTTCTCCAAATCATCTTTCTCTTGCCCTTATAGCAATTCATTTGGGGTCGGCGCAGCATGTCTTCTAATTCTTCCATACTTCTCTATTACTTGTCATCTCATGAGACACCTCCTTTCTTGCCATATCATCCTTCACACAGTCCATCCATCGTTTCTCTGGTCTTACTCTACTCTTATACCCCATCTCCATCCTTATTCATACTCACTACTTGCCTCATCGATTAGAATGTCCGTCTTATGTCGTGTTGACGGCGCGTTCGTGTTCCACGGGATTATTCCGAACCTGACCCGAAATCCTAACCCGGTCGCGGGTTAGGTTAGGAACTTGGAAAAAAATATAATATTTATTCCGAACGTAACCCTCTTCCTAACCTGACCCGATTTATCATTCCTATCATAACCCGACGCGCACCTCAGGGAAATGTCAGCAAATCGGAAGGTGTCCGAGAGGGCCGATGCCTGCCAGGGCTTCGGACTGTTTGAAAGAGATACCGTGGCCCTGGAACACAAAGGGCTAAGAAGGAACATGGATTGGTTTTAGTCAGTTCAAGTCTGATACTCTCTCCCGCTCCGCCCAGATCAGGTTATTTGATGATTTCCCATCCGTAAAAAAAAGGCAATCGAATAACACCGTGTGGTTTTAGTCAGTAGGGACCTGACAGATCCCTTCGCTCCCCCAGGGCGGAGAACATCCATAAAGATTTCCATTATAACTGATAGCCTTAGTGATGTGACCGTTGGACTGTGAGTCAGTGCCTTGGGTTCGAACTTGAAACCAAGTTCGAACCCAAGGCACGCACCTCTGATTTTTCGGTTTTCATATGCGTATTCTATAGCTATCACTTGTTCCGGTAAAAGCCACCAGCATGCCTGAGAGATATTTCTCGACAGCATATAAAGCAAAGTCCGAGGTCCATGGGTGGCATAAAAACTCTGACGCCAGGCTAAACACTTAACACACGACGAAGAAGATGTATAACTTCCCTATCAAAAAGGTTTAAGCTTAAAAACCTTATTTACAAGAAACCTTAATTCCAGCTGACTTTAACGGTCTCCTGAGAGCACACAACCAGAACAGCTCTCTCCGGAATAATACTCAAGCAGTCTACCAGCTGAGCCCCATCACTCCGGAGTACGCCTTCTTCACTCCTCAAAATAACTTTCGTAAGTATTAAGGGAGTAAATACACTTTATACTGAGCCCAGAGGTACTGGTCCTGGGAACCTTCTAGTTATGGAGATACCTATTGGACGTCAAAGTTCTAATGCGGCATCGAACAAGGTTGCGTTAAATGTTTAACGCTACCATGGAGGGAGTATGAAAGCACTGTTGCGTTAAACGTTCAACGCTCCTGGGGAGGGAGGATAGAAAGAGACTGCGAGAGTGAATGCGTGGCACTCGAGCGCATGCGTGTAGTATACCTGTTACAAGCCAGCGCGAGCGTTAGCATGATTTCACTAAAAATCAATTTCTACTCCTTCCTATTTTCATTTCCACATTACGAAGTTTCACTTCTTCCGCGCGGAGGGACTCCACGCACTATTTTTTTTTTAATTACAATCTTTTAATGTGTAACTTCACTTTAAATATGTCCATGACCACACAAAATGACACTCGCACCCATCACCCCATTTTTTGAGTGCATTGAGTCCTAACGCAAAACGTGATTTTTCACCCCAGCAAGAAAAGTCCCCGCAATCATTTTTGCGTAGGGTTACTTAGCTTGATGTACAGACTGCAAGGCTGACGGAAGCCTTCAGCCTTGCATGCAGTGTCCGTTTGCATCTCATATAGAAAGAAGAAAGAAAATTCGTTTATTATATGGTTCCAGGTCTTCCCAAGCTTTTAACTATATTCTCTTTTCTTTCTGGTATGCTTTATCGGGCTTTATCAGTGCAAGATTACATTCATACACACTCCCAACTGGTATCAACCATAAAACTGCAACCTCCATGTGGTTGCCGGAGTTCGCTTAGCTTCCGTCCAAACGAGGCACTCATCTAAATAAACAAATTTCTTAATTGCCATAAAAACAGGTTACATTTTTGTGAGACCCTGGCTCAAGGGCTAGTTTAAAGTACCTGTATTTCAGCAGCCAGAAATCTACCTGACTTTTTTTAACAACGTTGGGGACGGCATCCAGTCTAACCGAATGCAGCTGAATACGACTATTGATTTTATATGCAGTGTCTAACTATCTGATCATTAAGGTACAGTACGGTAAGTTAGTCTAGACTAGTTTGGACTAGCTTTCAGACTTTCGGGCTTGAAACTACAAGCCTTTGAACTCGTTAACTACGTCTCCTGAACTTCAACGCATACGCAGTACCAAAATATCCTCTAAGTTTCCCTTCAGATTATACCTTTCTATTTATCCCACAGAGGAGTATTCTTATAACGGAAGTAAAAAGACTCTTAACGCCGAAAGTCTCTTACTCCTGTCATGATGTTACTTGACTTAAAGAACAGAACACTTAGATATATGCGCAAAAAATGGGTTTTCTACTTCCTGAATTCTGATATAAGTTTTTAATCTGCCATGGTCACTAACACTATTCTTAACACTGAAACTTGTTAAATCATTGCGTTTGTAACAGTGCCGAAATATCAGGAACTGAAAACAAATAGTAAACAAGGTAAATATCCAGTTTTCAGTGTTAATGATACTGTATTCTGATTTCACATGACCTCTAAATAATCCAAAATATCTTCAAGATCTTTCACCAACAGCTAAAGAAATCCCACTTGAAACGCGACGATCACAAAATATACAAGACGACACACAAAATGAGATCTGCAAATTTGACTTCGAGGAATTCTTCTTCAGACATCATCGAACAACAAAAAAACATCAGGGGTTCACTGTACTAGACACCTCTAAAAAAAGCGAAGAAACACAAGAGATTCAAGAGAAGGGATCGGAGTTCAGTTCGAGAGCACGTGACACTTCTAAGAGAAGCAGCGCAGAATCTGAACAGGAAGAATTCACGTACATCACTTTAAACCAAAAGTCTGAGAACAGTTACCAAAGGTCTGAAGACAAAGCATCCGACTCTGGAGAATCAAATCAAGAAAGTTCTAAAGAATCAGAGTTCTTTACTACCAGAAATATACAAACCCCCCTACCAGCAATGCTAAGGACCAGACACACAGAGAAGACTACTGTAAAAAAGTGGAGACTGAAACCTAATCTTCTTCTACCGGTGACCAAGATAGATGATAGAAACGCTGGTAATGACAATGATGATAAAAAGATAACACCAGAAAAAAGCCAACAGGAATGGAATTTAGATGTTAAAAACGTTGGAAAGAAGAAAAAGCCACGTAAGAATAAGCACAAAGGGATTTTTGGGGATGATAAAGATTTATTTAGGATGATGAAACCAGGAAAGGATAAACTTGAAAGTGTATTTAGGATGCATGTTATGCCAAAAACGACGAATAAGATGTGGTTTTCCGACCGGATAAAAGTAAAATCTGAAGAGATCAGACCGTTAATTACGCGTACGTACTTTTCAAACATACTAATATTCTCGTTCGTTCTAAGTTCTTAAAAAGAGACTTTTTGAAGTCTTCCAACAAGTTTAACGCTACCATGGAGGGGGAATAGTTTCTGAAACTCACTAAGAGATGGCAGTATAACAAGATTTGTGACTACGTAGTTTTACTAGGTACGCAAGATGGTTTGCAGTCATGCATTCGACTCTTCGTTGTGACCTTCGCTCAATTTCCATGAGTAGAATAACCTCGATAAACTTATGTAATAAAACAAGAAAACAATACAAATTTATAAGCTCAATAAAATAACGAGAGTGAATGCGTGGCGCTAGAACGCATGCGTGTAGTATCAAAGTTTCACTTCTTCCGCGCGGAGGGACTCCACGCACTGATTTTATTTCGGCCCTCTTGAAATGTAAGTGAATATATTTTATCACTTAGTTAATAAAAACGTTTTGAATCAATAACAGTGAACAAAACTCTTTAATCACTGAACAAATTGTACGAATTAACTACATAAAATTAATAAAACGTGCTGACAAGAATATAACAAATCAAAGAATCCTTCGCTGCTTTTAGGATCTAACTTAGTCCCTCGAATTAAATTCCCTTTTTTCACTTGTTGTTTATTCTACTATTGTAATATATCCTAGTTTTCTTTTTCCGATGACCATAGCAGACGACAAGAACGCTGATATATTTAAAAAGAAGACACCACTAAAAAGTAAACCCAAATGGAATTTTGATGGTAATGATATGTTCAAAACCAGGAAGCCACGCAAACATAAGCACAAAGGCATCTTCGGTAACGATAAAGATATATTTAAGATGATGAGACCAAGAAATGTTAAACACAAAAATGCCCTGAGGATGCATGTCATATCAAAACCGACGAAAAAAATGTGGTATTCTGACCGCATGGAAATGGACCCTAAAATTCGAACCAAGCATACGAAAACTTTGATGCCTGCTGCTACCAGACAGCCCCTTAGACGTATGTACCATTCATTTATACTAATATAAGCGTGTGTAAAAATCGAGAGGACGAGCTCTTAGCTAAATAATAACAGCCACACGGGTCGATCTTTAAGGTTAAGCCGTGCTTTCCGAGGTTGCTCCGTGGATGGGTGACCATAATTACATACCGAGTTTCCGCCGTGTCTCAGAAAGCACGTGATGCCCCGTTGGTCCCGGCTGTCAATTATAGATCTTGGACAGTCGACGAGTAGTCAGAAGCCAAAAGTCTGAGATTCAGTCTTACCAACGGGTATCGTATTACCCAGTTATTGGGTTGTGGAGGTCAGATAGGCAGTCGCTTCATGTAAAATACTGATACTCAGCTGCATCCACTTAGACTGGAAGCCGACCCTAAAATAGTTTGAGAAAAGGCTAGGCAGATGATGAAGCGGGTATAAAAATATTCTTACCGAAGCTGAATGGAATTTGTTCTCCCAACCATTGTGATATTTTGTTTTGCTCTGGACCATATCTAGGTGCATACCATTAACACTCGTAAGACAGTACGAGTGGTACTTCGCAGGTTCGAACCCACACATACACTTTGCTTTTTGTATTTTATTTCAGACACAACCAATAATGACTGGAGTCACTATGACGAATCGAAGCAGGAACAAGGTATCATGGCAGCGATGATAAGTTATCAGGCTGAATGGCCATATAAGCCGCAGAACCGATGACCGTTGGGGTGTTCTTGAGTTGACACCGCGAATTGGCAAGCGTAAGGTGGGACGCCCTCAGGCTTGGTGGAACGACGATCTTCGGAGGGTGGCTGGTGGCAACTGAATGAGAGCCGAGAATTGAGTTAAGTGACGTGCGATTGAACAGGCCTATGTCCAGCAGTGGATTGCAGGCTGTTAAGGATTTTATTCCATCACCACTGCTCTTAAAAATGGTGCAGGAAAACATCGTGAGCGGCATGTCTGACATCAACCCGCATTGGGCCCGTGTGATGGACTACGGGCCGCTCCCTTTTGGAGGCTTCTGGAGGGTTGTGTGCAATGGGAATATATATTATTATATGGGATAGGCTGATTATGTTATGGGCAGTCTGCAATGGTTCCACTGCTTAGTCCCTGACACTCAAGCTGAACTATTCCGCGCTATTCCATCGCTCCACCGAGCCTGAGGGCGTCCCATCTTATGTTTCCAGATTCACGGTCTCAAGAACACGTCTACCCCAACGGGTATCAGTTCTACGGCTAACATGGCCGGCCCATTGCCACTTCAGCTTGCTTATTCTATAAGCTATGGCGATCACATCTAATCATTTCTCTTCTTCTAAGTTCTAACCTAACAGACAAATGCGTTGCTGTGGAGTTTCTTCCGCCCTTTCTTCCCAGCTAAAATACTAGGAAGTGGTCAAGAGCTTGCGAGCAGGATTTTCAATGGAATATTTTTTTAAATTAACGTGATCTAAATTACGAGCGAAAGCTTGTCAAAATTCGGGTAACAGCTAAATAAATGACTTGTGCTTTTCAGACACTACACGTCACGTCACAACAACGAGGTCCTCGCTCGAGTACTTGAGAGCGCCGTTGTCAAAGAACCATTTCTTCAAGATGATCGAACGTCGTCAGGAAGGATACATGATAGTGTTCCTGATTGAATTGATGCAAATCATCGCCACGAAGGACAAGAAATCTGTTCACGATGTTGTCAAGCATGCAGACCCGATTATACACCGGTATTTGTCATTTTTGTGTGAAAGCAGCGGTGGCCCAGTGGTGGCAATCCAGACTTACGAGCAGTAAGCCGTGGATTGGAACCCAGGCAGGCGCATTACTTAGTGTAATTGATTTCATCACCGCTGCCCTCAAAAACGGTGAAGGAAAACATCGTGAGGAAACCGGCATGACCTAGAATTAAAAATTCGAAGACATGTGACATCTACCAACCCGCACTGGGCCCGCGTGGTGGATTACTGCCCACTCCCTCTCATAGAGAGAAGGCCTGTATCCCAGCAGTGGGAACATTATAGGCTGATGATGATGATTTGTCATTTAACTTCTGCCTGGTTGGTCTAATGGTCGAGGAAGATACAGCCAAGCAGAAGTTGGAGTGGGCTGGCCAGGTAGCCACGCGGAGAGGTTGGCAAAGATCGTCACTCGCTGGACCCCTGACGATCGAAAACGCCAGCGAGGTAGACCGCGGCGGAAGTAGTGTGACGATCTGGTGGTTTCATGACGTATTAAAGCAGTATTGTTTTACTCTTCTTCCAGTGTGGGAAAGAGACGGAGCTATACATGATGTCTAGCGCCATCTCTTTCCCACACTAGAAAAGCAGTAAAACAATAATGTTTTAAGAACTCATGGTAAGCCACCAGATCGGAGATGTCAGCAAACCGGAAGGGGTCCGAAAGGGCCGATGCCTGCCAGGGCTGCGGGTTGTTCGAAAGTGATACCGCGGCCCTGGAACACAAAGGGCGAAGAAGGAACATGGGTGGGTTTTAGTCAGTACAAGTCTGACACTCCCTCCCGCTCCGACCAGAGCGGGAGAAGTCATTTAATGAATTCCCACCCGAAAAAAAAAAAAAAAATGGTAAGCCACCAGATCTTGTTTGTTTGTATAGTTATAGATGTAAATAAATCTTGGCATGTTTTGTGGTGGCCAAGGTAAAGCCAAAGAAAACAGGTGATCGGTCCGAACTCGTAAAAATGCACAGAACCTGGAAGTGTAGCAGGAGAAAGGGGAGGTCTATACCCAGATGTGGGATTTCAGGTTGATATGATGATGTTTTGTTACAGCCAAAGAAAACAGTTGCTGTGGTTAGGGCAACCACTCCTTGAAATCACCCAGCAGCTCGCTACCATGCTTAAAGTGACGGACATCACTGTCATACAAGGCAAGTTAGTTATCTTGTTAGATAAACAAGCGTGCCGGGAATCCTAACCTTATTTTGCACAAAGATTTCAATTATTGGATCGTGAAAAATCACGATTTACGGTAGTATCGCTGTGTATCGCTGTCGAAACATGGATGCATTGAATAATACGGCAGGTATTTAATTTAATTTCATTTATTCATTAAAGTGACAAAGACTCATCATTCAATACATAAAAATACACAAAAATTCAATAATAACAAATAATACACGACACACAATTAAATATACACAATACAAACTGAAATAAGAAATCAACATTCCACCTAACTGTCACAATTTATGTAGACAGCCGACGACTGCAGGTGACGTGCAAGTCACTGCAGCGTCGTATGTATGGACAGTCGAGCCTGTCGGCAATCATCATCAGTACGCTGTTCGGGCTGCCGCGCACCCTGCGCACCAGGGACGCGCTACGCTTACGCATTGTTGCATAAAAGCAGTCTACACGAGCGGCAGCGAACATGCCCGAGGCACTACAGTGTCGCGGCAGCCCCATCAACGCTCTGAATGCGTTGTGTTGCAGTATACAAATATAGTTATAACATTACAAACTTATATTTTTAAAAAAAAACTTGTGAAAATCTTGGAACTTTGTTGTAACTTATAGTTCCCAGGAATCTCAGGTGTAGTCTAAAAGAAAAAAAATCGCAATGACGAGGAGAGCAAGTGCCTTTCAATTTGGCTTCATGAAGAGTATTTGTACACACATTATAATTATTGGTGTGATGTTCTCAACAAATACGAAATGTGTTTTGCATTTATTTTCATTTTAATGCTGAGAAAAATGTTTTGTTATTTTATTCTGATGTCTTCCATATTGTTTACTTTTTAAAATTGTTATTTTATTCTATTCTAATTCTGACTAATTTCGTGTAGTTCTACTAGTTTCTAATATTTATTATAACTTGTAAGTGTGTGTAACTGTTAGTGTAGGTTGGTTTTAAATAAATAACATAAAAACATTATTCCCTGCAATCACGGGAAATTCTATGACATGGTCTAAAACAAAAGTCGCTTCCCGCTGTCTGTACGCTTAGATCTTTTAAACTACGCAACGGGTTTTGATGCAGTTTTCATAAATAGACAAAATGATTCAAGAGGAAGGTTTATATGTATAATACACACATTAATAGTAGATACACAGCTAAAACTCTAGGATGTGGCGGGCTTTTTGGGCGACTGTCTCTTATAATTTTGACGTTCAAAAAGTCCTGATTATCAGCCTAATTTGAATAAATGACTTTTGATTTTGAGATAATTTCACGCGGACGCAGGTTGCGGGCAACAGCTAGTCTCTTATACTATCATTCTCTCTAAAACAGCTGAAGCCACCAATATCTACAGCATGCTGCTGAAGCGTCATGAGAACCTACCAGTAGTCACCAACACGATCCTGGAATACGCAGAGACCATGTATGGAGATGACGAAGGAAAGGTTCTCTTTGATACTCTGACGGACTTCGTAGCTTTCCCTAACAGTAAGTGGGACATTATGATCTTTTTCTTTTCGTATGGTTAGCGCCTAACCTGGTGTAAGAGTTTTTATGCCGCCCGTAGGCAGCTGATCTTTTTTTTTATGTCGTTGTGGTGGATATCCTCGATGGATGTCTCCCGCCGTGGGGAGAGCGGAGGGGTCTGTCAGACTCGTACTGACTAAAACCACACCGGTATTCCCTCGCACACTTGCGTCAGAGGGCAGCGGGAACGAATGCGACTTCCGCTGCCCCGGACTAGTGCCGGTCCGCTTGACCAGTGTGGGCCTCATGCCTGGGGGGAGTGAGGTGTAATCCCCCCGTTACGTCTGTGAGAGGCGCGCGTGGAACACTACGCGCCACCGTCTCGGGTCCATTATGATAGGGGGCGACGGATGTCCCCGAATCCGACGCCCCTGGACATGTTTAAGGGGCCGGATGCCCGGTGCGTTTGCTGCGGGATGGGAAGGAATTCTAGATCTCCCTCTCCCTTTCCGCAGCTTCCTTCTGCGACATAACGGTTTCGCAGAAGGACACCACCGCGTCCCAGGACTCTGTGCTGTCGACCATCGCGCGAATATGCGAATATGCCGCGCCAGTGCAGACAGTGGACGCAGTGATGGCACCGAGCGTCCGGCTCCCTGCTTATGCGACACAAGTATTTCCCGAAGCAGTGCGTCGTCCGAAACGTCAGGGAGCCGATAGGCCGCTGATTTGGCTTTACATGCCATCGAGAAACATTTCTCAGGCATGCTGGTTTCCTCATGATGATTTCCTTCATGGTTGTGTGCTCGGAGGTCAGCTGGAAGTAAGGTTTCTTGTAAATAAGTTTTTAAGCTTTTTTGATAGGGAAGTTATATTTATTTGAGAGCAGGCGTGGCCCAGTTGTGGCAGCCCCAATTTACGAGCAGTAAGCCTTGGGTTCGAAACCAGGCACGCTCATTACTTTGTGTAATTTATTTCATCACCGCTGCCCTCAAAAACGGTGAAAGAAAACATCGTGAGGAAACCGGCATGTCCTAGAACCAAAAAATCGAAGACACGTGACATCTGTCAACCCGCACTGGCCCGAGTGGTGGATTACAGCCCACTCCCTCTCATAGAGAGGAGGTCTCCTAACCTGATGTCAGAGTTTTTATGTCACCCATGGGCCTCTGACTTGGCTTTATAAGCTGTCGAGAAATATCTCTCAGGCATGCTGGTCTCCTCACGATGTTTTCCTTCACCGAAGCAAGTGATAATAATACAATACGCACATGAATCTAAAAAATCAGAGGTCTTGTCTTGTCTTGGGTTCGAAACTTCGAACTTGACCTGACTATGACTTGGCCATCATGATGAGAAGGAAGCATTGCTCTACTGCTTGAAAGCTCATCACCTAAATTAAACGTAGTTAATTTTCTACGGGCCAGAGTTGTCATGCAGTGGGTGGCAGATGACGGGCGTTGTCACTGAGTCAGGCCGAGAAAATGCCGGCACGACGACTTACAGGCGTTTGTAAGAGGTTAAAAAGAGGGTAAAAGAATCACGTAAATCGAACCAGTAAACACGGAGAAATCGGTGTAGCTACCTCCTTTTTTAAAAGTAACGGTTAAAAACATTGGTTGTCAAAAAAAAAACTTCCTCAATCTTTTTTTTCTTTTTCCAGTTCCTTTATCTGGCTATTGGCTCTGCAACAGCCTCATAAACGCTTTCTTGAGACCGTTTCGACGTCTGAGAGACACCCAGCAACTTGCAGAACTAGTGGACTCTGTCAACCTGGCCTTTAGTAGCCAGCAGTACCCTTTAAGGTCTGATCAGCAGGCACCACATAACAGCTATAGAGGACTTGGTACACAAACGGATGGCCCAGCTGTCGGTAAGAAGCCATTGTCGACTTCAGACAAGTACCATTAAAACCATACACACCATAAAAAACCGGCCAAGTGCGAGTCGGACTCGCGTTCGAGGGTTCCGTTACATTATTTAGAAAAACGAGCAAAACAATCTGTTTGCCTTTTTTGCCCTTCAATATTTATTTTATTCTGTTTTTAGTATTTGTTGGTATAGCATCAAAAGAAATACATAATATGTAGAAATTTCAACTAGCTAACATCACAGTTCATGAGATACAGCCTGGTGACAGACGGACAGCGAAGTCTCAGTCATAGGGGTAAGTTGGGAAAATGGCTGAGTGCAAATCATCAGCCTATAATGTTCCCACTGCTGGGACACAGGCCTCCTCTCTATGAGAGGGAGTCGGCTGTAAACCACCACGCGGGCCCAGTGCGGGTTGGTAGATGTCACATGTCTTTGAATTTTTAGTTCTATGATATGTCGGTTTCCTCACGATGTTTTCCTTCACCGTTTTTGAGAGCAGCGGTGATGAAATAAATAACACAAAGTAAGGTGAGTGCCTGGGTTCGAACCCACGGCTTACTGCTCGTAAGTCGGGGCTGCCACTGCTGGACCACCGCTGCTCTCGGCATTCAGGGTGCTGCTAAAATATTCAGTCATGATTTTGAATGAAGGTTACGTTCAAGATTGAAAAGGGTTTTTTCAACCGTCTTTTATATACCCACAGATAATCACCCATTACCTCAGAAGGATTCCATCATACAAATTGGCCCTCAAACCAACACACATCGACCCCTGAGGAAAAGAAAGAGAAAGCATCACTACAAGAGGAAGCGAGACAAAAAGCAACATGTACTCAGACAATGGCTTAGACAAAGACATCATAGACTTAGTTTGTCGAGTGTGACGCCGAGGACAACGAGCCAGTTTTGGTTCTGAGACACCACTTATACAAGATGATGTTTTGCATCCTCGTCAAATTCAAGGAGGTAACAATGCTAATGATTCTTGTCCCGAATCAATAATAAAATGGGTAGGTAATTTTTAATTTTTTCCTTCTTTACGGAAATCGGTAACTGTGAACCACTCGTGTTTTAAACGAGGGCCGTCTGATTCTTGCCCTTTAACCGCGCTTCCACACATACAAACAATCTCAAACGTTTATTCGATAATTTCTTATTCCCTAAACCACGTCAAAGGGGTTATTCCGAAATACTGACTAACATAAACAACCAAAAAAAAATGCGTTTATTAATAATTAACTAGGTACCGTAATTTTAATTGATTATTTATGTCTTTTGTGACAACCTCCTGAATTTTGACGAGAATGCAAAACAACACCTTGTAGAAAGAATAGAAATTATGGCAACATAATGCTGTAAATGTGAGGACAATAGTGAGGATCATTTGTCTTTTACCCGACTTCTAAAACATGAGGGGGTTATGTATTCGACCAGCATCTTTCTTTTTCATGTATTTTCACCGATTTCTCCGTGAGTACTGGGCTGATTCAAGTAATTCTTGTTTTTATTCGGTAGAAGAAGCTCGCACGGTTGTAGCATAAAAATTGTACTAACAGTACTTTGCTTCGGTACTTGATGAGTCATCCTCAATAATACGTTTTTTTTTTCTTCTTTGCTACAACTTAACTTCTAGTTACAATGTTAAAAAAAAAAACTAAGCTAAGTAAGCTATGTAGACCGCTTAGTACAAGCACATAACAAAGCGAACCCCCGACGCTAAGACGCTTGGATTATTTTATTTTTGGTTTTTTAGAAGTTTTTTATGTCGGGGGTTTTTTAAATTCGTAATTTAATTTTTATTTCATGCTTTTTAAACTTATATTGTTTTATCTTAGCCTTGACTGTCCCAATACTGAGCATAGGCCTCCCCCATTGCTTCCACTTTTCTCGGTGTTACGTGTCATCTCGCCAATTAACGAAAACAGCAAAATTAAAAAAAAAAACTTTCTGGTGGGGGGTTAGCACCCCCCTCCCCGGCAATGCCCATGTTGGTAAGTGACAAGATTTCAAATTTCGAATCGATCAGACCTGTGGAAATTGTTAATTTACCTTCAACTAGAAAAGAGGTGATGACCTTCAAACGGCTGAGTAGATTTTCTCGAAACATAGCTAAGAACACTCTCGATTAGAACACCTTTCAAACGAAATCAATTTCATCAAAATCGGTTCATCCTTTTAGGAGCTACGCTACCACAGACAGACACACAGATACACACGTCAAACTTATAACACCCCTCTTTTTTGGTCGGGGGTTAATTAACAATAACACTGGAAACGGGATCAGCCGCGCGGGTCGATCTTTAATGTTAAGCCGTGCTTGCCGAGGTTGATCCGTGTATGGGTGACCATAATTACATACCGAGTTTCCTCTGTGCCTCGGAAAGCACGTTAAGCCGTTGGACCCGGCTGTCATTTGTATATCTTTGACAGTCGTTACGAGTAGTCAGAAGGCAAAAGTCTGACAACCAGTCTTACCAAGGGGTATCGTATTACCCAGTACTAACTGGGTGGTCGAGGTCAGATAGGTAGACACTTCTTGTAAAGTACTGACATTCAGCTAAATAAATCCGGTTAGATTGGACGCTGACCCCAAAACAGTTGGGAAAAGGCTAAGCAGATGATGAGGTTTAGAGTATTTACTTTGAATGAAGAATTCCAAAGGACAAGGTAAAAATTTATAGGCAGAAAAAGCCAAATATCGATATATCTGAACCCCCCCTTCCTCTTTGAGACGAGGTCTGTGTCCCAGCAAGGGGAGCAGGATAATATTATGCTAAAGCTTTGTTCATTTGTAAAATATAAATGTACTGTACTTATTGTGTTTTATTTTCTGTTCCTGTACCAACAAACTCGTTTGTGTGGTTTGGATAGAAATACACACTTCTTAACTTAGGGTAAACCTAAAAACTCATGACCTAAACATAATTTAGGGCTAGTTCGTAGATACATCTCGAACAATAAGCTGTAACTAAGTTCATATGTTTCTTTTACCAATCTTTATGGACGTTTATTATCCATACTAATATTATAAGGGAACTATATTTTCTATCACCAAAATTTATATTTGTCATCAAGTTGTATCACCTAATAAATAGATCTATCGCCACGAAATATTTTCGTTCTCAGATAAACAAAAATTGTTCCCAGGTATGAATTATCAGTAAAATAAGAGATCGATAACCAATAAAATTATATTGCATTACATGAATATAAACTTCGTTCTTATAATTACAGTTTTGTTACTTAAATAATAGCTCTGTGCTCAGAATGGTAGATCTGTTACCAAATAAATAGATCAGTTCCTTAGAGACATAGGGCACATCAACTCGGACAGGTTAGGTTCGAAGGGTCCGCTCGCTCACTAGACCCCGCCATCCCCTTCGTGTTAGGTTACTTTAAACCCTGCAGAGAGAAATAGGAGCCCCGCGTAGCGCGGCTCCGTCGACTACTATTTGAACTTAATGCAATTTTCTAGTAACATAATATGATTTATTGGTGATCTCTTTAAATTAGTTTGCTTAAATACTTATTAGGACACACCTATTATAATACATACAAAAACATTTATTTGGTCCTAGACCTTATATCTCAGGATTTTAGGTGATTTATTGTGGAACTGATTTTGCATTGTTTGGTGACTACATTTTGGTGACAGATCTACTATTTTGAGGACAAACCCTATTATTTAAGAAACACAAAACTAATTAAATTGGTGATAGCTTAAATGATACC
Organism: Cerastis leucographa; assembly: GCA_963082945.1. Lineage (NCBI taxonomy): Eukaryota > Metazoa > Arthropoda > Insecta > Lepidoptera > Noctuidae > Cerastis > Cerastis leucographa. The sequence continues at coordinate 1,498,799 of OY720376.1, forward strand.
CATATTATAAATGCGAAAGTCACTCTGTCTGTTTGTATGTTTGTTTGTTACCTTTTCACGACTAAACGGCTGATCGGATCTTAATGAAATTTGGCAAGAAGATAGATTTCAACCTGGGGAAGGACATAGGCTATATATCATCACGCTACGACCAATAGGAGCGGAGCTGCAATGAAAAATGTTGCGAAAACGGGGAAAATGTGACGCAGACGAAGTTGCGCGGGACATCTAGTTCTTTATAGTTTCCCTACCATAGAGAGGAGGCCTGTGTCTCAGCTGTGGGAAAATTACAAGCTGATTATGCAGAGATACATACTTGAAACTGTGTTTTTTAAAACTTACGCCACATCAGGTATTTCTCCCGTATCGTGGGAACATTTAAACTCACATACACAAACAGCCAAACCCGAAACAACAAACTTAGGTCATACAAATATTTGTTCCGTGCGGGGATCGAACCTGTGACATGCAGCTCAGCAGCCAATACCGCAGCCACTTCGCCAACCGTCCTCTCAACGTATGCACGTCTGCATGCCCATTCGGTTAACACAAACGTAAAGTTATTCGAGAATTCCATTCAGTAGTAAGCCGAAATAATACCACAGCACATCGCTAATCTGTTAACGTACTTCAATTCACTCTCAACGATTCCCAGAGATCATTCAAAGAGGCGTTTTATTGTAACAGCACTTACTTTGAAGAATTCATACTGTTGTGTTATTCACAAGAACGGCCGGCGCATGCGCTTTGAGAGAGATCTTATAATGTTGAATAGATATCCGGTGTTGCATGATTGGTCAGTAGATTATTGGGGATAAGGTTGTGTAACTGTATTTTTAGCTTAACAAAGGATGAGATGGATGTAGGATGGATGAGTAAGCCGTGGGTTCGAACCCAGGCAGGCGTATAACTTTGTGTAATTTATTTAATCACCGCTGCTCTCAAAAAACGGTGAAGGAAAACATCGTGAGGAAACCGGCATGACATAGAACTAAAAATTCGAAGACAATATGTGAATTGTGTGTTAATTATAATTAGAAACGGTTACTTACCATTTAATAATTTTATTTTAATTTTAATATGTATATTGCTATGTACAGGGTTTATATTGTACTTAGCTATAGCATTTTTGTTACACCCTATAAACACTATAGAATACAAATAAATTGAATATGAAAATGAATCTACCAACCCGCACTGGGCCCGCGTGATGGATTACAGCCCACTCCCTCTCATAGAGAGGAGGCCTGTGTCCCAGCAGTGGGAACATTATAGGCTAATGATGATGAAAGGATGAGAAATGCCTCGATTGACTTGTAAGTCTAGCGTGACTGCTGAGCATGAGGTACTGGGTTCGATTCTCGAGTCGGGGAAAGTGTTATTGGGGTTTTTCATCAGGAAATTCTCAGTAACAGCCACGGAGTCAAAATTTGTGCCCAGTTTTTATTTTATTTTATTTATTAAGGACAAATAAACCGTTACATGTTCAAGTTTAAAACTATGTGTCGTTAGAAAAATAGGTGACCATATAATCCACACCATTGTCCACGAGTTAATAATCATCTGCCTAGCCTTTTCCCAAACTCTCTTGGGGTCGGCTTCCAGTCTAAGTAACGGTGATTTATCAGCGCAAGCCACAATTTTTAAAGCATAAAAATAAAAAATAAATTTTAATTTTAATTTAATTTTTATTTCATGCTTTTTAAACTTAAATTATTTTTTCTTAGCCTTGACTGTCCCACTCCTGGGCATAGGTCTACTCCCATTCCTTCCACTTTTCTTGGTGTTGCGCCTCTTCTCGCTTATTAACGAAAACAAGGAAAGATATGAATTTGAAAAAAAACTTGAGCTTATAGGGGGGAGGGGGGGGTGCAGCCTACCCCCCTGGCGATGCCCATGGTGAGAAAGTGACAAGAATTCAAATTTCCAATCAACTAGACCCGTAGAAGTTGTTTAAATCCCTTCATCAACTAGAAAAGAGGTGATGAGCTTCAAACGGCTGAGCAGATTTTCTCGAAACATAGCTAAGAACACTCTCGATTAAAATACCTTTCAAATGACACCAATTTTACCAAAATTGCTTCATCCGTTTGGGAGCTACGATGCCACAGACAGACACACAGATACACACGTCAAACTTATAACACCCCTCTTTTTTGGTCGGGGGTTAAAAAGTAAAACTTCTTAGTGTGGCAACTCTGTTTACATGTCATTACGTTTAAAGTCCGGCTTTATGAACAATCCCTATACTGGGATTATACTTGGTAAGTATAAGTGGGAGGGTTTTTAGGGACTGTCGCCGTCTCGGACAAAGAGCTTCGTATAATTAAGATAGAACTTCACTTCAGGTAAGTTCGTTTAATCTTATAATTATACTCACACTTTGTCGAAGACGGGTTTACAAGTAGATGTTCAATTATTAATGTCCACGAGTTAATAAATGAGCAAATACGAAACGGAACGTATTAAAACAAAAATTGTATGAGTTAATTAATTCATTTTAGTTTAAAATTGTGGTGAAAGAACATTTATAGCCAGTGTTTTTGTTCTAGAAAGAGAGAAGATATCTATGTCCATGAAGTTTGTTATAGGTTTCCACAAGTTGACGAAGCATGAATCCACGTGGAACAGCCGTAGCACGCGGGCCGCCCGTCTAATAACAATTCTAGGTACTGTATAGCGTAAACTATTAGTAATTTCAATACAGTCAAATCGATTGTTACACAAACTATGCAGCATCTTTGCCACCAGAAGTAAACGCCGAGACTCCAAACTTAAGTACTGTATAGCGTAAACTATTAGTAATTACAATACAGTCAAATCGATTGTTACAGAAAACTATGCAGCATCATGGCCACCAGAGAGAACGCCGAGACTCTAAACTTAAAACATTATATTGCTGTATTAAAAGTATGTAGGGAATCCTCGAGTGATAACATTTATAGTTCACAGTACGTAAGAACATTTTTTGTACCGGTTAGAGGCAATAGGCTCGCCCACTATTACATGGAATTTAACATTTTGAACGCCATTGTCACATATACGTGACAAGCAAGCGCGAGCCCTGTACGCCATCGACACAAATATGTGACAAAAAATGTGGTGCATTATAACACGAAATAAGCAATTTAAATCATTGCTTTTGTGTGTGTTTATTTATATATCTTTAAAATGTGATCTATATTTCTTAAATATGAAATATCTTATCAAGAAATAAGTAAACAATACTTTTGAAATCTCTTTTTTTATTTGTAAGTATTTGCGGTGAATTTGTGGCTTAGCGTGAAGGGCTCGCGCGTGCGTTTATGCTCTGGCGTTCAAAAGGTTAAACATAACTGGCGAAATCAGGGTTTACTATTAGGTACACCTCTAACTAACCCTCGGGGGATTACAAGCGTGATGTTATGTTATGTTGAAAGGATAAATAAAGCAAGTAACTTATAATTTAATTGATTTATTTGAAACTGTCACGCGCAACTTCGTCTGCGTAACATTTTCCCCGTTTTCGCAACATTTTTCTTTACTGCTCCGCTCCTTTTGGTCGTAGCGTGATGATATATAGCCTATGTCCTTCCCCAGGTTAAAATCTATCTTCTTGCCAAATTTCATTAAGATCCGATAAGCCGTTTAGTCGTGAAAAGGTAACAAACAAACCTACTCTCGCATTTATAATATTAGTTAGTATATAACATTTATTCATTCAATGTTTTAAAACTGACACGGTCACATCAATATCATTGACACTGAAAATAGGATATAAGCATGTTCACTATTTGTTTTGAGTTCCGTGATGCATGCAACGGCGCCGATATATCGGGAACTCAAAACAAATAGTAAACATGGAAATATCCGGTTTTCCTGTTAATGATATTTATTTATTAATTTTATATCTACGGGTAGTACTCGCCTACGATAAATCTTTTCCCGTCTGTCATTCATCTTTGACCGTCTTTACAGGTCGCCAAAAGGCGGCAAGTCGGAGCACCTTATTAAGGTACTTCTGGGTTGTGGATGTCAAACAGCCTTATACGTGTAACGTCCTTCATTGATTTGAATTTACCTTGGCGGTTGAAAGAATATCTTGCTTATTCAAATATCTCGCTGATGATGGCGGGTGTGTCCGATCATTTAGTTCCCTTCAAAATTGTTGAGTTGAATGGTGCTAATCCATGCGTCATGTTTGTGAACGGGCGCCGTCAGTTAGGACTTTGTGACTAGTCATCTCTTAGCTGCCACGGTTTATTTGAATTTATTTTGAATTTTCTTTTTTTATATTTGTACCGTGGAAGTTTTTAGCGTGCTTGCTACATCGTTCTAATATAATTATATTTAACTAGCTATCCTGCGCAACTTCGTCTGCGTCACATTTTCCCCATTTTCGCAACATTTTTCATTGCTGCTACGCCCCTATTTGTCGTAGCGTGATTGATGATATATAGCCTATAGCCTTTCTCGATAAATGGGCTATCTAACACTGAAAGAATGTTTCAAATCGGACCAGTAGTTCCTGAGAATAGCGCATTCAAGCAAACAAACTCTTCAGCTTAATAATATTAATATATTATATAAGTATAGATTGTCTTTTTAGGGTTCCGTAGCCTAATGGCAAAAAACGGAACCCTTATAGATTCGTTATGTCTGTCTGTCTGTCCGTCCGTATGTCACAGCCACTTTATTCCGAAACTATTAGGACTACACAGCTGCAACTTGGTATGTAGATGTATTCTGTGAACCGCTTTATGATTTATGTCAAAAAAAAAAAAAAACAGATGAAGATATCCCCCCCACACGGAACTGAAACTAAAAAAAAATACCATCAAACCTATAGGTGTATATATAGATAGGTCTTTAAAAATGACATTGAAGATCTTTTGAAAGACAGCCACTTCCAAAGTGGTAAAACGTGTGTCCCCCCCTCTTATTTCTAAAGTAAGAAGAGAAAAATTCTGAAAAAAATATTGGGATGTAGAACGTAAAAAAAACTTTCAACAAAAATTGGTTTGAATAAGATTTGATATTTAGTTTTTGAGATATGGGACTTTTTCACCAAACTGCAGCAGTAACTTTCTTTTTCATTAACTTACTATGAAAAACAAATTTAGTTTTGCGGTTAAGTGAAAGTTTACTAATGAATGACCGTTCAAAATTGTTAATATATTGTTTCCTTTTGTTATTATATTGTTTGGGGCTATGGAACCCTGTGTGCGAGTAAGACTCGCACTTGGCCCGTTTTCATATTTGTACCGTTGACGTTTTTAGCGTGTCCAATATTTAACGTCAACATCAACAACTTTGTGTCCTTTCTATGTGTTCTTCGTGTCGTTGAGTTCCTTGAGTTACGATTCCAGCTACAAGATAACTGACAAATGCTTGCATTGACTGGACAGATCTACTCAAATCTGTGTAGTTCTTGCTTGAAACGATCATCTCAAAATTAAATAAATCTCCGTCAGTTATCTGATATGTTATCTGTTATCCATGCATTATGTGACTTGACCAAGATTATGTCTGGATTTTAAAAGAGACTGTGTTCTCTGCTTTTGTTATGGCCGTCCATACAAACGTATTCCGCTGTTTTCTCCGTGGATAAGGCGTCTAGAGCAATAACATTAAAAAAAAAATCTAGGTCTTAATAATAAATGCCCTATCATTTCCTTTTTTTTCAAAATATAATCACTTAAAGAATTATGACTATCCAAAAACCCCAAATAAAGCCCGTTTTTACTGCCATGTTCAGACGACTATCAGACAAATTAGATAATTTTTTAACAAAATTGAAAATAATAGAAGCATAGATATACTTTTCCTCTAAATTTTGATATAATAATTGTTTAGATTAGTTTAGTTTTGAAGAAGAAAACAGCGGAAAACAAAACGTCTTTTGGTCAAGATTTTTGTAGGTAAAATCAGCCTGAACTGCAGTTGTCCCTTTCGCACTTTACTGGGGCTAGGTCGGGCGCAGCGCGACGGCAATAGTTTCTTCAAATTCCTCGAGGCTAGAATCCCCTCTTAAAAGACTTTTTAGCGAAAATCACGAAAATCACAAGGGAGGGGGGTGTAGTAAGATATAACGTGTATTTATTTTTTTGTCAAACGCGCGATTCTAAACCGAAAAGCGGCTTGTAGTGTAACCTTGACTCGCCGTTGCCAGGCAACGAACGAAGTACCTGTATTTAAAGATACACGTGATTTTGGGTGGGGGCGGGGGGTTAGTCTTAAACCTCACCACGTATCACCAAAGGAAAAAAATGCTAAAAAAAACATCACATGATTAATGGACGGCCCCTAAATATTTAAATGACTTTGTATGGGAGACACCAATCTCATCTAGTTTTAATAAATAATTTATTTTGACGTGGAAATGTGGTGCTTTATTCCAAGTTAAATAGTTAAAATTCTCTATTACAATAAGATATCAATTTATGAAAAGTCTTCTAGGTAAATTGCTATTGCCAAATAGTACCAACAATCTCATCAAATGTTGGTGCCACTTGGTACATTGGTTTTCTTATCGATTGCGTTGCTAGCTTTAAGAACCCGGGCATGACTTCGATACTTAAGCCACGCGCGTGTGTCTTTTGTTTCCAGTGTCTGAGTATCGTGCCATTGCGGTAGCGTACTAGCTTTCTCGGAGCAATTTTTTTCGTTTGTGTACTCTGCAGTCCTTGGTGTAGATTGAGGTTGAGGGGTTTTAAGGCATTTGTCGTCCATTTATTCATCGTGCTGTGCCTTTTTGTAGTGATGGGTCTGAACGACTGTCCCTTATAGCCCAAATCTTGGCTATTGTGTGCTATGTAATCTTCTGGATGTCTTTTTCTCTTTCGTTTCCGTTTGTGACGATATTTCTTCTTTTTTTTTCTTGGTTGGTTTCCAATCGTTGACAGGCCAGTTTCTGTGAAAATGAATGTACTTACGGTTATTTGGCACAAATGCACACATCATTAAAAAATAACAAAAAAAAATAAACCTAAACACAAAAAGAAAAAACCTCTAAAAAACAATAATAAAATTAATCCAAGCGTCGTAGCGTCGGGGGTCCGCTTTGTTTGTATATATATTTTTATGTACTAAGCGGTATACTTAGCGGTCCCCCGACGCTACGACGCTTGGATTAATTTTATTTTTGTTTTTTAGAGGTTTTTACCGTCGGGGGTTTTTTAAATTTTTAATTTAATTTTTATTTCATGCTTTTTAAACTTAAATTATTTTTTCTTAGCCTTGACTGTCCCACTCCTGGGCATAGGTCTACTCCCATTCCTTCCACTTTTCTTGGTGTTGCGCCTCTTCTCGCTTATTAACGATAACAAGGAAAGATATGAATAAAAAAAAAAAACTTGAGCTAATAGGGGGGAGGGGGGGTGTACAGCCTACCCCCCTGGCGATGCCCATGGTGAGAAAGTAACAAGAATTCAAATTTCCAATAAACTAGACCCGTAGAAGTTGTTTAAATACCTTCATCAACTAGAAAAGAGGTGATGAGCTTCAAACGGCTGAGCAGATTTTCTCGAAACATAGCTAAGAACACTCTCGATTAAAATACCTTTCAAATGACACCAATTTTAACAAAATCGCTTCATTCGTTTGGGAGCTACGATGCCACAGACAGACACACAGATACACAGATACACACGTCAAACTTATAACACCCCTCTTTTTTGGTCGGGGGTTAAAAAGATTTTTATTGAGTGTCTAACGGCTGCGCCAAATAGGCCCAGTAAGATACCGAAAAGCTTACTACTATTATAATGCATTTGGATGGTTTGTTACCCAATCACGCCAGAACGGCTGAACATATCTGGATGGACACAGATTAGAATTGCCACATAGGCTATTATTTATCCTGGTAAAACACCTCAAAATTTCCACGCGAACGAATTAGCGGGCAACAGCTGGCAAAATATAAACAAACAAGTCACGTAAATTTATGTTTTAAGTTTTATCGTCTTCACATTTACCCAACGTGTCTTTTAAAGCACGTTAAGCCGTCGCGACGGTTGGTCCCGGCTGTCATTGGTACATCTTTGACAGTCGTTACAGGTAGACAAAAGTCTGACAACCAGACTTAAGGCCTTTTCATTGTCATGCGTGTTTGCGCCCGCATGCAGGCCAGGCACGCATGCATGCTACCCGCAACCTATCTTATCAAACATGTTTTTATTGTCATGCGCGTTCAACGCGCGCCGGCGTGGCGAAAATAATCTGCTCTGCGTGCGGCCCGCAACAATCATGGCTTAGCCTGCATGCGGGCGCAAACACGCTTGATAATGAAAAGGCCCTTACTATTACGTATCGTATTACCCTATTACTGGGTTGTGGAGGTCAGACAAGCCGTCACTTCATGTAAAATACGGGATGCAGCTGCATCTGGTTAGATTAGAAGCCGACCCGAACATATTTGGGAAAAAGCTGGACAGATGACGATGTTGTAAGTGTACATCATAATCTGCCTAGCCTTTTTTATGTAGAAAGGCTACCTATCTAACCTACAGAGGCCAGTAAATAGGTAACACTTTACCTCTTGACAAGACTGCTTGTCAAGTTCGGTTCATGTTTACAATGTAACCAAAACGTAGCAGACGCTCCATTAACTGGTATTCAGCTGTAGCCAGTTAGACTGAAAGCCGACCCCAACATGGCTGGGGCAGGAAGGCAGATGATGAGGCAGACATACCTATCCCTGCAAGAGTTCCTACGCTGAAGTCATTGAAGAGTAGAGGTAAATTCTGGTGCAAAGCTTTGCTGATGGAGGTCAAAAGTTGCTGTTGGTTGATTGTGTTGGCAGGACGTCGTTGGAACGGCTGTAGAAGGCTCTCTATGAGGCTTTTACAAATCCAATAACTGGATTTAGTAGCTGAAAACAGAGAATAAATATTAACTTCAAAATTTCGTAGTTTTGAAGTGAAACTTCTTATGCGACATCCAACAATTTTAACGCTACCATGGAGGGGGAAAATTATCTATAACTCACTAAGAGATGGCAGTATTACAAGATTTGTGACAACGTAGTTCTACTAGATACGCAAGATGGCGTGCAAACAGTCATGCATTCGACTCTACGGTGTGAGCTTTCTCTCAATTTCCATGAGTAGAATAACCTCGATAAACTTATGTAATAAAAATAATACAAAAAGAAAACAACAAAATATTATTTAGAAGCAATAAAATAACGAGAGTGAATGCGTGGCACTGAAACGCTTGCGTATCATGAAGTTTCACTTCTTCCGCGCGGAGGGACTCCACGCACAATTTTTTTTTTTTAATACTATATAGGCTTGCGTTTGGACGCAACTCGCCGGATGTGAGGAGATGATGTGGCCTAGGGTGGAGCATGCTTGCCTAGAATATCTCGAGTTTTGAATAGATCCAGATTATAATGATCAGGGAACAGAAAAGCTGGTAGTGAATTCCACAGACTGTTCACACAATAAATGTGAAGGCATTCCTATGAATGTGGATGAATTTAAGAGTAGAGATAATAGAGAAACGATACATTGCTAGAAAAGGAGGTGAGGTGATAAGACGAGTTATTAAAAACGGGCCAAGTGCCAAGTCTTACTTGCACATACAATACAAGGTGTTTTTTTGCATCGTCGTCAAAATTCAGGAGGTTGTCACACAAAACATTAATAATCAATTAAAATTACGGTACCTAGTTAATTATTAATAAACGCAGATTTTTTGGTTGTAGTAAAGGAATAAGAAATTATCGAATAAACGTTTGAGATTGTTTGTATGTGTGGAAACGCGGTTATAGGGCGGGAATCAGACAGGCCGGCCGCATTTAAAACACGCGTGGTTCACACTAACCGATTTCCGTAAATAAAAAAAAATAAAAAAAATTACCTACCCATTTTATAATTGATTCGGGACGAGAATCATTAACATAGTTACCTTCTTGAATTTGACGAGAATACAAAACAAAACCTTGTTTTATAATAAAAATATTTTGAACGGTCATTCGTTAGTAAACTTCCTCTCAAACGCAAAACTAAATTTGTTTATCATAGTAAGTTTATGAAAAACAAAGTTACTGCTGCAGTTTGGTGAAAAACTCTCATACATATCCCAAAAACTAAATATCAAATCTTATTCAAACATTTATGTATAAAAAATGTAAGTACTTAATAGTAACAGTATTGACATAAACTATCTACATAAATATAAACTAAATTATAAACAACAGGACGTTAAGGCGAAGAAGTTGGACCAGACCCAGAAAACTGATTCCTGTTGGCTGTCTTGATGGACGTCAGAGAGCAGGCCTGGGTGTTTTGTGTTTGTGGAACAGGCACAAGTTGACTCTAGAACTTACTTATCGACCAGCCGGCCTAGCATGACCGCCGTAGAAACAGGCTATGTCTACGGAAGAATCGACAATTTGACAGATATTTCTATCTTCCCAAGCATGGCGATATTAAGAATGTAGAAAAGAAATGTTTCTTTTCTTCAGTCGACACAAGTCTACAACGTCGAGCATGACGACCATATTTTCTCTTCTTTTGACATTTGGGGGTAGAAACATTACTTCTGACAAATGTCAAACTAGTCTTATTAAAAACTAAATACGAGAAAAACGTTTCGTGGTTGCGTTGAGTTACGTTCAAAAGGTTGAAATGTTATGTAAAATGTTTAGGTTTAATTTCGCGAAAAAGATCCAGGCCTGGATCCAGGATGCAGCTACACCATCCCGCCCACGAAAAATGAAAAACTCGTGCAATTGGCAACTTTTTTTTGTTAACTAAACGTAATAATATTCAAGGAATATAAACATCACGTGATACGTCCCCGTTGCTATGGAAAGAATTTCTGTCGATGTCTTCGTAGAAACGCGAGTCGACGGGGCGCGCCATGCTCGGCCAGAAGAAATGTGAAGTTGTAGAGAAAAGATTTCTTGTCGTTTCTTGGTAGAATAGAGATAGAACGGTCATGCTAGGGGGGCTGGTTCTGACTCGCGCATTCCAGGGCGGGATGTCACACAAGGGAAAAGGGTATTTAGCAGTGGGTGAACAAGGCTACTGATGATGGTGATGTTTCTACTTACTGTTAGGGTAATCCTCTAACGGCTTCAAGGAGCATAGGAGGCGTTTACCTTCCTCCTCATTATAGGCCAATGCAGCTTGGTCTATGATGGAGTTCACCTCAGGAGACAGCACCCGCTTCCGCTTCAGCAGCGTGTGGAACATCATTGAGGAGTAAACTAGTGGCAGAATCATATTATTTCCAAGTTACTGTCAGTTGTATGCTCGGTGATCAGCTAAATGCACCGAAGACATAACAAAAGTGGCTGACTGGATACGCCAGGCCGAAAGGAACTTGTTCTTTTTTCTAGGGTACCGAACCCAAAGGGTCAAACGGGACCCTATTACTGAGACTTCGCTGTCCGTCCGTTCGTCCGCCTGTCACCAGGCTGTATCTCATGAACCGTGATAGTTAGCCAGTTGAAATTTCTACAAATTATGTATTACTGTTGCCGCTATAACAACAAATACTAAGAACAGAATCAAATAAATATTTAAGGGGGCTCCCATACAAAAAAGCCTTAAAGGATTTTTGGCTCATTTTTATAAATAATGGTACGGAACCCTTCGTGCGTGAGTCCCACTCGCACTTGGCCGGTTTTTTTTGCATTTTAATTATATTTTGATAAGTGATGAGATGAAGACCACTCAGGATGATGCTGCAAAACAGAGTTTCATTCCAAGGATGACACATATTTCTCCTACCCGTGTTCATGCAGGCCTGTACAGTTAAAGATCAAAAGTGTAGGCAATTTTTCACGCTTTTTTTTAAACCAAAATGACATATTTGTTTTGTACTTAGTTTTTGTCTTTCTTTCTTTTGCGTACACATTTAAAACTGCCTTGCATAACTTGTGGATGTGGCTTGCTTCACCAAAAGTTCCCTGGTGTGGTCCACTATAATTAAGTCCCGTTGGATGCGGAAAACACTAGACCCTCTGCCGGCTGAACTGATGGTGAACTTACTTCGTAGTGCTTCTATACCATCTTCTGACGTCATCATTGCCAGATTCCTGAAGGCTGTTAGGAACGTGTTATCGCCCCCAACGAAGCTACCGCTCTGCAACGAGCTGTAACAAATCATATTGAATGATTATCCTAAGGAGCTCGTAGAGAAATAATAACCGCCGTTCGGATCCATCTTCTGGATAAGCCGCGCGTGCCTAGGTTGGTCACTGGATGAGTGACCACTCATTTCATACCGAGTTTCCTCTGTAGCGACGTACAAAAAGAAACTTCAATAAAAAGTACTACAGCGCCATCTATGAGAAAACAGAAGAACTAATATGGTCTGAATCTCGCAAGCAAAGTTTACATCGACTTAAAACTATATAGTAAAACCTGATAACAACTGTCGGGCATTTGCCCACCAGACATAACACCTGTCTGTGTCGGAGGACCCTCGCTTTTCTAAGGAGTATCGAGGAACTTTATCTTTACCTGTTCCACATACCCCTTAACCTCCATGCCACGGAAAGCACGTTAACCTGTTGGTCCTGTCTGTAATTTGTAGATCTTTGACAGTCGTTACAGGTAGTCAGTGGCCCTAAAGTCTGACAGCCAGTCTTACTAAGGGGTATATAGTATTACCCAGAACTAACTGAGTTATGGTAGTCAGATAGGCAGTCGCTCCATATAAAATACTGGTACTCAGCTGCATCTGGTTAGACCAGGTACTTATTAGGCTGTTGATAATCTTCCTAATTATGTTAGTATGGGCAGTTCTCCGTAGCAAACACGGAGTATTGATTTCTGCCCGGTTGATGGCAATAGGCCCTTATTCCATGGAACTAAAACATCTTACATTTGGCGAAATGTGAAAGTATTAAACAGAGTTATTTGTAAAACACCGACAACCTCTCAGGACTATGTTACTAACATCATAATCAACAACTTTTGTTCTATGACTTTTAAAAATTCGTCATATTTTAGTTCATCAGATTATCATACAAAAATAAAAAATAAAAATTGAACGCTCTAAATGTTACGAAGTCTATGCTCCCCTCGCTATTGTACTATCGCTTTCTTTTGCTTCGCATAGACTTCGTAACATTTAGAGCGTTCAATTTAAATATTTTTATTTTTGTAGTCCTGAGAAGTTGTCGGTGTTTTACAAATAACCCTGTATAAGTACACCTCTGCCAAAGCCTTGTTTTTAAACTGTCATGGTCACTAACACTATCAATAACACTGTAAACGGGATATTTACCATGTGTATTATTTGTTTTGAGTTCCCGATATTTAGGCGCTGTAACAAGCGCCATGATCACGAATATACTGAACTAAACAATTACTAAACATGGTAAATATCCCGTTTCAGCGCTACGCTGAGATGGGGCCTTTGGCCTCGCACAGGACCAATTTAATTTGTCTTATTTTTATATTTTTGTGTATAAAAAAATAATTTTAAATTGGCCAGAGGCTAAGTATTGCCATACAACAATGGCAATGCTGCCAGTGTCTTGGGCACATTACCAGCTGAGAGCGTTGAGGAGTTTTTTGGCGCTCTTTTATAGTATAATGTTAGTTTATTTGTTTAATTTACCAGTTTGTTAATCGTTGTAATGTATACAGAGTGTAACGACAAGGGTATATACATCCTTAAGGGTGTGCTACAGACCATCAAACTGAACATGTTTCCCATCATAAAAAATAAAATTGCAGAAAAATAAAATATCAGCTCCTATACATTTGGGTAGAATAGGTATTGCAATTTTCTATGGGGCAGCAGATATTTTTTGCTTAAAAACATGTTGTATGATGAGAAACATGTTCAGTTTGATAGTCTGTAGCAAACCGCACAGTATGTATATACCCTTTCCGTTACACCCTGTATAGTAATTATTTAAATAAAAAAAAATAAAAAACTAAAGTTTTGAGACTTATAAATACTTTTTCTTTCTTTTTAAATAAGTCTTTTTAGCGAGCAGCGGTAGCCCAGTGGTGGCCGCCCCGTCTTACGAGCAGTAAGCCGTGGGCTCGAATCCAGGCAGGCGCATTACTTTGTGTAATTTATTTCATCACCGCTGCCCTCAAAAACGGTGAAGGAAAACATCGTGAGGAAACCGGCATGTCCTTGAACTAAAAATTCGAAGACATGTGACATCTACCAACCCGCACTGGGCCCGCGTGGTGGACTACAGCCCACTCCCTCTCATAGAGTGGAGGCCTATGTCCCAGCAGTGGGAAAATTATAGGCTGATGATGACGTGAAGTCTTTTTATATTACATACGTATTATAGATCGTCTTCACTGGCGCCAGAACTTCCCGCAAGTGACTCTTGTTCTTCACAGCAATCAGTCTAAACATCTCGGTAGCAAACACCACCAAGTACCCTTCATCAAGCTGCTTCATCAGGTCCAGGTAACGTTGCCTTGGTGGCAGTCGTGTCGGCTTAACGGCTTTAAGAAAAAAAGTATTTGAGGAACCTCTACCTCATTTTTTAGGAGCTAGCGATTTCTTACTTTAGAAATTAGAGGGGGGGACATAATTTTTGTCAATTTTCATGACTTTGGAAGCAAATCTCATCAACCTTAAATACTTTTTGCTTCGTATTGACGAAGCAAAAAGTATATGCAGAGATATGTAGAGATATTATTTTTTAAAAGATATCGATAGACACCCCACACAGTTATATACGTAGATTTTCTTTTTCAACCCTCTGTTACATGTTTGGAGGGCCACCGCTATTTTTTCTTCGTAATTTTCAAAATATCACATTAGTGTAGCGGTTCATAGAAGGCACCTACTTTCCAAATTTTGCAACAGTGTGGTGCCAAAAGTGTCGGAATAATTTTTTTGTTATATTAGGACTGACAGACAGACAGACAGATGGACATACGGACCAACCGAATCCAAAAGTCCGTTCAATTTTACATTGTTACTAAAAAATATTAGCAGAACATCCAAATACGCGAAGAAGAAAAACTAAAACACTGAACTGATTTTAATGAAATTTCTATTGGCCCAATCGGAAACTTAATCTTTGACATAAAAAAAAAAAACAAATCAGTTCATAAATGATTGAGAACGTCCTCCTTTTTTTGGAATGGAGTTTGTTCCGCCACTTCATCTTCCCAGCTAAAACACTAGGAAGTGGCGAAGGGCGGGCGTTTTGGGGGACTGTCTCTTGTAATTTTGACGTTCAAAAAGTGCTGATTATCAGCCTAGTTTGAATAAATGACTTGATTATGATTTTGATTTTGAAAGTCAGTTGAAAATGTTAAAACCTACTAACTTGCATGCAATACATCTCTGGCAGTGGTCGTCTTCCAAACTCTAGAAGGGACATTCGGTGCTTGCACAGGTCCAGCACTATAGAATCTATGCTCATCATTATAGAACTGGTGTGCCTTATTGCCTGGCCCAGGCTTCTTCAATTTCTTTTTGCTGCGTGTATAAGGAGCGAGCTCTTGTAACCAGAGCTTCGCGTTTTGACCTAAACTTTTGGTCTTTATCGCTGAATGAAGATTGGCTACATATGGTCTCAGAGGTTCGTAAGTGTTCTGTTTTATTTCAGACCTAGGTCTGGTAGGAACAGCTGATGGAGGAGCATTGGAACCTGCAATAAGGAGTTCGCGATATGGAAGAAATTCAGCAGATTTTCTTGAGATCTCCGGATTCTGATTACTTCTTGGCTCATCCTTTCCCAATATTCCCCTTCTCAGAGCATACGTGTTTTCCCCTCTTGTGTCAGAGGGTTTGTCGTCTGCTATTAACTTTGATAATTGTATTGTTTTTTGCTCCAGATCTTCCAATAACGAGTTCACTATGAGAAGTTTTTGACGATGCTGCTCGGATTCGTTGAATTTTGCTGGAAGGTGCACAAATGACTATGAGTTTAGAAGGAACAATAAAACTATAGTTTTAATTAAAGTGAAACTTCTTATGCGACTTCCAACAAGTTTAACGCTACCATTTCTATAACTCACTAAGAGATGGCAGTATTACAAGATTTGTGACTACGTAGTTCTACTAGGTACGCAAGATGGCGTGCAAACAGTCATGCATTCGACTCTTCGGTGTGACTAGCCTTCGCTCAATTTCCATGAGTTGAATAACCTCGATAAACTTATGTAATTAATTATGTAATAAAAATAATACAACAACAAAATATTATTTAGAAGCTCAATAAAAAAACGAGAGTGAATGCGTGGCACTCGAACGCATGCGTGTAGTATTACGAAGTTTCACTTTTTCCGCGCGGAGGGCCTCCACGCACAATTTTTTCGTCCTTACATTCTATGGAAGTCTGCACCACGAAAGTGTGTTACATATACTTCTCATCGCAATCCATCACCTACCTCGCCTTTACCAACTAACTTGGGGCGACTTCCAGTCAAAGTCAAAGCATTTATTTCAATTAGACCATTACAGGCAATTTTGAAAGTCAAAAAAAATAACAAAATAAAACGCGAAGCTACAGTCCCAGTCACAAGGCATAATAAGTCAGTCTAACCGGACGCAGCTGAATACCAGTATTTTACATGGCGCAGTTAGTTCTGGGTATTACGATACCTCTTAGTATTACTGCTTGTCAGACTTTCGGGCCACTGTCTACTTAACGACTGTCAAAGATCTACAAATGACAGCTGGGACCAACGGCTTAACGTGCTTTCTGAGGCACGGAGGACACTCGATATGTAATGGGTGGTCAGTGTGGTCACCCATCCACGGACCAAGCTAAGCAAGCGCGGCTCAATCTGAAGAACGACCCAAGCGACCTCGTTTACCAACACGTATTTCATCATCATCATCGTCATCATCAGCCTGTACTCGTCCACTGCTGGACATAGGCCTCTTCCATGACACGCCACTGAGCACGATCTTCGGCCACTCTCATCCAGCTCTTGCCAGCCGACTTGCGAAGATCATCGCTCCACCGAGTCTGAGGACGTCCTACGCTACGTTTACCGATCCGTGGTCTCCACTCAAGAACTCGTCTACCCCAACGGTTATCGGTTCTTTGGGTTATATGGCCGGCCCATTGCCACTTCAGCCTGCTAATGCGGTGGGCTATGTCGATAACCTTGGTTCTCTATCGGATCACCTCGTTACGAACTCGATCTTTCAGAGAAACCCCGAGCATAGCCATTTCCATAGCACGTTCAGCGACTTTTTTGTGGACCAACCCTACCGTGAGTGTCCACGTTTCGGCACCGTACGACATGACGGGTAGGAGGCACGACGATTATTTATAGACGTACACACAACACGTATTTACATAATTTTAAAAATAAAATGTACCTGTGACAACTTCTTCGCAATTAAGTAAATCATAATGTATATGAAAACTTAATAAAAACAGTAGCATAGTTGTTTTTTTTTTCAAATAATTACAAATAGATTGGACTGATATTCAAAAACGATGATATGTACAAAGATCCAATGCTATGTTTGACTCTAAAGTCGCAAACACGCACACATTCACAGTCACATTTCAAAATGGCTCCCATAGTCTGTATTTGTTTAAAGCTTGACGATTCGGACTCTGACAGTCTAAGTAGTCGCCATTTTGTCTTCAGTTCTACACAACCAATATATTTGCACGATATTATTTTGGTTTATTATGTTCTACAACGACATTAGTTTGTAAATAAACTATAATTTTATATTTTAGTTAAGTTTTTAATAAACGAACAATACTATAAGAGCACTACGCTCAATAAGGAATTTTCTTGGAAACCATGAACTGTTTGGCTGATTTATCCACTATTTTGAATGATGTATTTTTGCTTTAAAGTTTTTGACAAATAACTAACGTAGTAAATAAAACATTAAAAAAAAACTGTATAAAAGCACTACTATTTCAGTTTTAGTGTCAATAAAATTGTAGTAATAATCTGATTGAAATAAAAATAAACAAAAGTTGCTTGTGCTATGTGTAACCAGTTTTATTATTCTAACGAAAAACGTTAGTTTTTAATATTAAAAAATGAAAGCGTATACGTGTTTTCTGCTGTTCATGGTGTTTGGTAGGTATTTTGTGTTAATTTCAAGAATTCATTCAAAAATCATAGAAAAGATACGGACGTCTTACATGTCAACGAAAGCTTAACTATTCTCTCAAAATGGTTCGCAGCCAACAATCTTTTACTGAATACGAATAAAACAAAATGTCTTAAGTTTTCTTTACCAAATGTACCACAACGTGACCTAAATTTAAATCTTGACGGCA
This sequence comes from Cerastis leucographa, assembly GCA_963082945.1. Taxonomy (NCBI): domain Eukaryota; kingdom Metazoa; phylum Arthropoda; class Insecta; order Lepidoptera; family Noctuidae; genus Cerastis; species Cerastis leucographa. The sequence goes on from OY720376.1 coordinate 1,516,995, forward strand.
AAAAACTTGATGTCCCAGCGGAAACTGTATTCTTGGGGATTACTATCGATTCAAAACTGCAGTGGGGCGCGCACATTAGAGCTCTTTCGGGAAGGTTAAGCTCAGCTGCCTATGCAGTTAGGAAAATAAGGCAGTTAACTGATGTAGCCACAGCTAGGTTAGTATACTACGCTTATTTCCATAGTATTATGTCCTATGGCATTCTGCTGTGGGGATCGGCAGCAGACGTTGACTCAATTTTCATACTGCAAAAGAGGGCAGTCCGCGCCATCTATAAAATGGGTCCTCGCGAGTCCCTCAGAGAAAAATTTAAACAAATCGATATACTGACTCTGCCTTCACTCTATATTTTAGAATGTACTTTATATGTCCGCAAAAACTGAGGACTTTTCAAAATTAGAAGCGACTTCTATAATATAAACACGCGCAGTAAACACGAAATTGTAATACCAAAATTTAGATTAACAAAAACTAGCAAGTCATTTTTTATAAACAGTATACGCTTTTATAATAAGTTACCGAAGTCAGTTACAGAACTGACCGATGGAAAGTTTAAAAATTATATCAAACGTGTCCTAATTAAAAAAGCATATTACAAAATTAAGGACTACGTTGAAGATAGAGAAGTTTGACCTGAGCCCCTACGCACATGCGGCTTCCCTGGTAGCTCATAAAATGGCACAAATGTGTGGATGTCTCTAAGTATTCTCAATCTTATTTTTATTTATTTTTTATTTTATTTTTATTTACTTTTTCCATTATTTATTAATCAGATGTTTTACAATAGTTTCTTAATCATTACACCATTTTGTTTAGAATAGTTACAGCACGGATGACAACATTTGTGTCACTTATTTGATCTAGTCTTTTTGCAATATCTTCTTTTTTTTTTGTATAGACACTTTTTCTTATTTACCGATTGTTTGTTAATGTATGGACATTGTAGGCCTTATAGATTCCTAGATCCTTGGTAACTTTTTATCTTGTTCTACGTTTTGTAGTAAGCAACGACTTATTGTCGGGCCTACGATGTCCACTCATACTTAAGTGCCAATGCTGTAACATAGAAAAATTGTAAAGCTAAATGATTTTAAAAGAGTAACCATGGAGTTTCTTGCCGGTTCTTCTCCATAGGAAACGATCAACCCGAACCGAGCACCTTTTTGTCGAAGTTTTACAAGTGCCCATGTAGGCCTATGTGAAATAAAAATATTTTGATTTTGATTGAATTTATTCAAATAAAATTAGAATTAAAAAGCGCATTTCTATGCGAATAGTTTGTTCATACAATTCCCGAAATGCAAAGTTAATGCAAAACCCAGTAACACTCTGTATGACCGGGGAATCGACCCCGGGACCAAATCAGCAGTTGCACGGGCAATGACTAGACGAGGCATATATGCAACCTATATTATATTAAGCATAACTGTCATTTGTAGATCTTTGACAGTCGTTCCGAGTTGTCAGAAGCCAAAAAGTCTGACATCCAGTCTTACCAAGAGGTACCATATTACTTAGTTACTGGGTTGTGGAGGTCAGATAGGCAGTCGCTTCATGTAAAATACTGGTACTCAGCTGCATCCGGTTAGACTGGAAGCCGACCCCAAGATAGTTTGGGAAAAGGCTAGGCAGATAATAATTATATTAAGCATAAATCACACTGCCTGACATTATGTGACATTCAACATATTTTTCAGCTTATACAAAATCAAGCCCAACAAAAAATAAGAAAAGTACTCCAGAATTTAACGTTAAAGAAACATCAAAAAATGTCTTTGTTGCAACGTATAAAACAGCTATCGGTGGTAACAAGATTGCACAACCTCACTCCACAGTTGAAACCTTCACAGATTTCGCTCAAGAACTAGTGATCATACTTAATACATACAACGATGACATATACGACGATTTCGTCAACATTGTTGACAAAGAAATCAGAAAGACACCTCACAGAGGCAAAAACGAATTAAACAATCTGCTGGTTAAGGAATCACATTTGTTGATGACGAAATCAGTTTCTGCTAGGAGAGCAGTTATCAATCAAATGTTAGATATGATGAAACTACTAAAACTTTTCGACAGAAACGTTAAAGAATTGATGGAGTACATCAATTCTTTGTACAGAGATGATGCTAAAGAAGAGTTTAGAAAAATCTTAACAGATCTAAAGGGTTTTAGCACTGGATATGGAAATTCAAGGACTAAAGATGATTTCGTCAGATTAATCAGGGATTGCGTTAAAGCTACTGTTTTTATTCAAACCGATCTCAATACTACGGTTAGACGGAAATTGAGAAAACATATCGACAGATTTTTGAGAAAAATCAAAAAATTTTCATCAGTAACCAACGCTACAAATAATTTTATTACTTTTAAACCTGCAGTTACTAAAACAGACACTATAACTGCAAAGATCTCTGAAAATATCACCACTGAAAATAATACACCTAAAATTTCTTTTAAATTAGGCCCTACAAAAACGACCGCGCATCTAATGGAAGAAAACAAAAAAATCCCAATCTTTAGAAAACACACAAATAAAGCAGGACAAGAAGGCACAACATTAAAACTTGAAAATTCTAAAAAAGATGAGAGTAATAGTCAACAGACGAAAATAACAGTTTCAAGTACAAATGAAATTGAAACGGAAGTAATGTTTTATATGACGACAGAAAAACCAGCTTTTGTTTATAAGTCTGAGAGCAGAAGCAAGTTAGTGGAAAATATGTTTGAAGAGGTATCTAAAAGGAGACTAGCTACTGGTCAAACAACTGCCACACCCGGGAAGAGGTATGTACAAAACATTTATGTGGGAGGCCGTCATCTTCCTGCCCTTGACTGAAAAGCTGTGTGGTATTTGGTCGTAGTAGTATGAACATGTGATGCGGAGGAATGAGGAAAGGTTTGAGTATGAATAAACTTGACTATAAGAATGGAGGAGGACCAAAGAAACAATGGATGGACTGTGTGAAGGTGATATGGCTAGAATGGAGATGTTTGATGAGATGACGAATAATAGAGAAGTATGGAACAAAAAGACAAGCAGCGCCAACCTCACTAATAATGAATTAAAAGCCTGAGCAAGCAATTTTTTCTCTAAAAACCCCGCACAATCCATTTTTTATTTAAAAAAATATATTGTTTTTGTATTTTTGTTAAAGCAGATTCTAAAACTATCTTATGTTTTCAATAATATAAATATACGTGATGCTGGGAGGGTGAAGGAGGGGTAACCTAAAGCCTCACGATGTATCACCAAGGGGGAGGGGGCTAATAAATTAGCCTAAAAACCTCACATGATTAAAGGATCACCACATTGCACATAAGGTTTTTTTGCTTCATTTCAGATTGACGACGAAACAGGAGCTCCGCAGACTTGAAGAGCTCCCCTTGCCCAGCGAAGTACCCTCTGTAGAAATATTCGATAGGAGTAACAAGTTAACTACTGTCCGAGTTGATCTGAAGGATTATATAAACAAAATAAGACATCTGAAGAAACAAGTCAACAGATTGAAAACAATTAACGAAATTAACAGTAATAGTAAACCTTACAGAGTCGTAGAAAATGACGAATATGAGTCAAAAGCCAAGAAACCCACAAATAAAGGAAATGAAAGTGAGAACTTTAAAGTAGTTACAAAACAAACGGATGAAGGTATAGTTCAGAGAAAGAAAAATACAGTAAAGGATAATAAGGAAGATGTAAAATTAACAAATCTTTTGAAAGGATTACAAAATAGTGATGAGATAGTAGAAATTAAAAAAGACACAAGCAGTAAGTCTAAACAGACTACTAAAGACGCTGAAACTTCTACAAAACCTAAGGTCGCAGTACATGGAATTTTAGCGCCACTGTCAACTGCAAAAGATAAAACTGTCAATAACAAACTCGATGAAACAACATTCAAAACCACTAAAAAGGTTGACAATACAGTTTCGAACGTCTCTGAAGATTTAAAACAAAACAGATTTAACGAAACAGCGACTAAAGACACAATTAAAATTACAGAAGATAATATAAATGGAACAATACCCAGTCAAACGTTTAGAAGACTCGTACAATCTTTTCCAGCACTGTTTGAAGGGCAAAAGTTAAAAGAAGGACTTTATCCTGCACATTTGTGGGACTGAAAAAGAAAATGGCGTCGATTCTGTCACTGTCATGGCCGAGGTTAACGTGACTTTGTTTCAGATGAAACAAACAAAACTTCTATTTCTTTAGATAAAAGTTTTTATTTGTTTCAAGTTGTTTCAATTTTATTAAAGTTATGTACCACACAAATTATTGTCTTGAATCAACTTACTTTGTAACTAGAAGTTGGTCGTGAAATACGCAATTTCTTTTATTTGCATGTCATAGATCTTGCAGCTATGTTGATTTAAAAAAGAAACTGCTGAACCGGTTTTGATGAAATTTCTATGGGTCGATCTCGATTCAAGAAATCGATAAAAAAGAAACACCAAAAGACCCGTAAGAAGCTCCTATTAGTGCAATTTATTATTGTGACATTTATTGATATTCTTGTTTTTTTTTTTTAATTCATTTCGTAATTTATTTTTAATTACATTTAATTATTGTGACTGTGAGGACCATGTAGGTCACATTTTTTTTTTTCTCCCACCTCTTTCTTGCAGTTTGAGTACTTAAACGACCTACCCAATTGTCCTTTCTTTGGTATTGTTCGTCGTTTCGTTGAGCTCCTTGAGTTATAAGTCGAGCTACACGATAACTGACAAATGCTTGCACTGACTGGACAGGTCCACTCAAATCTGTGTGGTTCTTTCTTCAAAAGACCATCTCAGACACTAATGTAGTCCTCATGTAAATTGAGCAATGTCTGGACTTTATAAGAGTAACAAGTTAATAGAGAACCTCTGAGTTTGTTTCGGCTGTTTCTTCTCAGAGTAGGCAGGTACGAAACACCGGCCCCATCTAGTTTAAAAAAAAATGACGTGTAAAAGTGTTTGTAAAAACCGTGACGGCGTTATCATTTAACACCGTCTCTGCCATAAGGATCGGGGACCTGTCGTAATCACACAGTTTTTGCCTACGATTAGACATTACAGTGCCTTACGGAGTCATTTGAGATAAAAAGCTGCTGCAAATGTCGTTAGAAAAAGCTTCCAGTTGCTTGGGATAAACTAGCTTGTGTGCCTAGATTGCAGATTTGTAGAGTGCCCAGTAAGTAGAAGCGAGAATAGTAAAAAAATAGCCAAGTGCGAGTCGTTCTCGTACACACAGGGTTCCGTAGCACCAAACAATACAATAAAAATATTTTCAACGCTCATTCACATGTAAATTTACATTCAACTGCAAAACTGAATTTGTGTTTCATAGTATGTTTATGAAAAACAAGTTACTACTTCAGTTTAATGTAAAAGTCCCATTATCTTAAAAACTAAACATCAAATCTAATGCAATTTTCGTTAAAAGTTTTTTTACGTTCTACAAACCTACATTTTTTCGAGATTTCCTCTCTTACTTTAGTAATTAGAAAGGAGGGACACAATTTGTACAACTTTTGAAGCAACAATCTCATCAACCGTTGATTGAAGAAAAAAAAGCAAATAAAAATGGTATTTAGCGGTTTATAGAAGGCCACTCTCAAAATTTCAACAGTGTGGTGCCAAAAGTCTCGGAGTAAAAAATCTGTGACACACGGACGGACAGACAGACGGACGGACCGAATCCATGAGTGTGCCGTTTTTGCCATTAGTCAACGGAACCCTAAAAAGTAGTAATATTTTTAATAAATTAGAAATCAAAATGGACGAATCCGCAATGTATTGAAAGGTTTATGATTCCATAAAATGTTAGTATTTTTATATTACAATGAAATTGTGTACTTGTTTCATGCTGTTTTGGATATTTGGTAGATTTATATTGTAATTTATTTCAATCCACATTTTGCCTGAGTTTTTAAAAACGTTGCCCCACACTAGGTACTAAGGAAGGTTTTTACTCCTGTATCGTGGGTGCGTTTACAAACATTTAAACTGACATACACAAATAGTCAGACCCGGAACAACTGTCTGTAGGCCATACAAATATTTGTTCCGTGCGGGGATCGAACCCGCGACACGCAGCGCAGCAGTCGCTCGCTCAGCCACTGCTCCCACCGTGCCGTCATACCGTCCGTTTGCTACAAGAAATCTAATTTACTTTTAGCAGTTTACTTTAAAAGCTGCCAAAAAAGACCTTTTTTTTTTTAAATCTGTTTATTAGTTTGGGGGTTTTTAAATAAAGACCTTAATACAAAGGGTTTAAACTGACCGAAGCTTAAAGTACAGCTCTCCCCGTCATAGCATTATTTTATTGTCCTGGGCCATATACGTAACCTTCTAGTTACGGAGATATTAGAGGTCAAAGTTCCAATTTTTCGACAAGTTTTTTTTAATACTAGTCTTTAAGATTATAAATTTACTTTAAATACCTCCATGACCCGTTAACTATTGAATGCATGTATCAGCAAAATGATTGCGTTAGATTGAGTTCTACAGTAAAAAGTGATCATTCACCCCAAAAAGAATGTTATATGTACAGAATTCTTGGTTGACAGCTTCGTCAAGGGTCAGTTTTCACCATTAAGAACATAATATTAGTCATAAGGGATGAAATCAAAATGACTGATGTCAAAGACCTTACTAAAGTAATTATTATTATCCCATTTCCACAAAGCCAAATCTTTATCGCAAATTAATGTCCTAACAAAGAAAATAAATTAAGATGGTACGACAACCAATCAAGATATACAAAACCAGTTTTTGCTGACTTCTCATTGTACAGGGGGGTTACTATGACGACTTAAACATTATTGTTCCATTCCTATTGCAGAGCGGGAAAGAGATGGAGCTAGATGACCTTTATAGCTCAGTCTCTTTTTCACTCTGGAATAAGAATGGAACAATAATGTTTTAAGACGTCATGGTACGCCACCAGGATATCTGTTCAAAGCGAGGACATGTTATTTATGAAATATGTACCTTGATATCTCGCCGTGTGTACTTAATGTTCTAAACTATCTTTCAGCTCACACAAACTCGACAACACGGAAACGAACTAAAGTAGTTAACAGAAGCGTCAATCCAGCAGTTGATAATCTTTCAAAACTAAGTCATGAAGAGTACTCCGAAGACACTAAAAACTCAGACAATGTACATCATTTTATCGCAAGGGAAACAACAGCATCTGATAAAAATAAGAAGCACGTCTTCAGAGCGGCGATAGTTGAAACTCTCACAGATTTCATTCAAGAAGCCGTTAACATACTCAACACTTACGAAGATACAGCATTCGAAGATTTCTTCCACGTTGTAGACGAAGAAATCAGAAGATATCACTACAAAGACTGTAAATTCTCCGAATTGATGGAAAATCACGATACTAGGAAATTCCTGGCCGAGGTATTAACTATAATCAGAGGAAAACCAGTATCTTTAATGAAAGTTCATTTCAATGAAATGGCGGACATAATGAAAGATAAAACATATGGCAAAGACGTAGCAGAACTACTTGATTATATCAATTATTTGTACAGATATGCTGAACAGAAGTTTCATACAGTTTTAAAAGAATTAAAGCATTATAAGAAGACGAAATCTATAAAGGCTCACAATAATCTAGTAAAGGTCATTAGACGCGGGATCCGAGATATTTTTTTTGATCATTACACTGCATTTGACAGTAATACTAGACGAGAATTGAAAGAAAGAATTGAAAAGTTTTGGAAACAATTTAAAAAGAATCCTGCATCAAATGCTGAAGTGAATGATAGTCACGAAAAGAATATTGCAGTCGCAGAAGATAAAGAACCCGAACGTGATTCTAAAAATGATCCACAAATCAATTTGAAAAACAAAAAAGACAGAAAGAGTGAGGAGAACGATCACCAACCACCACAAGACAAGGAAACTGAGAAGGATGATAGTAGCAATAAATCTGAGATGCTGAACACAGATTACACCAAAGACGAAATCTCATCGGGACAATCGTTCGACAGCAGTTCGAACTCCATCAAACAGTCTCAAGAGCGACATGAAGAGTACAGAACACAGCGATACATGACTCTATATACAGAAGATATATCTTACAAAGCAAGGACTACGAAGAAAACAGAAATCATGCCCATATCTGCGAAGGAGATGACCAAAAAAGCCACAGTCCCGAAACGTCCAACGACCACGTCCGCACCGAGGTACAGCTCTGAAGATGAATCAGTCGGGTCAAAGCAATTTGACACTCTAAGATCTAATAATAAACTTGATTTTAAGCAGGATATTTTTTACTCAGGCCACAATACACAGAAGGTTCTGACAGTAAAATTGAAACCCGAGTCGAGGATAACACCAGAGACCCTGCCACGAAAGCACAACAAATCAGATGAACCGTTGAAGCCAAAGAGCAAACATGGCATAGTGCATGTCATCGGCGAGTACAATGCAGTAATTGATGTACAATTAGCTAATACAGACTTGTTGAAATCTTTGGGAATATTCAAACCAGTACCGGATAACAAGTAAGATTCCGATTTCTAAGCCCTCAGTCTAGTTTAGTTAATAAAATGTAAATTATTTTCTCTTCATTCATTCTACTTCCATACTATTAACATTTTTGAAAACAAAATTATATAAATAAAATAGCAAAAATAGTAGCCCGGAACAGGGTCCGAGCTACCGGTGGTCAGGCTCTTGAGAAGGGAACCTCCTAACTATAAGTGCTGTGTCCAGGAGTACTGCTTTCTGAATCAAGCCCTTGGTAAAGTTGCCAAGCGAGAGCCTCCTCATATGTTTGTCGAGGCTATTGGCTATTAAGCCATTGGCCGACAAGACTATCGCCACAATGACTGCTGTACTCACGTCCCTCATGTCGACAACCTCGTGAGCCAGACCAAGATACTTGAATTGCTTATCTTTCTCTACTTTCACGAGGTTCTCGTCATGCGGGACCGTTATATCAACAATCATTGCGTGACGCTCAAATCGATCCATCACCACAATGTCAGTTTTTTTTTATAACTTCATGAATCATTTCTTCAGTTTTAGATATGGCACCACTTCGTATCAAAGAACGTTTACACAGACCAAATCAGTACCCACAAGACCTAAAATACAATATCGAGGCATGCAAGCAGGAGTAAAGACCAAATCAAAGAAACGCGCTCTCACAAAACCTCCTCTAAGATTCACAAAAACTCTGAAATCTATCTATCTTAACCGATTGAGTGACATGAGGAGTAATACCCTCTTGCCCGAAGATATTAATTATATCAGAAATACAATAAAGAACGAGAAACGAAAGCAAAACATTCTGACAAGACGAAACGCTAACAGTACTGTACTGAAATCTGGTGCTTTAACAAACGTTCCCAAAAATTTCAACGAATATCTGGTTAAAAGACTAGATGCTCTTGAACAAGACTTAAAAGATTTTAGAAGCATGTTATATGAAAATCATACTCATGAGGTTGAACTCAATAATGTCACTGATGAGGTTGATGCAAGGAATAAAAATGAAAATAAAAGAAAAGATTTTAAAGACAATGATTTGAGATTGAACATAGAAAACCACGATTTGAATAAGGAAGAGCATAATAAAAGAAATAATGATGGGCATAGTGCAAGAAGTAGCATAAAGAATACTGAATCTAGTACAAAAAACACGTATTCTAATGAAAACGTTACAAAGAAAATTGCACTAAATACAACAGTTATTGACAACAAAATTGCACCTCAAGTCGCAAGCAACAATGTAAATGACATTAAGGGATTAAACAAAAGCAAAAGTGTGACAACGGTTACCATTAGATCATTTCAATTTACAGACACGATAGAAATTAAACCGTTTGAAACTACTCCTGCTTCAACTAAATCAACGACTCATGATTACTATAATCTTAGGTACCAACTCGATCATATAAATGATGGAATAGATCTTAATATGTAATAATGGTTATGTTACCATTCTGTAATTCTTTTGTTAAAATGTGGTTACTGGTGTGGGTTACATGTTTGATAACCAGAAGTCGGAATTAGGTAGAGTTATTTAAGTACTTGTATAGAAAAATTGATATTAATATGGATCTTCGCTATGTTGTGCGATCTACAAATGTGTCACCATCGTGCGTTTGCGCATTGGAATTTTGCAACTTCGGACATCCTATGTCGGGTGGTTTAAATTGTGTAAAAGTATTATTTTTTATTTATTTAATAAATTACGGGATTTTTCTTAGGAGTTTTTCTTGACTTTTTCTTCTTAGGAGTAAATGATAGCATGACGAATGACAGACGGGAATGGAGGAAAGTGACGTGTTACACCGACCCCAAATAAAATGGGACAAGAGCAAGAAAAAGAAGAAATCACGGGATTTTCTGCTCTTTAAAATTTATCTCGGGATTTGAGGCATATATCCACCTTATTCTTTCGCTGTATGAAATCAGTGAAGTACTTAAATAACACTACCTAATTCCGACCTCTTTTGATAACATAAGCTTTTAAGGATTTTTGTATTTTTTGTAGCATGTAACTGTTTTATTCCCTAATATATAAATGGGTGTAAAAATACCTATAACGAATCCGAAAAGCATTTGTGCTCTCCGTCATTGCAATATTTTTAACTTCTTTAGACGCGTTGAGTAATTTTTGGTAGGAGAAAAATCTTTGGCTACGCGTCATCGATGACCTCGACATGCTCGTGACATATTATTGCACCAGTGTAGCTAGCACAGCTAATTAAAAAGAAACTCGTGCGTTTTACATTACAATAACGCACAAGTACGTAATGAGATACAATACAATATTAAAATTGGTGAAATAAGAGACCCTTTACGAGCAACGGAGCAAATGTGTTATAAAAATTGTAATCTCACCAAAAACATTCTGTAAAAAACTAGCCAAGTCTCGATGGAGCTGCTTGTTTATCTCTAAAAAGTAATGAAATCTAGAGAAAGTCGTGCCAAGTCTAAGGTTCCTTACTGCGATTTCTTTATTATTATAGTTAATGTGGTGTGACTTGACCGTTGAAGGGTACACAAGGGTACAAAACCAGGTGCTCCATGACACCATTGCACCTATCTGTCTCCAAAACCGCTACCCATTGACGATGGAAAATTGCCACTTGGAAAACGTTGAGATTTTTCGGGGTAACTTAACTTTGGATCTAAAAGTATTTATTTATGTACATAAATAATGTACACACAATACCAGGTGCCAGGTTTCAGGTTAGCTAAAGTAGACTCATCTTTAAATCTTGCATAAAACGTACACTATGTAGGCAAGCATATTATAAGTTGGGGGATTATATTGATGATAAAAATGCTTGGCTCAATGCTGGTCCTGCTCCACAACCATAGGGGCAATCGGAATCATCAGAATTAGAAAGTGAAGTTATTGTGAAAGCTGCAGAAGATTGTAAAAATATATTTGCATTGTATAGATTCAATCTCTTAGTATTATATAATTGCATAGCACATGTGTGAGTACCATGTACTGTAAAGCCACCATTTAATGAGTACCTAAATCTTTCATTGACGCGAAATTACCCTGGTGGTTGAGTGAATGTCATGCTCACTTAAATGTCACGCTGATGGTGGCGGGTGTCTTGGGTCGTTTAGTTCCCTTCAAAATGGTTGAGTTGAATGATGGCTGATACATGCGTCATGTTCGTGAACGGGCGCTGTCAGTTGTGACTGGTCATCTCTTAGCTGCCACGGTTTATTTTAATTACTTTATTTTTTAATTACTGATTTAATCTTTTACTCTGGACGCTCTTAACTTGCCCGTATTTCTACATTGTTCTCACATATTTGTAATTCTTAACATGAATGATGTAACCAAGATTTTGTAACATATTTTGATTTAGAAGAGTGTCCATGGAGTTTCTTGCCCGTTCTTCTCCATAGAGATCTACGCTACGGAATAGGCAACTACAGTACTTTCACAAGTTATTATGCCTTGTGACTGGGACTGTAGCTTCGCGTTTTTTTTTTTTTTTTTTTACTTTCAAAAGTGCCTGTAATGGTCTAATTGAAATTAATGCTTTGACTTTGACTTTGATACAACATAGGAAAAAACATAAAATATTAGAGTACAAAGGTACTGCTTATTTCATATGAAATTTCTGCCAGCAGTCCTGCGAAAGGAGAGATGAAGACAAATGAAAAGAAATGTAGACGATAGTGTGTATTTCTTGGCGGGCATTATTTTTAATCCCAAAAATTTATGAAAACTAAAAAGGATTGTGTGGTTTTATGAAACCACGGTAAAAGTGAAACTTTTTTTCACACTATAGACATTTAAATAAAGTTTTTTGAAATAATATTCCATTAACCTTTTGACCGCCACGTCAAAAAAGAAAAAGTGTGCCCTCAGCGCCAAGCTCCGAATTCATAATTTAATACCTACAAAATAATAGTGAGGGCGAAATTATATCGATAAAGCTCATAGAAACCTGACAACATTTTTTTACATGGGTTTTAATTTCAATAAAGATTATTATACCATCCTTGTGTTGAGTTTTATTTCATCGCGCTTTGTACTTTATGACATAAATGTAATAATCTGTGTCACAGTTACGGCGTTTATTCCACAAATAGAAACAACAATCGATAAAACCAAGTCAATAGTATTACAGCACTATTGTCCATCATGACGTAATTTTTTGTCACCCTAAGACGACAGTGGCGCTGTTGGCACGTATTTCTTGAAATTGCTCGCTTCTTCTCTAGAGGTGCGACACCGATACTTATTAATAATATCGAAATATTTTATTTTGTTCGTTTTGTACTTTTAACATTATCAACTAATAAAATTTAAGTTTCTTTGCAAGAACAAGCAATATTAATGCTTTAGTATAACGCCAGTCACTGATGACATCAGTGCAGAAGTAAATACTTACCGTTTACTGTATTAGTGTTGTTTACTTTCGAATGTAGACAATTTACAACACTGTAATGAATAGGAAATAATGAGAAATAATGGTACCTACCTGGACAAAGTTTCTTAAGTGTCACAAACATGAAGTTCACAAAAGATAAAATAAAACATTTTATAAAAATCAGTTCTTTAATTAAAAAGTTGGGTGGTAGAAATTGGTAGAACAATCACACCATTTTTAATACCTTCACACATTATATACCGTTCAATATGTATAAGACAATCAATATAAGTTTAATTCAACAATTGTATATTGATTTATATCGATGTACGTATGTATTTTTAGGTAGGATAGTATTAAAAAAAAAACCATTATAAACGTGTCAGTATCGACTCCTTGCAATATACTTAATAAGTCTTCACTACTCATATTGTAGTTATCCATTATTAATCATGTATACAGTAAACAATAATAATAACAGCAAAAGAACTACTCTATTCAAAAATTTTCCTCGTTTGACGTCATGGGACTGTCAATCATAGACGACTGTGGCGTTCCCGGCACAGACAATACAGTGGGTGATAGGGATGGGCATTGCAGTCATTACAATCAATCGATAATCTATTAACACTCGACTTTTAAAGAGCGCATAGTTCAGTATTATAAAATTTTCTTGATTTCTCAAACATGAAAGTTCAATATCAAATGTTTTATTTGTTTAATAATGCAGAATTCAGAGTAAATCAAATATAACGTAGGTTGCCGTCGAGGTCGATATTCTTGTTATATTGACTGCTGCCTACATCACTACGTGTCCTGTTGAGGTGACTGTGGCTTTGAGGGCACGAACTTTTTAACTGGTTTTCTTTTTTGTCATCTTATGTTACTACAGATGAAATCTAATGAAAGCAGTTCACTTCAAATAAATGAAGAAGAGTCAAGGTAAATAATTAACAAGGGAAAAACACAAAACAATGCTGTTTAATGACATTTATTTACGTTTAAAATTCTGTCAACCATTCGCGACCGTGGCGTGCTGGGCACATTTTGGTTTGTCGTCTACACACGACTGTGGCGGTCAAAAGGTTAAGGTATAAAACGTGGAGTAGGGATAACTTTATCCCTACTCCGCGGCCGAGCGTCACGCGACATGCAACACACAGACGAAAAAGTTTGAGACGATGTAATAAAAGTTTCACTTTAATAAATAAATGTGTTTCCTGTTAATAAAGATATTTTATTGATATCTATTAGTAGGTACTTGTTGAACTCTATGTACACTTTGTACCTACCTAATTTGCCTGTCCTCTTCGCAGTTGCAAAAGTAGATAAATAGATTCACAAACCATCATCATCTACCTAAATTTTCCCAATTAATTATGTTGGGGTCGTCTTCCAAGTCTTTCCGGATGCAGCTGAATACCAGTATTACACGGCTTATCTGACCTCCACAACTGGTTAGACTCGGTTAGTACCTACCGGGTAATATGATACACCTTGGCTGTCTGATTTTCGGGCCACTGACTACCTGTATCTTTACCTGCTACGACTGACAAAGATCTGCAAATGACAACCGGGACCAAGGGCTTTAAAGAGCTTTCCTAGGCACGCAGGAAATTCGGTACTGGTCGAAAAGTCGTAAGTGGTCCTAAAGTCAGACAACAAGTCTTACAAAGGGGTACTGTATTACCCAGTACTACCTGGGTGTAGAGGTCAGATAGGCAGTCGCTTCATTTAAAATACTGGTAGTCAGCTGCATCTGGTTAGACTGGAAGCTGACACCAACATAGTTGGACTGTGCCACAGGCTAACATGGGCGAGGCGAAAGGAGTACCTATGTAAGGATTGTTCCTTAAATACTGCTTTCGCCTGGTCAAACACGCACGCCGGTTGCGAGTACTACGCGCCTGGACTTTAAATCTTGCGCAGACGACGGATTTTTGTACGCCGCTAAAATAGATCGCTTACAACTGTATCGAGTAACGCAAACGAGTGATTAAAAGTACGGCGTACAAAAAGTCCCCCGAATTACCGAGGACATGCAGAGAGCGGCCCGAACAAAAGTACGGGGGAGTCCCCGAAAAAAATAGAACTCGTGTGGCTAGGCGAAGCAACGCACACATGGCAGACTTTAGTCCGCGTTGTGCGCTCGAGAGTAACGTATGTATGCACGAAGATAAACGATGACACCGTGTGCGTTGAATTCGCGGTAAATCCGCGGCGGACTTTTAATTCGCGGAGCGTACTTTTTTCTCTGAAAAAAGTCTGCGCAGGCCTTTAAATACTCCTTTCGCCTGGTCAAACACCCTCTCCGGTTGCGAGTATTACGCGCCTGAACTTTCATTTGCTGTTTTAGAATGGGAGTAAAAAGAAAACAATTAAATTCATATATTTTCACATAATTTATTAAAAAATATAACTAAAAATTCACAATTTGTTTTGTTATATACTACAGAATTATACATTATATATTAGTTTATTATAATTTGGAGCTTTATGGCCTAAAATTTATTTCCCGTGTTATATAAAGTACCATTTATGCACTATTTTGGCTTTTCATGGCACTCAATTGTACAGGCATATAATTGTACCGACGTCAATACATTTATTCTTAAAATTAATATTTACAAATCTTATAAGTAATGCTAATAAGCGTAATTGGAATTGTTTCAACACTTTAGTATTAATATTTATTCAGAAAAATACTTTGAAGACATAAGACTATTTGAATCATCAAAATAAATGATCTCTTTAGTAAAAGTAGAGGCTGGTCATAGATAAAATTTTGTTTCCTTTTTTATGCAGAGGTAGTTGGTTTTTGAGAAATTTGGATGCAAAATGATTAATACTAAAATGCTGGTATTTTTATTGAAATAATTAAGTTTTAATACGTTTTAGTTACTGCTGTATTCATAAACCTGTAGGTATTGAGAATCTATGTCATACAGGTTTCATATTTCAGAAGTAACTCTTTCAAAGTACAAAAAACATAATTATTTATCCATCTTAATAATAAACGAAACATATTTTTTAAATAAAATAAACCTAAAAACATAATCAAAGCGTAAAATATTGCAAATTAGTATTCACTTGAAAAAAAATTAGAAAAACAATCATAAAAATTTTGAAAAGTTAGTTTTTGAGAAAAATCATTAAAAATTCAGGAAAAAATAGTGGTTTTCTTGCATGCCACTAAAATCTGACATAATTTGTAACAATTTAAAGATAAATTGGACTAAATTTACTATACAAGGAACTTAAAATTAGCTTGTTGGGATACTAAATATAAATTTAAAGCTTACAACTTATAGTTTAGCTAGAATATAACATATTAGGTATGAAACAGTCAACAATTTAAATGCAT
The DNA here is from genome assembly GCA_963082945.1 of Cerastis leucographa. Classification (NCBI taxonomy): domain Eukaryota; kingdom Metazoa; phylum Arthropoda; class Insecta; order Lepidoptera; family Noctuidae; genus Cerastis; species Cerastis leucographa. Next base: position 1,533,231 of record OY720376.1, read on the forward strand.
TTGAATCAACTTAGAACTTTTTCTTTATTTCTTTATCATGTGTTTATAGCCTAACCTGCTGGCCTACCATGACGTCTTAAAGCAGTATTATTTTACTCTTACTCCAGTGTGGGAAAGAGACGGAGCTATACAGGATGTCTAGCGCCATTTCTTTCCCACACTAGAAAAGGATTTAAATAATAATGTTTTAAGACATCATGGCAGGCCCGCTGGTGTCAGAGTTTTTATGCCTCTGACTTGGCTTTAGATGCTATCAAGAATCTCTTAAGACTTGTTTGGTTTCCTCATGATGTTTTCTTTCACCGAAGCTAGTGATAATAGGGGATAATCACAATTTTAGAAAAGTAATGGACACGTATTTTTTCTTTTTTCACGTGGCTATAAAATTACGGAGATATATTGAGTTGAAATGGCGCATGACGTCACGTGTAGGTAAGTTTTATACCTACTTGTGACGTAGTAAGCCCCCACTCTCCAACTATAATGAGTTTTAATTATGTATTTTTTTGATATTTTGATAAAACAAAAAATACGTGTCTAGTATTTTTGTATTACCTGTCTGACGGACAAAATAGAATGTCGTGTTCTTTACACAGTCCGGTCCCCTATTATGCAATACGCACATGAATCTGAAAACTCAGAGAACTTGAAACTTAAAAGATGTTTTACACTATTTAGTCAGTCGTGTCATGGAATAAACTTAAAATTGACATAAGTAAAAAGGAATTCGTTTAAAAATCTATTTCAATTATACATAATGTTCAATATACCCAATATTTCAAATAAAACGAAAGAAAAGCTATCCGAATAATCTAGAAAAATCCACGAAAAGTCTAGAAAAATACGGAGTAATATAATTTCGTCTAAATTACTTTCTAGAATATATAATAATTATGTATTGCAAATGTCAAACGCACTAAAAAACTAAGAAAACTATAACTAAATAGAGGTGGGAGTTATTTTTTCTTATTAAAAACTAACTTATTATGATTTGTTTTAGGGTAAAAGTGACTCAAAACCAAAAACTAACAAAAACGACATTTCATACAAACTTTAAAGTCCTTATTTTCCGAAATAACTGAACCGATTTTAATGAAACTTCATACGCATTTGCAGGATACATAGGTCTAAAAATTTACTAAAAAGCATTTTCGAAAAATAGTGTTACAGCTAAATAAGACCGATTATAAATTATCTACAGAAACATAAATGACCAATTATCTTTTTTTTAAGACATGTTTTTAGTAACTTTTTAGACCTATGTATCCTGCTTATGCGTATTAAGTTTCATTAAAATCGGTTCAGTCATTTCGGAAAATAAAGACTTGAAAGTTTTTATGAAATGACGTATGGTGTAAATACTCAAAATCTTTTTCCTATTTTTGTGGTTGGCTCCCAGTCTATCGAGATGCACCTAAATATCAATATTTTCCATGAAGCGATTGTCTTTAACATCAGTTATTGTGTTACCCAGTTACTATGAACTTTGGACTTGCGGACACCAGCCCATTATTTATACAATACCCGAGTTGCGGAGGTTAGCTAAAAAAGTACGAACTGGTTCGCTGTATCCAGTTAGACTGGAAGCCGACCCCAACATAGTCCGGAGAAGGCAAGGTAGTAATATGACATCATCATCTGCCTAGCCTATCCCAAAACTATCTTGGGGTCGGCTTCCAGTCTAACCGGATGCAGCTGAGTACCAGTACTTTACATGAAGCGACTGCCTATCTGACCTCCACAACCCAGTAACTGGGTAATACAATACTCCTTGGTAAGACTGGATGTCAGACTTTTAGCTTCAGACTACTTGTAACGACTGTAAAAGATCTACAAATGACAGCCAGGACCAACGGCTTAACGTGCTTTTCGAGGTACGCAGGAAACTCGGTATGTAATTATGGTCACCCATCCACAGACCAACCTCCGCAAGCACGGCTTAACCTTAAAGATATATAGATGAATACGACAGACCTATGTAAAACTAAAATAATTCCTAAATTTCAAGTCACTTTAACTCTAAAACAATCAAAACTTTGTACTAATAACTTAACATTTTATTAAAGTATAATATGGCATCTTTTATTTACAAATCTTAAAAATTAAAAAATCAGATATACTTTGCATTTTATACTTCCAAAAAATAAAAAACAAAAATTTTGAAAAACATTCTATAGAGACATAATCTTTTTCGATATTTCTCGCGGTTTTTATACAACGGTTTTAAATGGAACTCCTCGAGCGTCAGGTCTAGAGCAGAGACGGTTTCTATTGCTATAGCAGGATTACCAGAAGCCAGTCAATATACATTTTTGACTATTTAATCATCGATAAAGCTGATATACAGGGGGAAGGCACACTGAAGCACAAACGATAACTTCGGATTCATGATTCTAAGCCGCCACATTTTACAAATTTTACATCGGTAACAAACGCAAAGGTTACGTGTCTACCAACGACTCAGGAACGGCTTTTATGTCCTTTCTGTCATTTAAAGACACTTTTTGAGTGATTCACACACTTATCAGCCATTCTAGACAACTAAGGCTATCAACAAAACTTGAAACGGGATATTAGTTTTTTTTTGTTTTTGTCTGCTCACCACGGATAAACTGAAGTTAATGCGGGTGGAATTAACTTCAGTTTATCCGTGACTATGGCACTTGCAACAGCGCCGAAGTATAGGGAACTCAAAAGTAAAAGTAAACATTGTAAATGTCCCGTTTCCATCGTTATTGATAGTGACTATGTCATTTTAAAAACCCTAGTTGAAAAGCCCTTCACGCCTCACGGCTTGAGAGTGTCTCCACTAGGCGTGGTCCGGGTGCCTCCTGCACTGTAGCTATGCGTCCTGTAGTGTCGAGGTGCCTCCTGTATATCGCTATCCCCGTTCGCACTACGTCTGGTCGCGATGCCTCCTGTATATCGCTATCCCCTGTCCCCACTAGAGCTGGTCGCGATGCCTCCTGTATATCGCTATCCCCTGTCCCCCTACGTCTGTTCGCGATGCCCCCTGTATATCGCTATCCCCTGTCCCCACTAGAGCTGGTCGCGATGCCTCCTATATATCGCTATCCCCTGTCCCCCTACGTCTGTTCGCGATGCCCCCTGTATATCGCTATCCCCTGTCCCCACTAGAGCTGGTCGCGATGCCTCCTATATATCGCTATCCCCTGTCCCCCTACGTCTAGTCGCGATGCCCCCTGTATATCGCTATCCCCTGTCCCCACTACGTCTGGTCGCGGTACCTCCTGTAGTGTTGCTGTTCCCCCACTAGGGCTGGTCGAGGTGCCTCCTGTTGTATAGCTATCCCCTGTCCCCACTACGTCTGGTCGCGGTACCTGCTGTAGCGTCGCTATCCCCGCACTAGGCCTGGTCGCGATGCCGCCTGTAGAGCGCGGCGTGGTCCGGGTCCCGCATGCGCGTGTAGCCGGCCGGGCGGCACAGGTCGGCGCGGCTGGCGTGGAAGGCGCGGTACCCGCCGCGCAGCAGGTAGCACTCGGGGTACGCGAGGGCGGGGTAGCGCTCTTTGTTCATGTCGCGGTCAGTCGAGCGGAGGTAGCGGCAGCTGCGGGACAACAGAGACGATGTTGTAGCCATAGATACGACGATATGGGAGTGTAGTCTTTGGCAGATTTAACGCAATATTTTGTTGTGTACAGGTTACATCCGGAGTTATTTACCCGAACTGAGATTCGAACCCAGGACCTTATGCTCAGCAGTCGCGCTTACTACCACTAGACCAACCAGGCACTCTGCGAGACTATAAATACTTTTTAAAGTGAAACTTTTATTACATCGTCTCAAACTTTTTCGTCTGTGTGTTGCATGTCGCGTGACGCTGACGGTTGGCCGCGGAGTAGGTATAAAGTGAAAGGCGCTTATCAGAGCGCCTTTCACTTTATCCCTTTCACCCTTTCTCAAATGTTTTTAGTAACTTTTTAGACATTATGTAGCCTGCTAATGTTTAAGTTTCATTAAAATAGGTTCAGTCATTTTGGAAAATAAGGACTTAAAAGTTTGTATGAAATGTCGTAAGGAGTAAACGCTCATAAGCGTACTGTAATGAAAGATGGATAATTCTATAACATGGGTGGCAGTGTGAATGTTATATAGGTTAGAAGCAAAGATATTTCAAAGACTTATATAGAGCGGACATTGGGAACATTTTCGTACAAAAATTATGATCCAGAATATTTTCGATTTTGACACACAAATGCTACATGAGAAGCTAGACAGACCGATCTGTTACTTCGTCCCGTTTCGAAAAGTCTTCAGTCATTTGTAAGCAATACAGAAGAGTGGAACACTCACAGCTTGGGCCCCCTCTCGAGCGAGAACTCGCAGTGGAACACGAGGATGCTGCGTCCGCTGTGCGGAGTGTGAGAGTCGTGCGCGCGCACGAGCGCCTGCATCTGTGCGCACGTGTAGTAGTTCTGTGCGCCCACGATGTGCCCGCCCGAGAACTCGTACGGGTAGCGGCAGTCGATCACCTGGGGAGGTACAGGATCATTTGAATAACGGCTAAAATTGCCCGTCACTGGACGCAACATCTCTGTTTTTAATAGAATTATAAATAAAACCATTATTTATAACCTGTAAAAAAATATAGAGAAAAAGAATAATGTAATAATTCTTTTTCTCTACAGGTGGGAGCGACAGGTCCGCGAAATTCAAATTTTCGTACGTTTTTACAATTTGCCGGTGAGTGTCAAGTTTTTATGTTGAATAAAATATAATAATCATTAGTCATCATGACTTTATTTTTAATAGCTATTCATTGGGATTAAATAAACTTTAAAGGGTTGTATTGATGATTTTAATGGCTAGAATTATGTAAATTTATCTCAACGTTTAGCTCGATAAATCGGCTATCTAACACTGAAATAAATTTTCAAATCGGACCAGTAGTTCCTGAGATTAGCGCCATCAAGCAAGCAAACAAACTCTTCAGCTTTATTATTAATATTGGATTAGATTTAGTTTCTCACCTTAAATTCGCTGATGACGTGTTTATATTCGCCCCGGATGAGTGCCGCGAGAGTGTCGCACGAAATACTCTTGAGGTCGGAGTGGTCGCCATTGGTAAGAGGTAACGCGTACGGTACGGAGAAGTCTCCTATCAGATCTGGTTCTACCATCGCTGGAAACAGACAGACATAGCGGTTACACAGAGATTTCACGTAGATTCAAAAGTGTCCGGCCTACACACATTACATTATTCACAGATACAAAATTATCATGTCACTAAATAATTACTGAAGTTTTCTTTAGTTCCCACAGTAAAAAAAAAAAATCTTTTTGTATAATATAGCCTCCCTCTATTTCAATACGTTTTTAACCGACTTCTAAAAGGAGGAAGTTCTCGAAGTATTTTTTTTTAAAAGTATGTTTAGGTCATACAAATATTTGTTCCGTGCGGGGATCGAACTCGCGACACGCAGCGCAGCAGCCGATCGCTCAGCCACTGCGCCAACTGTGCCGTCCAATCATGCTCACGCTGAGATTTATGATGCGATTTGCATGATTCCTCTTTAGTTTGATGTGGAATAGTTCCCATTTGGTCCCATAAAAAAATTATATGTATAGCTTTGACCAATAGTTTTTTGTATGTATATTAATACTTAATTTGGGTTGAAAAATCAAGTTTTACCATATTTTATAGTATTGAATAGTTAACATGGGGACATGGAGGTATTTAAAATAAATTAACAACAATAAAAAAAAGTTGGACACACGGCCCTCAATATCTCCATAACTAGGTGCCCAGGTATTGTCTAGAACATAATAATGATCGCAATTACGGGCAGAACAAGAGCCTTTCTGCTTCGTTTATGGTAATTTACATCCATTATACTTGGCTGGACAGAAAGAAACGATGCATGGACTGTGTTAAGGATGATATGGCAAGAATGGAGGTGTCTGATGAGATGACGAGTAATAGAGAATTGAAGAAGAAGATATGCTGCACCGACCCCAAATAAATTGGGTTAAGGGCAATAGAATGATGTTATACTTGGCTGTACAAGTAATATCGCGTCATGTTCGTGAACGGGCGCTGTCAGTTGTGCCTGGTCGTCTCTTAGCTGCCACGGCTCATTTCGAACTAATTATTTCATCTTTTAATTGTTCTTTTTGTTTTTACTATGGACACTTTTAACGTGCACGTCTTGCTACATCGTTCTCACATAATGTACCATCTCAACATGAATGATGTAACCAAGGTTTTTGTAACAAGAGTCTGATTTAAGAGTGTCCATGGAGTTTCTTGCCCATTCTTCTCCATAGAGATCTACGCTTTGGAATGGGCAACTACAGTACTTTCACAGTTATTATGTCTTGTAACTGGGACTGTAGCTTCATTTTTATTGTTTTTTGACTATTCAAAAGTGCCTGTAACTGGCCTACTTGAAATAAATGATTTTGATTTGAATACTTACATCTTGCCATAGCAGACATGATCAGTGCATTGTTCTCCGAGAAGGCTCTCTGTAACACAGGTCTCTGCAATCTCGCTACCTCAGGACTCTCACAATTCGATCTCCTTCTCTTATTTGCTACCTCATTCTCACTTCGTTCCACTCTCTTCTTATTCCTCTGCGCTGGGTTCTCTAGAATAGAGAACAGAGAGACTCTCGCTCGACTCTCTGGGTTGAAACTCAAACTCCTATTCAACGGCCTCCTCAGGAAACTCGTTTCTGATATCACGTTAGACTTGATCTGTCCGGAAAGTAGATCGTTGAAGTTGGCTACTTTAGGAGAGTTTGACTCTTCAATTTCTAGAAACGGTTCGTCTAGTTCAGAAATGAAACCGCTTTCCATCGATGTGGTTGACTCGGTTGTGTATAAACCAGTCTTCGGTAGCGGTGACTGGCTCATCGAACCAATACTGGAGTCAGACTTCTCATGCCTTAGTTTAGTTGGTGTCTCGGAGAATTTTAGTGACTTCTTAGCTGCTTGCTTCTTAACCACTGGAGAAGTGAATTCAAAGTCTTCATCATCAAAGTTCAACATGCGGGTAGCGGTCACCGTAGGCTTGTTGAAGCTTGTCGAAGCCTCGTCTTCTGCTAACGGTGCTCCAAATACAAAGTTCCTCGAAGTGACTTTTCTGGACGATGCTGTACGTCCTCTGGAAATGATGTCGGGGCTGTCCGTGGATATGATCTCGTATTTGGTGCATTCGTCGAAGTTGTCGGCTTCAAACTCCTGTTCCAGGTCGTGTAAGGTCTCAAAGTCATCCAGGTCTTGTGTGATTTCTTTTTCGGGGACGTAGAGCTCGCGTGACGGTGATTTTTGCAGAGCATGTGTGAAGTCCAGCTGGAATTTAGAGATGAGTAACTGTTAATACACATCATATGTCTCCAACTATGTTGAGGTCGGCGTCCAGACCAACTGGATGCAGCAGAATACCAGTATTTTACATGGAGCGACTGCCTGATTGACCTCCATAACCCAGTTAGTACTGGGGAATATGATACACCTTGGTGAGACTGGTTGAACAACAGAACGACTGGTTGACTGGTTTGGCATCTAAAAATGCAATTATCATCATCATCATCAGCCTATAAGGTTCCCACTGCTGGGACACAGGCCTCCTCTCTTTGAGAGGGAGTGTGCTGTAATCCACCACACAGGGCCCGTGTGGGATGGTAGATGTCACAAGTCTTCAAATTTTTTGTTCTAGTACATGCCGGTCTTCTCAAGATGTTTTCCTTCACCGTTTTTGAGAGCAGCGGTGATGGAATAAATTACACAAAGTAATGCGCCTGCCTGGGTTCAAACCCACGGCTTACTGCTCGTAAATCGGGGCTGCCACAACTGGGCCACCGCTGCTCTCAAAAAATGCAAGAAAGATTTATTAAATGAGTAATATTGAATACCCACTATATTATTAGATAATATATTGAGAAAAGATAAATAATATTGAGTACCCACCTTGGTATTGGACCAGTTGGTAACCTTCTCCCTCGTTGCTTCAAATCTGTCTCCAAACAGAAAGTCCCTCGCTTCCTCCTCCACATCCAATTTAACAAACGTCTCACTTATAAGAGACGCATCATTCTCCTTATTAGACATCTTAAACCGATTCCGTTCCTCCATAACCTTTGTTATCCGTGACCGCTTAACCCTTGATGATAATGGGGAATTTCTGTTTACTGGAGAATTTTGGTTCAGGAACGGAGAAGTCCTGTTCAGTAACGGAGAGTTGATAGTTTGTAACGGTGACTTGAATGGTTTTTGTGAGTTTGTTAGCGGTGATTTCAGTCTGTCTAAGGGTGATTTTGGCAACTGGATCTCTCCTAGTATTCTGCGTTTGGTTGGGGTGTATATGGGGGACAGTGGTGACTTTGTCTGTCTGTCGAAGTCTATTGTGTGAGGGTTCATCTTTATTTTGTAATTGTTGGTTAGTGAGTCTTGTTGTTTCCGTTTCGTTCCATTGCTGCCGGAGTTTATTTTGAAGTTCTCGGTTATTAGGCTGGAAAGAGAGAAAGGTTTTATGTTAGTTTGATATTTAATTACATATTTATGTACTTAAATACTGTCAAGGTTAATGATAGATGTTACTTTATTTAAATAAGTTGAATAAAATAAATTAGTTGAATAATTCCAAAAAAAACCTGTAATTACACATTTAAGTACAGTTTAAAGGTCATTTATAGGTTTGTTAATCATAAAACACATGTAATTAATACAACAATCTTATTCTTATTGGATTTATACTCAAAAGGAGATACTTAGGTTTAATAGAGGGAAAACCAACGGGAACAAAGTCATAATAACCAATAAAAGAATCTAACTACACCTAGGTAGTTAGTTTCTTTTAATAAATTAATTTTCTTCTAAATACTACTAATTACTATGAAAATTAATCATTATTTTTGTTGCAAGTGTAAGGTTTTTTATTTAAAACTGGATTTAGTTAGTACTTTTAAGTACTAACACATGTTTCTGAACAGAAGATCCAAATAAATAACATTGAACAGAAGAGTGTAAAATAAAAAAATCATACTTTTCTAGAATCAAGTTCTCAAAACTAGATTTTAAAACTTTTACAATAGGATCTAAATTATTTTCTCAGGGGTATGAACTAAATTCTACCCTAATCAGTAACCTATAGGTCATGAGAACCTTACACCTTACTCCCTAACATCAATATAAAAACTTTTGTCAAAGAATTCTGCCTAAAATGTTAACAAAGGCGCATTGACATACCCCTTTGGTTTTTTTTCTTATAACATATCTATAGTCGTAAATACATCGAAATAACTGGTTCTACGTACCGGCAAACCCTTCCTCTAGTCCTTGGGGTATTATTGTAAACTTATTTCGACGTAAAAAAAGCAACAAAAGAGTTTCACTAAACTTTATTTTAACCTCAGTGGTCACAGTTTTAACACTGAATTCTCATGCCAAACTTACAGAACACGTTTTGATGACACTTGTACACGATTCCTTTTAGGTTTTCGGAGTTATTTTAATGAAAATAATAAATTAAAAAGGGTAGATTTGATGTTTTGAGAATCATCGCTTTCCGCGATTCGCGCGCTAAGGTTAGGTTTTAAATGTCAAATGTTGCGAGGTTGTGATGATATTAGCTATTCAGCCAAAGTACTTTTTTGTCATACTTCTAAAATATTATTTTATATCTATTTTTTTTAATAAAACGTTATTATTATACTTTAAATTAATAATTCCAAATCATTTAAATACCTACACAAAAGTAACGAATAAATCAAAACTCAATTAGGTATTCCCAATCCTAGAGTTATTTACATTTATCGGTTACGTTTATTGTTTAAAATAGATAAAAGGGGAACGAGAGAAGATTTCGATGCTTTAAGATGCATATTACATGCTTTCATATTGTAATCGATTAAATAAATTAGTCATTTAGTCGATCAGTATGTATACAGTAGGGATGGGGTCATTCTATGCGTATTATTAATAAATAGAATAACGGATATTTGTAATTTATTTTCGTAACCCACTTAACGACTCAGACCATGAAGGGGTGTAGGCAGAGAAGTTTGCTGACCCATATTTTACATCTTAAAAAAATAAAGTGTTTTTTTTTTTGCATTAATAGCTGCTTTCTTTGCCTTTATTTTGTGAAAAATGTTTAAAATACTGTTTGTTTACTTAATAATTCCTTTGAAGCATGAAGATGCAATGGAAAGTATACTAACGATGCAATAGATTAGTGACGACACCAGGTATTTTTTTAAAACCCAAAACACCGAGGTCCCTAGAACAAGGATTACGTTTCATTTTCAAACAAACATTTGTTTAAAAATAATGACGTGAAGTTGCCTTATCTGCAACTTTTAGTAACCCAATTTAGTCGAGTTTTGGCACATAATAATAAGCAGCTGTACTTGTTTTGCCGATAACACAGGAAATTATTAATTAAGGAGTAATATTATTGTAGTTCTAGGATCTCGTTAGTTTATTTGGTTTTCCTTCTCATAGGTATAGGATAGGTAGAGTAAAAATAGAATAACTGCTAACGTTACCTTGTAATATTATTTATTTACATTCTATGATATGTAAAGAGGTTACCTATTCTTATTTACCATATAAATACACTGTTTATGCCTGTACTGGCTTTATGTCATAACGACTTTATTAACAGTTTCTGTTTTCAAAATTATCAGTCAAACGATAACGTATAACGGTTCTCGTTATCGTTTTTTTTTTTGTGTTTTTATTTCTTTTTATCTTTTATTTTTGTTATTATTCGCCAATTGTGCAAGGTTAGTTCAACGAGATAAGAAAAAATATAACTAATTGCAAAAAAAATGTCTGCAAGTTAGTAATAATACTGAATGGCGGTTTGTTACATGCGTAAAGATATGAATGAACGGATGACATCATTAACGGCTTTAAGTTTGCTCGATTATTTCTCTTTTGTGTAAAGTCCGAAATCCAGGAATTTTAAGTTACAATGATCAAGGCTAGATTTCAAGTTTTGGTCAATATTATGTCATGTTTATTTATAATTACATATTGTGAGGAAAACGTACAATAGAACCGCTTATTAAATCCACTTCCGCGACTGTATCATGTTTGAAAATATAATTTTACAGATACACCGTCGCAAAAATGTTATAATTTTACGTTATTTTTTTGAAAAAAAATAGTTTTAGCAATTCGTCATCTCAAGAAACGATGGATGGATTGTATGAGGAATGATAATTATAGAAAACGAGTAAAATGCTTGACGGTTTAAAGAGGAGAATGGGAGAAAAAAACGTGTTGCGCCGACCCCAAGCAACACGGGTCAATCTTCATCATCCTGCCCAGGATGTTGATGATGCTCTTTGCACTTGATCATCTCAACAGTCACCCTCTTTCCAGCCACATCATTCTTCACACAACCAATCCATAGTTTCACTAGTCTTCTTCATGGCAAGTCACTCATTCCTTCACAAAGGTTACTAGCAATGTAGGTAGCATATTACTAGGATTCTTGTGAACTTCTCTAAGATAAAACTTGTAATGTGAGACTGGCATGTGAAAGACAAAAACAAGTGAGGATCGAATTCACTTAGTATGGGCATGGCCTGTTTCACACGTCAGCTGTTAAGCAATGGTTTTACAGTTCTTTTACCTATAACATAGTTTAAACGCAACCTTCTTGTAACAAAAATAAATCATTGATTTGTCATTTCAATTGTCATGATCAATAAGATAAGATTGATATGTTTGATTAGCCTAGATGGCTATTCCACTACTTCTAGAAATCCATACAATTAGAACTTATGTATGTATGTATTTCTAAAATAGCCATAGCCATGTATGTACTGTTCCATTAAATTTTCGTATTTGGCCACACGTGCCCAAATATCGATAAGCAGCTGATAAGCTGACGAATCCTTTGACCAAATTTCCTCATCAAACGATGTTATTTTGTAAAAACTGACTGTTGAAAAACTCCTCAATCCTAGCTAGTGCTATTCTGAAAGTTCACTTGAAACTCACCCTATTTAGCGTAAACAAATCGAAAACGAACTGATTTGTTTTTAAAATAAATCATAGCGAGCGGATTCAAAACGAACAACGTTTTGAGTCCCGTAGTGATGTTAAGAACTCGATTATTTATGCATCGATTACTTTTTTTTGCGGCCATGGTCACTAACTGCCAGTTTTTTTTTCAGATAAAAACCTCATTTTATGTAACTGCGCAGAAACAAAAGCGCATTCATTATATTTAAAAACTAACAAACATTTGGCCTAGTTAGATTATAGTGATGATGTCAGAACTAAGGAGGCATTAACTGGAGCTAGTCCGTTAATTAGGAGTAGTGGCTTCTGACCTTACGTGATAAAAGGACTGAGGAGTTTGTTACTGTACTATAAATCTGTAATATGTATTGTTTTCACAGTGTTCACACTCAGGCATTGGCTTAGCGTATTATGAAGTTTCGATATAATTAGAGTCCAGCTTAAACTGGTTTTTATTCAAATACTGAACGTTTACCGTACATTTGAGTAATTTAAAAGATGATCAGATAAAAAAGAAGAACGGATGGGACAGATTTTTTTATTAAGTCTTTTTCAGTACAGCTGGTCATAAATTTTGACAGATTCTACTGTTTTTTGCCAGGATAACGAGATATTAATAAAGTGACAACAGGAAATAAGTTGCAGAGAATTAATTTATCAACAAAACCGCTACGCGTGCAGAACGTGGCCGCTTATCAGTAAGCGATAATGCAACATTGTGCCCAAATAACATGAATATTATATTACAGTAATCATCACACACATATGAGAGCGGCGGTGGCCCAAGTGGTGGCAGCCCCGACTTACGAGCAGTAAGCCGTGGGTTCAAACCCAGGCAGGCGCATTACTTTGTGTACTTTATTTCATCACCGCTGCCCTCAAAAACGGTGAAGGAAAACATCTTGAGGAAACCGGCATGTCCTAGAACTAAAAATTCGAAGACATGTGACATCTACCAACCCGCACTGGGCCCGCGTGGTGGATTACAGCCCACTCCCTCTCAAAAAGAGGAGGCCTGTGTCCCAGCAGTGGGAACATAATAGGCTAATGATGAATCATCACACCAGGAAGCTTATGAAACATGGGTTTTGGGTTTACCGTAAGTTTGGATGCGAAACCAAAATGTTTGTTATGAAAAAATATGTAGTACCTACGTAAGATTACTTTCTTATAAATAAAAAATAAAAAAAAATGGGATGTACTTACACTCCCAAAAACCGTTTTCTAAACAATCATCAAAATCAAACATTTTGGTATAAAGCCGAGCTTACTGCCGACATGAACTAAGTACCCTGATAGATAAGTTGGAGTTCGTTCGCCGCGTTTAAATAACGCTGAAAATCAACCAATTAAGTCCATGAAAAAATAAAGCAAAATATCAGCAATCAAAAAAACAACTTTAAGCAGCTGATATTTTTTTTTCTGCAACCCAGTAATACACGAAATTTCACACACAAAAACTTAATAAATATTGCAACGGGCAATGTCTCGTTATTTTTTCGCCCCTAAGGTCACGACCTTTCCGTTATAAGACGTTACCGTTACCCGAAAAAAAAATCCCTTTTATAAAATGCATCTATTGTTGAACAAGGGTAGAATGTAGATACTGCTCGTATTTGAGGAGTGATGGCTTTACCTATATGTTTTCAAAGTATATAAGAAACAAGAAATAAGTCTGGTATTTTTAGCCCCCTTGGTATATAAATGTCAGATTGACTGACAATGTCGCACAATTTTTGGATGGGTGCACTGTGGTTTCTTGTTACGATGAGAAGTCGGATTTTTTGCAAGATAACTGAGACAGAATAAGCTAAAAACCAATTTACATTTCAATGCAGTCACCACTAAAGACCAAGGTGGACCGTTCGTTATCTACTGCTCTCTCTCTATCTTGCATTTACCACAGCTAGTTTATCAAAACAAATATTAACAAAAATTATTACTTACAAATAAAACTAAAATGTCATATTCAATTCATCGTAATATTTTTAGTCGAATAAAAATCTCACACAGTCCCAACACTAGACTTCAAGACAACACCTTCACTCATTCATTCAAAAACCTGTAAAAAAATCAATAACGGCTAATTTCAACTGAAAACGTATAACCGTTATAGAAAAATAACCGTTACACGTTCCGCTTAAGGTTTAATGTTGAAGTAAAGGGTGTAAAAAATAAATATTTATTCAAATCAGTGTCGGTTTGTATAGTTCTGGTGCATAATGCATTCGGGGAGGGCTGTAGCTGGTTTTTATAACCGTTTCTTCGTTTTTTTTTTTAGGGAATTTACAAGACACTTGTCCTGTGTCTATGGATTCAAGAATGCATGTCGTTAAGGATGTTTGCCAGAGCCGTTAAAAATGGATGTCACGAGCTAACGTGAATGAAACCGAGTTTTAAAGATTTCTTGAGTATTTTTCAAAGGGTATAACTTAATTTTGAGTCCAACTAGCACTGACATGCTGCGCCGACCCCAATTAAATTGGGATAATGGCAGGAGATTGATAAATAAAATCATAATATACATTCTAACCGGATGCAGCTGAATACTAGTATTTTATTTGCATGGAGCGAATGCCTATCTGACCTCCACAATCCAGTAATAGGGTATTACGATACGCCTTGGTAAGACTGAATGTAAGACTTGTAGCTTCTGACTACTCGTACCGACTAGCGACTGTCAAAGATCTACAAATGACAGCCGGGACAAACGGCTTAACTTGCTTTCTGAGGCACGGAGGAAACTCGGTATGTAATTATGGTCACCCATCCACGGACCAACCTCGGCAAGCACGGCTTAACCTTAAAGACCGATCCATGCGGCCGTTATTATTTAACCACGAGCTCCTCTTTACCTCTTTTCCTCCTAGATATAAAAAAACCTAAAATAAATACAACCGTGGTTTAAATTTACCTAGTCGAGCAAACCGTTACCATTTGCAAAACGTAACAATTAATTAGACAAATTATCTATTCATACCTTACAGGATAAACTAGCAAAACAAAACAAAAATAGTCAACTGTTATCTATTCTAGCTCATACAATACACATAGCTTAAACAGTACCTCTATTGTCGCCATGGCAAATTATTTACAAGGAAGTTCGAAAAATCAGTTGGCATTACAAACAGGATGTACAGATATCCTTACCTAACCTTGATTCCACCACATGTTTCATGGAACCACACATTTGCCATACTATTGGCTTATTGGGCCAAAAAAATGTCAGGTTCATCCACCATCTTTGGGACTTGTCAATTTTAACGGGAAACGATAACATAGCTGAAGCTAAAATATATTGTGTTTCCCTCCGAGTTCCTTTACCCACTTCTATCTCATGTATTTTATTTAATTTTAACGTAGAAATTTATAAAACCATAGCTCTTTTTCTTGTAAAGAATGATATAGCTATTCAAACATTATTAATTTACCATGTATCTAGTTCTTAGTTCACGCATCGAGTCGGCCTTTTTGTTGGGCCACCTGCGTTTTCTGTTGTATTATAATTCCCTACTGTGATCTTCGTAGAATTTATTATATTATTTTTATTATTTAAAAACAACTAATCTCCTTTCCATTTCCAAATTCCCGTTATATAAATATTTTATCTTTTTGCGAGTACTTGGTTCTTACGTTTTGTTTTCAAATATAATATTGTCAGTGGCAATAAGCACGAATAGTACAACGCCAAAACAAAACAAAAAAAAATGTGGAGGAAAAGGTTTTGGAAGCTGTAGAGCGTGTGTTTTGTTTTTTTTTTTTTTGGAGCGTTTACGTCTCACGACATTTCATACAAACTTTCAAGTCCTTATTTTCCGAAATGACTGAACCGATTCGGACCAATAAATCCCATGATCTGTGTAATTTTTGACCGTTATAACATAAACTACCTAATGAACGGTTTCCCTATTCCTAAACCACAGCTTTATTTCCCTATTAATTAAATAAAATCTCGACAAAAACAGACAGATGGTTTGATATCAAACAGTTAATCATCAAACGATAGCTACCCTAACGTTGAAATGATCGATAAAACCGTTATATCGCGGCAACGGGGGTACAACACTAGAGGGCTGAGTGTTGAGTGGCTAAGTTGATATTTTGCCAAGTATACATATTTTGTGACACTTTACTGTTTTACTAATAGTGAAAAAGAAACCAAGTGCGAGTCGGACTCGCGTACGAAGGTTTCCATACCAGCACCATCACTTTATTTGTATGGGAGGCCCACCTAAAATATTGATTTTATTCTGTTTTTAGTATTTGTTGTTATAGCATCAACAGAAATACATAATCTTTAAAAAAATTAACTGGCTACCTATCACGGTTCATGAGATACAGCCTGGTGACAGACGGACAGCGAAGTGTCAGTAATAGTGTCCCGTTTAGCCCTTTGGGTACAGAACTCTAAAAAAGACTGCCCAGTTGTTCCCGTGGTCACAAGCTCGACTGTTGAGATCCTGGGTATGATTCGCAGGTCCGTTTTTCCATCAGTAATTTTCTCAGTGGCAGCCACGGAGTCTGGATTTGCGCCCGGTTGATCGCAATAGGCTCGGCCCCTATTACATTGGACTTAAAAACATTATTGGCGAAATGTGGGTGTATTGTTACAGGCGTAGTTTTATGTTTAAAAAAAAACTTTTTTTTTTGCAATAACGTAACCCAGTTTTCTTATCTTTTGAAAATAAAACGGCCTTTCATAACAACATCGAGGAAACACCCGCCATTTTTTTTTTCACCCAACAATCAGTTCCTTGACCTTTCAAGAAGTTTGCTTACCCATTTTACACGATTATTATGCCCCCATACACCTACGATTCCCACACACATTCAATTTAACACCCTAACGTTACCAAAATAAAGTTTATTTCGCCTTTAAGTTAGTAAAACCGTTAGCACGTGCCGTGGGGGAGTATAGCTATTGTAGTTCGAAATTCAATTGATTAAAAAAAATTATATAAAGTGAAATCTTGGCGCGTGCTATGGAACAGCTGATTGCAACGACCTTTATGCTTTTAACCTCCTTGGGATGTATCCAGGTGTCTGGTCAAGAAAACTTGATTGTATTTGAAGACATATGACAAATATATGTCATCTTAGGGTCATGACTCATGACGTATTATTGGTATTCAGCCGCAACTGTCAATCTTAGAAAGTGAACAGACTGTGACATACATTTTAAGATTGAAAAAAAACTTAAAGATATATTTTTTGCATATATGGTGTCAAAATGCTGGGAAAAACTCTCCCCCTTTTCCTTCCAAATCTCTATATCTTGTACTATCTACAAGATTAATTATCGACTCGACTATAAACACAAAAATAGTCGATTAATTGTTTCACATCCCTAAAAAATCAACCGTTTAATGGTCAATATGTATAATCTTACTAAAGCTTGTAATAAATGAGTTCTTTTTACGCTAAATAAAATAAGCATCAAGTAACACCCTCAATGCATTATGAACTACAATGTGCCAGCATCGATCGGTAACGGTTCGGCTCCATGCGTGTGTCCTGTGCCTCGCGTGGCATATGGAAAAATAACGTTTGCGCGGGAGGGTGTGGGTGTTCGAAGTTTT
Organism: Cerastis leucographa; assembly: GCA_963082945.1. Taxonomy (NCBI): domain Eukaryota; kingdom Metazoa; phylum Arthropoda; class Insecta; order Lepidoptera; family Noctuidae; genus Cerastis; species Cerastis leucographa. The sequence goes on from OY720376.1 coordinate 1,550,816, forward strand.
GACGTTTTATTTGTCATTATTTTCAAAATAAAATACTGGCTTGCGTGTATTTAATCGCAACTGACTCGAGAAAATGTTTTATGTTTTTTTTTTTGCGATTACCTGTAGTAAAAGTTCTACATTACGATGAGTGTATCCGACTAGGTACTTTCTCTGATTGTGATGATACATTAAGGGCCTGTTTCATCATCTAAAATCAAGTGCCCATTGACAGGTAACATGACAGGTAAATTCTGTTCTATTTCTGAATTTATTCGGTGAGTATTAGCTATTCGTTCATCGTGAAACAGGCCCATGGTATAATTATGTATACATAATATTGCTTTACTTTGACAATGTAACGCGAAAATAAAATAAATAAAGTAGAAACCAACTCATTTCATTGATACGAGTGCAAGTTCAATCGAGAAATAATTATGGACCGCCAATTCGATAATGATTATGCTAACAAGTGCGCCAACGCAACGGGGTAAACTTATACTATTGTCAAAACACATGTTCAATACAATCATTACTTCATTGAATGAAAGTGAATGGGATGCGTTGAATGATCTTTGTATGGCGCGCACGTGCGTTTCCGTTTCCGGATGAAACAGGCTAAATCCTTGATTTTTTTTCTGTCTGCAATAAAAACACAGCTGTTTTTTGTCTATAACAACGTTCTATTTTTATTTAAATTGATGATGATATCGTCTGCAATAAATCAATTAGGCTTCGATTAATTCGCCATTTTTATCAAATGACAGTTAAAAACTACGATTCTGAATAAAAAGAAAAACAAAAAAATAAGTTTATCATTGCGCCAATCGAGAATAACAATAAAATTAATTTCCAATCGAATTGCTAAATCGATTTTAGAATTGCAGCCACAAATCAATTGGTAATCTTATCGTGAATACCATCTGCCGACTTCATTCTATGAAAAAAAAACAGTTGAACTCAACTTATGGAGATAAAATTCATGTTTTTAAACTTAGTATTCTATTTCCTTGAAACTGAGTGTTTTCGGTGATAAGTAAGGCAATAGAAGGCCCTTTGTATTTTTATTGGGTTGCCCTGTTTAAAATTCAACGTAACGATATTTTAAATCTACGGAAAAAAACACTACAAGGCGCTAAATTCTATCGAACGACGAATCAATATCCACGTTTTCTCAACAACAAAAGAATTACGAAAAAAAATGCAAACGTCAACGAATTTTCATTTCCCGCGCGCCACAGATACACCATAGACACAGATAATGCCCGTTACACAGTCTCAAGACGGCGCGTGCTATATACATCTGCCGATGCAAGTGCAGGCAGCTGCATTCTACAATAGACAAATAAATTGCCTTTCTTTACTTCCTATAATACTTCCTTATAGTATCTTCCCCCTCGATATAGATTTTTTTGTAGCAAATCTTATTATGATTTGATGCTGTGATCCAACGGGATAGGCGATTGTTTTTTTTTTGGTAGTTCTGCCTCTAGCAGATGACCATGTAGGAACCGTTACTTGGTGTGGCTTAGCGATGTTTTTCTTTTTTTTTATATTAGCTTGGGAAATTAAATAAGGAGTCAAACTTTCTGGTTTCAAGAAAGCATTAGAAAAGAATCCAGGCCAGTAAGCTAGCCAGCTACGCCATAGAAAATAAAACTAAATGACATTTTAACTGTCAAAATAAAATGACGCAAGATCTGGCCAGTTAAAAGAAAACCCGGCATTAAAAATCAGACACGGGAAAAGTAATTTCCGAGATTGCGACGTCTGTATCCGTCGTAACTTAATATTTAGGGTAGTGCGTAGCGAAGCTTGAATCCTGCTGACCACACGTCTTCCTGCGGTTAATGATATGGTATATGGTGCTTCCATTGAAGACCACAGGATGTACTGGATGCACCCGTTTTCTTAAGTGTTGCGTGTTCGTTGGCCTATCTATACAGTTCAGAGATCTTTAAAAGGGCCATCTTATTTTTCAACGTTATGTTTCCGAAGTTAAGTAAGGTTTTAGTTTAAGCTGCAATATTTTTGTAAATAGACCAATTCTTTTTTAAGATGCCATATTTGACGTGATAAGCCCAAGACTGTTTCTATGTGGCACACAAAGATTTTGGGACACAATAATTTTAACCCTTTAGAAATCTGTTGAAAGACGCAACAAAAAGCTTCATATTAATCATGAACAGCAACTCATGATATAACAAGTGGAAGCAGTTAGTTAATTAATAACTAAAACAAATTCTTAAGCCCATAAAGGCTACAACAAAGAAGATGCTAACTATGACCTAACGCTAAGGTTATTAAAACAATTCAAGTGGTCCACTACTAAATTAGCACCATCTGCCTCCATAACCCAAGTAAAACAATATTTGATTGGGCTCAGTCACGCAATTTTCATAATTCGCCGCGCGCACCATGTGTTGCGCAGTGGGAGGGAACGCGGGAGGTCCCGCCATCTTTGATTTTAAAAACATACATTTAAAAAGAGAATACGTTATGGACTATTCTTGGGAGACGCGAAGGGTAGGAAGGAAACAGTTTATTTTTCTTTAAAAGAGTGGTACTGGCCGAATGTTTGTAGAATTGTCGTTTTAAAAGAAAAGTGACAGGCAATAGACTTGTTGCAGTTAAAAAGCTTCTCAAATGCTGTAGAACATAGTTGAGATATTTCCATATTTTACCAACGGAGTCTACCTCAACTGCCTTCTTTAGACTAGAGGTCCTTACTTTTAGACGTGAAACATGAAGATCGAAGGGAGCGACGCAAAGGTGTGAGCAAAAAACAGAAAACTTTAGAACCCAGTTAACATTTCACAGATGTTAAATCCCACTGCAACTCTCAGAACGACAGTTAACTCTCAATTTCTCCTAAAAACTACAACTTTGTAATCCCTCTTTCACCCCAAAATAACTTAACCAGCGGATAACGCCATTAAAACCTTTAAAAAAGAAAACGAACGTGTCCCGAAAGCTATTAAAGAAGATGGCGGCTCATTTGACAGTGACAGCAAAAAACGCGGCAAAAAGTAAGAGATTACCCGTGATTTATGAGAAAGTGCGAACGAAAGATCATATGGTGTACAGTGTGTAAGGTGCAGAAAAGACTAACGAGGATTTTAGAGCTTAAAAATTAATTACTCTTGGTATATGGCAGTTAGCAAGTGGTAAAGCGGATATATTTAAAAACCGACCACGGATATGTCAATGACCAAGTAAATGATAGACTAAATAAAGGATTAATTATTATTTAAGATATATAGAATATTCTTTATTATGTACACCACTGCAACGCATAATACGTTGATGGTGTAAAGCATGGAGCAGATCAGCAATAAAACTCCATGGACACTATCATGAAAGACCTTTTTTAAACTAAATAGGCTTGCGCATGGCCACTTGACAACTGGAGGGCAGGGACAGGGTGGAGCACGCTTGTCTAAAAGAAACAGATTCACTCGAATTTTGAAAAGATCTAGATAATATTGATCAAGGAACAAAGAAACCGGCCAGTAAATTCCACAGACAATAGAAGCAAAGCGCTTTGTGAACAAGCTTCTTTACTAGAGATTAATATTGCGCCTAAACCGACTTTAGCAAACTTCAATTAAAGACGTTACACAAACTAATGTAATCAGATGATAATTTCAAAACGCAAACCGTTAACGAACTTCTAGTTAATCAAAAGGACCTTGAACGAGTTGTGACCTATTTAGAAGCTAAAGTAGGTTAGCATTCAATACTCCATCTTGAAAACGAGTAATATATTTTAATAAAATGACGTCTTCCTATAGATAAACTATGACTTTGGAACTGCCAATGTTTAATTGGGGATTTATAATTGTTTTTTTACGGATGGTAAATCATCAAATGACTGCCCCCGCTCTGGGCGGAGCGGGAGAGAGTTTCAGACTTGTACTGACTAAAACCCATCCATGTTCCTTCTTAGCCTTTTTCTGTTCCAGGGCCACGGTATCTCTTTCGAACAGTCCCGCAACTCTGGCAGGCATCGGACCCCCTCCGATTTGCTGACATCTCCTTGAGGCGCGCGTGGAACACGAACGCGCCGTCGACACGGTCTGTCGTCATGAGACGGACGGACGGTGAGCTACCCCATTACTCACCGGGGGATATTTCCTTGGCCAAAGAAAAGATGGATGGATGCTGTAAGGAATGATATGAAGGGGAAAGGAGTAAATGATGCCATGACGTCTGACTGGGGAGAATGGAAGAAAAAAACGTGTTGCGCCGACACCAAGTAGAATGGGACAAGGGTAGGAAGATCATGATGAGGATTTACCTTTAACTCTTTTAGCTGTAACTTTAAGGGTTCTTTTTGAAAAACTCTTCTAATACTTCGATAAGACGTCTTTTATGTCGATTACTTCATATTTCAGCGTGTCATAAACTTCACAAAAGCTAGCATTTTTAGAATGTAGGTTAGTTTCTAAGCATCGCGCCGTTACAATCTTGCAGTAGTATATTTTTGCTGACCTGGAAGTCTTCAAATAGACTTCGGACCCAGGTTAGTTGCAACAAGGAAAACCTGTTCAGGTGGAGATTCATTAGTGATTTTGCCCTGGAGTGTTAAATGTGGTGCTGTCCCACAAACGATGCGGCACTTATTATCGTATCCTGCTTGTCTTGCTGTTTGTACATTACAGAAACTGATGGACGCTACAGAGCGCGCCAAACTAGTACCTCAGTTCTGGGCCGACACAATTTAGATTGGCATCGACACGATAAGAAGAAGAAATATATCTTTAACATCATCATCCAGTCTAACCGAGAATGCAGGTGAATACTAGTATTTTACAACAGGCAAGCAGCGCTTGTCTTATCAACACTAATAACGCATTAAAAATTTCAGTAACAGTGCATTGTATAATAGATAAAAAACCAGTATATTATTATCCAAAATATGGCATCATAATACAATAACGAATCAGCGTACAAGTTTAGTTTTCTATTTTTAAACAGCGCTCCCACACGTTCCATATTCAAACGACTGTTCCGAATTCAAATAAACCAGTACTGTTCGTTTCAGCGAGTGACGTCATTAACGGTTTTGCACATTTTTATGTTGGTACTATTATTAGTTTATGGGAAGATGCAGTTATTATTGTTTTAGTCTAGTCTCCAGGGGTACAAAGAGGTTTGAAGCTTCGGTTATAAATTATATTATGGTCACGATTATAGTGTCTATTTTCTTATAGCCATGAAGGAGAGGGCTGAAGATAAGTCATTTAACGCTTCATAAGTTCAGAATCCCTGTAAAAAATTATCAAATATGTCAAATCAAATGTTTTTCTATGAAACTATTAATAACATTGACGTCATAATATTTATTTGGAGGCTGTATAGTCTGATAATCGACATAGGACCAAGCTACTTTATTGAAATAAATAACTAAAAAAAGCCTCATTACAATTGGCAAATCTATGCAAATATGAAAACAATACTTAGTCTTATTCAATATTGTCGAAAAAGGTACAAAAGAAAGACAAATACTTAAACAAGTTTGCGAAAAGATACTAATTTAAATAGTGCAAAATAGATGTAAATATATTCAAATAATGGACAGGAGTGATTTAGAACCAAAAATTTAAATTGTTATTTCTCACGAATGTTATAGAAATCTACATATTATTTTAGTATGATATAAGATGTCTAAAATGTAAGACAGACATCTGCCTAGACTGGATGCTTAACAAAAATATTAAAAAAAAAAAAAAAAATGTTCCTTGTGAGTTCGCAGGTCTCCTGTTACAGCAGCTTGGTTGTTCAATTCAAAGCCATACAGTTGGTAAGATACGGAAAAAGACAAAAATCTCCAATAGAAACGTCAAAATAAAGATTGACATTGACAGCAAGATCACTGTCATTCCTAAACATTTCATTGACATAACTTTTGTTCAAAGTCCAAGGGGATAAATACAATCAATAAATAAAATTGCATCAATACCAATATCTTTGATTTCTTGCCCTATTTTAATATTATCGACCAGCTGACATGACGGTCAGGGATGACCAAAAAGATCTGTACCATGGGAACATCTTAAGCTTATCCGAACCCCTTATTTTAAACTTTTAAATTCGGAAGCAGAAAACAACAATAGACAATCAGACATTTCGCACGGGAACCACCTATTGTCATATTTGGCGCGAAAGATGGGGCGTCATGTCAAACGAAAAAAAAATGGCGACGCAATGAGAAATTTTGGCGTATGTGGAGCACCTGTAAGGTTACGGTAGATGTGGGGTGTGAAACTAGATCGTCGTGAACTCGTGAGCCCTTCCGGGTTTCCCAAGCTTGTCATATAAGATAATATGTATGTACATAATTTGTTACTAAGAGATTCTGCAAGCCCCTCTGCGAAACAAAAGGTGATCTTCTTTTGTTATTTTATTTTCCATGGTCAAGATGAAATTACGTTTTTGCAATACCGATGTGTGTGAAAGCCATAATTTTGAATTTCGAATATTGAAGTTTACAAACCTAGCTTTCCTAGCCAATCAACCAAGTTTGTTTGTTTGTTTGTTACCTCCTCACGCCTAAACCACTGAACTGATCATCCTGAAATTTTGCATATACGTTGTCAGGTATACAGAAACGGACATAGGGTACCTATCATCGCGAAAAAAAGTACTGTTCCCGAGGAAAACAACAATAACGTTCTTATCATAATAGATGGCGCCACGTGTCCGAGACGGTTATTGTCAGATTATAAATTTACGCGAACAAAGCCGCGGGCAAAAGCTAGTTTCTTTATATTCCTAACTACAAAACTTCTCAGTTAGTCTAATGTTTTAAGTTTATAACAGCTAAGCCGTTAGAGTGTCATGTTATTAAACTTTATCAACAATCCAACAGGATGTTGGTAATAAGCGCCCTAACCTTGTACAGGCGCGCAGATAAGTGTTACGCGACTTTAAGTGTTTTTATAAAGAGAATCGCGACGAAAACTAGTTGATATGTTGTACTGGACAATAGACACAAAAAACAACTAATATACTACGTAGAGTCATCATCTGGCTAGCCTTTTCCCAAACTATCTTGGGGTCGGCTTCCAGTCTAACCGGATGCAGCTGAGTACCAGTATTTTACATGAAGCAACTGCCTATCTGACCTCCACAACCCGGGTACCCAAGTAACCGGGTAATACGATACCCCTTGGTTAGACTGGATGTCAGAGTGGCTTCTGACTACTCGTTACGACTGTCAAAGATCTACAAATAACAGCCGGGACCAACGGCTTAACGTGCTTTCCGAGGCACGGAGGAAACTCGATATGTAATTATGGTCACCCATCCACGGATCAACCTCGGCAAGCACGGCTTAACCTTAAAGATCGACCCCTGCAGCTGGTATTATTTAGCCACAAGCTCCACACAGTGTATAGTTATAAAGGGTGTAAAACACCTCTTAACGAAGCCGAAAGGCACTGGTTCTCCCTGTCATTGCGATATTTTTTTTGTTCTACACCATACCCAAAGTTCCAACTTTTTGACAAGTATTTTTTTTAATACAAGTTTTTAATGTAATACTTTTACTTTAAACACCTCCACGACCCCCGTACTATTCAATCCGTCCATCAGCACAATGTTTTGAGTGCGTTACATTGAGTTCTACCACAAAACATGATTTATCACCCCCCAAAAAAAGTCGTGTTCCAGCAATAATTTTTGCGTAAAGTTACTTAGTTTCATGTACAGAATGCTTGGTTGACGGCTTCGTGATGAGGTGATTTACACGGCGTATACGTAGTATTATACGTAGTGTATAGTTTAACTCCTTACTTGATTATCCTTCACACGATCCATCCATCTTCTGTTTCTTTGGTCTTCCTCAACTCTTATAGCCACCCACATTCATACTCAAAAATTTCCTCATTTTTTGAACGTCAGTTGTTACCAAAAGCGCCCGCTTCCTCGTATACATGGGCTATTCAACATAACCTCGAGTTACAAGTCGAGCTACACGATAACTGACAAATGCTTGCACTGACTGGACAGATCCACTCAAATCTGTGTGGTTCTTTCTTCAAAAGACCATTTCAGATACTAATCTGCATAGTCCTCATGTAAATTGAGCAATGTCTAGACTTTAAAAGAGTACAAGTTAACAGAGAACCTCTGAGTTTGTTTCGGCTGTATCTTTTCAGAGTAGTCAAGTACGAAACACCGGACCCATTAAAAAAAAAAAAATACGTGTAAAAGTTTTTGTAAAAACCAACTTGCACAATAAACATCATTATTTTATCATTTATATTTTTTTCAAATCGAACCAGTAGTTCCTGAGATGAGCGCGTTTAACCAACCAAACTCTTCAGCTTTATAACTTAAGTACAGAAAATATAGATTAAACATTTTTCAATATGGTATAGTAGTATTTGAAGTTTGATTATATTATTCTTGACTTCCTCACCTCACACATCGAACACGAGATTCCTCTTCAATTCCCACGCATGAACAAAAAAACTTCATTTCTCTCTCAAATCGTGCGTTTAATTTTAAAATTAACACTATGCGTTAGAACTGTACTTGCTTTGACTATCTTCCAAACAAAAGGCTTTATCTTAGTTAGATAGTAAGCTTTATTGTAAGACGCCTCAAATTCTAAAGCTTTGAGTAAACATGACATACGGTGGTTTTCGTTTACGTCAAAAAGCAGTTTTTTGAACTTTCCAGTCTCGTAAGACGTAAAAATAAACAGAGAAGTGGAAGAGTCTTTACAATCTTAACTTTTTAAACGTTTTCAAGGATAGAAAAAGGCTTGTTTTTTTTTTTTAAATCAGTATTATGTCATCTGTCAAGCCTTTTCCCAAAGTAACTATGTTGGGGTCGGCTTCCAGTCTAACCAGATGCAGCTGAATACCAGTATTTTATATAGAGCGACTGCCTATCTGACCTCAACAACTCAGTAACTCGGTAATACGAAAAACGATTATCACGTAGCTTTTCCCAAAGAAGACCATTACTCTCACACAGTTCTGTATTCGAAACACGTCGCCATTTTAAATAGATACATCCTTTGTCTATGATGTAATAGGAAATGACGTCATCGCGAAAAAAGCTGCGTTTATTGTCTCTTACGCTTTGGAATCTTAAGTTTTGACCTTTGCATATTTTTTTCACAAGTGATAAAACAGCTGGTTTTCCCGCGCGAATTAAAGAATAGAGCCATTTTGATTTTTGATAGCTTTAAATTCTGTCACAAAATACTGGAAGTCGACGTCAACACAACTGAAAACGGTTTTGTAAGGCTAGTTTTTGAGCTTATAAGAGTGCTTTATTATTTTATGAATAAACTAGCTTCTGCCCATGGCTTCGCCCGCGTTGATCACACTACCGGGATAAAAAGTATCCTATGTGCTATTTCAGACTATTATCTATCCCTGTGCCAAATTTCATCCAGATCCATTCAGTAGTTTTACGTGAAAGAGTAACAAACATCCATCCATCCATACTTACAAACTTTCGCGTTTATAATATTAGTAGGATAAATAGTTTGGAAAAGCATAGCCACGTGCTGATGAGGAAATTGTAATCTTCGTTAGACAATACCTTAACAATTTATTTTTTACAGTTCTACAGTAAATTCCGTATGAGTATCAGAAAATCAAGTGATTGAGACATATCGGTGCTGCCGCCACCAAATTACAGCTAATCTGTAATTTTTGACATTACAACTCTAATACGCAAGTCAAGTTCATGTTACACCATTTGTTAGCATAACATTGCTCGGACGAGCACATATTGTGAAATTACCGGAGCTTTCTATTGACAAAGTTCAGATCCCTTTGTAAAAGACGTCATTGAACTTAACTTTAGCGTGCAATCGCTAAGGTTTTTGGTTTTTAGGGTTACCATAGAAAAAAAAGATCTACGAATATTGAAGACTCTGGTGATGTGTGTTGAAGATGTGTGTTGAAGTATATTTTGGTGTATAGCAATCCAAACTTACGCCGCTATGACCTCCATCTTGTGATTTTTTTTTCTCAATAGAATCTTTACAATTTCCTAAACAGGTGTTTAAAACAACGCCCCAGAAATTTTCCTTACCACGCTCAGTCATGTAACGCTGTATAATAATGCTTTTGCTCCCGTTACTAACGGGAACGTTTTAAATCTAGCTTATGACACTTGGTCGGAGATAATGTAGCTTCCCGTTACTGAAAGCAGTGAAACAATTATGTATAACCCCCTACATACAAACTTACAAACAAATACCTCTTTATAATATTAGTATAGATTGGCGCGAGATGCATAATTTGGAAATGGAATACACATTTTTATATAACCTCTCGTTCAAATTATCCGCAAAACCATCGCCCTATGATTTGACAAGCGCTAACTGTCATCTCAAGTACTTTTTATTGCAACATCGGCCCAGGATATGAATGTATGTCAGTCTCATTGAGACAATAGTGTCTATGGTATAATAGAGCACTTGCTGCTCACACTTGCAACAGGGAGATAACTAAGATGTCAGAGACAATGAGAGTTGTCAGAAGCAATGTGCGACTTCCGTGAAGTTGGAATTGGTAATTTGCATCTCGAATTGAAGCAGACTTCAGACAACTTATTTGTGTAGAACTAAAATAAACCAAGTTTGACGTATTTTTATACTATTGAGATGTTCTTAAAAAATTACCTGGTACAGTTATGTTTTTTTTTTTTGACTATTTTGTTGATAATAAATTTGCGCGGTTAATTTTAATATTTTTCTAATAAGAAAAAAAATAAAATAAATAATGATAATAAGCAAGTGTCGCTCGCGGGATTGGACAGCTCGGTGACTCGGTGGTTATTAATTAAAATAGCATAATAAGTAGTATTCGTTTGTTTAAATCTTTTATAAATAAAAAAAAACGCATATCATGAAATATTGTTAAGATATAAAATCTTAGGTCAGGATCAGTCCAACAGTCAAAAGAGCTTTAAATCGTTAGACAAAGTTTTATCCAACGAATAAATAATGTAAGTAGCGGTGTAGTATTAAACCCTTGTATTGATTAAACATAAGTCGACGTTTTTTCTTCGCATATGGTTTCAACGATTCATAACGTTAAAACCAACGGCACGTCACGGTGCGCGCTTACGCTTATACATACGATAGAAAACGTTACTATACGTTAGGTTTTTTTTAGTTTGTTGAAGAAAATTATAGTTTTAATAGGTTAAGGAAGTAAAGGGGGTGGAAAATTGAGATTTTTTTGCTGTTGAAGACTGACGACATAACCCTCTTAACCGCGCTTTCATACATACAACCAATGTCGAACGTTTATTCGATAATTTCTTATTCCTATAACCACGTTAAGGGGGTTATTCTGAAATACTGACAAACTTAAACAACCAAAAAAATCAGCGTTTATTAATAATTAACTAGGTACCGTAATTTTAATTGATTATGTATGTCTTTTGTGACAACCTCCTGAATTTTGACGAGGATGCAAAACAACCCCAGACCAAAAAAGACTGTTATAAGCTTGAAGTGTGTATCTGTGTGTCTGTCTGTGGCATCGTAGCTCTTAGACAGATGAACCGATTTTGATCCAATTGGTTTCGTTTGAAAGGTGTTTTAATCGAGTGTTCTTAGCTATGTTTTGAGAAAATCCTCTTTTTTTAGTTGTTAATTATGTTTTATTGAAGTTAAGATTTTGCTAGTTTAGTTTACCTACTTACTAGTTAACAGCTAGCGTATACAGTAGTGTTGACATTACATTTCTAGCTTTTGAATTGTCACAATCACGTTTTTGCCCTTTAATTTTTTTTTAATTTTTTAGAACACATTCAAATTAAACCAAAGTCTGTTGGCCATAAATTACAGTAAGTACAGAAAATCTGATTAATTTCTCCAGGATTAATACCAGATGAGCCAACAAATCAATCACGTAAATCTAAAAACTACCAGGCTGACATAAGTGTAAGGACATGGAATGTAAGATTAGCGTGCGAGCGAGACGAAAGGACGCGTTAGAAAAGGATAGACAATAACGGTTGAATGGAGCTCGGTTGATGTTTTTTTTTTATCAAGGAGGTGATTTCTTTAAGCCGTGGTCTTTGGACAAGTTGTTTTTTTTTTGGGTTAGCGAAGATTTTATAGACGTGGAGGTCAAAGATTTTTCTCGAGTTATCTATGATGAGATTTGAGGAAGAGAATTTAGATTCTTAAGAATTTTTTTTAAACTCCTGACGTTCGAATTTCAAACCAAGGAATGGTTCCTGATAATATTGAACCCTATCATTATTGATTATAGAAAAACAGGCTGGAGACATTAAATGTAGTCCAACTTTTTGTTTTAATGTAACTGTTACCATAGACACCATTTAAAGGTCTTTTATTTTTATCCCTCGTCTTAGGCCAAGACCACACTGTATACACTCACACCAAAACAAAATCACGAACAGTATCAAAAAGTCGTCCTCTCGAACAAAAAAAAGAACATCCATCTCTGCCCACACTATGAATAGCTAGCTTAATTGTTGAAGCCCCTTACTGAGGGTATACACTGAGGGGTAACGCATCTGGTGAGGTCGATAACCCTAGAGGGTGGATATCGAACGCCATGTGTTATAATATGAAACTAGGAAGTGTGGACTTGACCTTACAGTGAACTTGGATGACATTACGAAAAATACGGTGAATAAAAACCAAGTGCGAGTCGGACTCGCGCACGAAGGGTTCCATACCATTATAATTTATAAATACGAGCAAAAAAATCACTTTTTTGTATGGGAGCCCCCTTAAAATATTTATTTTATTCTGTTTTTAATATTGGTTGTTATAGCGGCAACAGAAATACATCAGCTGTAGAAATTTCAACTGGGTACCTATCACGGTTCATGAGATACAGCCTGGTGACAGACGGACGGACAGCGAAGTCTCAGTAATAGGGTCCCGTTTGACCCTTTGGGTTCGGAACCCTAAAAATGACTTAATGTTATGTGTGAAACTGTTTGTGCAGTCGATCATTATTCATTACGTAATACCATGCCTGTGATGCCCAAAGGCTTAAGCAGAAGTGTACGTAATAGTACGCCTACCTTTTGCCTGTTATGTTTTTTTTAGTCCTATGTAATAGAGGGCCTGTTGCTATCATCGTCAGCCTATAATGTTCCCACTGCTGGGACACAGGCCTCCTCTCTATGAGAGGGAGTGGACTGTAATCCACCACGCGGGCCCAGTGCGGGTTGGTAGATGTCACATGTCTTCGAAAGTTTTAGTTCTAAGACATGCCGGTTTCCTCACGGTGTTTTCCTTCACCGTTTTTGAGGGCAGCGGTGATGAAATAAATTACACAAAGTAATGCGCCTGCCTGGGTTCGAACCCACGGCTTACTGCTCGTAAGTCGGGGCTGTCACCACTGCTCTCGACAAATCCTGACCCCTTAGCTACTTCATTATAGAAAAACCCAAAAACACTTGGCCTAACTTGAGAATTTGGTTAAGGTTTTGTAGTAAAACTGAATGATAAACAAACATTCTGTTGAAGCACGTGACTTCACAATTTCAAAGTTTTGTTAGGGTCAGCTCACACCGAGACGCGACGCTGCGCGCATTTTGAGAATTCAGAATACGACAACGTATTCTGAATTCTCACAACGAAATGTGTATCTTTTCGTGTAGAAAATAAAGTTATATTTTGAATCGCTCTTTTAAAGTGTGCGCGCAGCGTCGCGTTGCGTCGCGTCTCGGTGTGAACTGACCCTTAAAGATTCTTCATGAAAAGGAAATCTATACATTTTACGTAAAAGGATAATTTGTATTGTAATCTTACAAGTATTTTACCAATTCATTAAGTAAAACCGTGAGATCTTTATTTTTAAAAGCTTTGTTCCCATTGACAATGTCTATACAAAAAGAATCTTTTTACGCAAATTCAAAAGGTTTTCATTTTTAGCGGGACCGCGAGGCTAAACGTCAAAATTACTTTTTTTCTCAATGCTTCGAGCGGCAAAGGAGAATGCCAAATTATGCCTACTTAGTTTGGTTTCCAAAGACAATTATACTTTTTCGTTTTTTCCTCCTTTATGTTCATTTAATTTATGATAAAATGAAGCTGGCTTGTTGACAATACTTCTATTTATCGCAAAAGGAAGGAACATTGACACAATAAAATAGTTTTTGCACGATAAATTTTGGTTTATCAAGCAAAACAATGTATTTCATTTGGTTTCGAGGGTCGAAGCGAAACACTAAGGGGTGTGATAGCACCTGCCCGATTCAATAGGGGACTGTTCTATTGCGAAAATTGTTTGATGGAAAAGTAACTGTAGTTTAAGAACAATTGGGTTTATTTTTGTGTGTGGTGTGGTTAAAAGAAGTGATGTATTGTGGCTTGATATCGATTTTAGCTAATTCTGTTGTAGCTTTGGCTTTTAGTCTAATACAGTCTTATATGGAGATAATATTAGAGGCCCATGGGCCGCATAAAAACGGTTTACCACACGATAAAGAAGAAATAAACCGTAATAAAGATTTAAAAGTTGCTAACTGTTGTTGTTGGTTCCTCATTAATTGACAAGAAGAAGAAGAATAGTGCAAGAAATGTAGGAAGGCCTTTGCTAGGGAGTGGGAAGGACAGTCCAGGCTAAAAAAAAAATAGTGCGTGGAGTCCCTCCGCGCGGAAGAAGTGAAACTTCGTAATACTACACGCATGCGTTCGAGTTTCACGCATTCACTCTCGTTATTTTATTGAGCTTCTAAATAATATTTTATTGTTTTATTGTTGTACACTTTTTATTACATAAGTTTATCGAGGTTATTCTACTCATGGAAATTGAGCGAAGGCTGGTCACACCGAAGAGTCGAATGCAAGACTGTTTGCACGCCATCTTGCGTACCTAGTAGAACTACGTAGTCACAAATCTTGTAATAGCGCCATCTCTTAGTGGGTAATAGAAAATATTCCCCCTCCATGAAAACGGTAAACTTGTTGGAAGTCGCATAAGAAGTTTCACTTCAAAAAAATAGAAGAATGAAGTTTGTTAAGCTAGAGCTACCTATGATTACGGTATGTTAAGTCTTGTCCCAACTCTCAACTATAGAGATTGTTTGCTGTTGAAAAATATGCCGGATGCTTCTAACGTCAAAATAAGTAGTGGCCTAGAAACACAGGCATAATAGAATGAATTAGGTCAATCGCTACAACACTTTTATGGAGTTGATCCTCTTGACACTGGAGCATTATTTATTTCACAACACTATATTAAAATTATGTCAGTTGGGTGGGCCGCGTCACCGTCGACGTCTGTCGTCTGCGTAGGCGTGAATGGGTTGAACGACATTGGTCAAGTCTGATATCAAATCGTTGAAAGGAAATGCCTTTGCCACTATGACAGAAATAAGATGTTTATCTATGGTTACAAAAAAAAAAAAAAACATAAACAAAATCTCTTTCATCTTTTTTTTTAATAAACGTTTTACAAACGGGGATCCTAGACGTTGTTGAACCTATTCTATTCGTCAAAAAAAAAACTCAATCAAGTCGGGTATGGGTAAATAACTACTTATTCTACCCAATTCCAATTCTAAGCCAAGAAAACGATGTTATCATCACCCTGAATCTTATTTTTTTTCCTCAAAATCGTTACCGCTAGCCATGTGCGAGTACCAGGCAAGCATAAATACGAAACAGTTGTGAACTTATCAGGCTTTCCTCGTCTGTTGATAGTTCACGCTCTAACGGGTCCAGGGGGGTGATGTCCCTGCATTTAGTAGGGCTACTAGCATATGGCGTGGCTGTCGGAATTTTAACAGAAAACCCAAATAGGTTTAATAGTAAAAAAAAACAACAATTATTTCCGAACTAGTGCGTCAATGTGACTGAAATTCTCCTTTTAGTTCTGAGTTTTGCCGATAGAGGCGCTGCACGCTGTAATAAGCTTTGTATCTAAAAAAAAAACATAATTTTCCTTCGATCCTAGCATTGAAAATTATCCATAACATTCCTTTTCAAATCATCTACCAATAATTTCAGCAAATCAATATTAAATAAACCACAGCGAATGAAACATTACTTTCTCATCTATTTCTTTTTAAAATAAGACGAGACGAGTAATTTCCTCGAACGTCCGAAGGATACCATTACTGGTCACTTTTTTTTCCAAAGCCATAGAGTCTCTTTTTTTTTATTTAAAGATATCCTTGATAGGCAATGGTATAAAAAGTGGTCCGGCCTACGTGTAATGGCTCTTCGGTTTGCCTGTATGTGTTTATATGGAAATATACGAGAGTATTAACGTGGCTTTGCCCGCATCTAATATTGCTTTAGTGTAAAAAGATGCTGAAGCATAATTTCAATACTTAACTTATATAATCTTTTGTTAGATTGTTGGGGAACCAACATCACCTTAGACGCTAGTATTTACTTTGATGGCAGAATGTTTTTCAACGCAAGAGTCCCAAATTACTCGTCAGTCGTCTATGGTCAAAAAACAAAAAAAGAAATAAGTGAACACAGCCCTCTTCATAAACGACGCTGCCATCTTATCGTAGCTTAGATCTTTAACGTATAACTTCAAGTTATTTAAACGCGTCTTGGAGAGTTGAAGTTTTGTTTATGTTAGACAAGGATAACGAAGGGAAATGAGACTTACCAGAATCTTGGTACACGTCGACACTTCAACTATTTCCAGTATGACATGGCACACTAGCTTCGTACAGATTTCCCATACAATGAGAGATTTGCATAAACTGGTTTCATTTAGCTTGATCGGTCGGCGTGCGTACGTGAAGTACGCTACTAGACGAAGTTTACTTGATTTGCAGCGGTTAAAGATGTGTGCTGGCATCGAACAATCTATAGGGGCGCTAAAACACAAGACTCCTGGACAGCCCTAGATACTTCTTCAATAGCAGAAGCATCTCCAAACGAGAAGACGGAAAAGTCGTTATTTAACCGTCAAAATCGAAAGCCGAAGACTGAGACGTTACTTCAGGCCGGAGAATGAGCATATGCAAAGCCATGATACCTCTTTAAGATAATGACTTATTCATTCCTTATCCTATCGTTTCCGGTCTTTACCAAGGTCGATGTCAGGAAGTGGTCTTGTCAAGTATGTCCTTCGCTCAGGAATGATTATGTTGAAACCGTTATTTTCTGTATTAAGAGAGGCTCCAGAAGACCTTGATGACATCCGGAGAAGCCTTGAAAGGCAGTGTTGTTACCGACAACATCAACAGCCTTTTCCAAGTTATGATGGGGTCGGCTTCCAGTCTAACCAGATGCAGCATACCAGTAGTTGAAATAGAGTGACAGCCTTGTTGCTTTAGATATGTCGGTACTGAAGAAGAATTTATCTGGTATGAAGTATATGAAAGTCTTTACCAAAAAAAGGTGTAACTCAAAAGGCACTTGAACTCCCTTTTCTTTTTCCGGAATCCTAATCCATATGCAGTAGTCGGCCTAGCATGTCTTCTTAATTCATTCATTCTTGCATGAAAGAAGAAAACATGCTACACATCCTGTTTTCTTTAACGCCATCTGCTTATTGTTGTAACGTCCCGTTTTTTGTATAAAATGGCTTTGTTTGTTACTGAGAATCACTGACTCCTAAGACACAGGCACATACACTTTGTTTAGGAGTCAGAGCATTAACGTTGTTGTAACCTAGTTATAAGTCTTGCCTTATGGATCATGTGACGACTTTTGGTGAAATAAATAATTTATTTATTTTATTTATTCACCCCCATTTCTAGCCATATCAACTTCCACACAACCCTTCCATCCTTTCTTTGGTCAACTCATACTAGTATAGCCGACCAAATTTCGGCTCCGCAAGATCCCTTCAAACTCCGTACAAAAAAGTTTTTGTCAATGTGTGTGGGCGTAAGGAAAAGTATAAAGAGTTAACTTTATGTATGCTAGCTTATATTTCTTTAGAATAATGGCTGTTACGCACGTATTCGTAGTCACGATCCATCTTCACGCCATTCCTGCTCGGTGGTCGGCAATTTAGATGGTATAATAGAGGTTCTATTACTATGTGGTAGTCATTTTGCTGTGTTAGAAGAAATGGCTGATGTTTTTTCTACACACGAGAGCGTTTTGAAAGGACTGCTTGTTTTTTGTTTTGCTTTTACCTGAGACCACTTTAAAGTGCTTTGCAACTGGAAAACTCTCGAGAAAATTACTGGCAATCTAGCACAGATATACTCCGCCGTGTGATTTCCTAGCTAGGCTGATCTCAGAGCTTACTATTCGATGTAGATTGCTCGATTCAAATTTTAGTATCTACGTAAATTTGTGTCTTATAGATAATGCGCTAAATTTATAGAGACATGTAGACCCCACTCTTGCCCAGCACGTTGGATTTATAGAGACATAATCGCCAAGTTTGACAAACAGACGTGCAAAAGCAGCATGATCTACATACTATAAAACAAAGTCGCTTCCCGCCGTCTGAACGGTTTTGTACGATCTTTTACACTACCGCAACGGATTTTGATGCGGTTTTCATCAATGGACAGAATTGATGATTCAAGAGGAAGTTTTATATTGAATACATACATATTTGAGTATGAATTAAATATAAATTATGTATTAGCACCCGTGCGAAGCCGGAGCGGGTCGCTACTAGTTTTTATGAACTCTGAAGTTCGTTTGTCACAATACCATTCAGGAAATCTTTTCGGAAACAACAAGTCTACTTCTGTCTTTTTTTTTAAAAAGACTTTAAAGCTATTTACACCTTCGCCTAGTCACTAGGTCAGTAAGTCAGTTGACTACGAATAAAACGTAACAAAAAAGGATTGTTTTTTACACGCTGCACCAAAAATGGAAGCGTAACAATAGGAGGAAGTTACGGAACGGATGTAACGGTCGAGATGCGACGAAAATAAAAGTTTTTAATGAAAGCGAGAGGCTTTTACGATTTTTACCGTTTTTGAGAGAGTAAGGACGATTTGGAGATAGCTTTGAAACCTCACGTTAGATGGAATAATAAAAAATAAAAAAAAAAAACGATATTTCAAGTTGACATAATATTGAGATTTGTCGGAAAATTCATTCGCTATAAGAAATGTAAAAATTTGGAGTTGTTACATGGTACTGTTAGATTCTATACAAAACTGTCATGTCTCTAAATTACTTTCTTAAGTTACCCACAGTAAAAAGTAATATTTTTGTTCAATATAGTCTCCCTTTATTTTGAGGAGCTAGTGGGTAAATAATAGCCGCACGGGTCGATCTTTAAGGTTAAGCCGTGCTTGGTCCGTGGATGGGTGCCCATAATTACATACCGAGTTTCCCCCGTGCCTCGGAAAGCACGTTAAGCCGTTGGTCCCGGCTGTCATTTGTAGATCTTTGACAGTCGTTACGAGTAGTCAGAAGCCAAAAGTCTGACATCCAGTCTTACCAAGGGGTATCGTATTACCCAGTTACTAGGTTGTGGAGGTCAGATAGGCAGTCGCTGCATGTAAAATACTGGTACTCAGCTGCATCCGGTTAGACTGGAAGCCGACCCCAAGTTAGTTTGGGAAAAGGCTAGGCAGATGATGATAGTCTCCCTTTATTTCAATGCATTTTTATTTGCATAATAATGCTTAATTTTATAGTTATAGCCGGAAAGTTTTGGATCTATTGGTAAATTAACGATTTTAGTTCAGTGCGGAACGTTGCATTTTTTATGTATTTGACGCACATAATTAATTAATTAGAAGAACCACCTATTCCTATTTCATTATACGTAGTTAAGAGGTACTTGACCCCATAAAAAGAAAACAAAAATGTTCCAAACCAAGCAGGTTGCCTAACGAATCTTATTCAAAATTCCCGATGCACCGACATGTAGAATGTAGACAGTCCAGTCCCGAAAACTAGTTTCGAATTAGAAATTCAACTTGGACTATCTCTTCTATAAAAACCGGTTTTAAAAAATCGTCTATGAAGCCTCTTATATGTGGTACGGGCACTTAAATTATACGGTTTTTTTTTAAGATTAGAGATGGGATACGGGCACATTGTTGTCTGGCCATAGACAACCACAGCAGTAAAAATGTCTTTGTCTATGATGCGTTTATGGATTTTTTTGTTTTGTTTTGAATTTTGTGTAGGTGAGAAGCATAGACTAGGGGTGGGTAGCCATTGGTTTAAATTATGATTGTTTTGAACTTTTAATCCGTTTAATATGCTGCTAAACTCTCCGTCAAGTATATGTTTTTGACGATTATTTACAATTTAAAATGTATTACGCAACTTTAATGGTCTAGATAACTCCGAAACACAGATCAACACGATTTATTTTAGTGCGTTTTTTTTATCAAAATGACCTACTTATCGCTAGTGTACTCCTACATGGTAATTAAAGCCAATTGTTTTAAATGCCGCACCATTCATGAATTCCGGGTACGCTATCTTGTTTTGCAATTATGCAGTTTTTACTAATATTATGACAGTAACTAGTAAACTACCTAGATAAGCCATAAAGAAAAATAGGAATTTGAATTCTCGGTACTGAGCCAAACGTTGAAAATCCAATAAAATGCTTTAATTTAGGCTTTCTTTAAGGTGGCGCTTACGCCTTCGCCTTAGTTAGTGACAACTAACTTATAATTTAATTTGAGCAATTTTGAGGAGGCCTCAAATAAGGAGGCCTTACAAAGTTACATCAGTCAACTATCACCCCTCTACTTCCGGTAAAATTTTTATGATTTCCGCAGACCTATTTATCGTAAGCAAGTTTTTCTTCGCCAAGGATAGATCACTAGTTCACTAGGCCGTTACAAATCCGTTTATAAACATTCTGCATAAATAGAGCACAGGAAACGGCGCAAAGATATGCAGCAGCAGCCAATAAAGTGATTCCATCTTCAATGGCGAACGATCGTTGACATTTGACGCGTTTCCCGCCAATACCGATATCGCCATCCCTTTCTTCCTCGCTAACCTTGCTAAGAGTAAGCGAGATGGCCATACAAACATAAGTTATCGGTATTGCTAACATCCTATTTGCAGATAAAAAACGTTTCGGTA
Organism: Cerastis leucographa; assembly: GCA_963082945.1. Lineage (NCBI taxonomy): Eukaryota > Metazoa > Arthropoda > Insecta > Lepidoptera > Noctuidae > Cerastis > Cerastis leucographa. The sequence goes on from OY720376.1 coordinate 1,571,775, forward strand.
ATGCTGAATGTTTTTTTTTTTTATAATGATCTGATGTAATGGAAATAAGATGTTCATTTTTGTCGGTCGGTAATTGAAACGAGAATGTAAGATTTGAACTTACTTTTTTTAGGCAAAATTAAAAAATCTTTTATAGAACGTAATTCATTTGTATGCAAGTTAGTTCTGATAAGTCACCAGCTGACGGTTAACAACGCAAATTTCAAAATTTAGATTGCAAGCTACATACGGTGCTAGGTAATCGGATATTACGTCACGAATAACGAACAGATAAGCTTCTTGAATGACAAGTATGAAATCTTGAAGAAGGTAAAGTTGACAGCAAGTCGGTTGTGGTACGATCTTGAGCTGGCAAAGTATGGAGTTTCAGTAGAATAAGAGGCCAAGTTATAGTGGTTGTGTTACTTCTTAAACTGTACCGTGTAAGCCTATTTTTTATGATACCTACCTGCATAATATTATGTACCTACAAACATCATGATTTAAGACGTAACTTTTTCTCGAAAATCAGCTGAATAACTTAGTAAAATGACAATTTTCTTCTTTCATTAACTGATTCGTAAAATCATCATCAAACCATAAGTTACAATTCCATTAGAAATTAAAATTTCCCTTTCGCTGACCACTTTCGCGCTATCCTACAAACCATAGAGTCGTGGCTTCAAAAGAGGTCGTTCACCTAGTCTATGCTTCAAGGCTACTGCCAAAAAGGATGATGTCATCATTTCAAGTTTTTTTGCATATTATTATTATGTGGAACATGTGTAGTTAAAGTTGGAAGGTATGTCAAGTTTGATAAGCATTAAGATTATCAACTTAGCAAGTAAATACCTAAATATATTAGGAAAAAAATAGGCTGTTAACGTTGATGCCTGTGCCATTGAGGAAATGATATACGTGTTACATGGCCCATTAACGGCCATTGTGTAGACATTGGTCCTATTATTTTATTGTAAAAAAAAATACTTGACTGTGGTCTATAACCTGTCACTGTCATTATCTTCATTTAGATTTAGAATTTTAGAAGCCTGGCTACCTGCCTGCAACCTGCAACCCTTCAAAATAAGAGTCAACAGGCTACTTTTGTGGTAAGCTCGTACCATCTTCGACTTTGTCTCTGTCACCTCTGACCTAGACTCCAGTGAAGAGCAAAAAAGAGACAGCAATAATATTGAACTTTTATGAATTTTCTTGTAAAAAGCTTGAAATACTCGAAAGCGTTCTTATGTAGGTATTTGGGATATCTTCGTTTTATGGCCTATCATTAAAACGTAGAACAGTAGAACCCTTGCTGCATTAGGTAGCTGGATCGCCCAGAGTAGCTGTACGCCTCCTTGCTCGAATCTAGGTATTCGCGCATGGCTGCAATTACCACGATTCGAAAACAGAACCTCCCTTTCAGCAGCCAATTTTTCAACCACCGCACCATTAAGATTTTTGTCTTAAAGTTGGCCAACCTGTTTTGTTGACAGATTATTTTATGATATCAGTTAGCAACTACAAAGTCTTCAGATCTTTTTAATTTTATTATGGTGTTCTATTTATGTGCAGCAATCAAACCTAACGGACCGACATAGGTACTGAGTTATTGGTTACCGCACGTCGCAAAAACAAAGACTTTGCAAATGATTTCCTTCCTGACTAGACCTGGATTCATTTCTTGTGCCTTTGATGTCTCATAATCGGGGTTATGTATAATCACACAGCTTAATTATGCATACCTAAATTATTATAATGACGTGGTAGTACGTACAAACAGGAACACGTCAAGCTATTCATCTTGTATAACCTGACGTCGCTATGTTTGAGCTTCCCGTACAGTGAGAGATCCTCATGAACTGGTTTTGTGTACTTTGTAGGTGGTCGTGAGTACTTCCCTGGACGAGTAGTTTTAATAGCAATTAGAAATAGAGCCGTTTTCAAGGCCGATAACGCGAAGTGGGAACGTGGTTCGTGTTAAGCCCTAGGATGACCATAGGAGTCAGAAAGCAGGTCGCACGACCAACTCTCCGAGATTCCGATATACCATAGACTAATTCACAAAATCAAATGGTAGCCGTCTATTTTCTTGGACGGAGTAATCATAGAAATAGAAGTAAAAGCCTTATTTTTAATGCATACTGCACAGTCAAAGTCCTCATTCCATCGTATAGTAGGTATGCTGGTAAATATAATCAATTGCAACGATTTCTTGGGGATTCTGGGAGAACTTGGGGATTATAGATAAGTTTTTTTTTGTTTTTCTAGCCGGCGTGGCCGTAAATCTATACCTAGTTCTATTATCTACGACTAGGTTTAGGCTTTAGTAAAGGCGTATTTTGTGTTAGATTACTTAAAAACTATAGCAAGTTGAGTCTTTGTTGATATTTGATTGTAAATATAATTTAACGGAAAGTAAACAAATACCATACAGACTATTGTTTTGTTATTTCTCTTGCTGATAGAGCGAGATTTAGGTCACAATCAAACTCTAACATTAAAAGTTTAGGCAAAAAAAAAAAAAAGACATACCCGGAACACTGGCAATTCACCTCACAATGTTTACTGCTCTCTCCCCACATTTTGACACAAAATATAACAGCACAGATTCACAAATAGTACATAATTCGATCAGTCTTTCAAAAAAGTTTTTTTTTATCACAGTATTTTTGGGAACACGCCCAGACTCGTGTCCACTCGCGACAGGCGCCAAGCGACGACTGACTGGCAGACTGGATGAGTGAGTTCCCGCGGGCGCGCGAAACGGCCGTTGGTGATACCACCCTCTATGTTTTTATGGTAGGGTTCCGATATTTCTACTTTTCTAGTAAATTTTTAGTACGGTATTTGAGGCTTAGTATTTACAAAGAAAGAATGTAATAAATATTTTATTTAAATTGAATCTTCCATCGGATTTGTTAGATTAGGAATGAATTGGTTTTAGTCTAAAAACCTGGTAAAAGCCTCATAAAAAAACCTTGTAGTAGTAAAGAAATAGATCAAATACAAACCAAGCGAATCAAATTTAGAAAGATTTGTTTAAAACTTTTACACTTTATTTGAGTTCTGTATGCATGTGCAATATTTACAAAGTACAAATAAATCCAAAATAATAATAAAACTATGTTCAAGCATCAAAATGGGAAAAAAATATAGGGCGTCAAAATATTTGTCAACACCGCTATCAATAGGAAAAGTGCCCAGAAGGCTGATTCTATTTCTTCCAAAGCTTTCTTATTTTACTAAATATTTAGAAATTCAAAAGGATGTACTCTCCGTTGAAGTCTTACGAATTTCAAAGTAGAAGTAACGCAACTTAAGAGCGTTTATTCCTTACCGCTTTTCATACAAACTTTCAAGTAGTTTTTTTCCGAAATGACTGAACCGATTAAAATGAAACTTTATACACATAAGCAGGATACATAGGTCTAAAAAGTTACTAAAAAATATTTTCAAAATGTGTTTTAAATTAAGAGATAATTGGAATTTTCTGTTTCTATAGAAAATTTAAATTCGGTCTAATTTAACTGTAACACTATTTTTCGAAAATGTTTTTTAGTAACTTTTTAGATCTGTGTATCCTACTTATGTGTACGAAGTTTCATCAAAATCAGTTCAGTCATTTCGGAAAATAACGACTTGAAAGTTTGTATGAAATGTCGTAAGGCGTAAACGCTCTTAACCTAAAATATAAAAGTTGTGGTCATTATTTCTTTTTCTAGTCTTTGTCTTTGTTTTTAAACAGATACTTAAAATGACTTTGAATCAGTGGATTTTAAATTAACTTTTCGTAGCAATACAAACTGAAGCAAATATAATTATTTATTTATGGTCATTTACCCAGTACAGAGGTGAACAAAAGCCTTAGACATTTTCTACAGTCAGCCTTTGTGTGATGCAGATAGATATACTCATTTTAATTATTTCCTTGTACATTTTCATATTTTAAATGCATTACTTTGATAAAGGATTGAATGAAGATCCTTAATACTGGGAATATATTGGACTCTATCTTATCGTTTTATGAGTATTTATACCTATGAATAGTCCAATTAAGGGCAAAACATGCCTCAGACTCAGATATGACATAAAACTTGTTGAATTGTCACAATATTTTACAAAAAAGAAAAATATCTAGCTTTCAATTATTATTACGCCTACTCTTAGAGCTTGCAATTTAAATGCAAATAAACTAAACCAATAGGTATGACATAATTATGTTTTACTTACTAAAAATACGCGTTTCCGGCATAACCTAAAATCAGCTGTTATTTTTGAAATTTCGTTTTTCTCCAAAATTGGTATAAGTTTGAATTTTTTAAGTTGGCAACTGGAGGATCAACCCGTCTGAGTACATACGTCCTAACTAGATCGAGGATATTAACATAATTTAGTTTAATTTAAACCTTATGTTGTACGACTTAGAGCATAATTCGCTTCGGCCTTAACCTTGAATGGAATGCCATACAAAAATCATATGGGAAACGAATCCTGTTCTTACACATACAAAAAATTAACCCTATTCGAAAGTGGACTTTAAGCTGTATAGTTAAGATTTAAAATCAAGTAACTTCAAATGGGAATCCAGTATCTCACACTAACACATTGATAAAATTCAAAGTAACAATCATATGATCACATTCTGAAATACACAAACAAAATTAAACTTACTGCTTTAATGTGTTAAGTTCAAATTTGACTATATTTTGCTTTATAACCTTACTTAAAAGCGCGCCAACTTATATTTGCAATTGGAAAATAAGGGATGCGGTGGGATTTGTATTATTTATGTTTTTTTCGACGGCAAATATAACTTTGTGCCTCCCGATATCCTTAAATTCTTCAGCAATCATATGGTCAACGTTATGCTTTTGAAGTGGCGACAAAAAAAAGGAGGCAGTGTGACTTTAAGCATCAACTACAAATTCAAATATTGATTTGCAAATTAAAAAGACATTTTGAAATTCAAATCAGCTGTTTTTTATTTATTCCCACCATTTTGGTTGTCAAGTTTTTTTACTGTCACTTTTTCTGTCGAAGATTTTTTGAATCGGAGACGTTATGCCTGTAATCAGTGCTACCAACCTAATAATGTTGGTACCTATTGAAACTTTTTACCGTAATAATGGCCGTTGGCTTGTGGTTTGCCGATTCGCGCCAAAGAGGAGGAAATTGCTGATTGCTGTAGCTTGCATCTTGACTTTATGTAGAATTTTTTTCTATGATAAAGTAAAAGACATTAAAGATCTCTAAAGATAGATACCATAGATAGAGAAAGGTTATCTGAAGAAAGTTCATGAAAAAAATGTGGGCCTATGTCTATGTGGCACTTTTCAGTAAAATATAATACATTATAATATTGCCTAGTTGAAAACGTTACATAAGTACCGATAGGTAGCAGGTTTATAAGTGACTTAAGTTTATGTGAAATAAAATATTTTGACTTTGAAAGAACAGGCCGAGTGTCATTGCCGATGTCATTGCGATGATAGTCATATATGCCATTGCGTAGTATATGCCATTGCGAGATAGGGGTCCGAGAGGGCCGATGCCTGCCAGGGCTGCGGGTTGTTCGAAAGAGATACCGCGGCCCTGGAACACAAAGGGCGAAGAAGGAACATGGGTGGGTTTTAGTCAGTACAAGTCTGACACTCCCTCCCGCTCCGCCCAGAGCGGGAGAAGTCATTTGATGATTTCCCATCCGGAAAAAAAAAAAAAAAAAAAAAATGATAGTCAGAAAGCTTTAGAAGACCAAACAACGAACGTGTTAATGTCATCCACTTTGGAACAAGAGGTCAATATATTTTGTATTCAAATTCGAAGCTTTGCATTATGTAACGACATGCCTAAAATAACATTCTTTTTATCTCCCAGACAGGCATCTGGTTTTTATTTTTGGTATAATTTTAAAGGACCACGTTTGACATTGTCCTTACCTGTCAAAATTACGTCATTTAATTTTAAGAATAGCTAATGCCGTGGTACAAGTCAGTCACTAAGATACATAAAACCCAGTAACTAGGTTGTTGCGCTCAGATAGACACTACTTGTTATACTATTTAACTTTCAGTGCCACTATTACAGAATACGGTACTCGACCAACTTTAAAGGTCGTATCTTGTTGTATGTCGTAGCTATGCCGTTGAGAAAAAAACCGCGAATTTCCGACGTGAGGCTGTTGCTCTGTTTAAAACCTGAAACTTATCGAATGGCATAATTTGGGAGGCTTATATCCCGTATAAATGCTGAATTGAGTTTATTCATGAATTTGACAGACAGTTGCGTTGCTGGGGAGTTTGTTGCGCCACTTCTTCCGAGCTAAACCACTATGAAGTGGTAAGGGTAGGACTGTCCGTCAGACGGTCAGCCACCATTTATTCACAAGCGAGAACTTCGATTCAATTTCGATTCGCCAAGTCTTATGTCTATCTCGCTCGCTTTCGTTATGGCAAAAAAGATTGACGACTTGTCGAATCGAAATCGTATCGAAGCGTTTGTGAATACGGGGGCTAGACTCTCTTTTGCGCTGATTCTAGTGACTGGGCCATATTGTAAACTATAGCTGTCCCGCGCAACTTCGTCTGCGTCACATTTTACCCGTTTTTGCAACATTTTTTATTGCTGCTCCGCTCCTATTGGTGGTAGCGTGATGATATATAGCCTATGTCCTTTCCCAGGTTGAAATCTATCTTCTTGCCAAATTTCATTAAGATGCGATCAGCCGTTTAGTCGTGAAAAGGTAACAAACAAACAATCAGAGTGACTTTCGCATTTATAATATTAGTATGGATATTACTTTACTATTTAATGAAAAGACGACACCATACTTTGAACTTTCTCGATAGATTTCTGCGTAGGGTTACTCAGTTTGATGTACAGAATGCTTGGTTGATTGCTTCGTACAAGGTCCGCTTACACATTGTATGTAGAGCCAAATAACTAATAGCAGGGCTTCCTCCGAAACACGACTTCATAGTTTCAGCAAAAAAAAACATACAATTCTTATTATAAGTACGTTCTCTAGAACCAATCGACCACGTCCACGTTTTACGTTCATTGACTTGAACGAAACGTGATGAAATAACAAAACTAAATATCATTTGCAATTTTAATTGAAGTCGGCTCTTACAGCTAGGTTAGTATTATTAAATAATCTGACTAACTTGTAACCGGTATCTCTTGACCATCGGAATTAGTAGTCGTCATCATCTGCCTAGCTTTATCCCGACTATTTTCTGCAGCATCCACTGGTATTCAGCTGCCTATCTGACCTACACAACCCACTTAGCACCTTCTGGATATTACCATACTCTATAGTAAGACTGGTAGACATTGTCGGACTTTCAGGCAACTGACTTGCTGTAATGACTGTCAAAGATCTACAATAGGGGATAATCCAATTTTTTTTTCTTTGTCCGTCGGGTGGTTTATTGAAAAGTATTGGACACGTATTTTTTCTTTTTTCACGTGGTCATAAAATTACGGAGATTATATTGAGTTGAAATGGCGCATGACGTCAAATGTAGGTAAGTTTTATACCTACTTGTGACGTAGTAAGCCCCCACTCTCCAACTTTAATACATAGTTTTAACTAAGTAATTTTTTGATATTTTGATAAAACAAAAAATAAGTGTCTAATATTTTTGTATTGCCTGTCTGAAGGCCAAAATAGAATGTCTTTTTCTTTACCCAGTCCGATCCCCTAGCGTGGACCAAGAGGAAACTCGGAATGTACCCTGTGAATGACCAATATTCACCATTTTGGTGTTTCTCCATCCGAACCTATCATTCTATCAAACACGTTATATAATGGTCATTAATAAATACGTTATTAAACAGCCTACAACAAATAATAGCATCTCCATACTTGTATACTAGCTGAGACGCGCAACTTCGTGTTCTCTGTCACATTTTCATAGTTTTTGCAACGTTTTTAATTGATGCTTTTTGCTTTATCCTTTCTCAATAAATGGGCTACTAAAAGTACCTGAGTATCAGTAGTCATCATATAATTATCATGTAGTCGTAATATAATTATAGTACTACAATATATTAACTCACTTCACGTCACGTCACTCAAAGTTTTGCAGTAGTTCCTTCCTGAGATTAGAGCGTTCAACCAAACAAACTCTTTTATCATCTTCCTGCCCTAGTCCCATTCTACTTGGTGTCGGCGCAATACGTTCTCTTTTTCTATTCTCCCCTGTCAGACGTCATGGCATCATTTATTCCTTTCTCTTTTATATCATTCCTCACGCAATCCACCCATCTCTTGTTTGCTTTCTTCTCCTTCTATACATCAACATTAATAACATCACTCTTTAAGAGCGTTTACGCTTCACGGCATTCCTAATTTTCGGGAATGACTGAACCGATTGAATGAAACTTCATACGCATTTAAGCAAGATACATAGGTCTAAAAATTAACTACTTAGAAAACACACACATGCGTTTCAAACAAACAAACCAACACTTCAGCTTCATAATATTAGTATGTGGGAGATATACGCATGTTGGATAATGATAACTTTTTCTCGCCATCCGAGCCGTAGAAACAGGTACTTGGGCCGACAAAAAATACTTACTTGTAACGTCCTCTCCGATAGAAACCACCCGTTACGAGTTAGGACGAACGTTTGAATATTCTCTTTGCTTTCGTGGAAGTAGTAAGTACTTACGTTAATGACACGGTTGTCAAGTTTAAGGTTTAAAGGAGGTGTTATTGTAGCTTATTGTTGACATGAATGGCTAAAAAACTCTTGAAACCGTCTTGAAACATTGAACGGCGCCTAAGTGAAATAGTGTCTGTATAAAATCACACACATAAGTGAATACTAGGATAAGGGCCTGTTTCACTTCTACTCACCGAATAAATTAAAAAGTGGAACAGAATTTTTATCAAATTACCTGCTAAGTAAATTAACGGGCACTTGATTGTAAGTGATGAAACAGCTTAGTAGGTTTAAAAAAAATGGCAAACAAACTGTCGAAGATTTCAAATGGTCGACTTATTTATTTGACAATAGTTGATTGAAGCTAAACAGTGGTGAGGGTTGGGTTATTTGTTTCTTTTCGGTCTAAAACGGTGAAGGAAAGTATCGTGAGGAAACCGGCATGTGCTAGAACCAACAATTTGAAGACATAGGCAGGCCTATGTCCCAGAATTAGGAAAGTTACAAGTTGCTAAATGAAGAGGGGGGTGCTAGGCATGGGGCCCTGGCCATGATTAAATATGTAAGTTAATTCTTTGTGACAAAGTTAATAGTAATTCGGCTAAGTAATAAAAGTTCCAGCCAGTTATGTTATAATCAAAATCCAACACACGTTTTGTTTTTACAGATTCACGGAACCAACATGGCGGTCGCGGTATCTTAACAGCTGATTGACAGAGACAATAAAAATAGTTTTAATTTTATTACTAACCAGTGTTGAAACCTTTGAGCCTCAGGTTCACACAGATGGTGACTCTTTGGTCAATATTGATGTCCGTCTTCTGAATTATTTTTTTGTGGTGCAAGATGGCCGCCAGACCTTAAGTTAATTATTTTCTGATTAACAAAATCTAGTACCTAGTGTTAGTTAGCTGGCTGGGAATAAATAACGTGATTGTATGTATGTAGGTACTTTAAGTCCAGTATTTGTGGCAACTCATGAAAAGCTTGCTCGTAGTTTCGAAATCTCATTCATCCAAAAACACGTTAAAAGTTTCTTCGTTCTTTTTTTTACGTCTATCTTAGTTCGCAGAGCAAAGGAGTGGAACTCTCTGCCTGCGTCTTTGTTTCCGAACGCTTACAACCCTTATATCTTCAAAGTAAGAGTGAACAGGCTTCTTCTGGGTAAGCTCGTACCATCGTCGACTTAATCTCTGTCATCTCTGACCTAGACTAGAGTCAAGAGCAAACCCATTGCAAATAAAAGAAAAAAAATCCTGCAATTTCTACTGTGTGGCAACTCGACAAAGGGGCTTATCCTAGTTATAAACGTCCCTTTGTGCCAATTGGCCTTGTTTTGTACTGTTTTCTGCTAATATGGAGAGAAGTGGAATAGTTATTTGTGCAACAAGAGAGCAAAGTTGTTTTTTGCTGCGAGCAAGGCCGTCTTAAACTAGGGCCCCAAATTCTTGTGTGCCCAAGGGCCCCCGCCCTTGGGCACACAAGAATTTGGGGCCCTTTTGGAAAGTAAAAAAAGCGAATTATAGTACATAACATTTTTTTACTAAGTATGACCATTTATTATATAGGTAATCAAATACAGTATGATATAATATGTCATTAATGATATTAGAATGCTGCTGGTTTTTTGGTTACGATTACAATAACGTTTTCTTTCGAGATTTCTGTTGAGCAAAATCTTCTATTATATCCTTAAAGTAAATTTTTCAAGGAAATCACTTTCTATGCACAGTCGTTCTTTTAACATTGTTGTTCGAAATTCATTTTTTATTCTCTTAAGCTGCGAAAATGACCGCTCTCCACTACAATTGGTAACCATTAGGCAAAGGAATATTCTTGTTGAATGTGCCCGACAAAAATGTTTTGAGAATAAATGTGTGAGAGAAATTGTCGGTCCTTCGGGGCCCCCTGAGAATGGGGGCCCTGGGCACGGGCCCCGTGTGCCCTTATGGGAAAGACGGTATTGGCTGCGAGTGCTGATTTGACGATTGGAAAAGCTGAATCTTGAGCGTGGCGAGGGATTCAATGGCACGAGATGCAAAAATCTTTGCTCTCGTGTAACACACATAACTTTTCACTTCAGCAGCGAGAACACTTTACGAGATAAAATAATAAACAGGAATTGATTGAAATAACTATTTACTGTGAATCAAAATATTTAACATTATATAATTATGATCACCTCGTCTGTGATAAATCTAAAAAATAAGATAGCAACACCGTCTCCGAAAAACTGCTTGCGTCCTTTGTAAGAAACTTAATTCTGCATTAATAACTGTCTTGTTGTTTTAACTCTTCCGGTGTTACAATCAGTGGCGGAACTATCATACACAAACAACTATCATACACATAACAATCAAACACAACAAATAAGTAAAAAAAACATTCCAAGCAAAAATAAAAATGTATGTCAAAATAATAATAACGTCTAATTTCGCGCGCATTTATCAAGAATTCAAGATGCGCGACGTTGCCAAAAAAATTCTAATATCTCCTATACCTACCGGCCGCGAGACTGGCTCGCTCTAACACTAAACAAAAGAAGAGTTCAAGCATAGTTCGCTATGGTCGGACCCTACAGTCAATGTTCGTTCGGATGCTCCCACTCGCACTCACTGGCTTCTGTATTTGGCTTGTCGGACCTCTCTGTCTTTGCTAGTAAAATGACTCTGTCTCGATAACATTATTAGGTATTTAATTTGAAAAATTGTATGGAGTTAAAAGCAGGGCTTTTCTTTGAATGTGTGCGTGTATGTCAGTGTAAGTTTGAGAGAGTGAATGTGTGTTGGCGCCAAGAATGAACGGGCAAGCGGCGCAAAGACCTGCGCGTAGCGCGAATTTCCATAGAAAGTAAAACGATTTCAAAATAGTTCATATTTGTTTTGAGCGATTACTGGTGCATCTTTTTTTTGTGATATTATTTATGTACTTTCTTGTATTTTAAAGTTTTGCGATTAGTTTTTGCTGTAATTGACTTTGTTTTGAAGTGATTCATTTTTGTTTTGAATTCATAAAAGCATTCAAATTGTTTCTTGTGAAGGATTTTAAGTGTGTGAAATCGTTACTGTGCAAGGTAAATGTGTGAGAGTGTCTATGTGCTTTGTTTTGTTGTTTGTCATCTGTTCGTGGTAAAAAAACGAGAATGAAGAATTATGGCTGTTTACGTTGTGAGTAATCTTTACATAGTTTAAAACAAATTCACTTCCCGCCGTCTGTACCTACGCAAGAATGTTGATGCGTTTTTCATTAATATACCTACAGAATGATTCATGAGAAAGGTTATATGTAGTTATAATTTATGCCTGAAAAACATTAAAAATTTCCACCCTAACGAAGTCGCGGGAAGTTACAAATATTTTCAATACTTTAGTAGTTAAAAACAATTTATTGTTTGTGCGCCATCTATCGGTGTTTTAAAATTTTTGCCAATAGCGACTGTAGAGAGCGAGAGAAATAATGACAAATTGACACGAAGAGTTCAGTTGTTAAATTTAATTCAATAGATGACTCTTATATCATTTACTTGACACTGACTATAAATCAAGATATTGAAATAGTTGTAATTTTGTGACGAGATATAAAATGCGCAGTATTTTTTTATATTAACCACTGTTTTTTTTTTATATTTAGGCACATTTAAATAATTGGAAAATAAAACAGCTTTGAAAACCAATATCAGAACAGGCAGCGAAACTTATTTTTTACCCCAATATCGTCAGTTGTCTAGTTGGGCTTTGCCCCCGTTTCATTGGAGGCACGCCACTGGTTACAATACTGTTCTCGTCGCTAGTTTCACTCATATTTTACGATTATTTTAATATTTTTAACTTATTCAACTCTGTACGCCAGCCACGATTTTTTTTTTCCCGCTCTTTCATTTAAATTAAGGCGTGTTCGGAAATAGCACCCATGATATTTTATTATTCAAAATATATTAGGTAACATTATTGAAGCAGAAATAAATATTTATAGGTTAAATATCAGGTTTATTTGCAGTAAATACTTATTTTCGTTTAAATACAACAATAAGTTAAAAATTCAATAAATTACATTAAAAGACATTTTTTCAAAATCTCTTTAGTTAGTACGAAATTCCGAACGTGTTCGAATTCAAAAACGGAACTTCGAAAGGGCTGGTGTTTGTCTCTCTCTCTTTCTAATGGGCGGGAAAGAGATAGAGTGTGAATGTTTCGAATTGTATGATTAACGTCTCAAGGCTGAATAAGAAATTCGGGGCTTTCTGAAAAAAATAATTAAAAAGTTACTTTGTCTCACTCAGTGAGCAAAATCGCATTTTGCTCACTGATTTCAGGCAGCCAAACCTGCATGTTTGAGCTACTGAAGTGAAAATTATGTTTTTCCTTCCCCTCCGCTTTTATTTTATGATTAATTTCATTGAGGCATCCAAACAGTTATATTGTTTCTCTGGGACTTCGTCCAGCTTTTCCAGTGGTCACAACTTTTAATCCTGGCTAGCAGGAGTTGCAGTGGTTTGGTAAACGCATGGCGGGCTAGTCCTAAAAAAATCTACAGTGTGGCCAGCCTCCGGTGAGATTGCCCGCCATGACTGAATTTTATTTTTACTATTAAGATACCTAAAAAGCTTCCTAACTTGACGTCTTTCCTCAGGCTTGATTGACACTTCACGCTTACATGACACATGCCAGGGAACAGTGGACAAGCGCAAATCAAATCAAATGAAAATTGTTTATTTCAAGTAGGCCAGTTACAAGCAGTTTTGAATAGTCGAACAACAATAAAAATGAAGCTACAGTCCCAGTCACAAGACATAATAACTGTGAAAGTACTGTAGTTGCCCATTCCAAAGCGTAGATCTCTATGGAGCTAAGCTTTTTTGTTTTTACTATGGACACTTTTAACGTGCACACATTAAAAGTGTCCATAGTAAAAACAAAAAAGTATTAAAATATAAAATATTTAGTTCGAAATGAGCCGTGGCAGCTAAGAGTCAAAGTCAAAGTCAAAGTCAAAGTCAAAGTCAAAGTTTTTATTGCGAACTAAGTGTACAATGTTGGTGTTATTTTATGTTGTTACTTAAGACTTAGCAGCCTTTTACAAGCATTGCAATTTTCATCCTAAATTAGCATGCAATAAATATTATTATTAATTAATTATTTCCATTAGATCAGTGCAATTAAATTGAGACATTTTCTTTTAAGTCAAAATTAAATGTCAATGTCAAGAGACGACCAGACACAACTGACAGCGTCCGTTCACGAACATGACGTAAAATGACGCAAACATGGCAATGTTTCCGTTAAGTTATGTCAATGTGTCCGGTACTGTTTTGATTTCCAAACTTATAATCTTGCCGATGACAGATAACAACTTTATAGCCAATAACTAGAAATTTAACAATGCACTTCCTTATTTCCTTCGGCTATCGAAACTGTTGTAGATTATAATAATTTTTGACTGCCTCGCGTGGGGTCCTGGCCTCCTGGGTACTATTAGGTACACGTCTGCCTAACTCCCAGGAATTACAAGGCGTGATGCAGGAGTCACAGGACCAGTTGTTGGAGCGTTGCATAGAGAGCCTTTTTAGGGTTCCGTACCCAAAGGGTCCAACGGGACCCTATTACTGAGACTTTGCTGTCCGTCCGTCAGTCCGTCTGTCAATAGGCTGTATCTCATGAACCGTGATAGGTAGCCAATTGAAATTTCTACAGATTATGTATTTCTGTTGATGCTATAACAACAAATACTAAAAACAGAATAAAAAAAATATTTAAGAGGGTTCCCATACAAAAGAGTGATTTTTTTGCTCGTTTTTATAAATAATGGTACAGAACCCTTCGTGCGCGAGTCCGACTCGCACTTGGTCGGTATAGTAAAAAACCCTGGCTTACTCCTGGATTACTGCGATGTATCCGCCACAGAGATAAGCTGCACAAAATTCATACGAAAAATCCACAAAATACATCTGATGAATTAATATACAAAAGGTACAGAAACTTTTGTAACGGTCTTCTGAAAAAGATAAAAAGGAATTACGAAAAATCTTTACTAGAAAATGCAAACTGTAATAAAGATAAATGGAATGCTGTCAAATCCATTATCAGTACCTCAAAACAGAAAACTGCTGGGGACCACCTTTCAGCACCACAGAAAAGTGGTGAAAGTGCTGTTAACGAGATAAACACCTACTTCTCTAATATTGGTAAACAGCTAGCAGATAAAATACCTCTGCCTCAAAATAGTTATAAATTTGACATAACCCCCATCCCAAATTCAATCGTGTTACTTCCGCCAGACGAAGCCGAAGTTGAAGCGTTGATTATGAATCTCAAGAATGACTGTGCTACTGGTTGGGATTCTATATCAGCCAAGTTTCTTAAATTTGCTAGACACATTATCGTCCCTCATCTGACTAAACTAATTGAGATCTGTCTTACCCAGGGTGTTTTTCCGAAGGTCTTTAAGAAGTCTCTTATTACTCCTGTCCACAAGGGAGGAAAGAAGGACGATGTTGGAAACTACAGGCCCATCTCAGTTCTTACTACTCTATCAAAAATACTAGAAAAGGTTCTAAACAAAAGGCTCACAAACTTTCTGCAGCACAATAACATACTGTCAGAAGCCCAATTTGGCTTTAGGTCAGGGAAAAGCACTGAAGATGCCGTAAATCAACTGATAGATCACGTCACACTTAAAATAGATCAAAAACAGAAATGCGTCGGCATATTTCTTGACCTGGCCAAAGCTTTCGACACCGTCATGATTCCTCTCCTTGTGGACAAGTTAGATAAGATCGGTGTTCGCGGAAATGCTCTAAAAAATTTTAAGGATTTTCTCTGTGACCGTACGCAAAGAGTTAAAATAAAAGAATACGTTAGCTCTGATGCTGGGGTTACCTATGGCGTCCCACAAGGCAGTATTCTTGGCCCGAGTCTCTTTTTGATTTATATAAATGACCTGTGTCAGCTGCCACTTGTAAACGGCAAGGTCGTTACTTATGCTGACGATACGGCATTAATATTCCATGGGGGGACCTGGGACGAAGTTAAACGAAGTGCCGAACTGGGCTTGCATAAGGTGAGCCATTGGCTAAGATCTAACCGACTCACTTTAAACCTTTCCAAATCCACACTTCTCCAATTCTCTTTTTCTAAAATTAAACCACCGAATTTAGATATTAAATTACATGTCTGCAACTTGGCTTCTTCAACGACATGTTCATGCTCTGCTCTCACTAAGTCTACACATGTAAAATACCTTGGTGTGATTGTCGATGAAAAACTTGGTTGGCGACAGCACATAGACCTCACTACAACGCGTATCAGGAAACTTATTTGGGCATTCAAAAAACTTAGACACGTAGCTAACTTCGAACTTCTTCGCACTGTGTACTATGCGCTCGTGCAGTCAGTCTTGGGATATTGTGTTACTGTATGGGGTGGTGGATGTAAGACTTTTATGATTCACCTGGAAAGGGCCCAAAGATCTCTACTCAAAGTCATGACATTCAGACCCTTTAGATTTCCCACCAAAGTCTTATACGAGAAGTGTGAAGTACTCACAGTAAGACAGAATTATATTCTGCAAATTGTTTACAAGCAGCACAGTATTACACCTTATAATGTTCTAAGTAATAAGAAGCGCACTATACAAAACGTTTGCTTACGTTTACGCTGTCATACGGCGTCCGCTAGGCGACAGCGGGTTTATCTTGCCACTTTTCTTTATAATAAGTTAAACAAAATCCTAAACATAAATCCCCTTACGACTCGTGCAACAAAAAAGAAGATAAAAATCTGGCTACTGACACAGGACTACAACGCAACTGAAAATTTATTGCAATCATTATAAATATATAAGAACACAAATACTTAAATGGTATTCATACACACCCATACACTCACACACCCACACACATCCACACACACCCACACCCTCACACACACATACACATTAACATACCTGCACTCACTATTTCTAATCTAATTTTGTTTCATCCTGGCTGTATTGTAATTTGCTCTAATTAAATCTCAATTTTACTACAATCTTTATTTTAAAATCCTGATTTTATTCGAATATTTAATAAGATTATTTAATTTGATTTTGTTCTAATTTCATTTATTAATTCTATTTTTAGTGAATAATTAAATGTAATGTTAATGTTAACCAATAAACTTAACTTTAAGTAATATAATTTTGTCATCTTTTGCTGCATAAAACTTACAATTGTAACCTAAATGGAAAGAAGTCACTGGCTCCTGAAATACAGGTACTCTAACCTAGCTCTTGAGCCAGGGTCTCAACAAACTGTAACCTGTTTTTATGGCAATAAATAAATTTATTATTATTATAGTAAAAGGGCTTGCTTTTGGCCGCTACTCGCCAGATGTGAAGTGATGATGCGGCCTAGTGTGGAGCATACCTGCCTAGAAGAAAACCGATCCACTCAAACTTGGAACAGAGAAGAAGGCAGCGAATTCCATTGGCGGTTTGCACAACAAATGTGGAAGCATACCGCTTTGTTCGGGTCGCTGGAATTTCAACCATAATATAACAGTGACGCTTGGCCGTATCTCTGCTCGTCAGATGATAGAATGGAGATGGGGGAATTAGACTGGCAATTCTAAACACTCTCCGAAATGCCAGTGACCAGTGGAGGACACCTTTCCCTGCCAGGACTGCGGAACTGTTCGAAAGAGTGACGCTGGAACGCAAAGGGCTAAGAAGGAACATGAATGGGTTTTTAGTCAGTACAAGTCGGACACTCGCTTCCGCTCCGTACAGACACAGGTACAGAGCGGGAGGAATCATTTGATGATTTCCTATCCGAAAAAAAAGACTTAGTAACGACGATAATACAACAAAAAGCAGTGATTCCCCAACCCTCATTTCTTCCCAATTTCACTAGAAATTAGTTACTAAACTAAAAGGAGTTTCGCACTAACCCAGAGACCGTGGGTGCCTAAGGTTATCGCAACGAACCGTTACGATAACTCTAGTGACGTAAATGATAACACAATCGTCGTACAAATCATATGGGTGATAGGACTTCCTGGCGACGGGCACTTTGATCCAGTGGCCATAGGAATAGATAAAAAACTAGATAAAGGAGTGTCGTCGTATACGCGGATGGTCTATGAGTGTTTTGTAAAGAAGGTAGTTATTTATGACTTTTGAGTTTTTAAACGGTTTTCTGAAGATCTGGACGCGTTCCTGACTGCGTGGCCAGAGAAGGCAAAACATCGGGAGATTTGGAAAGGAATGAGGGAGACCTTTGCTAAGCAGTGGGACAGAATAGGCTAAACAAACGGTTTTCTAATAGGAATACCTCTATGATCTCTAGTGCGGCTGATGACAGACAGTGAGAGTGACAGTGGGTTCTGTGGGTTTCGCTTTATAGACTCCTCATCTGCCTGCTTTTTTTGGCGTCGGCTTCCAGTGTTTTCGGATGCAGCTAAATACCAGTATTTTACATGGAGCTACTGCCTTAGTGCCTTCTGATCTCCAGAACCCAGTTAGTACTGGGTAATACGATACCCCTTGGTAAGACTGGTTGTCAGACTTTCGGGCTACTGACTACCTGTATAACGACTGTCAAAGATCTACAGCATACGCCGTTAGGAAAATTCGTGATTTGACTGATTTAGAGACAGCCCGTTTAGTTTACTTTAGTTATTTCCATAGCGTGATGTCGTACGGTATTCTCTTGTGGGGCAATGCCGCCGATATTCAGACAATATTTGTTTTGCAAAAAAGGGCAATTCGTTCAATTTATAAATAAAGTCCCAGATACTCCCTCAGAGAAAAATTTAAAGAGATTGATATTCTTACTGTGCCCTCTCAGTTTATCTATGAAAACCTCTTGTACGCACATAAAAATATTAATTTGTTTAAAAAATACAGTGATATCCACAACGTAAATACGAGGAACAAACACAAATTTGTTGTTCCTGCAACGAGGCTCAAAAAAGTAGGGGGAACCTTCAGATGCCAATGTATACGTTTTTATAATAAGCTTCCGAGCCATATTCAAGCACTAAGCCTAAATAAATTCAAATCGTTTATAAAACGGAAGCTATGCCTGAAAGCCTACTATCATGTTAATCACTATCTCGAAGATAAAAAGGCTTGGGATTAAACTGCTCCAATGAAATTTGCTCTGTGAATGTCGAAATTTCGGACTTTGCTTGTTCATTGTTAATTCCTTATTTTATATACTGTGAAATTTTTATTTTTTTATTTTTACCTTATTTTTTTACAGTTTTTATTTTTATTTTATTATTTTAAGTGACATTTACCGATGTGACATGAATACTTATTTCAGTATTTATTATTCCCTTTATTCATTAATATATACAAATTTAATACATTTTTAAATATTTCTTATAAATAATAAAAAATAAAAAAATAAACATTTAAAAATATAAAAAATTGTAGCCCACCGGTATCGGGAACAGGGTCCAAGCTACCGGCGGTCAGGGCTACAGAGAAAGGAACCTCCTAACAATACGAGCCGTGTCCAGGAGTACCGCTTTCTGAATCAAGCCCTTGATCCAGCTGCCTAACGAGAGCCTCATTAGATGTTGGTCGAGGCTCTTGGCAATTAGGCCATTGGCTGAAACGACTATCGGCACAATGATCGCTGAGTCAACATCCCACATGTCGACAACCTCGCGAGTCAAGTCAAGATACTTGATTTGCTTATCTTTCTCGGCTTTCACGAGGTTCCCGTCATGCGGAACCGTTATGTCAACAATAATTGCGCGCCGCTCTGATCGATCCACCATCACTATATCAGGCTTGTTGGCTACAATAGTCCTATCAGTGATGATGGATTGATCCCAATACAGTGTGATATTGCCATTTTCGAGAACTGGGTCGGGCACATACCTATAGTACGGCACTTCCGATTCCACAAGGCTGTATTTCAGAGCAAGTTGCTGATGAATAATCCTGGCTACAAGGTTGTGTCTATGCAAGTATTCTCCGTTAGCTAGACGAGAACACCCGGAGATAATGTGACGGATCGATTCGCCTGGACGGTGGCATGCCCGACAAATGTCAACCGTGCCATCCTTCACAATAAATTTCCGGTAGTTATTCGTCATCATAACTTCATCCATAATTGCACAAACAAAACCTTCGGTTTCTCCAAAGAGTTCCCCGGAACGTAGCCAGGCTACGGACGCTGCATGGTCTACATCAGTTCCATGCAGGGCACTGAAGTAGCGTCCGTGAAGCTCCTTACTCTGCCATACTTCCCTGCGGTCATTAGTGTCAAGCACTGCAGGTTTGCGCCAGTTCTCTTTAGCCAAGGAGAGCGGGGTGAGGCCCTTGTCCATCGCGACCACGTCTCGATGCATCCCCACGTCGGCTTCTAGGAAATATTCCCTAAGACTGCATATCTTGCGATTGTGGAGAGTCTTGGCGTTTAAAAAGCCTCGACCTCCACAACTCCGCGGGCTATACAGTCTCATAACCGAAGAACGTGGGTGATGCATACGATATGCCGTCAACAATGTACGGACCTTCCTATCCAGGGCGTCTAGTTCTGTTTGAGTCCATTTGAGTACGCCGAAAGAGTACATCAAAACCGGCATGACCCAACCATTGAAGGCACGCACCTTATTTCCACCTGATAAAAGACTATTAAATACTTTTCTCAGGCGGCCAAAGAAGCGCTCCTTCAACGATTGCTTCATGTCAACAGAATTGATGCCCAGCGCTTCCGACATACCCAAATACTTGTAGGTTTCGGTTGCTGAGAGGGATCTAAGATTTATAGAATCTGAGAGCTGGGTTCCCGCAGTTTCCACAATCCCCCCCTCGCTTTACATGCATGACCGCACATTTGTCCACACCAAATTCCATCTTGATGGCGCTACTGAAAGTTTCTGTTACCCTCAGTAGTTCCATCAATTGCAAGTTGTTGGGGGCAAAGTGTTTCAGGTCATCCATGTAAAGAAGGTGAGATATAACCTGACCACCTCTCTTCAATCGAAAGCCCAAACCTGACTCCTCCAGCAGTGTGCTTAGAGGATTCAAGGCTAAGCAGAACCAAAGCGGACTCAAACTATCGCCCTGAAAAATACCACGCTCGATCCTTATTGGTTCGCTGTTCCCCTGTATCTGTCGACATCCTGAATAGCGAAGGACTGTCCTCCATTGCCCCATACACGACATCAGGAAGGTGCGCAGAGTTGCATCAACTTTATACAATTCTAGCACCCTCATGAGCCATGTATGTGGCACCGAGTCATAGGCCTTCTTATAATCTATCCAACATGTCGACAGATCCCTTCGGGAACGCCGAACCTGTTGGTTAATGGCCATATCAATGAGGAGCAGCTCCTTAGTACCGCGGGACCCGTTCCTACATCCATTCTGAGAAGCGGACATGATCGAATTGTCATCAATGTGTTTGCAAATTTTAGCTCTCAAAATGGATGTAAGAACTTTATACACTGTCGGAAGACAAGTAATGGGCCTATAATTTTTGGGCTCCGCAGTACTACCTGATTTATGGAGCAGGTGGGTTATTCCAGTAGTCAGGAACTCGGGCAGCGACCCTGACTCTAAGGCTGACTGGAATAGGGCCGCCAAGCGAGCATGCGACCTCGTAAACCATTTAATCCAGAAGTTGTGCAGCCCGTCCGGCCCTGGAGATTTCCAGTTAGGCAACGGACGGACTGCACGAGCTACGTCTTGGGGGCTGATAGAGATTGCCCCCATTTCTGGTTCAACATTCAGTATTTTATTATTATTAATTTTTTTTACTTTATATTTTATTATTTTTATGTGACTTTTACTGATTTGACATGCATATTAACTTTTTTATTATTATTGTGACATTTATAGATATTCGTGATTTGTAAAATTAATTTCGTAAATTATTATTAATTACATTTAATTATTGTGAATGTGAGGACCATGCAGGTCACATTATTTTTCTCCCACCACTATCTGGCAGTTTGAGTACTTTAAGCGACCTACCCAAATGTCCTTTCTTTGGTATTGTTCGTCGTTTCGTTGAGCTCCTTAAGTTATAAGTCGAGCTACACGATAACTGACAAATGCTTGCACTGACTGGACAGGTCCACTCAAATCTGTGTGGTTCTTTCTTCAAAAGACCATTTCAGATACTAATCTGCATAGTCCTCATGTAAATTGAGCAATGTCTGGACTTTAAAAGAGTAACAAGTTAACAGGGAACCTCTGAGTTTGTTTCGGCTGTTTCTTCTCAGAGTAGTCAGGTACGAAACACCGGCCCCATCTAGCTTAAAAAAAATGACGTGTAAAAGTGTTTGTAAAAACCTACTTGCAAAATAAACATCATTTATCATTTATCATTTACAAATGACAGCCGGGACCAACGGCTTAACGTGCTTTCCGAGGCACGGAGGAAACTCGGTATGTGACGGGTGGTCACCCGTGCACGGACTAGACAAGGCAATCGCGTTTTAACCTGAATATCGACCAGGAGCGGCTTTTATTATTTAGTTATATTTGCCTTCGAATTGACAAACTCCGTGATTTTTTAGGTGTCTTTAGATGGCGGTAGTCAGTTTTATCGTTCATCCATATGAGATATTCGCTATAAAGGAGTTTAATAGCGCCAGGCAGATGCATAAGCATAATCAGCCTGTAATGTCCCCCCTGCTGGGACACAGGTCTCCTCTCTTTGAGAGGGAGTTGGGTGTAATCCACCACGCGGGCTCAGTGCGTGTTGGTAGATGTCACATATCTTCGAATTTTTTGTCCTAGGATATGCCGGTTTCTTCACGATGTTTTCCTTCACCGTTTTGAGAGCAGCTAGGCAGATGATTAACTAAAAATGTAACATACCTAACCCATCCCGGATCATCTAAGCTGATTCATATTTTGTGAGCACATAACGATGTGCCTTTATTGTTCCTATTGTGCGTCAAAATCTCGCGAAGCAATGAGTCAATTGTAAAGTATTCGGAAATCACGGGCTTTGGGTCTGCGCTTCACATACTGTATCAGTCTGTAACTGTCGCACTGCAGGGCAAAGCCCTCACATATACGACCCATGGTACGGTCAGCAGCAAAAGTCGCTTTACATAACCAAAATTATAAGACGTCTTAGTTTTAGAACGATCCATATTAACAGACTGTAGTAAAAGACATAACAATATTTTCATCAATGGTTACATCAGATCATACTGACCAGCACAAAACTTGGTGTAATATTAATAAGTGTTAACCGACTTTTGATGCTGACTGTACCTAACCATGGCTTATGACGTTTCAAAAATTGTTTAATTGCAAAGTTACAGTGAACACGCTTCTTCTGGGTAAGCTCGTACCATCGTTGACTTTGTCTCTGTTATCAACAGCAAACTCATCGCAAATAAAAAAAAGAAAAATAAAGTTGTAAATTGGAAAAAATAGAAGAATAGATATAGTATAAAAAGTGTAAAAAGCAGCTGCCGAAAATCTGTCAAATATTTTATCATGACCTAGAGCCAAAAATTCGAGGCCATGTGGTGATCTGATAACTAGACCGAACTGGGCCCGCGTGGTGGATTATCGAGGAAGCCCGAGCTGTGTCCCAGGAGTTTGATCGTTATGATATTCTATAATCCCTTCGCCTTTAATTAGTAAATACATGTGGCACATCTTTTGTCTAAAAATTAAGCCGTAACAGCTGACAGACGGCGCCGGTGGCAACGTTTACAACTCTTTACAAAAATGATCCATTTTTCTGTAATTTGCCGCAAAGGAACAATACGAGCTGACCATTGCTTGAAAAAAAAAACTGAACGGTCAAAGCTTTGCAGCGTTTTTGACTTGCATTGGTGCTCTTTAGAAGCAATTTATATTTTTAAAATTTTATTTTTCATATAGTGAAAGTAACAACCGTTTTTGTTGAAAGAAATCTTTAAAAATCTTCGCAATCTTTTTGTATTTTTTCGTGTTTTATGTCTTAAAAGACACCGTTTATGAGTGGCTATTGTTACATTGTCATATTTTTAACTAAGTGGTGTTACAATAAAGTTAATAACTGTGAAAGAAATGGAGATATTTTGTGCCTCCTTAAAATGAAAACCTGAAATCTTTCTTAAGCTTTTTTTAAAGTTCAATAAAAGATATTAGGCTCCCCTACTCTTACAGCCATCACATTTATGCTGTAACAGGAAAGCAAGTCCAAAGAAACGATATGGATGGCCCATGTAAAAGATGACATGACTAGTAAGGAGGTGACTAAGAAGATGAGAAATAGAGAAGTATGGAAGAAAAAGACATACTGCGCCGAATACCAAATAAATTAGGATAATACGGGTTTCACACGAGGGCAGAACAGTGGGACAGAACAGTTTGGAAGGACAGTGGCGTTTAAATATAGGACAGTCCGCGATTGATAGCGATGCGCGATGGAGCACACCACAAGCAAAACAACTCGGAACGCAAGGGAGACCTTCCCTCGTATTCACAAACGTTTAGATTCGATTTCTATTCGGAAAGTCGTATTTCTATCTCGCTCGCTTTCGTAATGCCAAAACAAGATAGACATACGACTTATCGAATCGAAATCCAATCCAAGTGGTTGTGAATAGGGGGTCTGCCTTCACATGAGTCCAGCCACAAGACAGGCGAGCGAGAAAGTTGGTGGGGGAGCAAACTGCCCCGAAAAATAGACCGGCGAGCTATTAACTGTTCTGCCTTGGTTACTGTCAAGACAGTGGTAGTAGGAGAAGAACGAAATGACGTTAGGTACGGGAGGGCAGATATTAATGGCGTGACATCACTGTCATCAATATTTGCCTGCCTGATCTCAGCTATGGTCCAGTCTAACCGGATGCAGCCGAATAATACCAGTATTTTACATGGAGGACGTCCTCGTTGGTCTAGTGATAGATCGCGACTGCTGAGCATAAGGCCCTCTGTTCGATTCTCGGGTCGGGCTTATTGTAATTGGGTTTTTGAAGTGAAAACTTCTTCAGCGGCGTTGTGCACTTTTGTGATGGGTCAAAAAATGTTAAACTCGCGTCAGAACACGTGATCGTCAGTTTTCATTAGGTTACGAAGGAATTTGAACTTTATGACATCTGTTACTGAGTTTGGGTTTCCAAAACTGGAAAATTCGTAAGACGGATTGACATTACGTTACGAAGGAATTTGAACTTTATGGCATCTGTTATTGAGTTTGGGTTTCCAAAACTGGATAATTATCTTATGCACAAACAAAACCTTCGGTTTCTTCAAAGAGATAAAATTCGTAAGACGGATTGTAATCGTTCTGAAGTGTTAATTTTTAATGTAATATAAATTGTCATTTTTGTGTACGATAGCGCAATAAATGAACAATGTATTTTACCACATAAATGATAGTATTTTTATACTGATAATTAAAGCGATACGTGCAAAATTATTATCTAACCATTCCAAAATATCTAAAATGCACAACGTTAATATTCAAATTTTCACTTCTACCGGCACTCCCGGAGTGCAACCCGTTTTATCCATCAAGAATTTCTCAGTAGTTGCCACGGAGTCTGAATTTGTGCCGGGTTGATGTCAATAGGCTCGGCCCATATTACATGGGACTTAAACACATCTGGTGAAATGTGGGAGTACTATTACGTACACTTTTGACTAACCCTTTGGGGTTTACAGGCGTGATGTTATGTTTTACATGACAAGCGACTGCCTATCTGACCTTAACAACATGAGTTACCCGTTGGTAAAACTGGTTGTCAGACTTTCGGGCAATTTTTTATTTTTTTTATTGTAAATAGGCTCGCGCTTGACCACTATCTCACCTATTTAACGAATTCACTGTCAAAACTCTACAGATGACAGTTTTTTGAAAATTATAGATTCTGGGCAGTGGTATTTTAAATCTTTCTCTTTAAGTACTACCTAAAAATAATAAGTAGGTGACATTGCAAAGTTCGCAAAATAAAGTCTTGTTACGTCCACAGCTGATTTTGCACTTCGTTACAAACAATCAGCTGACTTTCTTCAAAGCATAATAAAATAAACAAAACTAAAATCACTTCTCAACTTTAGAATAAAATATCCTCCATTTCTAAGAACTCAATAGCTCATTCAGCCTTATCTGTCATGCGTTCTACAAATTTAAACGTTCGACAAATCAGACGAATTTCAACTTTATCATCTAAGTCGTAAAGATCATTCAAACGGTAATTGTAAAGTATGCAGGATGTAAAAGCGCGCGAAACCAAGCGTCGGTTACTATACCGTTGTTTTTAAATCTGGAATTCTCCCGGTCCGTTTGCATTTCTATAATTTGTTGCTAAACGAAATTGAACTCTTTGACTATCGTTGTAAAGGTTATAGTTCTGAACGGGTGTGATTTTAGCGGAAATATTTTTATATGTCGGAGTTTTTTTACGCGTCTGCAAGAAATGAGATGAAATTACGTGTTTTTAAACGGCTTTAAAGTAAAACCTACTTTTCTGGAATCAGCTGACAACTTTTATTAGCCCAAAAACGGGAAAATAAGGAATAAAGACGCTTTTATAGAAACGAAAACTCGAAAATTACCTAAAAGTAGCTCCATAGGAGGTCCGTCAGCGGAAATGCTTATTTAGTCCGACAATGACACCACATTTTAAGTTTGACATTTTGAAGTGTTAATTTATATTTCCATGTTATTTTTTTTTTGGGTTCTTTGAATACAAGAGCTTTATAGAATGTACCTATTAGGTATTCACTTGTTAAACTCACAAAAGATTTGAGTTACAGGTTGTAAAGTCAGTCAGCTGACTTTGCCATAGACGCCAGTACATTCTTTAGGACAACGGAGCACAAGTATTCGCATTCAGCCTCACATAGGTTTTATTTTTTTAGTGCCTGTGGATTCTGTAAATGTGCTTTGAATAATAATTTTGCCAAAAAGCCATAAATATTGGAAAAGACAAGACACATTTTTGTGGTTCTTTTCGAATTTTGGACCTAAAGATAAACTTGCTTTGGTAGATAGTACTTCTTTTCAGTGATCATGAATTCATTCACGTTCCTGTGGGTCAATTTCCGTACAAAGCTGTTCTCCTCTTCCTCTGCTTTGTCAAAGGGAGTGGGCTAGTGGCACGCTGGTCAAGTGCAGGTTGGTAGGTCGTCACATGTCTTCGAATATCCCCACGACATTTTCCTTCACCGCTTTTTAGAGCAGTGGTGATGAAATAAATTTACACAAAGGACCACCCATAACCTATAATTTTTAAACAAGGGGCGTTACAACTGGGCCTATACGTAGGTATATGTTTTTGACCGCAAAAAAAGATAATTGTGTTTATTTACCTTTGGATGTGGGTGAGTTTTCAATTATTTTTTTGGTAATGAGAATAACAATTAAATCTATCCAAGTTATTTCTAGATCCTTTGACACCAGCCCGTTTACAATACGAGTATAACTGTCCAGTGTCCAGCGCAACTTCGTCAGGCGTCACATTTTCCCCGTTTTCGCAACATTTTTCATTGCTGCTCCGCTCCTATTGGACGTAGCGTGATGATATATAGCCTTCCAAAGTTTGAGACGACGTAATAAAGGTTTCACTTTAAAAAAAAACCACTCTTGTTTCTAAGAAGACGATTCAAATCTACACAAATAAATAAAATTGAAGTGTCTGTTTGTAATATCAAAATAACCGCTTTTTCCTACATGCATATGAATGTGTATACGGTACATACCTACCTATACCAACATAACATTTTTGTCTGTCTGTCTGTTTGTTCCGACTAATCTCTGGAACGGCTGGACCGATTTTGACGGGACTTTTACTGGAAGATAGCTGATGTAATAAGGAGTAACTCAGGCTACTTCTCAAATTCCACGCGGACGCGGCACAGCTAGTGTCTGCCAACGCCATTTTTGACAGACCACAATAAATATTGAATCTTAAACTTGATAGCTATAAGGAAAAGTTTCTAAAAATAAATGTCTACAGAGCTTTATCAAAAGACTTATCTTTTATTTACCTATAACTACCTACAAGGTACTCTAAATGGAATTACAACAAAAATTACCTATAAAAAAAAATGGCCGCCTTCTTTTGCCCGCCAAAAGTACAGATTCGATAATTTTCGCCACGAATGCACTGCACTACATTAATAAATCAAAAAATGTTATCAATATTACATCACAAGTGTTTTTTGATATGCGAAAATCAATCTTATCATAAGAAATTTAAGTTGTTTATGAATTGGCATACAACATTAACGATAAAGCATTTCCCCTCGCTTTTTCAAGAGGTCATTGTCGGTCAAAGAACAGGTATGCCATTACGATGCAATCGAAAAATAACTTTAACACAATCGTATAAAGTCGGTATCCAATACGCAACCAATAATTCTCACGATCGATATTATTATACCACGGCAAAAAGAAATGTCTTTGCAATTTAAGGAAATTAGACACTACTGCTCAGGTTTAAAATTCAAAATAGTTTGTTCTCATCCGTTTGACAGCCCGCGCTTTTCTTCTTGAAGGTTACGTACGTGTGGTATCATGATATTTATGACGTTTTGATAACGAGATAAGCTTTTAAGTTCTAGATTTGTCGTTTCGAAGGTCTATTCTTTACGCTATAACTGTTGTGCGATGCGTAGAATTACTATAAAGTTTAGAACTTCACTTTCATAACATTATGTGTCAAAGATTTTGACATTATTACATCCTGTCATTTTATCATTGACATTGTTGTACCAACCAAAAGTTTCGTGGTTACCAAATTCAGAGTGCTTCATAATAATTCGCAAATACGAAGGATATAAGGTCCTTTGTTTTTTTGCTGGATGTCATTCACAAACTTTGATATTTGCCGACAGGTGTAGTAAGTGCCTACCTACTTTTTGCTAAGGACGAACGCAAATGTGTTGTTTCTGTGTAGGGATGAATTTTTAGAATAAAAATATATAAATATGTCCTACTTAGTTTTAATTTTAAGTGTTGATGTTGGTCAAGGAATTAAATGACCTTAGGCAAGTTTTCTTTATGATAAAAATCTATTTCCTTCTACAAAATACAAAAATCTGAAAAATTATATTCAAAATAAAGCTATCCTAGAAATAAAACAACGCCTAATATTAATTATTTACTTAAGTATTAATTTCTAACACAAAAAATGGGTGCCCATGACCCGGAACCTAGTAATTTTAAATACCAATAACCTGTACCATCAACCACGTAGTACAGTCATCAGCACAACAATTGGACTTTGACAGCACCTTTATTCCTAAGTCATAAGAGCCATTTTCGTAGTTCCACGGATGTGTTGATCGTACCCAGCCGTCATAGCCAGTTTGAAGCAACGTCATCTTTATTATTAAAATAAGACAGGAATGAACTAATAATATTATGTCTAGCAAAAAACATTTGGAGATCAGCTGCTCGATTCGATTATCTTATTAAGAAATTATAAGCACGAGTTTGTTACATCATGCTTAGAATTTACGTTGTTTATTCAAAGCCATTCCGTTTAGGAGGCACTCGTGGCTAAATAATAACTGCCGCATGGATCAATCTTTAAGTTAAATAATAATAATATTTATTTATTTTCAGGCAACTTTGGCCCATAGATATATACCTTACAGTCTAACATACATATAATAAAATACAATTCAATTTGTGTTAGTAAATAAAACCTTAAAACTACATATGTTAGTAACACTTCACTTGCACACTACGTCACTGTGCGTTCATGTTTCACTTGCCCGCGGAAGCGACGGAACACCACTCCCTGCGGCCAAAAGTCCTCTAGCTCTTGCGAGGTGCAGATAACAAGTTGGTATTCGAACCACGAACGCCTTAAAGTTGACGTTGCCTCGCCACGTAGTTGGTCTTCTGGCGCACGTACTCCACGATGTCCTCCGCCGTCGTGGTGTAGTGTAGGCGGGAGATGTCCAGTCACCGGAGTGTTCGGCTTCGCGGCACGAATAGGCGTTGGGCTCCGAAGGAGCCTTGCCGCAGCGGTTCTTGTTGGTCCGTTAAGCCGCGATGGCTTAGTTTGGTCTGTGGATGGGTGACCACCCATTCCAAACCGAGTTTCCTCCGTGCCTCGGAAAGCACGTTAAGCCGTTGGTCCCGGCTGTTAATAATAGATCTTTGACAGTCGTTACAGGTACTCAGTGTCCCCAAAGTCTGACAATCAATCTTACCAAGGGGTATCGTATTACCCAGTACTAACTGGGTTGTGGAGGTCCGATAGGTAGTCTCTTCATGGAAACTGATATTCAGCTGAATCCGGTTAGATTGGACGCCAACCTCAACATAGTTGGGAAGGCTAGGCTGATGATGAGATGATTCAAAGCCATTCAGTCTCTTATAACAAAAATAGTGCGTGGAGGCCCTCCGCGCGGAAGAAGTGAAACTTCGTAATACTACACGCATGCGTTCGAGTGTCACGCATTCACTCTCGTTATTTTATTGAGCTTCTAAATAATATTTTATTGTTTTATTGTTGTACACTTTTTATTACATACGTTTATCGAGGTTATTCTACTCATGGAAATTGAGCGAAGGCTGGTCACACCGAAGAGTCGAATGCATGACTGTTTGCACACCATCTTGCGTACCTAGTAGAACTACGTAGTCACAAACCTTGTAATAGCGCCATCTCTTAGTGGGTAATAGAAAATATTCCCCCTCCATTTAGAACATTAAACTTGTTGGAAGTCGCATAAGAAGTTTCACTTCAAAAAACGACTAGACTACCATTAGGGGCAGGCTTCAAGTTACAACAGATCAGAGGGCCTAGATGAGTGAGATTTTTCAGCAACAAGGATAACTGAAGAGTCCAAAATCGATTGACATAAGCTGATATCGAAAAGCTTCTGTCAATTCTATTGATAGTCGTATTAGAAAAAACAAAACGCTATGAAAGTATTCCAAGAATCATGCTTTCTGCTTCAGGTATTTAAAATTCGAACAGCCTCTGTTGTTAATAATTTATTCAGACTCCTTGGTCTGACTAGTTAGTTGCTAGCTGTCAAAACTTTTTTTTGTTACGTTGGCTATCTTTAAAATTAATAACTGTCAAAACTCTGACATGTAAAGACAAACATTAATTAAGGCTAGTACAAAAATACATAACTGAAAACTGCAATCATTTCGGAATAAGTTGAAAGAATTGATTATGTGTGGAGGCAACGCCATAACCTCCTAAAGTTGCAGACGCTGTGACCTTGAACTCGCACACAGGCTGGGCCGTTGCTCGGACATTCAGGACATTTGTGACACGTGATTTTTGATATAAAATGCTCAATTGACAATGTTTACGATTAACTTGGTCCTTAAAACTAAAATAACTGTAAAACTGAATTTAATCAAAATAAGTTTAATCATAAAAAAACGTTGCGT
This sequence comes from Cerastis leucographa, assembly GCA_963082945.1. Classification (NCBI taxonomy): domain Eukaryota; kingdom Metazoa; phylum Arthropoda; class Insecta; order Lepidoptera; family Noctuidae; genus Cerastis; species Cerastis leucographa. The sequence continues at coordinate 1,602,753 of OY720376.1, forward strand.
TTGAAAAAATGGCGGTAAATCCGATAGATTACGATCAAAAGCGTAACCTCCTACGAATTCTAACATGATAAGATCCCACCATCACACCCGAAACGCCATATAAACACTTAAAAGAGCCGAAAATTTAACTTTTAACAATAGCTTAAAAGCCCGGAACTTTGTACCTGCCACAAATATTTTATGTAAAAAAAGTCCTAGCTTTCCAAGAATGTATGCGTAGCGACCCGAACCTGTTAGCGAATTTAAAAAAAAAGTGGACAAAAAAGTATGGCCGCCCGTTCTATCAGCTGATTTTGAAATCGGTGAAGCTGTGAGGCGCCCCTGTACTGAGTTCGAGGGACCATTGGAATTTATCGCTAAGGACTTATTATTATTTATTGGTTTCACGCTATTTCTTGATGGTTTTGACTGAAAAGCATTGTTGAAACTTGATCTTATGGCAACATATATGAAACGTATAGACATTTTATGGTAGATGTGTGGTAGTTCAATTCAGGATCACTTCGATTTGTGACCGGTTAATTCAAAATTAGAGGTTGTTTTTGCCTAAAACCAGAATTGACAGTAAAGTTTTCAGTGGAAAGCTTAAAACTTTGTACTTTTAGACTGTTCATAGCCATACTATGTCTCCACATTTCATTTGACATCAAGAACTTTCCTTAATCAGTAAAAAACCATCATTTTATCCTAAAAATAATCTGCATGTTAACACTAACGACTATCGCAAAGAGTTTCATAATACAAGGAGGCCGTCCAACCTGTTTGTTCTCTCAGCTGATTCCCGCCAAAACCAGGCGTCACAGTTAAAAAAAACAACAATAGTTGACAAAATACTTTATTATCATCATTTTCGTGTTTAGGAGAGCTATTGTCATGTTTTCAGCAATGGGTTAGTGTTTACAAGTTATTTTAAAAGGTTATTGTTGAGTTACATTACCGGTTTGCGAGGAAAGCTCTACACGTCAGCTGGTTGTCCCGCGCAAATCGGCTGTATAGGTTATTGCCTTTGCTTGAATATGCTGAAACCTGAACCTGTCTGTCATTATTTTATTGTTTTTGATGAGATTTGTCAACTGACAGTTAGGTTATAAGCGCATTAGTTTAGAAGCGCAAAAGATCTATAAAGCTCTGTCCAAATTTTTCGGGATAGGAATCAAAGATACTTTAGCTAATAATAGACACAATAATAATATAGTCTTGCAACCACGCCTTATTGAGCTTAACAAAACGTTGCATAAATAGTGTCCTTTTAAAGATAATAAAAGAACACTTAACTATTTAAATATAGCAATTATTTGAGCTTTAAAACTATCACAAGGAGCATGAGATGATGCTTGATATACCTAATATCGAGCATCAATGAATGTGAGGCAATGAGATTGGCCAGCATTAATTAAAAACCGAGCGGATATTGTGTCATCTGGCCTCACTTGCCAACTTTGCAAAACTAAAGTCATTCCTACACGTGGTTCGAAAAATAAGTCGGTATTGATTGTCTATGGTTTTTTTTTGTTATTTTTAAGAAAAGATAGTTACATCGTCATGCTATGGTAGAAAATATTAATGAATCTAAATGATCTATCGTTCGTTGGCGATCGGCTGATCCTAAATCACCGAAAACACTTTTGTGTATGACTTACCTAAGTTTTTTATGTGTACCTAGCATAGGAATTCCATAACATCACGCCTGTAATAATCGAAGGGTAAGACAGAGTCCCACATTTTGCAAATTACATTGCGTCCGTTGTAATAGGGGACAAGACCATTGCCATCAAAAGGCATGAAATGCTTTGCTAAATGAGTAGTTTCAAAGTCAGTACGTAACTGCCCGATCAGCCTCATCTCATCATGATATCTTGAATTAATTGAAAAAAAACACAAGTTTACCTCACCACTTTAGATTGAACTCCTATTTGACATTACCAATGCCACCGTAGAGGTCATCTAACTATAGACAATATCTCCAACATAATCTGACCCCTCTATTCAAACATTTCACAAACAAACACAGCTCAACGAACCTAGCCAGACAAAATTCCATAGAAAACTACTTTGGCACACCAAAAATGTATTTAAAAATAATTAAAAACAAGTTTATACAGTTAACAATGACATTTTGTTAGCGAAAATACATCAAACGAATGATAATTTATTCTCACGTGAACCGCTCAGCTGATTTGGCGGGAAAGCCGCCATATTGAAACAGAACTCGTTTGGTAAAGAGTGATTTATTTTTTAAGGTTCCCTATTAAGGAAGCGTTCGATATTTTGCATTGTTATCTACGTTTAAAAAAGGGTTAAATGGTAAACAGAGGGAGAACGCTTGAGTGCGCGAAATTGTTTCTTTATTTCAAGTTTGTTGTGTTGCATAAATTATACACGCCTGTCTTTTTGAGGGGTGAAAGGTGATTGTCAGTTGTCTATCATGAAACCGTGGGGTGATATTTCCTCGAGCATCCAGTATCCCATCATCCCATGCAAATAAGAGGTGACTTGTATAGATAAAAGTGTCTTCTTTATCTACATATAGGATTGTGTCAAAGTAGAAGCAGTAAGTTATGACCTACACGCGTAGCATGACCACTGTAGAAACGAGTTTTGTCTACGGAAGAATCGACATAATGACAGATAGACAATGACAATCTGTCATTTTGTCGATTCTTCCGTGGACATAAACCGCGTTGACTAAGTGACAGAACATTTCTGACTGTTCTTTCAGCGATAGCGATGAAAGAACAGTCAGAAATGTATTTTTTTAAGCTTATGTCTATCGTATTGATGTTTCTTGTAGTCCGTTTACCATTTATTATGCGCCTATACTCCTTAATTTGACAGTTCAAGTTTTTATACAACAATTTTTATAAAAGGCCATTTCGACATGAGAATCTTCGAAGGCTCACATGTTGGACAATAGTTTCCCACATACTTACCTATCAATAAAAGCCCGCCTTAACACAGGAAGACCCGGGGTGGCCTCCGAAACCGGAGACCGCAATAATACAAGGTTTCGAGCCCAAATATCTCTTTCTGATACCGCTTCAAGCCTCCGGGCCATTAAGAAGATAGAACTATAAGCCAAATACAAAATACTTTTGTATTCCCAAGGCAGTAGTCTTGCGAAAAAAAGACATATTTCGCAGAAGAACCACTTTTTTTTGCAAATCTCTGTGGATGGGACTCAAAGGTTAAATTGACCGATGAAAAAATCTCATTCCACGCTCATCTATTAAGAATAGCTGAAGTTGAGGGTATTAGCTATTTGTCATGTGAAAGCAGGCTTGTCAGGCACCGTGGTCTGTATCTGACAGATTGAAATTAGAGTCAAGGGAGCCCTAGATGGTTATATATTGTACCTGTCCTGTAGTTGCAAATGACGGAGAATCGGAGATTACCCTTTAAATCTATACTTTATTCATATTCATTTTATTTGCGTTCCACAATGTTAAAAAGGTGATACAAAAGGTTTAAAGCTAACGAACTAACTAAAGGTTTACTAACTTTACCTATTTTCTTATTGTGTGGATAAATATCATACAACAACAGTCTGAAGAATAAATTTGTACCCAGTTGATAACAAGAAGTTAGTGCCCCTATTGCATGGGACTTAAACATAGTCACGGGCTACATAAGGGTGTGCATATTATTTACTGGACAAAGGTTGGCCGAAGCAAGACTTATCTGTTCAAGTGGAGATTCATAGATGACTCTGCACGGGAGTGTAAATATGCCCCACAAATGATGGGACACTTTATATAGTGTCCTGCGTGTCTTGTTGCCTGCACATCACAGGAGCTGATGGACGCTACTGAAAGTGCCAAACTCGCCGCAAAATGGGCTGACTCAATTGTAATCGATACGCTAAGTAGAAGACTATTTATACAATTCTACTATTTCGAGAAAAAGAAGTATACAGATGTTATGTTATTGGGTCTTTGATGAAACTGGCCGACATCCTACCTGGAGCCTAACGGGAAGCATCTCTGCCTATTACAATGGTTTTACTTAGCATGTACGTGTCTGCACTTTTATTGCAGCCTGTAGAAACATTTAAAATCCTTTTTAACGGGCTCTCGAGCTTTACACTCAAATATGGCAAAGAAAAATGCTACCTGATGGTTGAAATATACATATTTGGCCTTCTGGGACATACTGTTTATCTGCAATGGACATACTGACAGCTATTTGTATAAAAAAGATAACGAAATCTCTTTTTTCCGCACAAGCGTTACTTTCTCACACAATAACTTTTTCAATGCAATGGTTCTAAAACAATGGAGAAATGTTAAGTCTACTAATTACCTCATCAGTTATCCAATTAATATTATAATAACATTATAATTTCCTATTAACCTAAACCATTCTTCTTTTTACTCCAAAATTTTCGGCGTCACACAATCGTCTTACAAAAGATTATGAATAAAAAGGCTCACCAATGACAAAGGTTTGCTCAATAGATCTTTACTAATAAGCATAATACCTTCTTTGTCAAACATTTTATGACTTGGCTTAGCCTTTTTTGAAGTCCATTGACACATTTCTGCGTAATTTGATTGACAACTTGCTTTAAAAAGCAGCATTGGAGCTCAAATTCTGGTAACACTGACTTTTGGCCACCGTTCTTTGTAAAGTATTTTCGATTAGTCAATTTATTTATAGGATTGAAGTTACACAAAGGAGGCAGGTTAGAATTTTTTGTAACGTCACTGAATTTGGGTTACAAAAATGTTGCTTTTCTTTATAAAGGGCAATGTCGGCCCTGACAAGTGTGGGTGTTGGCGACGCAGGGATTAAATCAGGTGGGTAGGTAGCCATGTTTAGCGAATATAATCTGGTCAGACGGTAGTCGCCAATGTCCGTCTATTAGTTGATGCATGAATGGATTCCTTTCTTCGTAGGTAGTTTGACAATACCAGAGTTCAATGGTAAGAAACGGTGGTAGTTATTGTCATTTATGGTGGAGGCGACAGGGCGGCCCGCGAAATTCGATTTGGCGGTCAGTGTCAGCTTTTATTTTCAATAATAAAATATTATTATACGCGGCCGTAACTAACATGTGCCACAAATCTTGACGACGTAAATAACGCTCTAATGCAGGTTCATAAGTGGTTTACCGCTAATAATTTAGTATTAAATGGGAAAAAAACTAAGTGCATAAGATTTTCTCTACGAAATGTCAAATGAAATGACTGTGACATAGTATTGAATCAAGAGAAACTTGAATTTGTCGATGAAACTGTTTTCTTGGGGATTACGCTCGACTCAAGGCTACAATGGGGTCCTCATTTAACATCTCTTGCAGGACGGCTGAGTTCAGCAGCATATGCTGTCAGAAAAATCCGTCAATTTACTGATGTAGATACCGCGAGGATAGTGTATTTTAGTTATTTTCATAGTATTATGTCATACGGTAGTTTACTATGGCTTATGTTTAACATAACACCAGATAAAGTAAAAATAACCTTAAAAAACATTTTTATACTGCCTAAAATAGTAAATGATCACCAGAAATAGTAAATGATCACCAGAATTAAAAACCTGAAAATCACACAGCTCCGAACTAAGGCGTAGTCGACCTATTTCTCTCTGCAGGGTTTAAAGTAACCTAACACGAAGGGGATGTCGGGGTCTTAGTTCGCTCGCTCCGCTCGCTCACTAGACCCCGCCATCCCCTTCGAACCTAACCTGTCCGAGTCGGGGTGCCCAATATCCCGAGCTCGCTTTGCTCGCACTTGCTTCTTAAGTTCTTCTTGCCACAAAATTTGGTGATCATTTACTATATTTGGTCTTTGAATACAATATTTTTTGGTGTTTAGTTTTTTTTTTTTTGGTAACGTAGCTTAGGATCTCAAAGTATTTTTTGGTGCTCATTATATTTAATCCCTTTTACTATGGGGACGGGCTGCAGACATCGAGTCTATATTTATTCTGCAGAAAAGGGCTATCAGAGCCATATATAATCTACGTAGGCGCGATTCTCTAAGAGAACTGTTTAAGGAATTTAACATCATGACGGTACCTTGTCAATACATCTATGAAAACTTCATGTACGTTAGGAAAAATCTGCATTTATTTAGTAAAAGAGGTGACCGGCACCACTATAATACTAGAAACAGGGACCAACTAGTTCAGCCAGGTTTCAGGTTAGCTAAAGTAGACTCATCTATCATGGGGTACTGTTTAAAATGTTACAATAAAATACCTCCCCCCATTCTGCAACTGAATGAAACGAAATTTAAATCTTGCATAAAACGCACACTATGTAGGCAAGCATATTATAAGTTGGGGGATTATATTGATGATAAAAATGCTTGGCTCAATGCTGGTCCTGCTCCACAACCATAGGGGCAATCGGAATCATCTGAATTACAAAATGAAGTTATTGTGAAAGCTGCAGAAGATTGTAAAAATATATTTGCATTGTATAGATTCAATCTCTTAGTATTATATAATTGCATAGCGCCATAAACACTAGCTAGTGATTATGGCAAAACTCTTAGCATTATGCTGTTAACAATCATAGACAGCATAATTTAAGGCAGTTCTATGCAGAAACTAGAAACTATATTTTTTTTTGAGCGATGATCTATCTGGGTTCCACCACAAACTAGTACACTGGGTAATGTGGCACCTCACACTGTCAAATATCTATAAATGAAAAGCCGAGAAAACATTTTCGAGGCACCCAGGGTCTCATATCATCAGACATTTTTTTTAAACGTTACTCCACACTTAGAATTTCTCCTGTGTTATATTTTCTATATCTGTGTAGATGCGTTTACTAACATTGAAACTCACAAACAAACAGACATCAAACAAGTCTATTTAATTAAAAATACGTTTAATTTTCTTTATTTATTTAGGAACATCTATAATCGCAATGCGTATGTCAGTCCCGTAGAAAAAGATAGATTGACTTCACGTAATGCAAAGTTACATTTTATCGATCACTCGACACTATATCGAATGCTTCTATAATACCCTCTTCAACATTATTCTTTTTATGATTTTATTAAATAAGTAAATGCGTAAGCAGGACAGGTTATATTTTCGTCTCGATCTGGTACAGTTATTAAAACATAACCTTAACGTACACGTGGTTAAAGATAATAACTTACTTTAAAACAAATGAGATAAGTAAGTAATTTTACATGAAATTTATATAAAGCACTTAAAACTGTCTTAGCATAATCAGCCTGTAATGTTCCTACTCCTGGGACATAGACCGCTTTTCAAAGACTACCTAACTATGCTATGGCTATACATATACTACTTAAGGGTGTGATACAGAGCATCGAACTGAACATGTTTCTCCGTCGGACAAACATCGTAATAGTAAAAAAAAAAAAAACTTGATGGTCTGTAGCACACCCTTAAGTATGTATAGAACCTTTCCGTTACAGCCTGTATAACAATCAAACTCCATATGCCTCCTCTCTATGAGAGAGAGTGAGCTGTAATCTACCACGCGGGCCCAGTGCGGGTTGGTAGATGTCACATGTCTTCATTTTTTTTTTAGTTCCAGGACATGGCTGTTTCCTCACGATGTTTTACTTCACCGTTTTGAGAGCAGCGGTGATAAAATAAATTACACAAAGTTAAGCGCCTGCCTGGGTTCGTACCCACGGTTTACTGCTCGTAAGTCGGGGCTGTAACCCCTGGGCATCCGCTGCTCAATCAGCTTGCCAAAACACAAATGAGTGTTTTTTTTTTCCGTAGGTCGCCTGTTTACCCACTCCTCACTGCAAATCTGTAATCAAGGCACACACGCTTCTCTTGCTATCCCAAGCAACTGGAAGCTGTTTCTAACAAGATTTGCAGCAGCTTTTTATCTCAAATGACTCCGTAAGGCACTGTAATGTCTAATCATAGGCAAAAACTGTGTGATTACGACAGGTCCCCGATCCTAATGGCGCAGACGGCGTTCATTGCACTAATAGGAGCTCCTATGCGGCCATTATTATTGTTGGTTCATTTTTAAATCGTTTTCTAGAAAGGAGGTTGACTCTATGATCGGTATCTATGCTGTGGGAATCGAATCATACCATAGATATGTTATTTAAATTCAATAAAAAGTAAACCTACGGTCCACGTTCTTTTGTTTGGGAAATAATTTTGTCTTATTTAAAGAAACTAATAACTTGACAAATGCCAGCGAAAATAATTCCTTAAAGTACGTTTTATATAAATCAAGATTTAATTGGAATTTAATTACCTCATAAATAAATGTCATTCATAAAAATGACTTCAGTCATCGTTGTGCGCACATAAAATTAGCAGGCGCAGAATGTTGAAATTGTCTGTGGAAATTATGTAAATAAAAAAGATGGCTTCGTTAGGTTAGTTCTGATAATGGCCACAGAAGCTCCACGCTCACTGAGAGTCACCCAATTTTATAAGGTTGAAAAGTGGTCGACCGTCATTGATGATGTGCAAAAATACAAGGCTCCTTTGTGGCCATTGTTCGTATCTCACGATTCGTCGTCTAACCTAATAAATTTTATACTTATAATATTAAAAATCTGGAGAGCTTGTTTGTTTAAACGTACTAATCTCAGGAACTACGGGTTTGAATTGAAAAATTCTGAGCGTTTATACCTTACGGTATTTCATACAAACTTTCAAGTCCTTGTCTTCCGAAATTTCTTTTTCTATAGATAATTTATAATCTGTCTAATTTAGCTGTAACACTATTTTGCGAAAATGTTTTTAGTAACTTTTTAGACCTATGTATCCTGCTTATGCATATGTAGTTTCATTAAAATAGGTTTAGTCATTTCGGAAACTAAGAACTTGAAAGTTTGTATGAAATGTCACAAGGCGTAAAGCTATTTATCGAGGAAGGCTGTTCAAGCGCCAAAAGCCCCTAGCAGCACGGTTATAACGATGTTGACACATCTCTTGCTTTCCCGCCATTCTAAAATAGGGAAAGGAAACAAGCCTTGTATAACAGAAAGCACAGGGAAACAAAGTATTAGGCCTAGCGCTACATCCTTCTTAGTAAATTGGACACTAAACAGATATGTTCAAAAGTTTTGGATGAGATAAAAAAGGTGTCAGGCATTTAACGCAAATTTTTAGAGAAAAGAAAGTAGGGTTAAAATACCAGAAAGAAAATATAAATAAATGACTAAAATTATGGGATGGATAAATAAAACGAACAAACGAAATAATACAACAAGAAAACAACAAAAATATTATTTAGAAGCTCAATAAAATAACGAGAGTGAATGCGTGGCACTCGAACGCATGCGTGTAGTATTACGAAGTTTCACTTCTTCCGCGCGGAGGGACTCCACGCACTATTTTTTTATCTTGTGCATAGCGGTCTTTCTATCCGTTCTCTCCACAGTGACAGGTCTAACCAAAACGTCAAATAGTTGCATCCGCCCTCACGGCCTGACCAAGTGCAAACACATTTCGCTATTTACACAAAACTCGAGCAAATAATGTTTTCGCGCGAAAAGTGAACGTTCCCGGGTAACCAACTAACCATATTTGCCTGTGGTAATACTGGTAATATTTCCTTTTTTGTCGCTAGCAACACTGGTTGGAACCATTTGTTTTACACTGATTTGTGATTGTCAGTGTTCTTTTTGTATGGTGGGAATTTAAAACCGACATTTGAAACGTTTTTGATGAAACATCTAAATGTACGCCTGGAGAGTAAAACCGACTCGTATGTCGGGAAATGGTGTAATGTTTCCTCTATGCCACGGTTAATCAACCTTTTCCCATTAAGATAAAGTTTGTTTTGGATCGATTGTTGATTTTTTTCCATGGTAAGTTTTTGTTGAAGGAGTTTGCCAAATAATAACAGCCGCTCGTGTCGATATTCAGGTTAAGCCGCGCTAGACTAGGTCGGTCTGAGGATGGGTGACCGCCCATTACATACCGATTTTCCTCCGTACCTCGGTAAGCACGTTAAGCCGTTGGTCCCGGCTGTCATTTCTAGATCTTTGACAGTCGTTACATGTAGTCAGTGGCCCGAAAGTCTGACGAACTGTCTCACCAAGGGGTATTGTATTACCCAGTACTAACTGGGTTGTGGAGGTCAGATAGGCTGTCGCTCCATTAAAAATACTGGTATTTTATTAAGCTGCATCCGGTTAGAATGAAAACCGACCCTAAAACTAGTTGGAAAAAGGCTAGGCTGATGATGAATAAGTTTTGGTCCAAGTTCTAAAACTCACCACACCACCACATATTTCAGGGCGTTGTTGACCAATGACAAGGAACTTTTGGCGGGTGGCTGGACTAGAAAAAAATCGGCCATCTTGTTATCCCAAAAAATCATCATTATCAGCTATCGCAAATGTTTACCAACGGCTACGTTGCACAGTGTCATTCAGAATTCATTCACAGACAAACTGTGAAAACGGTTTTGTGGGGCTTAGTATTTAAATGAAAGTTTGTTTTAATTTTTTTTAATAAATAAATATTATAAATATTAGCGCCACAATAGTGGCGATAAGTCCACTCTTTGAGGAGTGGCTAGAGAGGCGGCACGGCGCCCTCACCTTCCGCCTGACGCAGGTCCTCACAGGACACGGTTGTTTCGGGAGGTTCCTGCACCGAATCGGGCGGGAGGAAACGCCCGGGTGTTACCATTGCGAGGATCGGCCGGAGGACACGGTGGAGCACACCGTGGAGCTCTGCCCCGCTTGGGCTAAGCACCGCCGTGTCCTCGTAGCGGCGATTGGCGGCGGTGACCTCTCGCGTCCGGCCCTGGTTCAATCCATGGTCCGGAGCGAGAAGGAATGGGAAGCCGTCGCCTCCTTCTGCGAAGCAGTCATGCTAGCGAAGGAGGTGGCGGAACGTGAGAGGGAGAGAACCTCACGTCCCAGCCGCCGCGGGAGACGCCCCGGGCGTCGGGGGGCAACCAGTGTACCGCCAACCACCGTAGGCGCGAGCCTGTGGACGGTGAGTAATGGGCTAGCTCGCCGTCCGTCCGTCTCATGACGACAGGCCGTGTCGACGGCGCGTACGTGTTCCACGCGCGCCTCAAGGAGATGTCAGCAAACCGGAAGGGGTCCGAAAGGGCCGATGCCTGCCAGGGCTGCGGGTTGTTCGAAAGAGATACCGCGGCCCTGGAACACAAAGGGCTAAGAAGGAACATGGGTGGGTTTTAGTCAGTCAAGTCTGACACTCCCTCCCGCTCCGCCCAGAGCGGGAGAAGTCTTTGATGATTTCCCATCCGCAAAAAAAAAGAAAAAAAGGGGGCTCCCATACAAACAAAGTGATTTTTTGCTCGTTTTTATGTACGGCACCCTTCGTGCGCGAGTCCGACTCGCACTTGGCCAGTTTTTTTTAATGAATTGCATCTCGCAGTTTAACCTATAAGGTTGTCGTCTGCTTAACCGGACTATCCTGTGGGAGCCTTGAGTGTAAGGCCTCCTGAAACTCTAAAACCTTACAAACTAAGCGACTACACGCTAAGTGCACCCCCTGTGGGGTAAGAGCCTCGGCTTAGGGCGTCGCTGGTGGAGGACAGTATGGGGACAGGCTAGATCTGAATGATATCATTATTTAGGGGCTGATTTAAAACTACTCGCACAGTATCGCGGCCTGGCCCGAGCGAGGGTAGGGAAGGGCAAGGACTGGGACGTCGCGACGGACCTCAACGGCGAGGTCGGAATGACATCTCGCAGGTCAACCTATGAGGTTTTATAACTTGTATGTCCATCCCTACAATGACTCTATGTTTTTTTCAACATACGAATCTCACCATCAGCTGATTAGGTACTAAACTTGCACAATTATGTCATCAGCAGTCCCCAAGACTGTAATATTCTAACAAAAGTCTAAAGGAAGCATGTAACATTCTATATTAATTACATGATTTGGCTTACCATAAATCACAAACCGCGCTTTTCATATCCAAAAGTTGCCATTAATAAAAATCAGGTGATCTTTTGTGTTGCTAGCATAAAAAAAAGACAAAAGAACCTCAGTCTCAGTTTAACTGTAAGATGGCCCGGGTGTTTCAAATTAGCGAATGTGTCTGTTTTGGTAAAATGTTTGATAATTATAAATTTTGTTATTTTTCAACTGTGTGACAGTAGGCTTTCCGAAAGTCTAGAAGGAGTTTTAGCAAGGAGTATCGTGTAACTAAGTAAGGGCTGAGGAAGTTAGATAAGCAGTTGCTCCATGTAAAAAATAATTCTTGCAAAAAAAAAATACCGAAATATATAAAATTGCTTCATGTGAGTATTTTTTTTTTAGTTAGGCTGATCTTTCCCACTCCTAGGAAAAGGCCTCCTCGCATTCCTTCCACTTTCTCTGTTTTTTGCCTCTTCTCGCCAATTAACGAGAAAGCCATCCAAGGCCATCTTCTTCTTGGTCTGCCGCGACCCCATTTAGTTGCCTCAGGGCTCCAGTTTTGTGATTTGGCAGCTTGGCAACTCAAGGTTTGCCAACGGGCAATGGAGCGCAGCATACTTAACGTTAAACTTAACGATCGTTTATGGAACACCACATTGCGCTCCAGAACTCAAATTGCTGACGTTGCTCATGTGAGTATACGTCATATTAATGCTGCGTTTGGCCTTGTTTAAGTCGTTCGTTTCGTTTTGTTTAAGTTCCAAGTAATAGGGGGTGTGATAAGGTTTATGATTTCTCGAGCTTTTCAATTTCTCGGGTCTCGAGAATTCTCGAGGCTCATTTCCCGAGGCTTCTCGGGTTGCCGAGAAATTTACACTTACGTTCGTTTTCTCATATTATTTGGTTCCAATAACGTTAACAAATTCAGTGGTTTTCCTCTCAAATAAAAGTATCAAATTATATTATTAATAATTATTATGGACATGCATGAGCGATCAATGCCTCAGGATTCGGCTGTCCACTCTGTCCGACACCACGCTCAGAAGCGTGTTGGTGCTACGTTTTACCCGAGACCGCAGGGATGCCGTTCTTTTGCGAAGCACCTGGAAGCCATCCGTGCTGTGGCCGGCGAACATGCCGAAGACACTGCTCCGCCATAAGAGCCCCAACAAACCCCAAAAGACGTTGTTATACTGGATGCGCAGAGCATTGCAGGCGTTTTTAGTGTAATTGCTCCACAGGTTGTACGTGTATAACGATTGGCAATAGCTTTTAAATAGTGTGACCTGATACATGATTTCTTCAGTTCTCGACTTTTCTCGAGCTTGATTTCCCGGGAACAAAGCCCAAGATTTCCCGGGAATTCTCGGCTCGAGAATTCCCGGGAATGAACCCTAGGGGTGACCCTATTGTCATCAACTCGGACATAAATCCAGACTCAGTGACTCCTTAAAATGAAATTTCTAATGGAAAAACTCAATATCACTTTATCACCAGGGAATTGAATCCAGCACCTCATACTTAGACCATCGAGGGAACCGGATCATTGTGTGATTTGAGTCTCTAACAGGTAGGTTTAATTGCAATGCCTTTAATTTTGACAATTCAACAGGCTACGACATCGACAATGGCCTCAATCCACTTTGTTTACAAACAAAACGCTTTCGCCTTTTTAAAATTCCTAAACTCCATGACATTTTACCTGTTACCTTTGACAATAGTAATGTGGTGATCGATTTGACAAAAAAAGGCGGCCATTTTGAAAAAAAAAATTAACTCGTCGTGTTATAGATTTTCGTGTTATTTTGTTTTTGTAGGCTTGTGGTGGGAATGGTTTTGTGCAGCGTGGATTCGATGCCGGTCATTGCCGGAGGATGTAAATTGTTTTATTAAGGCTTTTAGATACGCCGATGACCTTGAGCAGTCCACTGACAATGTGAGATGGGCGCGTTCTCGTCCCAGGAGTACTAAGTCTCGTACCAATACAAAATTTAAATAAACTTTACTACTCTGTTTGGGAATTCCAATATTTTTATATTTCCTAAGAATTAATTTAACGTGTACCACTGCTAGCTTAAGCAACATCAGCCTACATTATGTTCCCACTGCTGGGACATTCCTATTCTCTCATCATCATCATCTGCCTTAGCCTTTTCCCAAACTATCTTGGGGTCGGCTTCCAGTCTAACCGGATGCAGTTGAGTATCAGTATTTTACATGAAGCGACTGCATATCTGACCTCCACAACCCAGAAACTGGGTAATACGATACCCCTTGGTAAGACTGGATGTCAGACTTTCGGCATCTGACTACTCATCATCATGATCATCATCATCAGCCTATAAAGTTCCCACTGCTGGGACACAGGCCTCCTCTCTATGAGAGGGAGTGGGCTGTAATCCACCACGCGAGCCCAGTGCGGGTTGGTAGATGTCACATGTCTTCGAATTTTTAGTTCTAAGACATGCGGGTTTCCTCACGATGTTTTTCTTCACCGTTTTTGAGAGCAGCGGTGATTGAATTACACAAAGTAATGCGCCTGCCTGGGTTCGAACCCGCGGCTTACTGCTCGTAAGTCGGGGCTGCCACCACTGGGCCATCGCTGCTATCATAACGTCCGCCAAAGATCTACAAATGACAGTCGGGACCAACGGCTTAACGTGCTTTCCGAGGCACGGAGGAAACTCGGTGTGTAAAAATTGTCACACATCCACGGACCAACCTCGGGAAACACGGCTTAATCTTGAAGATCGACCCGGGCGGCTGTTATTATTTAGCCACGAGCTCCTCCTCACACATTCCTCTTCTCTATGTTGGTATCAGGCCCACAGAGGGTTGGTCACATGACATCTAATTTCTAGTTCTAAGACATGCCAGTTTCCTCACGATGTATTCCTTCAAAATCAAAATATTTTATTTTACATAGGCCTACATGGGCACTTATAAAACGTCAACAAAAGGTGCACGGTTCGGGTTGGTCGTTTTCTATGGAGAAGAACCGGCAAGAAACTCCATGGTTACTCTTTTAAAATCATTTGTTTTTACAATATTTGAAGTTACAGCGTTAGTACTTATGTATGGGAGGACAGCGTAGGCCCGACAATAAGTCGATTGCTTACTACAGAAGGTAGTAATAGAAATTCACCATTTCGAGGGGAGTGGTGACGAAATAAATGACACAAAGTAGTGCACCTGCCTGGAGTCGAAACCACGAGCTACTAGCACGCGTAGCATGACCACTGTAGAAACGGTTTATGTCGACGGAAGAATCGACAAAATGACATATTGTCATTGTCTATCTGGCATTACGTCGATTCTTTCGTAGACAAATTCGTTTCTACAGTGGTCATGCCACGCGTGCTGTAGTAAGTCGGGCCCGTTACCCCTGCACCACAGCTCCCTTCAGTGCCTAATTCAACATCAACCCGTCTCGACGCAACTTATTGCTAACGCACTTGCGGCAGGCGCTAGTGGTTATGGACAAAGACTTATTGAATTATAGACGTCTTGTTCTAGCAAGTTTTTTTTTTTAGGTTTATTAGTTTTTGTAATAGTTTCAGCTTCTTCTGTGATCCATTTGTAACATGTTGTAGTCTTTTCATACACGCATCGTGTGTCGTTTTTCTTGTATATCAATTTGTGTGCATTAATATCGTCGCTTTCTAAAATTAATGTCATCACTGCTTTCTAAGTCTTCACCATCTTTGTTCACAATATTAGTTTTTTTTACTTCTTCTATTTCTTACTTTCCTTATCTCTCTCTGAACTTGTCACTTTTTTAAAAAGATTTATTTTTTATTTTTCTTATGTTTCGTATCTTTTGTCTCATACTCATCTTTATCATTATTTTTTACATCTCTGTCATTTTTACCAATTTTCTTTAATTTGTTGACTTCCTTTTCTCTTTATTTGAATAATATAATCGTTCATGTTAATGTTGTTCAGTAGAAATGTTGTTAGTTCTTAGGTGCGATTTCTTCTTTATTCTACTCTTGCCACTGTCAAATACTATAGAAGGTTCATTACCGAGCGCTATATTCCTCCTGAGGTCCTTTTTAATAGAAATCCTGAAATTTAGGAAAAAATGTATATTTCGAAAGTTTCCGGCCTACACACTTGAGATTCATCAGAGATACAAATCTATCATGTCAATAAATTACTGAAGTTTTCACTAGTTGCCCACAGTAAGAAAAGTAATATTATCGTTCAATATAGTTTCTCTTTATTTCAATCCATTTTTGTTTGGATATTAATCCTTTTTATAATAGGGGATCGGACTGGGTAAAGAAAACGACATTCAATTTTGTCCGTCAGGCAGGTAATACAAAAATATTAGATACGTATTTTTTGTTTTATCAAAATATCAAACACTTAGTTAAAACTCATTAAAGTTGGAGAGTGGGGGCTTACTACGTCACAAGTAGGTATAAAACTTACCTACATGTGACGTCATGCGCCATTTCAACTCAATATATCTCCGTAATTTTATGACCACGTGAAAAAAGAAAAAATACGTGTCCAATACTTTTCAATAAACTACATGACGGACAAAGAAAAAAAAAATGGATTTATCCCCTATTGAAGCCACAAAGTTTTAGACATTACTGGTTTATGTGTATCTTAGGGACCTACTCGTATTAGACCGCGGGCCTGTGGATGGTGAGTACCTAATGGGCTAGCTCACCACCCGTCCGTCTTATGACGACAGGCCGTGTCGGCGCGTTCGTGTTTCACGCGCGCCTCAAAGAGATGTCAGCAAATCGGAAGGTGACCGAGGGGGGCCATGCCTGCCAGAGCTGCGGGACTGTTCGAAAGAGATACCGCGGCCCTGGAACACAACGGGCTAAGAAGGAACATCGATGGGTTTTAGTCAGTACAAGATTGAGACTTCAATCCGCTCCGCCCAGAGCGGGAGGGGTCATCTGATGATTTCCCATCCGAAAAAAAGGGACCTATTAGGCGCGATCTCAACAAGACTGGGACAAGACTTCGTTGGTTATGTTCATAGTATGGGCCCTTGTAGCTTAAGGACCGCGCAGCCGTTTGGCACACAAACTTACAGGAGTCCATTCAATAATCTCCATAGAGCTCTCATCATCGTACATTTGCAATGCTATACTGTTCATAAGATCCTTTTTAGTTGACAATCTGAAATAAAGTTAGTAAATTGATTATTAATTTTAAGTGCTTCTGGAGCAATGGTGGTGCTTTTATTGACATATCTCTACTTAATATAAAACAACGTCTCTTCCCGCAGTCTGCACGCTTAGACGTTTTAAATTCCGTAACGGATTTTGATGCGGTTTTCGTCAATACACAGAATTATTCAAGAGAAAGATTTATATGTGTACTAGCTGTCCCGCGCAACTTCTAACTTCAATTTTATTTATTTGTATGGAATAGATGGTACGGAACGCTTCGTGCGCGAGTCCAACTCGCACATGTCCGGTTTTTTATATCCCATAACTGTAATAAATGAGAATATCAAATAATCAACTGGCATCCTAACTTACTATCCTAATCCTAACTAATATTATAAACTAGCTGTCCAGCGCATCTTCGTATGCGTCACATTTTCCCCGTTTTCGCAACATTTTTCATTGCTGCTCCGCTCCTATTGGTCGTAGCGTAATGATATATAGCCTATGTCCTTCCCCAGGTTGAAATCTATCTTCTTGCCAAATTTCATTATGATCCGATCAGCCGTTTAGTCGTGAAAAGGTAACAAACAAACAAACATACAAAAAAACAAACAGAGTGACATTCGCATTTATAATATTAGTATGGAAGTATGGATAGTTTATCCCCGACAAACACATATTTTCCACGGGATCAAAGTAGCGGGCAACAGCTACTTTAAAATAAATGGTTTGTCTTAGATTTTGATGACGAGTTAATAGATAAGTAGGATAGTAATAAGAAAAAATGCTGCGCTGACCCCAAATAAGTCGGGTTTAGGGCGAGAGAATGATCCTGCCGGAGGCTCTACGCGGGGGTCGTGCGGTCCATGGCCCTTTATGGGGCCCCGGTGTGGGCGCGTTCTTTGAGGCGGCGAGCCGCCCATTACCTGAACGCGCCCCAGAGGGTGGTAGCCGTAAGGCTGATCCGGGGGTACCGCACGATCTCCGGCGAGGCGGCGAGCCTCTTGGCCGGATTGCCACCATGGGATCTGGAGGCGATGGTCCTCGCGCGCCTGCATGAATGGCGCGCGGAGGCACTACGCCGGGGGGAAACTCCGCTGCCGCGGCAAATTGTCGCTCAGCGGACAGACCTCCGGCGCGATCTCATGGTGGCATGGAGACAGCGACTATCGCAACCACGTGCAGGGCACGCCACAATAGTGGCGATAAGTCCCCTCTTTGAGGAGTGGCTAGAGAGGGGGCACGGCGCCCTCACCTTCCGCCTGACGCAGGTCCTCACCGGACACGGTTGTTTCGGGAGGTTCCTGCACCGAATTGGGCGGGAGGAAACGCCGGGGTGTTACCATTGTGAGGATCGGCCGGAGGACACGGTGGAGCACACCGTGGAGCTCTGCCCCGCTTGGGCTGAGCACCGCCGTGTCCTCGTAGTGGCGATTGGCGGCGGTGACCTCTCGCGACCGGCCCTGGTTCAATCCATGGTCCGGAGCGAGAGGGAATGGGAAGCCGTCGCCTCCTTCTGCGAAGCAGTCATGCTAGCGAAGGAGGTGGCGGAACGTGAGAGGGAGAGAACCTCACGTCCCAGCCGCCGCGGGAGACGCCCCGGGCGTCGGGGGGCAACCAGTGGCCCCCGGCCACCGTAGGCGCGAGCCTGTGGCCGGTGAGTAATGGGCTAGCTCACCGTCCGTCCGTCTTATGACGACAGGCCGTGTCGACGGCGCGTACGTGTTCCACGCGCGCCTCAAGGAGATGTCAGCAAACCGGAAGGGGCCCGAGAGGGCCGATGCCTGCCAGGGCTGCGGGTTGTTCGAAAGAGATACCGCGGCCCTGGAACAAAAAGGGCGAAGAAGGAACATGGGTGGGTTTTAGTCAGTACAAGTCTGACACTCCCTCCCGCTCCACCCAGAGCGGGAGAAGTCACTTGATGATTTCCCATCCGAAAAAAAAAAAAAAAAAAAAAAAGGGAGAGAGAATGACAATTATACTCGACAATTATGTATACTGCTCGTGGCTAAATAACAGCAGCCACACGGGTCGATCTTTAAAGTTAAGCCGTGCTTGCCGAGGTTGGTCCGTAGATGGGTGATTACATACCGAATTTCGAGTTGAGTTTCGGAAAGCACGTTAAGCCGTTGTAATTTGTAGGTCTTTGACAGTAGTTAAGAGTAGTCAGAAGCCAAAAGTCTGACATCAACCAGCCTTACCAAAGGGTATCGTATTACCCAGTTACTGGGTTGTGGAGGTCAGATGGTACTCAGCTGCAACCGGTTAGACTGCAAACCGACCCCAAGATAGTTTGGGAATAAGCTAGGCAGATGACGAATTATGTGTACTGCATACCTCAGACCTTGCGTGGTGATTGATTGGCCATTTGCTAGTCTCCCTGTAAACTTCTCTTTCGAAATTCTCTCCACCAACTTGCTTCTATTCTTAGACAGAACTGGTTTTGGTTTCTTGTTTCTTGGTTTCTTCGTCGTCATATGAAACACTACCTCCGTAACATTGTCATCTGGACTTAAAACTCTTATTTTCTTCTGTTGACTGCTACTCTTATTTCCTTTAAAAGTTCTAAGTTTTATTGTTGTATCTTCTTGTAGTGCTTCATTTGTTTTGGCTCTAAAAATTCTGATTCTTTTGTTTTGTTTCTTTATATGCGCAGTAGTTCTTGTTAGGATTATTTTTGAAGAAGGCTTATGTGCTTTATTTTTAGTTAAGATATTTTCAGAGTTCGTGACAGTTTGAGTGTCTGATTTGCGGACTTTAAGTTTATAAGGAATATAGTTAATTGGAGAACTTGTAGACACTTTGATTTTTCTCAAAAAAATTGCAATATGTTTTTTAAATTCTTGTTTCACATTTGTATTAAGATCTGTATAAATAAAAACAGTAGATTTTACGCATTCCTTGATTAATTTGACAAAATTATCTCCAGTTCTTGACTTTCCATATCCAGATTTATAACCTTTCAGCTCTGATAATATTTTTTGAAACTTTATTTTGGCATCACCTCTGTACAAAGAGTTGATGTAATCCAGCAATTCTTTAACATTTTTGTCGTAAGTTTTTAGTAGACTCATGGCATCTACTATTTGATTGATAACAGCTTTCTTTTCAGAAACTGATATGCTCATCAACAAATCTAATTCCTTAGCCAGCAGACTTCTGAATTTATGCTTGCCTTTCAAGTTATAGAATCTGCAGCCTTTGTAGTGATACTTTCTGATGTATTTGTCTACAATGTGGATGAAATCTTCGTATATGCTATCGTTGTAAGTATTAAGTATGATCACTAGTTCTTGAACGAAATCTGTGAAGGTTTCAACTGTGGAGTGAGGTTGTGGAGCGTTGTTATCAGCAATAGCTGTTTTATTCTTTGCGACAAAGATATTTTTTGATGTTTCTTGGACATTGACTTCTCGAGCCCTTTTCAAAGCTAGATTGGCGTCTCTCTCACTTTTTTTCGGTGTGGTTAGAAGTCTAGAGTTTGTGTATGCTGAAAATGAATGTTGAATGTCACATTATGGCGGGCAGTGTGATTTATTCTCAACTAGCTGTTCCCGGCATGCGTTGCAATGCACTTTTTACCTACCTACCTACCATACCCTACCCTACCCTACCCTACCTACCCGGCCTACCTACCCTACCCTATCTACCTACCCTTCCCTACCTACCCTTCCCTACCTACCCTTCCCTACCTACCCTTCCCTACCTACCTACCCTACACACCCTAACTACCCTACCGTACCTACCACCCTACCTACCCTACCTACCAAACTACCTACCTAACTACCCTACCCTACCCTACCCTACCCTACCCTACCATACCATACCTATCTACCTACCTACCTACCTTCCCTGGACTACGACAAACATTTTAAAACCAAAATCAGCAAAATCGGCCCAGCCGTTTTCGAGTTTTAGCGAGACTAACGAACAGCAATTGATTTTTATTAATATAGATAGATAGATTATGTTGTTTATGTTGACTACCTCGTTGGTCTAGTGATCAAAAGCGCGACTACTGAGCACGAGGTCCATAGGTTCTATTACCAGGTTGAGCGAAACGTGTTTTGGTTTTTCTAACAGGAATTTCCCACTAGCAGACACGGTCACACGGAATCTGGATTTGGGCCTGGTCGATGGCAATAGGCTGGCCCCCTATTTCATGAGACTTAAAGTTAACTAGTGAAATGATTGTATACTATTAGGTTAGGGTTACTGGCTAACCTAAAGGCGATTACATGTAGGTTGTTACATTTTTGTTTTATAAAACTGCTCAAATTGTACGCCATGTTGCCTCCTCATTTGATTTAAACCATTTAATAATAATTATGTTTATTTTTTCGGACAACAGTGATCCAGCGATTTAGTAAACAATAAAATAACTTAATACTAGTGTACTTAAACTACAACACATAAGAACACAGACAGACAAAATAGCATGTTGAAAAGGACATCCCCAAATTATTGTTTAGGGATTGTTCTTCTCACAAGAACTTTAAAATAATCGGAGAGTCAATACTTTCCCTCACAGTTTTTAGAATGCTTTTGCAACTCGCCCGCAATCTTGACAACAGCAATTAATGGTACTTATATAGAACTTTGGGATTTGGTATGAACAAAACTTTCGCAAAAGAAAGAAAAAAATTATTCTTAAAATAAATATAGTGTAAATACCAAATGTCCCAAACAGTAGAAAACACGTAGACACTTTCATTTTATTAAAAAAATACTAACGTTTTTATGGAATAATAAAACTTGTTATGCGTGCAACTATTTTTTATTTATATAAAATGAAAGAAAGAAGAAAGAAAACATATTTATTTGGCACATGCCACAAGCGCACACAACAAAAAAAAAATAGTTAAAACTTAAAACTAAACAGAAAGAAATAAATAATATTGTGTGTCTCACGGCTGCGCCAAAAAGGCCCAGTTCAGCAAACTGCCGAACAGCTAGTGCCCGACGCTGATTTTCAACTGGACCCAAGATAATGACGTGACGGATGAATAACAGTTTTAGTAGGTATGTAGGTGCTTTGTGTTGTGAATTATGTGTATGAATAGGTATGTACTTATATACAATAAATATAAATATCAGTGCAATACTAATAAAATAAAACTACACATTAATAAAAAACAAGAAAAATTGAAAAAAGTGCAAAACAAAAACCAATAGGTACCAAAAACAAATGGGACGGACGAATAAACCTTTCGCACGTTTCGTTTCTAACTACTAGACGCACAATATTTAATTAATCCGTGCCGTGCACTTCGTCAATACGCTGCAAGCAGCCGAGTGCGATGGACTAATAGTAAAATTTGTCGGAAATAACGGAAATTTTTGTGATGGAAAATTTGTGATGCGATCGCAAAAGTGTAGGACATAAAACGTTCCAGTATTATATTTGACAAAATGATTACTACTATTTTATTATCGATGGTAAAGCTTCTTTTAGGTACAGTTATTTTTTGAAGTTGGAACTTACTGATTTTATTTTTAAATCTTCTTGAAAGCTAATGGCGATTTTCGCTGCGCGGGTTACTCAAAAGCTTTGATTAAAAAATCTTAATTTTAAAATGGTGGACAAATAAAGGTTCTCTAGTGAAATATACGTATTCAGCATAGTGCACATAAAAGCAATATTATATTGTGTTTGTTGTAGAAGATCAACTTAAATAAAACATAATCAAAAATGATATCGTGCAAATGTGTTGGATTAGAACTATAAACAAAATGGCGACTACATAGATTTTCAAAATACGAAACGAAAAAATAAACAAATAAAAAATATGGCAATCATTTTGAAATGACTAGACTTATCATCTTTTTAGTATTTAGAATTAATTTAAAAATAACAACAACTATGATTTTGTTATTATTAAGTTTCTATGTTCATTATGATTTACATAATTGCGAAGAAATTATCACAGGTGCGTTTTATTACTTTGTAAATAGTTGTTGTTAACTAAATAATAACAGCCGTTCGGGTCGGTCGTTAGGATAAGCTTTGCTTGCCATGGTTGGTCCGTGGATGGGACCCATTACAGAACGAATTTCCTTCGTGCCTCGGAAATTATGCCGTTGGTCCCGGCTGTCATTTGTAGATCTTTGACAGTCGTTACAGGTAGTCAGTGGCCCGAAAGTCTGACTAGGCTAGCAGAAAGCTAGGCAGATGATGATTATCTTAATACGTGTTGTGGTGCTGATTATTTACTGGAAGCTTTGCCGAGAGATCGCTAAGTTATATTTCGTAGTACCTTGAATGACGAAATTGCAAAATGCAGGCATATTGGAGAACTGTCTTACCTGTTTTTAATTTTCAGCCCTAGTAGAATATCTGACTTAAGATGTTATTGAAATGAAAAGTGACCATTTGGCGCCAAGACAAGCCGCTTAGCGCCATCTCGCGGCAAGGTTTTCTTCTATTTCGGGAGTTAGTGCTAATCCTGATGTCAAACAGAGTTTTTATGCCGCCCATGGGCCTCTGACTTGGCTTTACATGCTGTCGAGAAATATCTCTCAAGCATGCTGGTTTCCTCACGATGTTTTCCTTCACCGAAACTAGTGATAATTATGCAGGGTGTAATGGAAAGGGTATATACATAGTTAAGGTTGTGCTACAGACCATCAAACTGAACATGTTTCTCCATCGGACAAACTTCGGAATAGCGAAAAAAATATCAGCTGCCCCATACATTTGGGTCGAATAGGTATTGTTGTATGGGGCAGCAGATTTTTTTTTCACTTTTACGATGTTTGTCCGATGAAGAAACATGTTCAGTTTGATGGTCTGTAGCACAACCTTAAGTATGTATATACCCTTTCCGTTACACACTGTATAAAACAGCTCCAATAAGTAGTGCCACACACTTATAGCAATGAATTTTGAAGAAATTTTACATATGTACACTGGAACAATTGGATGAAAGGACGAATTTAAATTACTGTTTCAATAATATAGTAATTTGTGCTCTTACCTTCCAGCAAGATTCAATGAATCCCAACTAGTAGACCACCACCGTCAAAATCTCTTCCAAGTTAACGCCTTACTCCAAGATCTGGAGCATAAACCAAGAAAGTTACCTGCGCTTATAGCAGACGACTACGAAAATGACACAAGAAGGGAGCAATTCATTTATGAAAACATCTTGAAAAAACACATTCTGAGGAGTGAAATATCGAGGAAAGACCAGAATAATCAGAATCTACAGGATACAACAGAATCCGAACCTGCATTTCTTCCATCTCCTCAATACGATCCTTTTGCTCCTCATCAAGGTCTTCCGCCTTTGTTCCCAGCTTCCTATGTCACACCACCGGTTCCCAAAGGGCTGGTAATAAATCCTGACGTAACACCAGGGTCCCACTATCCTGGACACCTACTAAAACCAAAACATTCGATTTACCCTGGGCTGATGATGCCTCCTAGCATGCTTCCAAAAAAAGGTTCAGGTCATAATGCGTTTCCACCAAGTATTTTTGGGCCTAGAGAACAGGGTCCCTACATTGAACCATTTATAAGCCATTTCCATATAATACCTTTTCGTCCTGTTTTTACTCCACATCCAAGTCCACCGAATTTCTACGTTTCTGAGTATACGGCTCTAAAGGATTCTACGCTTATTACAACGATAAGGACCACTAATATGGGTGCTAACGCGAAGATCTGGTTACAAGAAATCGCTCCTTATACACGCGTCAAAAAAAAAAGGAAGAAGTCTTCAAAACACCAAACGCGACCCAACCAAAAGAGGACCACACAGCCTTCAAGAATTACTGAGCCTAGAACCTATTGGTCTTTAATTGAAACAGCCAATACGGCACAGCTGTTTAGTAAGGATGAGTATGGATTCCTTCACGTGGTCCTTCCAAAGGTTGATGAAAGACCAGGGATAATACAAGAGGAAGATAAGAAGACTACTGCCGGAGATGTACTGTATGGAAGTTTGTATCTTTTACGAGTACAATTAATTTTATGAGATATCATCATTCTCCAGCCCTTTTTTTGATGTATTTGTATTTGATTGAGCAGCGGTGGGTCACTGGTGGCGGCCCCACCCAACCCAGCCAGGCGTATTAATTTGTGTAATTTATTTCATCACCGCTACTCTTTCAAAAGCGGTGAAGGAAAACATCGTGAGGAAACCGGCATGTCCTAGAAGTAAAAATTCGAAGACATGTGACATCTACCAACCCACTCTGGGCCTGCGTGGTGGATTATTGCCCACTCCCTCTCATAGAGTGGAGGCCTGTGTCCCAGCAGTAGGAACATTACAGGTTGATTATGCTTAATGCTTATGCAGTATGTTTCAAAGTATTTCGTATTTGTACAACGTTTTCAAAGTTATTTACGCTCACATCAATAGACTACCACTGCCGTACTGCCACTGCTGTAGGCTGCACTGTCATTAATTGACAAGTCCTTTGCAGAGATCAAGGTCCAGAAGCCATCAACAACGGAGGCGCCTAAGCAACGTTACCTGAATCTGATGGAACAGCTGGAGGAAGGGTATTTGATGGTGTTCGTCATAGAGATGTTTAGACTGATTGCTGTGAAGGACAAGCGAGAGGTACAAGAAGTTCTGGCGCCTATGGAGACGATCTATAATACGTAGGTATCTTTATCATCGGTCTAGCTTTTTCCAAAGTAGCATTTGCATCAGCTGCATCCCGTTACACTGGTAGATGGCACTTGTATTCGATTTTTTAGTTCTAGGCCGGTTGCCTCACGATGTTTTCCTTCACCGTTTTGAGCGCAGCGGTGATAAAAATAATTAAACAAAGTAATGCGCCTGTCTGGGTTCGAACTCACAGCTAACTGCTCGTTTTAGCTCGTGATTCGGGGCTACTCCCACTGGGCGACCGCTGTTCTCCCGCATTGGGCCCGCGTGGTGGGTTACCGCTTACCCCCTCTCATAGAGTGGAGGCCTGTGTCCCAGCAGTGGGAACATTACAGGCTGATAATGCTTATGCTGTTAGACTGAAAGCCGACCCTCAATATAGTTGGGAAAACCACCCGTCTCATTTCTTACAGGTTGTCAGAGAGCGGTCAGCTAGCTTGGGTCGATGACCCACTCCAGATCTTCATTGAGAAGCTTTCAATGGTGGCGTCGGAAGGAGGAGATAGTATAAATATAATACGGAGTAAGTTCATCATCATTATCATCATTCAGGCGACAGATGGTCTCGGGTTTCATTAACAGCATCCAACGGAACTTATCATACTGGTTCTTACTAAAGAACTTCTGGTTATGAAGATACATTTAACATCACGCCTTTAATCCCCGAAGAGTTAGGCAGAGGCGTACCTAATAGTACACCCCTATTTCGCCAATTGTGTTTAAGTCCCATGGAATAGGGGGCCAGCGATGCAACTGTCAATAATTTGGTAGAAAATATCATTAATACCGTTCTTCCATCAGCGTACTCCTCAATGATGTTCCACTCGCTGCTGAAGCGCCAGGAGATGCTGTCTGCTGAGGTGAACTCCATCATAGACCACGCTGAGTTGTTCTATAGTGTCGAGGAAGGTAAACGTCTTCTATGCTCCCTGAGCGACTTCGAGGATTACCCTAACAGTAAGTAGCAACAGCACCGTCTCCATTTGGAATTTCTGTGTAACTATTAGCTTTTATTTATTTCTAAAAAGACCAGCGGTATCGGGAACAGGGTCCAAGCTACCAGCGGTCAGGGCTCCAGAGAAAGGAACCTCCTAACAATACGAGCCGTGTCCGAGAGTACCGCTTTCTGAATCGAGCCCTTGATCCAGCTGCCTAGCGAGAACTTCCTCAGGTATTGGTCGAGGCTCTTGGCAATTAAGCCATTGGCTGATACGACTATCGGCACGAGAAAGAAGTGGCACTATATCTCATCATCTGCCTGCCTTCTCCCAACTATCGTTGTGGTCGGGTTCCAGTCTAACCGGATGCAGCTGCTTACCCGTATTTTCATGGAGCAACTGCCTATCTGACATACACAACCCAGTTAATTCTGGGTAATACGATACCCCTTGGTACGACTAGTTGTCAGACTTTCGTGTCACTGACTACCTAAAACGACTTTTTTGTAGATCTTTGACGAACGTCAAAGATCTACAAATGACAGCCGGGACCGCCGGGTTAATGTGCTTTCCGAGGCATGGAGGAAACTCGGTATCTAATGGGCGGTAACCCATCCACAAAACAACTTGGCCAAGCGCGACATAACGTGAAGATTGATCCAAGCGGCTGTTATTATAAAGCCACGAGCTCCTCCTCTGTAACTAACGATATAAATATTTATTCCCTGATTTCAGCTAATAAGTCCAGTTATTCGATATGCGAAGGCATCATAGAGAACATCATACACCCGTTCGGTCGTCCGTCCGTCTCACGGAGCCGCGAACATTTGCTGGTCTCTGTCAACAGAGCCTTGCGGCAGAGGTTCCCTCTACTCTTGAGAAAAGGCAGTAAGTTGTATAGGAAATCTTACCGGATGAGGCAAATGAATTGCCTCATAATCTGCCTTTAAACCTTTAAGTTGTGCGGTTATCGGCTGGCTTGGTATGGGCATGCGATGCAGAGGAATCAGGAAAATGTCGTGAAGAAAGTTGTGCGTATGAATGTGGATGAGTGTAGGAGTAGAGGAAGACCAAAAAAACGATTGATGGACTGTGTGAAGGATGATATGGCATGATAGGAGGTGTCTGCTGAGATAACGAGTAATAGAGAAGTATGGAAGAAGAAGACATGCTGGGTCGGCCCAAAATTGGGATAGTGGCAGAAGATTAAGACATTGGAAGTTGACAAGCAGTCTTGCCAAGGGTTAACGTGTTACCTAGTAACTGGGCTGTGAAGTTTAGATAGGCAGGCTTTCCATATTAAAAAAGGGTGCTACACTATCATCTGTCTTTCTTTTCAGCTGGCCACCTGGGGTGGCTGGCTGACCGGCTTGTAAAAGCTAGACAGATTCTTTTCCCAAATCCCTTTCGCTAAATATGAAAAATCTGGTTTTGTGTAAAAAATAAAATCAGTATAAATAAATAAAGTTTTATTCTCTTTAAACATATTTCTTGTCCCCAGTAAATGCCTTAGCCAAAGATACACTAGGGGATAAACGTGCCACGACATGTATTGGCGACATTTCAAGCGAAGCCGGCCGATTTCGCCTGACAAATATGGCGACAACGCGCGACTTATGTCCGCAGCGATGTCACACGAAGTCGTGCGACTTCGCGGAACTTTGCCTGACATATCTGGCGACATCTTGAAGTTTTGTTTCACAAGGCAGTCGATATCATATTATCATCACCCACCGAGGTAGTTGTCGCGCGATGTTGCCAGACATGTCGAACGAAGTCCGGCAACGTCGTGCTACTTCACCCAACATCGCTGGCGACACGTGTCGCACGACATTTGTCCCCTAGTGTATCCTTGGCTTAAAACCGACTGTCAAAAACAAATGAGAGACAGCACAGCACCTACAACAATCTAGATATATATTCAAAGGTTTAAGGTTGATTGGGAAAATTTAACAGTTTCGGGTAGTTTGATGACGCCACCACGGGTGACACACGCTATTTCCTTTCTAATGTAACATGGCTTCACTTCGTATAGATTTCCAATACAATGAGAAATCCGCATAAACTGGTTTAGCATTGCTTGATTAGCCGCCATGCTTACTTCCCAAGGGGAACCCCCCTTAAAACGTTAATTCGATAAGAATAAGAATAATTTTATTTGTGTAATTTGATAGATTATGAACGCGACAGTTCACTACCTCGATGCATCAAAATCTCGAATGCTCGAATCATCGGCAGCGCGAAGGCATATTATCTTGAAACTTCACTGTTCGACCGACCATCTAATCGATTTATATAATAGTTTTAAGGATTTTTATTATTAAAGTATAAAATATAATGCGGTAGGCTTTACTTCCTTGATGGTAGGTCACAAGACACGGTGAGGTAACGTAGGGAAAAACTAAAAACAACCAATGACCCAAGTTGTATTTTATTTTCACAGGACGGCCTCAGGTTGGAACGACCCCAAGCGAAAGAAAGCGAACACGCCATCACAGGAAGAAACGAAGGAGAAAAAGACGTCATAGACCAGAGTATGACAAACAACAAATATACATGAGGCACTAAAGCCAAGATATAGATTATAAGAACCCCATTTTGAATACTTTCTTTTAATTTGGGACAAGCTCGCCACACTAAACCCAAACCATTGCAACTCCTGAATGCCAGCATCAACAGTGGCGACTACCAAAAAAACGTCGAGACAATGAAGCTCAACAAAGTCCCAGAGAAGCAATTTTACCGTCTTGGATCCCGCAACGAAATTAATCGAAACGAAAAGCGGAGGATTAGGAAAAACATATTTTCCATTTGTCATGAGAACTATGACACCAATAATAAGTGACCAGCCGCGCCATCACCACAAAACGATAAATAAGAGGCAGACACCTACCTTGGTGTTTCGCGAATGGATAAAACAAGAAAGAAGTACATAAGAAGAAGTCTGAAAGTGGCGCCGCGGCGCCGGTGACTGAACAGTCGTGGTATGGGGAGGTGATAAAGAGGAATGAGGAGAATGTCGTGAGGAACGTTTTGAGTATGAATGTGGATGGTTATAAGATAGATAGATAAATCATTTATTCAGTGCACACAAAAGACATAGCACAACACACAAAGCACAATTCAAAACATATAAGAGAAGAGGAGTTCTCGTGTTCTTGATTGGAGACCGCGAATAGGCAAGCGTAAAGTGGCATGCCCTCAGGGCTCGGTGGAGAGACGATGTTCGCAGAGTGGCTGGCTGCAACTGTATAAGAGTTGCCGAGAATCGAGTTAAATGGCGTGCGATTGGAGAGGCCTGTGTCCAGCAGTGGACTGCTGTAGGCTGATGATGATAAGAGTAGAGGAAGACCAAAGAAACGATGGATGGACTGCATGAAGGATGATATGGCGTGAAAGGTCTCTGAAAAAATGACAAGTTATACAGAAGTATGGAAGAAGAAGACATGCTGCGCCGACCCCAGATGAATTGAAAACGGGCAGAATAATGATGACCTGCTTTCATAGCCCTTGACCACAAGCTTGCGTCAGTGGCGGTGGAGGAAACAAATTACAAAAGTTGTTCAAAGAAAGCTACGTCACCGCGACTGAAGTACCCAATAGGGGTGAAGACTGGGTAAAGAAAACGAACTTCTATATTTGCCCGTCAGACAGGTAATACAAAAATATTAGACACGTATTTTTTGTTTTATCAAAATATCAAAAAATTACTTAGTTAAAACTCATTAAAGTTGCAGAGTGGGGGGCTCACTACGTTACAAGTAGGTATAAAAATTACCTACACGTGACGTCATGCGCCATTTCAACTCAATATATCTCCGTAATTTTATGACCACGTCAAAAAATAAATTTAATACAAAGAAAAAAAAAATTGTGATCATCCCCTATTGCCGAAGTCATGAACGGAGTCTCCTGTAAGTGAAGGAACCTACATGATACTTTTGAAGTCCAATTTATTTCATATGATCTGTGTACATCCAGTACATCCTTTGGTGGAGATCCTAAATAAATAAACCTAGACCTGATTGGATCGACCAGAAATAGAATACTAGCTAAGTATGGCTAAACTCTTGTTACAGTCGTCGTTTCAGCTGTCTTAGAGCCCAATGTCTTGGCACGAGACGATGGCAAAAGACCGGACGGCATGTCTTTGTTTCCTTGGAAAATGGGTAGGCATGGTTTCGCAACTTGCGTCGATACTCTTGCGCCATCACATCTTCCATCTTGCTGTGCTAGCAGTGGAGAACCTCAAGCGGCGTAAATATATTCTATGTGGTAACTATATTCTGGAACCGTTTGGGGTTGAAAAAGTTAGCAGTGAGGTCCGAGTGCCTTTTTAAAGATCTTTCTAAACACCTAGTTAAAGCTTCTCGCGACCCAAAGGCTGGCTTTAACTTTGGCCAGAGGTTAAGTATTGACGTACAACGTGGCAATGCCGCCAGTCTCTTGGGCACGTACCAGCTGACAGTGCAGCGTTGAGGAGGACGTTTTGGACGTCTTATAGTTTGTTGTTAATTTAGTTATTTTATTTACTAGTTTTTAACTGTTATAATGTATATAGTTAGTTTCTTTTCAATATTGTTAATTATTATCTTTACCCAATAAAATATAAAGTTTCATAAATAACATAATAACTTTATCATTATTATAGTTGACCTGCCATGGCTGCTATACCACTCTTCCTTTCGTAAACAGGAATACAGTTATTCAACCACTTACGAGTAGAATACCTTTTCCTAACAAATAATTGACCAACCACGCAACACCGGATATCTATTCAACATTTTATGATCTCTCTCAAAGCGCATGCGCCGGCAATTCTTGTGAACAACAACAACAATATGAATTCTTCAAAGTAACTGATGTTACAATAAAACGCCTCTTTGACTGATCTCTAGGAATCGTTGAGAGTGAATGGAATACGTTAACAGATTAGCGATGTGCTGTGGTATTATTTCGGCTTACTACTGAATGGAATGCTGAATTCTCATGTTTTGCCATTTTATTTTATTCAAAGGGACAGTAAACAGTTACATTATGAGAACTTACAATAACTAGTTTAACAAAAACAATTATACAGGGTGTAACGGAAAGGGTAAATCCATACTTAAGAGTGTGCTACAGACCATCAAACTGAACATGTTTCTCATCATAAAACATGCTATTCAGAGAAAAAATTATCTGCTGCCCCATACAAAATTGCAATACCTATTCGATCCAAATGTATGGGGCAGCTGATATTTTTCGCTATTACGATGTTTGTCCAATGGAGAAACAGTTTAATCGTCTGTAGCACACCCTTTTTTTGTTTAATTGGGAAATCATCAAATGACCCCCCCCACTCTGGTCGGAGCGGGAGGGAGTGTCAGACTTGTACTGACTAAAACCCATCCATGTTCCTTCTTAGCCCTTTGTGTTCCAGGGCCACGGTATCTCTTTCGAACAACCCGCAGCAGACCTGTAGCACACCCTTAAGTATGTATATACCCTTTCCTTTACACCCTGTATAGGCTATAATGTAACCCACAACACTGACCACATGGAAACAAAAATTAAAAGAAAAAAAAAATTATCGCTAGGAAATTTAGCAGTACGTGCAATAATATAGTACATATAAGAGCATTAAAAATAGAAATTAAAACTAAAACATTATTACAGAAAAAATTAATAGTAAATTATGACATTAGTGAGTTTCACAGGTTTCATTTAATTTTAAAATTATAATTTAGTGACATTATACAGTGAAATGTGGTTAAGTGGGCCTTGGATATTATTCTGTTATTGATAATTACAATGAGGTCCCGACACTTTTGCATCGAAAAAGGGTAAGTACCTCTGTTATTGGGAATCTTCAGATTAGATTTCATAGATTTTTTCGATATTTACCTGTACGAGGTGTTGTTATCCATCCTCGTCAAATTCAAGGAGGTAACTATGTTAATGATTCTCGACCCGAATCCATAATAAAATGGGCCGGATTTTTTTTATTCTTATGTACGGTAATCGGTAAGTGTAAACCAAACCACCCGTGTTTTAAACGCAGCCCGTCTAATTTTCGCCCTATAACGCTTTTACACACACAAACAATCTCAAAAGTTTATTTGATAATTTCTTATTACCTAAACCACGTTAAGGGGGTTATTCAGATATACTGACAAACAAACAACCAAAAAATCAACGTTTATTAAAAAGTAATTAGGTACCGTAATTTAAATTGATTATTTATGTCTTTTGTGACAACCTCCTGAATTTTGACGAGGGTGCAAAACAACACCTTGTATAATCCTAGCCTAGCACAATAAGCCGTAAAAGTCAATAAAAAATAATAAATAGCCGT
This sequence comes from Cerastis leucographa, assembly GCA_963082945.1. NCBI lineage: Eukaryota > Metazoa > Arthropoda > Insecta > Lepidoptera > Noctuidae > Cerastis > Cerastis leucographa. Next base: position 1,635,610 of record OY720376.1, read on the forward strand.
ATAAGTCATGAAAATCTGCCTAGCCTTTTCCAAAACTATCTTGGGGTCGGCTTCCAGTCTCCCGGACGCAGCTGAGTACCAGTATTTTACATGAAGCGACTGCCTATCTGACCTCTACAACCCAATAGCTAGGTAATACGATACCCCTTGGTAAGACTGGATGTCAGACTTTTTGGCTTCTGACTACTCGTAACGACTGTCAAAGATCTACAAATGACAGCCGGGAACGGCTTAACGTGCTTTCCGAGGCACGGAGGAAACTCGGTATGTAATTATGGGTCACCCATCCATGTACAAACCTCGGCAAGCACGGCTTAACCTTAAAGATCGACCCGGGCGGCTGTTATTATTTAGCCACGAGCTCCTCAATAATAATCCGTATAAGTATGACAATAAAATTTATTAGGTTAAGACAAGAGATGTAGGTCCCTTGATATCCCGGTTAACCGGGTTTCTCTGTATTTCGGTTTGCTACTGAATGGAATGCAGGATTCTAAAGCAGTATTTTTTTAAATCTTATTCCAGTGTGGGAAAGAAACAGTGCTATAGAGGTCTTCTAGCGCCATCTCTTTCCCACTCTGCAATAAGAGTAAAACAATACTGCTTTAAAACGTCATCGTCTGAAAGCTGAAGAGTTTGTTTTCTTTGCTTGAGCGCGCTAATCTCAGGAACTACTGGTCCGATTTAAAAAATTCTTTCAGTGTTATCTAACACTGAAAGAATTTTTTACACACATTATTACATTGACGCAGGCGAAAGATACAGATGCAGACGAAGTTGCGCCTGACAGCTAGTTAATAAATAAATAAATTAATCTTGTCTTACAATCCATAATTATTATTAAAAATCAGTCCATCACTGTTATGGCCAAAAGGATCAACTTGTTCAAGAAATGGGTTTTGATCGGGATCAGGATAGTACACCGATGGTTCAGGTTTAACCATAGTTGCACTAGTAACCGCAGCTGTAGCACTAGTTACAACGGGTTCAACTTTAACTGAACTTCCAGTAACTGTTGTCTCACTGTTGTTATCTTTTTCTTTGTTTAATCCTTTTTTGTCATTTGCATTAATCTTCGTGACCTGAGATATATTTTTGTCACCAGTAACTGCTTTATTGGCTAAATCTTTGTTTATTACGCTTCTTTTCGAATATGTGGTTTTCTTTGTAGTAGATTTTGTTTTTACTGTATCATTATTATTTGTTTTATTAAGTTCTGTTTTATTCATATCTTCGTATTCTTTTATCAATCTCTCAACTTCATGTTTCAACGTTACATTTCTTTTATTTCCAACTTTATTTTTTGTGTCATACTTGTCAGTATGATTTTCATGTTTCTTACTTTTAACGTAAATCATTTGCTTTAATTCTTGTAGATCCTGTTCAAGAGCGTCTATTCTTGTGATGACATCTTTGTTGAAGTTTTTAGCTGCGACAGAATTATTGTCTTTAGCGTTACGTCTTGTTAGAAATATTCGCTTTCTTGTTTTGTCCTTTATTAATTGTAGTACAATATTACTTTCGTTGGACAATAAGGTCGAAATATTATTCACGAAGTTACTTGATGGTTTTAGATAGATAGATTTGTAAGTTCTAGTTCTGGAGTATTTTGAAGGCGGTTTTGTAAGAGCAGTCCGTTTCTTTGGCTTGGGCTCTGTTACTGTTCGTCTAAAATTAGAATGTAATATTTGTTTTGTTGGTACTGGTTTGGTTCTTTTAAAAGATCTTTGATACAACGTGGATTCATATCTGGAATTGAAGCAATGTTTCTTGTTATGTAAATTAATTGTAGAAATTAGGAATTTGGATGGATGTGAGGTACTGGGGGGTTAGTATGACGTCTTAAAACATTATTCTTTTATTCTTATGCCAGAGTGGGAAAGAGATGGAGCTAGACGACCCGTATAACTCCGTCTCTTTCCCATTCTGGATATAGGAATAAAACTATACTGTTTTAAGACGTCATGGTAGACCACCTGGTAAACTCAATAACACTTTTAACGGGATATTTGATAGTGTCCGTGAGCATGCCAGTTTAAAAACTTATAGTGACTTAAAAGCTTATAAGCTATAGCTGGTATTTAGCTGCATTTGGTTAGACTAGCAGCCGTCCTGACATATCATAGTCTGGAGCATAGTTGACAAAGGCAAGGCAGGTGATGCCGAATAAGCCGTAAAGACACGAACAGAAACGAAAAGAAAAGGACAGCCGTCCTTTGATTTTCGTTTCTGTTACCGAGGGATGAACTTATTTGCCCGCCGCTGCTACTGGTACCTACAGCCAGAACTAACTTGCTTGCCAAAGCACCCCTTACCAGAGCTATCCGTACCATCAACGAACTTCAAACTGAGATTGATGTGTTTACATGTTGTGAATTAGCAAGGGTATTACTATTTATGTTATGCTACAAGCAAAATAATACTTAATTTTAACTTTATTTTTTGTACTATGCTTTTGTTAGTAATTGTGTATTGATATTTTTTTTTAATTTTAATCATGTTGTTATTTTTATTTTATTTTTTCTAATTTAGTTGTAAGTACATATATAATTTAGGTTATTAGTTTTAAGTTCTTAGCTGTCGCATTAGGGTAAAACCTGTAATGATAGTTTAGCTGTTATAAATAAATAAATAAATAAATTTCGTGATTGATGAACGCTGGGGATGACCGAGATGACTCCTAATGGAGTTCGTAATCTGCCTAGCCTACTTGGGATCGGCTTCCAGTCTAACCGGATGCAGCTGAATTCCAGTATTTTACATGGAGCGGGTACTGCGTAGTATGATAGGTACTGGGTAATACGGTACCCCTTAGTAAGATTGGTTGTCAGACTGCCGGGCAACGGATTAACGTGTTTTCCGAGGCTCGGAGGCAACTCGGTACGTAATAGGTGGTCACCCATCTATAGACCAACCAAGACAAGCGCAGGTTAACCTGAATGTCGATCCGAGCGGCTGTTATTATTTAGCCATAAGCTCCCCCTACTAAAGTTGTATGGAAGAAAATGACAGGCTGCGACGACCACTAGTACACTGGTGGTTTTTTTTTAAGTGAAACTTCTTATACGACTTCCAACAAGTTTGAGTTAAACGTTTAACGCTACCATGGTGTGGGAATAGAAAGAGACAGAGCGAGAGTGAATGCGTGGCACTCGAACGCATGCGTGTAGTATTACGAAGTTTCACTTCTTCCGCGCGGAGGGACTCCACGCACTATTTTTTTAAAGAGAGGACGCTTTACTAAAATCCTGATTACAGATTTCTGGATGAGGCTTATGAATCAAAATCTTACTTCTTATCCGGTACTGTTTCTATAATTCCCAAAGTTTTCAACAAATCGGCTAACTGTAAATCAATTTCTGCGTTGAACTCGCCTATCAAGGGTGGGTTTTTATGTTTCCTCTTAGACTGTGACTCATCCAACTTGCCGTGTTTTCGTTGCTCGTCATCGTTATATCTTGTTCTCCGTACCAGCTTCGATTTTACCTTCAGGACACTGTCTGTGTCATGTTCCGATTCAGAAACGTCCTGCTTAGTATCATCCGAGTCTTGACTAGTACTTAGATCTTTAACTTTCTTTGACATGTCTGACTCATCTTCGGAATTGTACCTCGGTGCGGACGTGGTTGTTGGTCGCCTCGGGACTGTGGCCCTTAAGGTCATCTCATTCGCAAATATTGGTGTGATTTCTGTTTTCTTCGTAGTCCTTGCTTTGTTTGGTTGCGTTGATATTTCTTCTGTGTATAGAGTCATGTATCGCTGTGTTCTGTACTCTTCATGTCGCTCCTGAGACTGTTTGATGGAGTTCGAACTGTCGAACGATTGTCCCGATGAGATCTCGTCTCTAATGTAATCTGTTTTTAGCATCTTAGATTCATTGCTACTACCATCCTTCTCAGTTTCTTTGTCTTGTGGTGGTTGGTGATCATTGTCCTTACTCTTTCTGTCTCTTTTGGTTCTCAAATTTGTTTGTGAATCAATTCTAGAATAATGTACAGAATCTATATCTTCGTTAATTACATTTTTGGAGACTTTGATACTACTAATGTCTGACTTACTGACAGCATTATTCATTTCATGACCGTTTTTCACTTCAGCACTCGATGCAGGATTATTTTTGTATCGATTCCAAAACTTTTCTATTCTTTCTTTCAGTTCTCGTCTAATATTACTGTCAAGTGCAGTGTAATGATCAAACAAATTATCTCGGACCCCGCGCCTAATGACCTTTACTAGATTATTGCGAGCTTTAATAGATTTTATTTTCCTATAATGCTTCAATTCGTTTAAAGCTCTATGAAACTTCTGTTCAGTATGTGTGTACAAAGAATTGATATAATCAAGTAATTCTGAAACGTCACTGCCATATGTTTTATATCTCATCATGTCCGCGATTTCATTGATATTCAATTTTGTAAAAGAAACTGATTTTCCTCTGATTATTGCAAATGCCCCGGCTAGCAAACTCCGAGAATCATGGTTTTGCATCAATTCGAAAAATTTGCAGTGTCTGTAGTCATATCTTCTGATTTCGTTGTCTAGAATGCGGAAGAAATCCTTGAATGCGGTATCTTCGTAAGTGTTGAGAATGTTAACGGCTTCCTGAATGAAATCTGTGAGAGTTTCAATTCTCACCGCTCTGTAGACATGATTCTTGTTTTTGTTTTCCCTTGCAGTTGTCTCTCTTGTTATATAATGATGTACATTACCTAAGAACTTAGTACCTCCGGAGTATTCTTCATGACTTAATTCTGAAACATTTTCTATAGCTGGATTGACGCTTGTGTGATCTACTTTAGTTCTGATTCGTGTTATTGCCGAGCTTTTATGAGCTGAAAGATAGTTTAGAACGTTTTTATTATAAAATGTGGTCAATCACTAAATTGTTCTATACTTAATCACTTTTTCTTTCATAAGGACACAGCAACATGGATAATATCACTATTAATGCACATGGTTACAGCTTGTGTCCATTTTTGTTGAACCCTGTATTTAATATCCATCATTTACTCCTTTCTCTTTCATATAATTCCTCACACCCTATATCCATGTTTTCTTTGGCCTTCATCTCCTCCTCCATCCATTAACATTCATATCCAACACTCTTTTTGCCACATGCGTTTCATTCCTCCTCATTACAATATGTCCATTCTAAGACAAACGACTTCCTTTCATTTTTTCGGTAACTGGCGCCACTTTTAAACTTCCTCTAATATACGCATTCCTTTCTTTATCCATTCTTGTCACTCCACACCAACCTCTATAGGTGGCTTTTTAAGTATACTTTGGAATGTTTTATTTTCACGAACACGGTCAAAATAAGGCTTGGAATAAAGTACAAAATTAAACTACCAAATATCCCGAACAACAAAAAACAAGTAAATACTTTCATGTTAATATAAACATACTAACATTTTTAGGGATTCATAAAACATGTTATGCATTGCACATTCGTCGATTTTTTATTTCTAACTTAAAATATTTCATCAATTTTATTGACTGTGAAAGTGAAACAGTAACAACTTTTGAACAAAGTTTAGATTTTAAAAACCGGCCAAGCGCGAATTATCGGCCAAATAATACAGTGTGGGTCTTCATAATGTGCAGATATCGTAACGAGGGAAACTATGCTTAATTTGGTCGGCACAGCTTGTAACATTTTCAACTAGCCTGTCGTATTATGCTATAGTCCATAGCAAGAAACTCATAACCTGGATAAAATATGGAATCAAGGGTCACTCACAAAGTCAAAGTCAAAGCATTTATTTCAATTAGACCATTACAGGCACTTTTGAAAGTCAAAAAAAAACAAAATAAAACGCGAAGCTACAGTCCCAGTCACAAGGCATAATAACTTGTGAAAGTACTGTAGTTGCCCATTCCGTAGCGTAGATCTCTATGGAGAAGAACGGGCAAGAAACTCCATGGACACTCTTTTAAATCAAAATATGTTACAAAATCTTGGTTACATCATTCATGTTAAGAATTACAAATATGTGAGAACAATGTAGAAATACGGGCAAGTTAAGAGCGTCCAGAGTAAAAGATTAAATCAGTAATTAAAAAATAAAGTAATTAAAATAAACCGTGGCAGCTAAGAGATGACCAGTCACAACTGACAGCGCCCGTTCACGAACATGACGCATGTATCAGCCATCATTCAACTCAACCATTTTGAAGGGAACTAAACGACCCGACACACCCGCCACCATCAGCGTGACATTTAAGTGAGCATGACATTCACTCAACCACCAGGGTAATTTCGCGTCAATGAAAGATTTAGGTACTCATTAAATGGTGGCTTTACAGTACATGGTACTCACACATGTGCTATGCAATTATATAATACTAAGAGATTGAATCTATACAATGCAAATATATTTTTACAATCTTCTGCAGCTTTCACAATAACTTCACTTTCTAATTCTGATGATTCCGATTGCCCCTATGGTTGTGGAGCAGGACCAGCATTGAGCCAAGCATTTTTATCATCAATATAATCCCCCAACTTATAATATGCTTGCCTACATAGTGTGCGTTTTATGCAAGATTTAAATTTCGTTTCATTCAGTTGTAGAATGTGGGGAGGTATTTTATTATAACATTTTAAACAGTACCCCATGAAAGATGAGTCTACTTTAGCTAACCTGAAACCTGGCTGAACTAGTTGGTCTCTGTTTCTAGTATTATAGTGGTGCCGGTCACCTCTTTTACTAAATAAATGCAGATTTTTTCTAACGTACATGATGTTTTCATAGATGTATTGACAAGGTACCGTCATGATGTTAATTTCCTTGAACAGTTCTCTTAGAGAATCGCGCCTACGTAGATTATATATGGCTCTGATAGCTCTTTTCTGCAGAATAAATATAGACTCGATGTCTGCAGCCCGTCCCCATAGTAAAATACCATATGACATAATACTATGAAAATAACTAAAATACACTATCCTCGCGGTATCTACATCAGTAAATTGACGGATTTTTCTGACAGCATATGCTGCTGAACTCAGCCGTCCTGCAAGAGATGTTAAATGAGGACCCCATTGTAGCCTTGAGTCGAGCGTGATCCCCAAGAAAACAGTTTCATCGACAAATTCAAGTTTCTCTTGATTCAATACTATGTCACAGTCACTACTTTTGACATTTGGTAGAGAAAATCTTATGCACTTAGTTTTTTTCCCATTTAATACTAAATTATTTGCGGTAAACCATTTATGGACCTGCATTAGAGCGTTATTTACATCGTCAAGGTTTGTGGCACGTCTGTTTATCTTAAATATTAACGAAGTATCGTCCGCAAACAACACCATTTGTGGTTGGTTTTTAAATAAATGGGGAAGGTCATTAATATATACTAAAAAGAGGAAAGGACCCAATATCGAACCTTGTGGTACACCCATTTTTACTTTCAAAGCCATTGAATTTACACCGTTTACCTGTACTTGCTGCTGTCTATCATTCAAATACGATTTTACTAAACTGAGCGCAAGTTTACCTAAGCCGTAATGCTCAAGTTTCAAGAGCAAGGTTTGGTGATTTACACAATCAAATGCCTTCGAGAGGTCACAGAAGATTCCTATGGCATCTTGTGCCTCTTCCCACGCAGTATATATGTGTTTTAATAAAGTGACACCGGCGTCAGTTGTACAACGTCCCTTAGTGAAACCATACTGTTTCTCGTGTAAGATTTTGTTGGTGTTAAAGTGGGTGAGCATTTGATTAAGCATTACCTTTTCAAACACCTTGCTGAAAACCGGCAGCACAGATACGGGTCTATAATTATTCGTATCTTTACTGTCCCCAGATTTGAAAAGTGGTATTACCTTGCTGTATTTCATAAGGTCTGGGAAGACTCCTTGGTCCACACACAAATTAAAAATTAAAGCCAAGTACGGTGCTATAGTGTCAATAATAGCTTGACACACTTTAATAGACAATCCCCATAGATCTTCTGTTAATTTGATTTTGATTTCCTTAAAAGCTTTAATGACTGCTATGGGGTTTATATGCTTAAATTGAAACTCAACCGGACAGGCTGAAACGTTCGCTTTTAATAAATCAATAGAAAGCAAGGGTGAGGAATTTAAGGTTTCGGTAGTTTTAAGTGGGATATTGGTAAAGAAATCTACAAATTCTTGAGCTACTTCGTTTTTAGAGCTTAGAAGACCACGTGAAGTCTCTAGTCTGATATCATTATTACATTTTTTATTTCTATTAGTTTCATTGTTGATAATTTTCCAAACCGTCTTTATTTTGTTATCGGCGGACTTAATCTTGTTGCTAATGAATAAGGCTTTGGCTACTTTGCAAGTGTTTTTAAAGATTTTAGAATAGGTTGCAACATATTTATTAAAAGTTTCCGAGTTGATGTAAGGCTTAAGGCCGTACAACTCAAACAATCGCTCCCTACTTATCCTAATACCCTTAGTGGCCCAGTCACTGAACATAAACTTAGGGTAAATAGATTTTGTTTTCATTTTTAATGTATTATTGAACTCTACGTGAACTACCGAAAAGAATTCCTCATAAAATTTATTTGCATTTTCAATTATATGGCCCGGAATGCCTAAATTACTAATTAAGTTATTATTAAAATTATTCAAATTGCTGGGCGTTATTTGTCTAGAGTTTATCTGGATTTTTTGTAATGGTGTGTATGACTCGAAAACAACGGTTTGCCCACTGTGATCAGAAGGGAGGTAATTTACAATTGATTTATCTAAGTAGTCGCAACAACAAAAAACATTATCAATACATGTAGCAGTATTAGTAGTAATTCGGGTTGGTTCCGAAAACACGTTTAACAAATTAAATGATTTAAAAAGGTGTAATAATCTACTAGTATTAGAATTTTTGTCTAAAATATTAATATTAAAGTCACCACAGATAACCAGAGATTTTTTACCTGTTGCGAGTTTTGCTAAAGCATCTTCCATTACTGACTCAAATAAGGAGTAGTTTTGATAATTTGGGGGTCTGTAAACGCACACTATTATATGCTTATCCAGCTCAACACAAGACAGTTCAATATTATGCTCAACCGATAGATCAACAATATCGCTTCGACACTTAAATTTAATACAATTTTTAACTAAGATTAATGAACCCCCACGCATTTTCGATTTTCGGTTAAAGCAACTGCCCACACTGTAATTTGCGTAATTAATTAGCATTTCATAGTCTTTTAACCAATGTTCAGTGAAACAAACAATTTCAAACTTTGTTTTTTCTAAAAATAATTCAATCTCTAATTGCTTTGAAGAGAAACCTTGAATGTTTTGATGGAATAATTGCAAGGAATTCTGCTTAGCCCCTTTTTTACATTTAGCTATTTGATAGCGAGAAGGTATAATGTTACTGGTATCTTCTGTTGTCTTACTAACTAGTTTAAATGAGCATCCGGAGTGAGTTCTAAGACTCCCGTGGCATCACCAGACAACAAGCTCCTATCACTAATACACCCTAATTGAGAATTTTCCATGCTCACACAAGGAACCTCCTCTGTAGAATAATTGTAAAAAGAAAATAAATCTATATTAGTATGATTACTAATAGTCGCAGTGTTAATAATAGAACTAAACTTAGACATACTATTTATGTCTGTGTGAATATTATAAGCTAATAGCCTAGCTATTTTGTGTCTACATCCAATAGGTAGATACACATTACCCCGTGTCGACCTAAGTTTACCTACAAAAGTGTTAGTATCCAAATAAATAAGTTTGTCACTATAGTGACCGACTAAAAAGTGCAAATGTTTATTCAACATGTGTATATAATTGTTCTTTCGATCACCCAAATTTTTAAAATATGGAAAAGCACATAATATTATTCTACGACAATTCAACTTTAACAACTCAGTAACACTGTCTGTGATGTCTTCTTTTTTAATTTTTGAACTATTTCCTATAAATATAGTTATATCAGTATTATTATTATAAACATTTCTAGTTACTGATGCCATAATCTGTTTGAACAAACAAACAAACAAACATGGTTACGTCGCAAATAAATCCAGGCTTGGATGCAGCACAAACTTGGCTTGGCCAGGCTTGGATGCGAAGCTTGCTACACGCACGCAAACCTAAAGCCGCTACGAGTTTGCTCCACAAAATAATTTGCATAACATTGACCATGTACTAGGCAGTTGAGACACCAAGGCTGAGTACTCATCAGGCGTGGCGTCGTTGCTGCCTCGACACTGCGTCATTTTACATATATTTTTCGTGACATGCCACGTCATGCGTTTCGTCGTCACACGTGGCGTTGCAACGGCTCGACGGACGAGTGACGAAGCGTGTTGAAGGTGATGCGCTGCGTTGTTGGAGCTCCGGTGTGACGAAATATCCAGCATATTTTATTGATTCTACGTTTGTTTCGGCGGTGGCGTAAAAAAGCAACAATACAACTCGATTGTTCGTAGATGCAGATACATTGTCGAATGAAGACTGAAGTCCACGCTAAGATGCTGCGCTAGTGCGTCGCCCTCTTGGGTTAGGAGGTCATGCTAGGGACACGGTATCGAATAGAAAGTATCGATACTGTACTCAAATACAAATACAAATACAAATATTTTTTATTTGTTGAACATTACTCATGAGTAGTATCGAATAAAAAGTATCGTACTCATGAAAGTATCGAAACAAAAGTATCGATACTTCAAGGTATCGAGTACTTTTCCTAGGGCCTAATGTGCATAGAGCATAAGTCAATATCAGTCTGTAAATAACATCAGTTTAACTTCAGTAGGGTAGGACATGAAAAAACAAATGGTATTGGTGCACAAATTTAATGCAATAATAGAAAAAGACAACTGTAACTTCAAAAATTAAAAAAAAAATAGAAACAAAATTCGTTGTTGTTAATCTTGACAAAATACTGCCAAAGTTCACTTTTAGTAGGCAGCATTCTTCTAATGACTCAAATATCGATAGACAAGACAGTTACACAGCACAGAATAATAGTGAGTACTTTTAGATTTCACTTGAATAAATCAAATAATAGTTAAGCAAAATAATAATCAACAGATTAATATAGCAGAAAAACAAAGTGCGAAACGTATACGATAAAATTAAATGCCAACGGTGAACGAGTGAGTGAATGGGTGATTGATTAGTGTAGTAAATGAATGAAGGAAAGGTTAGGAATTTAACTGTGAACGGAAGGAACGATTTCGAGCGAAGATCGATGTAATGTTTTAGAAGGTTCAGTTCGTGTGAATTAGATGGCGTTGCCATAAACATAAACATACGCCTTAAGATCGCAAGTTTTAAATGGGTAACTTCTAAGATTACCCATTTAAAACTTAATTTCTTATTCGATACGATACCTGCCAAAAAGTACTCATTGAGTAAATTGAATGCAAAGTATCGAGTACAAAAGTATCGGTATCGAATGGAAATGTACTGGATACCACAAAGTATCGATACTTTTTTCTTGTCCCTAGGTCGTGCGTCGTCGCAAAGCAGGTGTGGCATAGAAGGCGTTGATCCGTTGCGATGATGCAACGCAACGCACTAACGAGGCCTCAGCCTAGGGCATTCCCTCCTAGATGAAGGATAGCAGGGACAAACTGAATCAAAATAAACAAACAAAAATAATCCTATGAGTTATTATATTTTTTCTTGTTATAAAGTCGTGGGAGTTACTTCTCTTAATACATTCGTCATATTTGTATTAACTTTACTTTTTACTTCGTCAATGTTCGTTTGACTGACATTTAAAATCGTAGTAACATCCACTTCTGGTAATGTGTCAGCCATTTTGTTTTTTTTATTGACAGTTGCATTTAATTCAGCCTTTTGCCAAACGTCTAGTGCCTTAGAAGTTGTAACAGCCCAGGTAACAACTGGTATAAGTGCAGGAACAGTTATATTTGGTGTTGTAAGAGCAGCTACTATTGTAGTTGCAGAGGCATTCGTGGTAGATTCTGTACTCTTCATTGATAAATTCGTTGCGGCTATGTTTGTAGTCGGAATTTCAGTACGTTTCGATACATCATCCTCATCATAATTTAAAAAGTCTTGGTCTTTCTGATCGTTCATGATCACTGTAATTTCACTATCGTTTGTAAGAGTAGCACCAACCTGGTCTTTCATATCTCTATGGTTTGCTTGAAAAGTTACGTCATTAATGTCTTGCTGTTTAATAACTTTGTCGATTTGATGTATTTCTTTTGGTGCCTTTGGAATTACTGAAGTTTGGTCATCAACTACGTATATTTGATGACCTTTGTTAAATATTTCTTCTTTGCTTTTAAAATCATTCTCTTTTTCATTAAACTCTGTATTGATATCTGCTGTCGTTGGGTTAGTTTGGTCTGTTTTGTCATTGTAATTGTCTTGGTCTTTCTGATCGTTCATGATCACTGTAATTTCACTATTGTTTGTAAGAGTATCGTCATCCTGGACTTTCATAGCTCTATTTTTTGCTTGAAAAGTTACGTCGTTAATGTCTTGCTGTTTAATAGCTTTGTCGATTTGATGTATTTCTTTTGGTGTCTCTGGAATTACCGAATTTTGGTCATCAACTACGTATATTTGATGGTCTTTGTCAAATATATCTTCTTTGCTTTTAAAATCGTTTTCTTTTTCATTGAACTCTCTATTGATATCTGCTGTCGTTGGGTTAGTTTGGTCTGTTTTGTCATTGTAATTGTCATGGTCTTTCTGATCGTTCATGATCACTGTAATTTCACTATTGTTTGTAAGAGTATCACCAACCTGGTCTTTCATATCTCTATGTTTTGCTTGAAAAGTTACGTCATTAATGTCTTGATGTTTAATAGCTTTGTCGATTTGATGTATTTCTTTTGGTGCCTCTGGACCTACTGAAGTTTGGTCATCAACTACGTATATTTGATGGTCTTTATCAAATATATCTTCTTTGATTTTAAAGTCATTTTCATTTTCATTGAACTCTGTATTGATATCTACTGTCCTTGGGTTAGTTTGGTCTGTTTTGTCATTGTAATCATAGGGAATCATGTTTATATCCGGCTTTTTACCATTTTCTTTGTTAATTATATCTTCTATATAATCGTCTTTATTTTGCTCAATTACATACTCAGTAAGGTTATCCGCTGTTCCTGTTATCTCTGCTTTGGTTGTCATATCGTCAAAATCCTTGTGAATCATATTTGAATCTGCTCTGAATCCAGTTGAAGACATGTTCCCTTTGTTTAAGATACCTTTTAAGTCGTGGTTTGTAGAATTGCCTTTAGTGTAATTGTTTTCAATAATAGGTTCAAATTTATTAAATGCCGTTTCTGCCTTCTTTAATTTGTTTTGCGTAACTGTTTGGAACGTTTTAGCGTTTTCTATTTTATTTTCACTGTATTTAGAAGCCTTGTCTACAACATGTTCATTTAAAAATGCTTTTTCTTTTTTCGCTGTTCCTGTCATATTTAGCCTAACCATTTTATCAACGGGAATCCTTTCAAAACCTGAGTTGAACTCAGACTTTTTACCATTTTCGATTTTATTTTCAGCATATGTATCTTTATAGTCTTCAATGGAAAATTCTGTTTTGTTAACCGCAGTTTCTACTATCTTTAATTTGTCTTTTACCTTAAAATCAACCGGAATCATGTTAATACCCGATTTGAACCTATTTTCAGGCTGTGTTATACCTCCTACTGCGTCATTATCTTTAATTTTAGAATGTTTATCAGTAACGTAGTCAATCAAAATATCCGCTTTGTTGTCAGCCGTTTCTGCCATCTTTAATGTATCTTGCCATAACGTGTCATCGTATGGAGCCATAGTTTCAATCTGTGTAGGTTTTACTACGTTACTTTTTACCTCAAACCTATGCTTAAGTTTTCTTCCTTCCTTCGTATTAACGTTGGCTCTACTTATACCTTCATCCAAATGTCTCTCGAGATTTTTAATTGTTTTATTGCCATATGAGTCTTTTTTAAAGCTAGAAGATGTTGTTTGAGCGTTATCGTCTGTTATTTCAATGTTTCCTAAGGTTATATCTTCTTTCAACGGTAGTGAGTATTCTGTAGTTATTTTTAAGTGTCTGTTACGTTTCTTGGACCACTTATTATTGCTTTTAGAGTATGCTTCAAGTGGTAGTGGTACATATAGCCGTTCTATGGAAGAATAACTTAGAGGTGAAGTCTGATGATGTGATTTCATGCGCGCTATGTCATTGAATTGTAATCTTGGAGGTCTTGAAGAGTTTGGTACTTTCATAGTGGCAGTTCCCTTAGCTAGATGTTTGATTGTTTTACCAGGTTTTGATAGAATTTGACCATCCAAAACCTGTGGAAACCCTACGGTACATCTGATTGGTCGCTTGTCATGCCTGAAAATGAAAAAGAGAAATTATTTTAAAGTTACAATCATAATCTGCATAGTGTAAGGTTCAAAATTTGCCGGCTTCAACTACAAAGTTAAAGATCCAATACCCAAACGAAAATGGATTGAAATAAACAGAGACTATCATCATCATTTCAGCCGAAAGACATCCACTGCTGGACATAGGCCTCCCCCAAGTGACGCCACATTGACCGGTCCCGTGCGCCTCCCATCCAGCGGATCCCCGAAACCTTCACCAGGTCATCGATCCACCTAGTGGGAGGCCTTCCAACGCTTCGTCTTCCAGTTCGCGGTCGCATTCCAGAACTTTTTGGCCCCATCGCCCATCCGTTCTGCGAGCTATGTGCCACTTAAGTTTGGCAATTCTTCGGGCTACGTCGGTAACCTTGGTTCTCTTACGGATGTCCTCATTTCTGATTCGATCACGCAAGGAAACTCCGAGCATAGCCCTCTCCATTGCCCTTTAGGCAACGGAGACTATATTGAGCAAAAATATTACTTTTATACTGTGGGTAACTCACAGCATGACTTCTTCTTCCATACTTCTCTATTACTCGTCATCTCAGCAGTTACTTACTTTCTACCTATCATACGCACATTTCATCCTTCACAGAGTCAATCCATCGTTTCTTTGGTGTTCATCTACTCATATCTATATATCTCTCTTTCTTTTCTATACTCATTTCTGAGTAAATAATTCAAAATCTTACTTTAAATCCACCCTTAGCAGCCCCTTCGTTTTTTTGTTCTGATGTACCTTCTCGTCCTTCTTATTAAATAAGGAATTTGTAGTCCTCACATCATTTTGATTGAACATATATCTATGATTGTGTTTTACTATCGTTGGATCTTTAGGTTTTGAAGTATTGTAAGGCTTGTGTTTTTTATTTTCCTTTGAATCGTGCATTAATTGTTTTTTTGCAGACTTGGTGTTATCTTTGTCATATAATATGTTTGCATTCATCATGTCTTCATTCGATTCATATATTTTTCCAACAGTCTCGTCATAAATTGGTTTAAGAACTTTTTTCTGTGTTTGTCCATGCTCCCTTTCGTACCTTTTTATATTCGTTGGCTTTTTGCGTTTTAACTTCTTCTCATACTTGTATTTATCTTCTTTCAATTCGTTTTTGTAATTGAACTCAAACCGATGCTTAGTCGTATCCTTGGATTTGTGTCTACTGTCATATATTTTATCCTCCGCAATGTCATTTTCTAATTCATATATTTTTCCATGCAGCTTTTCTATCTCGGATTCATATATGCTTCCAGGAGTGTCATCATTCTCTGGCTCTTTTACATTTCCACGCGTCTTGTCATCAGCCAGTTCATACTTCTTGTAATTATCTTGGTGATATATTTTTCCATTTGTCTTATCACGTTTCAGTTCTGAATATCTAAGTGCCTTGTGATTCTGTGGGTCATATATTTTTTTATGTTTCTTTGCTGTTTCCGGTTTAGTTCCTTTTCTACGCGTCTTGTCCGGTTTATTCACTTTTCTATGCCACCTTTTTTGGTACTTATATTTATGACCTTTTTTGTTTAAACTACCCGTCAACTTAGGATTCGACCGGCTGGTTTTGTTTACGAGTCTATCTAGTACAGCTTTTGGTAGCTTCCCCGTAGATTGCTCAATCCATAATACTTTCTTCTGAGTTGTATTGTTTGTAGGTGTTTTTGTCCTTGCATTTAGAGTGTCGATTACCTCTTGTTTGTTTGTTACATTTTTCGATTTTTGAGTGTTTTTATGTAGGACTCTCGCTAAAAACTGCTGTGTGTTATTCTGCTGGTCTGTTAGAAACTCTATAGAACTGAATGATGCAGAAAGACTGTCTCTATTTCCTGTCTGCCCCTGATCTTTGATTTCAAACCATTGTTGAACTGCAAAATCAGTATTGCGAGAGGTTTGCTTTGTTTCCTTTTCTTGAATCTCAAAAGATTCAACGATGGTTTCTTTTCTAGTATTTTTCTGTCGTTTTATCTCGTTGTTCAGATCATCTTTCTTCGTCATCTTGTTTTTGTGTTCGGACTGTTTTATTTTGATCCTATTAAGCTTTGTTGTCTTATTGTTGATATTTATTTGATATTTTCCTGGATCAGCTTCGAGATTTTTAGCTTCGTTTTTAGAGTTTTTGGTATTGTAAGGTGTTACTTTTGCGACATTGCCTATTTTTGAGCGATGATTCTTTTTATATCGTTTCAAAAAAACTTCAATTTTATGTTTCAATTGCTGTCTAGTGTTCATACTTAAGTTTGTATAATGATCGAAAATAATAGAACGAAGTCCATTTTTTATAATGTTAACCAAATGACTATAAGACCTTCTTGATTTCGATTTTCCATAACGTTCTAGACTAGACAAGAGCCTCCGAAACTTGTGGCCAGCCTGTGTGTACAAAGAATTGATATAATCCACGATTTTTTCGACATTACTATCGTAATTTTCATATTTAAACACATCAGAAAGACCATTGATCTTCGTTTTCTTAAAATATGTGGGTCTACCTTTAATCGAATCCAATTTTGCAGTAATAAGCTTCTTAATTTCATGATTCTCCATTAATTCGTAAAATTTGCAACCTTTGTAGTGATAGTTTCTGATTTCGTTATGTAGAATGTTAAAGAAATCATCGAATGCTTTATCTTCGTAAGTATTGATTATGTTAACGGCTTTCTGGATGAAATCCGTCAGGGCTTTGTCTCTGGAGTTACGTCGAAAGTTTGTATTATTGTGGTTTTTGTTAATAATTGTTCTGATTTCTGTTATAACATTTTGTATTTCGTCTAATAATTTAATATCACTTTCTTTGTCTTTATCGTTGAATTCGAGGACAGTTTTTAGTTCTAGGTTGACACTTTTCGGGTTTATTTTAGGTGTGTACATAAAAGAATGTGTGTTAGCTGGAAGAAAATTCAGAATGTTATCTAGCGTGGAAAGAGTTTTGTTTTTGCTGAAATTGAGCAAATTAAATTTTTTCGCAATTTTCGGAACTAATTGTAATGATTTTGTATAGTTGGTTAATTTGAAATTCATTGTAAAGGTACGGTTTGGATATAAGAACATGTATAGTCAGTACAAGTCTGCAACTCTCTGAGTTTTGGTAGTTTCGTTTAATGATATCCCATCCGTAAAAAAAAAAGTTTGTGTATGCAGCAGACCAACCTGCAACCACATTCTAAATGGGACCATCATCGTAAATTTTACGAAAAAAAAAGTATGCTGGTTATATAGACCTTAAATATGACCCACCTTTCTGGTAAACGCTATAATAAATGGGGCTGATTTGACAGAATATTTATTAAGGGTATATATATACACCCATAACGATACCGAAAAGCACTTGTTCTTTCCGACATTGTGATCATTTTTGTTCTAGACCATACCTGGGAATCTTCTAGTAACGGAGATATTGGAGGTCAACCTTCCAACTTTTTCAAGTTTTTTTTCAAATACAAACTCAAGAAGAAAATTTTTGAAAAACAAAAGCAAGTTTTTTAATAAACGTTAAATAACTACCTAATATCCCGATCAGCAGAAAAAAAGCACACACTTTCATGTTAACATAGAAATACTTATAGAATAATGCAACTTGAAAATCAAACAAATACCTATTTATTTTAAATTTTATTGATAGTAAAAATAGAAATAGTAACTGCCTTTAAACAAAAATCATTGTGCAATACCATTAAAATAATAACTGTTATTATGCATAACGGATTTTAAGTAACTGTTATTTTGGTCATGCGTTAAAATAAATCTTTGATCGCAAAATATTACATCGCTGCTATGCTTTTAAATCGTAAAAATCCTTTAAATAAGTGCTGTTTTTTTTTAAAGTCGTTGTAATTAATTATTTTGTGTGTAAAGACTAATATGGGAATATAAAACGATATAAGAAAAAGTTAAAAAAAAAAATGATAAAAATCTATATAACATAAGTTATAAGGTTGATGGATTTTAATTATGTCAGAAAATATTTTAAATAATTAATTCCAAAAACGATGCTACTCTTGTTTTTAAGTTTGTTTTCAAATTATGATTTATGTGATTGTAATCAAGAAGGACAACGTAAGTTAAGTTGTGGCATATTTTTTTTTTCAGAATTAAAAAAAATATAATCTTGGCTATTGGGCATTTTCCATTGATGCACCACTCCTATTGGTCGTAGCGTGATTTTGGTATATAGCCTTCCTCAATGATTAGGCTATTCAACACTAAATTCGAATTAGTAGTTCTTGAGATGAGCGCTTTCAACCAACCAAACAGACTCTTCAGCTTTATAATTAAATTAAAATATTCTGATTATCAAACATAATGGGTTTGCATTTGTTAAGAGCAGTCCAGCATTGCACTGCTGTAGGCTGATCATTATCTGCCTAGCCTTTTCCCAACTATCTTGGGGCGGCTTCCAGTCTAACCGGATGCAGCTGAATACCAGTATTTTACATGGAGCGACTGCCTATCTGACCTCCACAACCCAGTTGGGTAATACGGTGGGTACACTACATAAATGCGAAAAACTTTATTCCGATAGTCACAAGTTCGAATTTCAAAATGCCGATAGTCATAATTCCGAATGGCTCAAAATTCCTAATATAACAACTCCGACTTATCATTTTTCTTATTTTTATAATTCCTAAATTTCAATATTCCTTACGTTTATAATTACTATTCTCAAAATACCGAGTTTTAATAGATCGAATAACAAAAAGTCCGCCTTAATGATATTTCGAAACATCAAAAATACGAATTCCGATTACTAAAATACCGATAAATATAAATCCGAAATTAAAACGCCTTGTTCTCTTTTAAATTATGATTGTTTAGCTTTGAATAAAAATATTTTGTTTCGAATCAAAATATTTTGTTTCCCTAGTAAAAATTCTAACCTAACGTAACCAAAGTGATTCATCAATAACACAGAGGATTTGCAGCATGCAAGCAAGCATGCAGCCTGCAAGCAAGCATGCAACATGTAAGCAGGCATGCAACATGCAAGTAGGCATGCAACATGCAAGCAGGCATGCAACATGCAAGCAGGCATGCAGCATGCAAGCAGGCAAGCAGCAAGCAAGCAGGCATGCAACATGCAGCAAGCATTATTTCTGTCACGGATCCGGCGCTGCGGGGTTTGGGCGGCCCCACGCGAGCTTATCGTCGCAGATGGTTGTAACGCTCGTCGGCGACCTGT
Organism: Cerastis leucographa; assembly: GCA_963082945.1. Lineage (NCBI taxonomy): Eukaryota > Metazoa > Arthropoda > Insecta > Lepidoptera > Noctuidae > Cerastis > Cerastis leucographa. The sequence continues at coordinate 1,655,131 of OY720376.1, forward strand.
CGGTAAAGCCGACTATCCGGCCAATTTCGTAGTCTACGACTATTCGGCAAAGAGCGCCGACTATCGGGCTTTGTTAGCTAGTATGTATTTCTCAATAAAATGCATAGGAGGAATTAGGTACACTAACTAAACAACAGTGTTGTCTTTATTTTTTCACACAAAAACACCGCTCAGACCAGTACAAAAGCAAAAATCAAGAATAAGAAGTAAACAAAACATAGCTCGCAGGCGACGGTTGCGAATTGCGCGGGAATCAGCTGTAAACGAAGCGTCACGGAAATTTCTGAACATCCCCGAGACCGTGATCGGCTCGGCCGACTAATCGGCCCATTAAGAACCGACTAATCGGCTAGTCGGCTAAAGTCATAGTGGGTACACCTCTAGTTGCCAACTTGCCAGACTTTGGGGCCACTGACTACCTGTAACGACTGTCAAAGATCTACAAATGACAGCCGGGACCAACGGCTTAACGTGCTTTCCGAGGCACGGAGGAAACTCGGTATGTAGAATGGGAGCTCAATGATGAACTTATACACCTTCTTATCATTCCAGCTAACTTCAACAACACACCACTCACAGCTCTGATACGCAAATCCATTCGGGACATCGATACACTCCTAAAAGACTTCCAACTAGAAATACAGAAGGAGAAATCAATGCTAAGGACTGTTGACCTTGAAGAGAATTTCAAAGAAGACCTGGGTCTGTTCGACTACAGCGTCTCACCTTTGTGGTGGCATGAAACTTCTGGGAATGATACAGCAGCCCAAAATACTTCAAAGCCAACCTTTCTTCCAATACCTGAAGGTTATGATGTATATACTTCCACCACTAGCAAAATAAATCTATGGGCAAGTCTCAATTCCTTACCTGGTATTTTTTACAATACAACGGTTTACAATCCTTTTATTATCCCACCAGGCTTTGAGCATGTTCCTTGGAAAATAATACCTTTATTGACCACACCTACAGCCCCGTCTTTTGCTCCAGGAGATTCTTTAACTGCTTTAGATTATTTAACTGCCCGAAGCTTTAATTTACCAACTGAACAATCAAGTACCTATCGTCCATCGCTTGTGGCAACATTATCAGCGGAATCGGAACATCCTGAAGAAGCACCACCTATGCCTACTGCCTTTGTGCGTCCACCCCTACTGCCTGGCATAAGAGGACCGACAGCTAAGCCGAAGACATTTTCCAAATTCTTCACGACGTTGAGAGGTACCAACACGACGGACAAAGAACGGACTGACGACAAACGAATAAAAGGGAATCGAATGACAGCTAAACGTGAGTATTTGTTCCATTGATATAGTTTTAAGGGGGAAGCCCCTGGGTTTTTTTCATATAATATATATTGTATGGTAAACAAAATACGATTGCTACCGTAACACGTCTGTAGTTAGAAATACAAGGTGTTGTTTTGCATCCTCGTCAAATTCACGTCACGATTCTCGTCCCGAATCAATAATAAAATGGGTAGGTATTTTTTTTTTTTCTTATTTACCGAAATCGGTTAGTGTGAACCAACCGATTGATTCTCGCCCTATAACTGCGTTTCCACACATACAAGCAATCTCAAACGTTTATTCGATATTTTGTTATTACCTAAACCACGTTAAGGGGGTTATTCTGAAACACTAATTACGTTGGCTACTGCCGGAGGACTCAAAAAAAAAACGAATTTATTACAAACTAATTTATTTTAACCTCTCCGACCTTCCGGCTCTAACGGTAAAACACCCATCCGGCCTCACAATGACGTCATCGAGCGTGTCAAGTGTCCTGCGCTCATAAAAAGCTTATCGCGCGAGTTCTATTAGCTCTTATCTCAAGCGGTAAACAGTTTCGGGTTCATGATTAACGTGACCATGTATTACAATATAAACAACTGTTTTATAACTACTTGAGAATTATAAACATCGCATAGAATTCAGAGAGCTCGCCGCAAACATACTGTTGTCGTAGTTTGTTTTTTTTTTGGTAAAACTACTGAATCAATTTACACGAAACTTTAGATCTAACATAACAAATATACAAGTAATATAATGACAGTGTTTTTTAGGAGTCCTACATAAATTATTCTTGCAAGATTCCAATTCAAACGTCTTATTAGAATCGGCCATTTTCTAACTGCGCAGTTCAATGCATGAAAATACTTGAAATATCAATAAATATGAATAAATATGCCTCGAATGCATGAAATTATGAATTATCACTATTTTTTCGCTTATTACTAATGTTTCCAAGACCATATTTCATTGTAAAAGAGTCAAATTCATATTTTCAATTTCGACTGACGAACTTCACAACAAAGGAATTTTTGGAGAAATTTTTGGGTCAAAAACATAATTTTTTCCAGCAAATGACTATCTAAAAAGTTACATTATACACTTATAACATACTATACATTTACTTACCAAAGTTTAACAACACAAAACACAAAAATTTCACTGCATTCCAAAACAAAACACCACCGTTCCACACTGGCCGCCATGACTCATTTTGACAGTCGACAAAGACGCGTTTCTTTATTTTTTTAATAATTTTGTGCAGTTGTTAGGTTGGTATGTTTGGTTTCATTTTAATCGAACTCTAGTTGGCCAGAGACGTAAATTTTTACAAACGAATTAGAACCTTACTGTACGTACGATAAGGGTTTAAGTTTGCTTGTACGAGGCGGTCCCTTTTGGGTTCGCCGGGGTTCAACGGAGGGTTTGGCGCGATCCCCGATGGGCTCGCGCGGGCCGGAGAGGTTAATAAAAGAAATTACAATTAAGATAAAATCAAATTGACTTGATCGATGGTGGATACGAAGTGAGCGGGCTCGGTCACGTGGACGGTGTCTTCGGGCCTCGTGTTCTGTGTGGTCGATGATGCGCACGCGTCGTGCCGCGTGCCTTTGCGTCAGCGCTTTCCTTAATAGTGATGCACGTAAACAATATAATCAATTGATTGTGTTGATGAAATAAAGTTTGTAATTGTTCTACAATAGACCTCTTGGATAAAATTTCCATTGTAGTCCGCTGATTTGGAAATTCATATTTTTTTTGTAGATAGTACTCATAAATAGAAAGGTTCTCACAAATTATCAAACGGCGTAACTTCACGGTTTACGATATATAATTGTTTAAAGTTTCTATACAAATAGCAAAAAATCACGCCATTTGCAATTTTTAGGGTGGATAAATTGTCATGGTAGACGTCAAAGTTGACATTTCACATTCCGTTAACGGTAGAGGTGTATTTTAAAAACCTTTATTTAATTTTATGTCATATTTTTTACCTAAATATAATTTTATTTTCACATATCGACAAATCAAATTTGGTGTGTAATTAGTGTGCACAATAACCGTGCTGTATTATGCAATTACATTTACTTTTTTACAAAAAAAATACGAATTTTTGTTTACACTGTGAATGGAACATCACGGCATTTTGTTTTATAGCGTCTTTTTTTTTATCTGTTAGCCGTCAGTGTAAGTCATCGTTTGTTGCCCTTGCGGTTCAGATCGTTTGACTACTTTTGCTACCAGTAGAATTTGGATGCAAGAGCGAGCGAAGCGAGCTCTAGACTTGGGGCACCCCGACTCGGACAGGTTAGGTTCGAAGGGGATGGCGGGGTCTAGTGAGCGAGCGGAGCGAGCGAACTAAGACCCCGACATCCCCTTCGTGTTAGGTTACTGTAAACCCTGCAGACAGAAATAGGAGCCCCGCGTAGCGGGGCTACGTCGAGTACGCTTTATAGGCGAATATATTTTAAGTTTAGGTTATCATCCAAATTCTCCTGGCAGCAAAAGTAACATTGCCTACAGTAGTAGTAACAGCGCCGGAGATAAGGCGGAGACAAACTGGGGGGGGGGAGGGGCCAGTTCTCCCCCCAGTTTGACTAAATAGCGCTATTCTAACCTAAAAACTTTAACCATGAATATCTCCATAACCATGGGGCTGCGCGGTGTTTGGGTGGTACAGGGGGGTAGCCTCCTCCCCTCCCTTCCTCCCACCACCCATCCCGCCCCTTAAATCGACGGTCAACAATGGAAATTTTAACCGACCTCTTTACTAAATTGTTATGTGCACAACGCAGATCAATTTCTTGTGGTGAATTGCCCATAAAATAAATTTGCAGGAATTTGTTGTCGCTATCTGACACTGGTAACAGTGAACCTGCTCTGTGATATATTTGCCCTTGTATCTGTAAATAAAAAAAAAATATTATGGTGTGGTATAAATTAATGGATTGTCAGTGATCAAACTTAAATAATATTTGATTTTAAAAAGTATATATTTAGTTTTAACTAATATCTATCAAATATAAAATATAATAAAAGTGTCACTGAAACTGAATCACCATATAATATGATGACTAAGTGATATATAAGTGATTAAGAAATTGAAGATTAGTGACACATCTTAACTTTGGTGACAGAAAATTTTGTTCGCTAAAATAATTATGAGTAACTGCTATAATACATACCTTGAAAGTTGGCATAAAATTTTCCCGAACTACATTTGTTGCCCCAAATGAAGTCATTTGAAAGCAATTGTTATATTGTTGGATATGTGTCAAAAAGTGTATAGAATCTGTTCCTATTCCTGAAACCAATGAGTACAATGGTTCTGGTGGTGGATCTAATGGTATCAATTTCACTTTACCATTTGCGCAACATAATCCATTGGCTTCGTTTTTGTATTTTAATGCCTTACAGTGTGAGCAAACCGAGTTCATAGAACCAATAACAACACATTGGTAGTTACTGTAGTCAATTGACACATCGTAACTGAAAGCAGCTCGATTCAAACTTGCGCGATTATTAGTTGAATGTCGCGCTCGCGCTTCACGCGTTTGTGATATCCGAATTCTTTCACGTTCATTTCCGTCGTCACGTTCTTGTGCAGTACGATTAGATCGGTAATTAGCTTGGTTTGTAGCATTTCTGGTTCTTCTACCTAAATTGCTTCGTCTTATAGGAGGCATATCAAATATAAATTATTTTTTCACTAATCACGAACTAAACAAACACTAACTAACTAAACACTCTGTACAAAACACGATATACGAATTTGTTTCGTGTATCAGTTGAAAAAAGCAAACTCAGAAGATTAGGTAACAGACAACTTTTTTTTTTTTTTTAATTTGACATGACTTGAAGTCAAATCCTTTTAAACCGTACGAATTGTTTTATTTATTTAAAATTTGGATATTAAAAATAATAAAACACTGTTGGTAACGCGATTTTTGTTTGACTGATGTAATGACGTGGAAACTGATGCATTTTATTTCGCGTGCCGAAACTAATACAAAAGAAAAGCGAGTTTCGGAACGCGACATTAAACTCCTCCAACTATGTATTCTGTGCTCCAACGCACACACGCACATTGTTTTGATAAATATGATCTTTGACGTTAGGAACACACCTACATTGCTTAGACAACAGTGAGTGCTTGTAATTTAATATGAACTTTATACCATAGCAATAAAGCTCAAATTGACTACGTTTTAGTTACAAATCATTTGTATGGGAAAAAGTAGGGCTATTTTTAGGGTTTTTCCAGCAATAATTCTAATTTTTCTCGCCGTAAAAACCATCCTTGAACTTCAACGAACATTTTAAAAAAAGATTTGGCCAAATTGGTCCAGGCGTTGTTGAGTTATGCGCTTACCAACATATTTTGCGATTCATTTTTATATTATAGAGAAGAAGATAACCGTACCGTAAAGGCACCGTAATTTTATTTCATTATTTATGTCTTTAACAGTCGTTACGAGTAGTCAGAAGCCAAAAAGTCTGACATCCAGTCTTACCAAGGGGTATCGTATTACCCAGTTACTGGGTTGTGGAGGTCAGATAGGCAGTCGCTTCACGTCAAATACTGGTACTCAGCTGCATCCGGTTAGACTGGAAGCCGACCCCAAGATAGTTTGGGAAAAGGCTAGGCGATGATGATTTATGTCTTTTGTGACATCCTCTTGAATTTTGACGAGGATACCTTGTATAAAAATTAAAATCATCAAAACAACCCTCTGAGTTCATTCAATCCGATTCAATGACTAATTCATGAAAAAGTTAACACACTTTTATGTTAACTGCACAGATAACATGACATTGCGATGTAAGAAATGTCATTTTAGTTCGCATGGGGCGGCATAAAGGTCGCCACAGGTAGATTGTGCTACACAGCGTTTCCCAATAGGGATGGTGACTCATTTTTTTTATTTGTCTATCGGGTAGATAAATTATTAAAAAGTATTTGACACGTATTTTTTTCTTTTTTCACGTAATCGTAAAATGACGGAGATATTTTGAGTTGAAATGGCGCATGACGTCACGGCTAAGTACATTTTATACCTAGTTGTGACGTAGTGAGCCCCCACCCTCCAACTTTAATGCGTTTTAACTAAGTATTTTTTTGTTAACTTGATAAAACAAAAAATACGTATCTAATATTTTTGTATTACCTGATTGACGGACTAAATAGAATTTCGTTTTCTTTACCCAGTCATCATCCCTATTGGTGGGTCGCGACCCGGTACCGGGCCATCAAAATAAAATATAGGGTCGCAGCATTTCTGCCTTGTTTAAAAAAAAAAAGTATTTAAACTTAATGCACAAGTCAAACACTGCATACTTAATGCCTTGGGCATTTTCTACCAGTCCACCAAAAAATTGCGCACAAAATAGGCGATACCGATCTATTTAACTTAATATAATCAGCGGGGGAAGAGGTTTTAAAGTATTGAGTGGGTCACTAAGGGCCAGTGTGACATTTACCGGGCCATGGCAGAATAATGTTTGGGAAACACTGTGCTACACAGCCGCTAACCACCTGCTTGCCCCCACAGCCTACCGCATGCTGGCACGTACTCTCTCCAAGGCCCAAGAGTGGGTGCACAATAGACGATGGACGACCACCCCGACGCCTGGAAGCAGGCCAGCGAAGAACTCGGAGACATCAGCTCGGCATCTCCGCACTGACCACAAATTCACTTTGAGCACGCAAACAGGTCTGAAGTGAAACACGATCTTGCTAGATAATGACTGCTTTATTCAACTGACGGTATGCCGTAAATACATTATAATGAGGCTACCCTCAATGTATGATAATTACATACAACATCTTCCCCTTTTATGAAAAAACAGAAAACTTAGTAAAATTCCCACCACCATCCTTATACACATAAATATGAAGATACAAAGGTACAGCATAACATATTTACAGGCACAATATCATTGTAGCAATACCTTCCGTTTTCAAGTAAAATTATTAATTATCTAATGATTGTTCTTATAATTAACCAACTATTCTTACACATACATAAAACTATTAATTAAGTAACGATTGTTCTTATTGTTATTAACTATTCTAACACATACATAATTATAAAGATATCAGGTCTTAATTACTTTTTAAAAAACATTGCAAGTTTTTCACGTGCCCTTCGCGAAGCAGCTCGAGTTGGCTGCACTACTACAGAATCAGGAGAAGAACTAGCCGACCTAGTCACAACCCTATCGTTGTCGCTCACCCCCTCATTCATGCTCTCTTCCGCATCACTATACGTACTCGTGCGCTCATTATCGTCACTGCTACTATCTTCCTTCCCTTGCGTGGAAGCAAAATGTGCCGTGGTATCCCCTGAGGTCGCACCCTTTATTATGTGCCGTCTGTTGCGGCGGTATCGCCGACCGCTGCTATCAGCGAGGAAGTACGATCGCGGCTGCGGCGCTGGTGCCTGCACTTGCATGTATCGCCGTCGCTTGCCGTCATCTGTTACAATTACGTTCTCACCTGGCTCTAATACCGGTAACTCTCGGGAATGCATATCATAATATTTTTTTGACTTGTCACGTTTTGTTAGTATGTTTTTATAGTCTTTATGATTGTTTCGTTCTGGTTGTAATCTTTCTGTGTGTACTGGTAAGCGAGTATTTAGTCGTCGACCCATCAGTAATTGCGACGGTGCACTAATTCCATCCCTAGGTGTTGTTCTAAAATTTAATAACCCTAGATAATAATCCGTACCAGTACTTAGTGATTTTTTAATTATTGTTTTGACTGTTCTCACAGCTCTTTCACTCAGTCCGTTGGACTGTGCGTAATTGGGCGATGATGTTATATGTGTGAAACACCAATCATCAGTAAATTTTCTGAATTCCCGGGAACTGAAAGCTGGGCCATTATCAGTAATTAGTTCCTTTGGTATCCCATGTCTTGCAAACTGATCTTTCATCGCAGCAATAACAGCTCGGGATCCAATATTTGTTAAGGCGCTTATTTCGATATAATTTGAGAAATAATCCACTATAATTAAGAAGTTCTTTCGGTCGTATGAGAATAAGTCGGCGCCAACCTTTCTCCATGGTAATTCCGGAATTGAATGCGGTATCATAGGCTCCCTTACATTTCTCGCTGCGTGCTCCGCGCAGGTGGCGCAGGTGCGCACAGCCTGCTCCACGTCACGTGACATCCCGCTCCAGAACATGACATCACGCGCTCGACGTTTGCAGCGGTCGATTCCTAGATGCCCTTCGTGCACACGCGATATCATTTCACCTCTTAGATCACGTGGTATGTATACTAAGTGATTTTTGAAGATCACCCCGTCGACTAGCTGTAATTCTTCTTTATATGCCCAATGCATTTTTATCATTTCATTCAAATCCTTTTTATATCTGGGCCACCCCTTTAGAATATGATATTTTATAAGTTTGCATTCTTGATCCCTCTGTGTGACATCTCTGACCATACTGAGTTTACTATCGCTGAACGGTACGTTTGCTATGAGGAAACAAGCCTGATCCTCCATCTCACATGTCACCCTGTCATGCATGAGTTCCGGTAAGGCTGCTCTCGATAGTGCATCGGCTACATACATAAATTTTCCTGGTTTGTATACCACCGTAAACTCATAGCGTTGCACGCGCAACATCATTCTTTGCAACCGTACCGGCACTGCATCCAAACCTTTTTTAAATAATGCCTCCAGAGGCTTGTGGTCTGTTTCTACGACCACATCCTTCTTCCCATACACATATTGATGGTACTTTTCCATTGCAAATACGATCGCCAGCATTTCCTTTTCAATCTGCGCGTATCGTTTTTGGGTGTCAGACATCGTGAGGGAAGAAAACTCAATCGGGCGACCGTCCTGTAATAACGCAGCGCCCAAAGCCGTGGAGCTAGCATCCACTGTGACCACGACCGGCCGGTCGCTTGAGTACAGCGCCAACACCGGCGCGCTGCTCACCGCCTGCTTCAACTTGTGAACCGCAGACTCATGTACACTGTCCCACACCCATTCATTGCCTTTTTTGAGCAAACTTCTAAGAGGGCTTGCCATTTGCGAATAATGTTGAATAAACTTTGATAAGTAGTTTATCATGCCAAGAAATCGCTCTAAAGATGGCCTATCTTTTGGTTCTGGCATGTCCATTATTGCTTTTATTTTGTTTGTGTCAATCTGCATACCTTTACTACTAAAAATATGCCCTAGATACGTAACCTGTTGTACATTAAACTCACACTTCTCTCTGTTAAATTTAATTCCTACTTCCCGAGCCCTATCTAGCAATTTGATCAATCTATCATCGTGTTCTTCCTTAGTCCTACCCCAAATAATTATGTCATCAATAAATGAGTCTACCCCATCGAGATCTTCTAATAGCTGCCGTATTTTACCGTGAAATACTTCACTCGCACAGTTAATGCCGTATGGTAATCGTAAAAATTGATACCTCCCGAATGGAGTTCCAAAAGTACAAAGATCTGCACTGTCATCATCTAATTCAATCATCCAAAATCCTGACCGAGCATCAAGTTTACTGAAATACTTGGCATTTGTTAGTTTTGCGGCAATCTCAGTAAGCGTAGGTAGGGGGTAGTGTGCGCGGCGCACCGCTCGGTTCAGTGGCCGCGGGTCGAGGCAAACTCGCAGACTGCCATCCTTCTTAGCGGGCAACACGATAGCATTCACCCATTCCGTTGGGTGCGATACCTTGCGAATTATTCCCATGTGCTCCATGCTTTCGAGTTCCGCCTTTAACTTATCCCGTATCCCTAAAGGTATTTTTCTGACAGGACAAACCGAAGGACTTGCATTGTTTTCTAAAATGATTCTGTATTTCCCTGGCAATTTGCCAATTCCATGAAATAAATCATTATATTTATCAACTTTAACAGTGTAAACTCTTTTAACTAAACCTAATTCTTCACAGGTGTCTTTACCCAATACACTTTGGCATCGATCATTTGATATCACAAAATCTATTAAGTGATGTTTACCTTTATATGACCACAACATCTGACGTGAGCCTAGTATTGGAATATAATTCCCACAAAAGGACTGTGCTCTTATACAACTTGGTTTGATATCATCTATTGAATACCCTAATTTATTAAAAATAAGTATTGATAATACGTTCAGATCCGAACCTGTATCAAGTTTAAACAATTCGCTGATTCCGTGCCCATTTTCGGCAAAATATAATCGTTCAAACCACTTACTGTCTTTATGTTGTGAAGTTTGATCCAAAGTCGACACATAGAATAACTCATCGTCACTATCACCGCTCTCCTGTATTTGGTACACACGCTTATTACCTCTGAGCATACACATATTTTTAAAATGACCTTTATTGTAGCACAAGAAACACTTTGCGAATCGCGCTGGACACCGCGCGTTATCATCGTGAACGCCACCACATGCACTACAGCACTTTGACACCGTATCACGATTTGGAACAGAATCGAACTCGCGACCCGACGTCGCCGCAGTACCCCTGGCCGCTGAACCATGTGGTTGCGCACGCCCCGCGTGTCGCGCCACCCGTGCCGGCGCGCCGCGCACCGCCGCCGTAGGCTCGCCGCGAGCTCGGCCCCGCGCCTCCCGCGCTGCCGCCGCCGCCGTAGTTCCGCTGTGCCTCGGTGCACGCGTACTCGATAACGCGTCAACCGCGCCACTTTGTTCCTTACATTTACTTTTTTCTATATGTCGGTTCTCTTCGTTGGATACCTCGCTTGCTTGGCATATTTTTACAGCTTTTTCCAAACTCAGCTCGTCTGTTCTGAGTAGTCTGTCGCGCACACTTGTGTCGATTACTCCGCAAACAATACGATCTCGTATTAAACTGTCTTCTAAGTGCTCAAACTCGCAATGTTGGCATAATAATCTTAGTGCTGTTACATATGCATCTATGTTTTCGCCATCCATTTGATTTCGCGTAAAAAATCGGAATCTCGCCATCGTTGCGTTGCTTTTAGTACCGAAATGTTCATCGAATTTTTTGATCAACACATCGATGTCGTCATCTTGTCCTTCCACCTTTATTTTAAAAGTGGAATATATGTCGTATCCATCTGCGCCTATTAAGTTAATAAGCAAACTGGCTTGTACACTCTTGTCTTCTTTGAACACTCCTGATGCCTTTAGGAAAACCCTAAACTGTTTCAGCCACCTTCGCCACGTGTCGGCACGGTTCGCCGGACCACCTTCTAACACTAGCTCGGCTGGTGGTCTCGCGTGTTCCATATTTACACGTGCTGCCTATCACCACAACACACTAAAACCACGTTGATAATGTCTAATTATTACTTCCGAAAGCGTAATTCGAATTTTTCGCTGTCACCATGAAGTGAAACACGATCTTGCTAGATAATGACTGCTTTATTCAACTGACGGTATGCCGTAAATACATTATAATGAGGCTACCCTCAATGTATGATAATTACATACAACAAGGTCAATGATTATTTATTGTATAGTAGCTTTTACCCGCGGCTTCCCTCATCATTATCATGTAGATGATGAGATGAGACTGATTACCATTATAACATTTTATTATAAGATTAAACGAACTTACCTGAAGTGAAGTTCTATCTTAATTATACGAAGCTCTTTGTCCGAGACGGGTTTACAAGTAGTAACGGTGATTTATCAGCGCAAGCCACAATTTTTAAAGCCTAAAAATAAAAGTAAAACTTCTTAGTGTGGCAACTCTGTTTACATGACATGTCATTACGTTTAAAGTCCGGCTTTATGAACAATCCCTATACTGGGATTATACTTGGTAAGTATAAGTGGGAGGGTTTTTAGGGACTGTCGCCGTCTCGGACAAAGAGCTTCGTATAATTAAGATAGAACTTCACTTCAGGTAAGTTCGTTTAATCTTATAATTATACTCACTCTTTGTCCGAGACGGGTTTACAAGTAGATGTTCAAAGTAGGATTGTGAATAAACACCAATTTGTTAAATAGACATAAGAAAAAAATAAAAATTAATAAATCAACTTCCATTTTAATAATAAATTTATCAACAGACTTATAAAAAATATAACAAAATCAACTTCAGATATTTGGTACAGTATTGCATATTGCACTGCCAAATTGAGTTGAATCTTGGTTTATGGGCCTATTGTAATGTCTGGCAAACATGGCAGAATTTTGAGACCACCCCGCAGCCTTCCTTATAACATCAATGCTAATTCCAGATCTATTGGCAGCAGATGTTGATGCATGTCTGGTACTATGAGCAGAGAAGATGGTGACATCTATTCCAGCTTCCTTCAATGTTAGCTTGATCCAGCGACTTATAGTCTGAGTTGATGCGTTCTGGTGTGGTTTCTTGAATGTGAGAATTAATTTGTCAATATTATTTCTTATAGGATCTGTTTTATTTATATAAGATTTAATAGTGCTGACAGGGCAGATTTCCTTTTTGTCCGGGAATGTTTTCAAGTGGAACATTGGTTGCGCACCACCTCTTCTAGAGGTTTTAATTATATCAGGTATGTATACTTCTAGACCAATATCTGTAAATTTCATATTAGAAATTTTTATCATTGACAAGGTCTGTACTCTATGACCAGTTGTTAATGCAAGTATGGTGACTAATTTTTTGGTTAATTTTTCCAATGATATATCTTCATTTGGGTAATATCCAGTTAGGTGATTAAGTACCAATCCTGGATCCCATGTTGTGTTATATTTTGGCATTGGTGGTCTTGATCGGAAGATTCCCTTTGTGAACCTTTTAAGTCTATCGTCAGATCCAATCTTAGGTCCCATCAGTAGTGATAATGCTGACCGTGCAGTATTGATGGTACCATAAGATGCCCCATTGTCATAGCATTGTGCTAGGAATTTTAATATATAAGGAACAGATGCTAGATATGTGTCTATGCTGTGCTGTCCACAAAACTTCCACCATAATTTTAGTGATGAATCATATTGCTTCATTGTGTTCAATGAAAGCGAGTTCAGCATTATATTTAAGGCCGAGTTTGGTGCTCCTCGCCTTACGAATGCTTGGCTGACAGCAGCCCTGCAGCCAGGGTAAGCTGTTGATGCAGCGGATGATATTCTCTGAAAGGAGATGATAATAGGTGTTTGTTAGGTTCAAATATGATGAAGTCTCCAGTTGACAATGATTTAATTAGAGGGAACCATGGCTGTGATGGCCAGTAAGGGAAAACCACAATTCCAGTAGCACTATCTCTTTGAATTTTATATAAGCATTTTAACAGTAATGAAAAAGGTGGGAATGCATAGAAAAATATGTCACTCCAATTGAGAGTAAAGGCATCCACAGCTAATGCTTCTGGGTCACGTTTCCAAGAGACAAACTTTTTACACTTTTTATTTGTTCTAGAGGCAAATAAATCAATTTCTGGGATACCGAAACACCTAGTTATTTCTATGTAGACTCTTGGGGAAAGCTCCCATTCAATATTAATTTTCCTTGATTCTTTATCAGCCTCAAAATTATCTTTTGTATTAATATACGAAGCAAAGATCCAAATATTTCTATTTTCGCACCATTGCCAAATATCTCTTGTGATATCATTTAGATGGGGAAACTGTACCCCCCCCATTTTGTTTATGTATGCTACAGCAGTGGTGTTATCTATTCTCAATAAAATTTCACAATTGGAAGTTTCCTTTGTAAAACACTTTAGACCTAAAAGGGTAGCTTTTAATTCTAAATAATTAATATGATGTTTTTGTTCTGAACGTGACCATGACCCTGAAGCATTCTTTTGATTGCATACAGCTCCCCAGCCTGTGGTAGAGGCATCGCTGTGTATTTCTAATTGGAAATTATATTGTTTTATTGGATTACTTCTATGTATATTATTGCTCCACCATGTTAACTCTGATTTGATTACGTGACAAATAGGCATAAAGGCTTCATACTTTTGATTAAATTTTTGCAAGGCTAAGTATTTTTGTCTTTCTAATACTTTAGTATATAACCAAGCATATGGTAGGGCTGGAGATATTGAATTCAATGTTCCTATCAATTGTGAAAATTCTCTTATTTTACAAAAACTTTTATCTTTAAAAGATCTTATTTTTTCTAGTATTGCTATTTGTTTCTGATGTGGGACTGACAAGGAGAGATCTGATGAATTTAAGATAAAACCTAGATATTTACATATTTGGTTAGGTGTAAAAACACTTTTTCCAAAATTAATAATAAATCCTAAGCTTTGTAAGAGTTTGCATGCAACATCAATATTGTCTTTGCATTTAATTTCTGATTTATTAAAATATAAACTGTCGTCTAGATAGCATGTTAATAAAATGTCTTGCTTCCTTAGATAAGTGCATACTGGTTTGAGAAGTTTTGTGAAAACAAAAGGAGCTGTACAGAGGCCATATGGTATGGCATTAAACTCATATAATATATCATCATATTTGAATCTGAGGAACTTTCTGTTATTCTCAGCTATTGGTACAGAAAAGTAGGCTTCTTTTAAGTCTATTGAAGCCATGAAACAATTTTTGGACATTAACTTACAGGCCGTTCTTATATCCTCTAATTTAAAATGTTCTGTGTCAATGTACTGATTTAATTTCTTTAAATTTAGAATAAATCTATAAGACCCATTGGGTTTAGGCACTAAAAATATGGGGGAAGTAAATTGGTCTTCACAGTAAGAGCATTCAGAAATTGCACCTAATTGTAAAAGCTTTTTTATCTCAGAAGCTATAATTTGTTTTTCTTTATTAGGCCAGTGTTGTTGCTGTGTAGTATAGGGTGCTGGTACTTTGGCGAATGGGATTTCATAACCTTGTACCCATTTTAGTACCACTGGGTCATCAGTAATTTCAAGCCACTTTTCAACGAAATGTTTAAGTCTGCCTGCATGTACCTGCATGTTTCCTATCGGAAGTGCTTGGATCTGGCTGGAGGGTGTTTCCGCTCTGGTTGGCGTCTGGCATTCGTGATGCGAGGCTGTCTCTTGTGCATCTGTTGTTGGTGATGATGCCCACCGCGAACTTGTTGATGCTGTTGACGGTTCTGCGGTGGGCCCCTCCAGTTTAACTGGTTCTTGTTTGTGGGTTTATGCTTCTTCGCACCTTCAGATATTGTAGTGCTGGTTCGTTGAACTGACTGGGCTGCTCTGATCTTGTCAGCACAATCAGCACCAAATAAAAATGTGTCCACTTTTGAGTTTTTTACAGCCTCTTGAATTAACTTGCTGGCTCCCGATAGGCCAAAGAATTTCCTAGAAGAGGAATCTTGAAAATGAATTTCTGCTGCAACCTTTGCAGCATCATTAATTTCCTCTATCAGGACTTTACTATTAAGATTTCCTTTTAAAATACTGGTCAATGACCGACCCAGACAGGTCATTAAAGTCCCTGTGAGGTTCTGCCTGGCAATAATTCTCCTATCTCTCTTGACCGAGGGTTCAGAGAGTGTGGCCAGTATTTCTGGGTTCATTTTAGGAGCAACAGCATTTGGGAAATTCGAGGGAGTAGGGTATTTTTTAATGATACCGTCTTTGGCCTCCTTTCCCAGCCCATCAGACATTATTTTTGCCCAACGCAGGGCCAATTCTGGTCTAATAGGGTCACCAAACTCTAATTGTTCTTCTCCCTCCTTTCCAAGGGCCAGTAGGAACTCTTCTGGGAGTTGGTCATTTTCTGGAAAAGATTTATTTGATTTAGAATCATGTGTTTCTTAAATGAAATGTCTATCCTCTCTGTGATAGCGCTTAATATGGTTGGTCTTCAATAACCAGTGCCTTGGTATATCTAGGAGCCTGTCTATCCGCAAGGTGATAGCGCTAGCTCTTTTGTAAGTTTTAAATAGGTACATAGTGCCTGTCTATCCGCAAGGTGATAGCGCTAGCTCTTTTGTAAGTTTGAAACATAGTGCATGTCTATCCGCGAAGTGATAGCGCTAGCGGATATTTAAATGTGGCTTAAATGATATTTAAATGCATGGTCGGTATAACCCCAGGGTTTGAAGATTATATTCAATGGTTAGGTATTTTATGTAGATTAGGCTCTACAAACCTGTAGAATTGTTGTCTATCGCCTCAGCCTCAGGTTCTTCGATCTGCGTCGGGGAGCAGAGCCGGGGTGGAGTTGTTGAAACTTCTTGAGATCGTTGTCTGGTTGGAGACAGTTTTCTTAACTTTTTTTCTAATTTGCGGATCTTCTTTCGTAAATGTTCCTCGTCATTAGTTTTTCTTTTTCCCATCTTTACAGGTGACGAATATAAGCACTTTTGTTTGACACTATTCACTTTAAAAACGTTTTTCTAGGTTCGAAAGTTTTAAGTTAGTTTTGAAAAAGAGAAAAATCGTTGGACGAAAACACCAAGAAAAAGTAAGTCGATCGTAGGTGCCAACTTACAGGAACCAACCGAAAAAAAAAAAAGAAACGGAAGAATCACAACCCGAAACACACTTGTCAATCTGTACTAATAAGGTAATTATCGGAAAATATTTAGACCGGAAGTGGATCTGCACTAGACAATATAAGATTTTGGATCTAATTCTATGTTATAAATCCGAGCTTATGAAATCAGATAAGCATTAATCTTTACTAATTGTAAAATAATTAAAATGGATTCAAAACATACCTGTAATTATTCGGAATCCTGTTAGGATTTAATGAAATGTTTACAACAACAAACCTTGACCTTGACTAAGAAGCTCTTCACTTCTTACTTTTTTCATGAATTTAACATTGTAAATACTAAACACACGCTAGGAATCCATCGTATTCTGTTGAAAATGAGTTTTAAGCCAAAAATATCGTCGATAATCGAGATTTTGGACATTTTTCTACGAGAAGTGTGTGATTGCGCCGCGCACAAAAAACCGTAATGACATGTCATGTAAACAGAGTTGCCACACTAAGAAGTTTTACTTTTATTTTTAGGCTTTAAAAATTGTGGCTTGCGCTGATAAATCACCGTTACTACTTGTAAACCCGTCTCGGACAAAGAGTGAGTATAATTTATTTCAAACCATTTTGCAATATGCAAGTAATAAAATATTTGTCATATCGTAAATCTAACTTGGCAGTTAACATGTTAAATTGTAATTATGTATTTTTTATTAGGTTTCCGTAGCCGAATGCCATCGTCATGTCTGTCTGTCTGTCTGTCCGTCCGTATGTCACAGCCACTTTATTCCGAAACTATTAGAACTGCACAGCTGACACTTGGTAGGTAGATGTATTCTGTGAACCGCTTTACGATTTTTGTACTAACAAAATATAGATTAAGAATATTATCCCCTCTCCACACGATCATCAAACCTATACGTGCGGGGTAAAAATGACAGAGGTTCCTAAAACCATATTTTTTCAAAGTCAATCGTTTGAAAGATAGACACTTCCAAAGTGGTAAAACGTGTGTGCCCCCCCCCCCCTCTAGTTTTTTAAAGTAAGAGGAGAAAAATTCTGAAAAAAACATTCGTTTGTGGAACGTAAAAAAAACTTTCAATGAAAATTACTTTGTATAAGATTTGCTATTTAGTTTTTGAGATATGGGAATTTTTCACCAAACTGCAGCAGTAACTTTGTTTATAATGAATGACGGTTCAAAATATTGTTATTAAATTGTTTGGGGCTATGGAACCTGTGTGCGACTAAGACTCGCACTCGGCCGGTTTTTTTTCTAAAACAAACTGTTTTAGACATCAAGACGGGGTCGCGGCAGACCAAGGAGAAGACGGCGGGATCCCTTGGATGGCTTCTTCACGAATTGGCGAGAAGAAGAACACCATCGTCTAAAGTGGAAGGAATGGGGGAGGGAGGCCTTTGCCAAAAAGTGGGACAATACGGGTTAACTTAAAAAAAAAAAAGTTTGCAAATTTTTTTTTTTTGTCGGAAGGTCATGAGATTGGAGTAGCTTACTCCCAAACCGTTTTGTGGCCAATGTGGTCTTGAACTTCACAGTAAGCTTACTGACAGAGTGTCTGTTCCCTACAGGATACACGGCGAGCCTGCTGCATGAGGATGACGCGGGCTTCCTATTCGTGTCGGTGCCGGCCAGCTTGTATACAGTGACCACGCTTCGGTCTACTGTGGCGGGCGACGTGCTCTATAGCGGTTTGTATTTGTATCTTAAAAATAGGGATAGGATATATTATACTCTTTACAAGAAACTCGCACTCGGAGAAGCTCGTGGCTAAATAACAAAAGCCGCACGGGTCGATCTTAAAGGTTAAGCCGTGCTTGCCGAGGTTGGTCCGTGGATGGGTGACCATAATAACATTGCGAGTTTCCTCCGTGCCTCGGATAGCACGTTAAGCCGTTGGTCCCGGCTGTCAATTGTAGATCTTTGACAGTCGTTACGAGTGGTCAGAAGCCAGAAGTCTGATATCCAGTCTTACCAAGGGGTATCGTATTAAACCAGTTACTGGGTTGTGGAGGTCAGATAGGCAGTCGCTTCATGTAAAATTCTGGTACTCAGCTGCATCCGGTTAGACTGGAAGCCGACCCCAAGATAGTTTGGGAAAAGGCTAGGCAGATGATGATACAAAGCTAAACAACAAAGGCTAGACAAATAGTGCGTGGAGTCCCTCCGCGCGGAAGAAGTGAAACTTCGTAATACTACACGCATGCGTTCGAGTGCCACGCATTCACTCTCGTTATTTTATTGATCTTCTAAATAATATTTTGTTATTTTCTTGTTATTATTTTTATTACATATTATTACATAAGTTTATCGAGGTTATTCTACTCATGGAAATTGAGCGAAGGCTGGTCACACCGAAGAGTCGAATGCATGACTGTTTGCACGCCATCTTGCGTACTTAGTAGAACTACGTAGTCACAAATCTTGTAATACTGCCATCTCTTAGTGAGTTATAGAAAATATTCCCCCTCCATGGTAGCGTTAAATTGGTTGGAAGTCGCATAAGACGTTTCATTTCAAAAATCGACCCGGGTGGCTGTTATTATTCTGCCACGAGCACCTGATACTATACTATACTATCTTAAATATCTTTGACTAATCACCAATTGATTTCCAGCTGACAAGTTCACAGCAACCACGCAAGGTTTGACTGGTCCAAACGAAGAGTTCCACGACATGATGAATGCGACGGATGAAGGTTATGTGATGGTGTTTATCATCGAGATCACCAGGTTGGTGGCGCTTAAGGAGGAGGAAGATATGAAGGAAGTGGTATCTCAAGCTGAGCTTATCATTAATAAGTAAGAAAGAAAGAAAACATATTTAATTGTCGCAGGGACATGACGTGCATACATCATCATCATCATCATCAGCCTATAATGTTCCCACAGCTGGGATACAGGCCTCTCAATGAGAGGGAGTGGGCTTTAATCCACCACGCGGGCCCAGTGCGGGTTGGTAGATGTCCCATATCTTCAAATTTTTAGTTCTAGGACGTGCCGGTTTCCTCACGATGTTTTCCTTCACCGTTTTTGACGGCAGCGGTGATAAAATAAATTACACAAAGTAATGCGACTGCCTTGGTTCGAACCCACGGCTTACTGTTCGTAAATCGGGGCTGCCACCACTGGGCCATACCAACCATGGCCAACGTGCATACAAAATTGAAAAAAAAAACAATAAACAACAACATCTACAACCCGGTTCTGTTTATTTATAATAAACAGAACCGGGTTTAAGCTACCGATGGTCAGTGCTCTTGAGAGAGGAACCTCTAAACAATACGCGCCATGTCCAGAAGTACTGCTTTCTGAATCATGCCTTGATCCAGATGCTAAGCGAGAGCCTGCTCAGAAGTTAGTCGAGGCTTTTGGCTATTAAGCTGTTGTGCCTCTGTACCACTCCTCTGTACCACATGTCGCAAGCGTATACATGTCAGATCTAGTACTTGAATTGCTTATCATTCTCTGCTTTCATGAGCTCGAGCTTCTTATTGTTACGAGCATGGGATAAATTAAAACAATACCGATTAAACACGAAATATATTTATTAATCATAGAACACTTCAAACTTAATTCACACAAATTTCATAAATGCGTTGTTACCGTCCGGCTGTGCCGAATCATGCCGAGTCGAACATGTGTCAGCATAATCAACATATAGCGTGACCACTAGTAACTGGGACATGGATCTTTTTTAGGATTCCGTACCCAAAGGGTCTAACGGGACCCTATTACTGAGACTTCGCTGTCCGTCTGTCACCAGGCTGTATCTCATGAACCGTGATAGTTAGCCAGTTGAAATTTCAATAGATTATGATATTTCTGTTGCCGCTATAACAACAAATACTAAACACAGAATAAAATAAATATTGAAGGGGGCTACCAATACAAAAAAGTGATGTTTTTACTCGTTTTTATAAATAACTAGCTGTTACCCGCGACTTCGTACGCGTTAGGTTCGCGATTTGCCTAGAATAAGTTTGTTAGTGAGGAGGTTCTTCATTCCAAATTTTTGTTTTGAATTCGTTACCTGATGTCTCCAGTATTAATACACCATCATCTGGCTTGGTTTTTTCCATCTATGTTGGAGTCGGCATTAAGTCCAACCGGTTGCAGCTGAATACTTGGATTTTATATGAAGCGACTGCCTATCTGACCTCCCCAACCAGTTAGTACTGGGTGGGTTATACGACTGTCATCATCATCTTCCTGCCCTTGTCCCATGTTACTTGGGGTCGGCGTAACAATTTTGTTCTTCCGTGCTCCTCTGTCATTCGTCAAGCTATCATTTACTCCTTTTTCTTTCATATTATTTCTCACACAATCCATTCATCGTTTTCTAGGTCTTCCTCTCCGTCTCTATCCATCAACATTTATTTTCATCACTTTTTTTGTTTAAATTATAATCATCTCTGATACACGCAATCTTTTTTCCTTCTGCTTCACAGGCCTGCATTCTCATCCCCTCCTTCCCTTTTACACTACTAAACCGCACCACTGGTGGTGTCGTGATCCACACAATACGACCGGTTTAGACCCACAGACTTGTATATTTTACCCTTTAACTTGAAGGGCATCCGTGGGTCGCAAGTTATACGACTGTCAAAGATCTACAAATGACAGCCGGTACCAACGAATTAGCGTGCTTTCCGTGGCACAATGGAAACTCGATACGTAATCGGTGGTCTCCATCCATGGACCAACCTAGCAAACGCAACTTAACCTGAAGATCGACCCTAGCGATCTCAATTGATTTTATATGATTATTTTTCATTTGAAAGAACTTCTTTCATGTGTAATCTCCATCTCAATGTTTAAAAACCCCTTTTCATTCAGATGGAAAATCATCAAATGACCCCTCCCGCTCTGGGCGGAGCGGAAGGGAGTGTCAGACGACTTGTACTGACTAAAACCCTTCATGTTCCTTCTTAGACATTTGTGTTCCAGGGCCACTGTATCTCTTTCGAACAATCCCGCAGCCCCGGCAGGCATCGGCCCTTGGCTTGCCTTGACCCCTTCCGATTTGCTGACATCTCTTTAAGGCGCGCGTGGAACACGAACGTCCCGTCGCCACGGCCTGTCGTCGTAAGACGGACGGATTATGAGCAAGCCCTTACTCACCATCTACAGACCCGCGTCTAAAATGGCCGACGCCCGGGGCGTCTCCCGTGGCGGCTGGGAAGCAAGGCTCTCTCCCTCTCACGTTTCGCCACCGCAGAAGGAGGTAACGGCTTCCCATTGCCTCTCGCTCCGCACCTTGGATTGAACCAGGGCCGGAAGCGAGAGGTCGCCGCCGCCAATCGCCGCTAAGAGAACACGGCCGCGCTCCTCCCAACCAGAGGAGTCCTCTACGTTGTGCTCCACCGTGTCTGCTGGGCGATCCTCGCAGTGGTAACACCCGGGCGTTTCCTCCCGCCCGGTTTGGTGCAGGAACTTCCCGAAACAACCGGGCCCGGTGAGGACCTGCGGCAGGTGGAACGTGAGGGCGCCGTGGCTCCTCTCCAGCCACTTCTTAAGGAGGGGACTTATTATCACTATTATGGCGTGCCCTGACCCCAACAAAAATAAGGGTAGAATTTTCAAAAATAGTAAACACTCATGTGAAAATTACAAATAGCCCACTAAACTTAACATTAAACCCACTTGGGGGTCAAAAATACCTTTCTACCGTACTAAGCACTGGCGAGATTTAAGTTTAAATAGTTCAAAAGTAGAAGTAGTTCTTGAGTGATTAATCAGTGAGTAAATAGTATTGCGGTGTCATGAATAAATGAAACTAATATTATGTCCTAATCCAGATCATGACCTGTCTCTCTTGTGGCTTTGATCCAAATCCGTTTAGCTGTTTAGGCGTGAAAAGTTAAAACAGACTGATATAATAGAGACCGTTTATACTGTATCGTTGGTCTAGTGGTCGGAAACGCTACTACTGTGTATAAGGTCCTTGGTTCGATACACAACGCCGGGCGGTGTTTTATTTGTTTTTTATTTTTCGTTTGATTATAATAAGCTCGACCCTTATTACATGGCACTTAAACATAACTGGCGAAATGTGGGTGTACTAAATGGACACACCTCTGCCAAACCCTTAAGCGATTACAGGCGTGATCTTACGTGACTGCCTTTATTATCTGGTGCTTGCATGGCACCTGTATCTTTGCCAGTTTTCAGCAGAGCTGTCGCACGGGTCGCACCATTGACCAAGTAATACCTACTTATTTACATGTTAGCGAAGTCATTCTAAGATTGTATTTCTGTGATTTAAAATTTAACGCTGGCGCGACGATATTTATAGGCGTTTGTGAGAGATTGGCTGGTCAAAACATGCGGGGAACCTCAAGCAGCGTTAATAAAGTTTTAGGGGTATGAGGAACAGGGTGTAAAGTTCCTCGATACTCCTTAGAAAAGGGAGGATCCTCCGACCAGGCAGGTGTTATGTCTGGTGGGCAACTGCCCGATAGTTGTTATCGGGTTTCTCTATATATACTGAAGTCGATGTAAACTTTGCTTGTAGGAAATTGATGTTAGTTCCTCCGTAGTGTCATAGATGGCGCTGTAGTACTTTTTGTAGTATGTTGCTATTTGTGGTCGCTACAAAGTAAACTTATCAGTAAACATATGTTCGAGTCGTTTGGGATTGAAACTTTGGGACCGTGGGGTCCGAGTACTCATTGCTCACAGCCTTTTTAACGAAATTGCTACACTGATAGCTTATGATTTCTGAGAATCAAGATCTAGCTACATTGGCCAGAGGCTAAGTATTACTATACATCACCCAGGTAATGTGCCAGCCCATGTTCACTCTTGGGTACATTAGGTACCAGTTTTTTTATAAGTTTGTGAATTTACATTTATAGTTAGAATGAAATAGATGATTGTGTAACTATTGTTTACATGAGTCAAAATAACTAAAAGGATGTAATGGTTATAACCATTTGGTAATGATTAGAAAATCTTAAAGCATTTAAAAAAAATACAAAATACTTTACGAATTTACGTTACAAAAAAACCAGTTGGGGCTCGAACCATGGTAATTTTTGGTTATCATACAGTATTAAAAAACAAAATAAAAAACAAAAAGTAAATTTCATACTGGCTCAGGTTTGATCCTGAAACATGCGATTCGAGCGGCCGCTAAACCATCGGGCTACTTACTTCCGTGACAATTGGTATAAAATAGCCGTTCTATTCTAATGCTTGTCATGACAATTGTCAGTTGTCAAACAGTTAAGGAGTGCGGACATAATGCAATATTGCTCACCTCCTAAAGTTATTAGCGTGATAATATATAGCCTATGTCCTTCCCCAGGTTTAAATCTATCTTCTTGCCAAATTCCATTAAGATCTGATTAGCCGTTTAGTCGTGAAAAGGTAACAAACAAACAAACAAACTAACAAACAAACAAACAAACAAACAGAGTGACTTTCGCATTTATAATATTAGTATGGATGGTACGGAACCCTTCGTGCAAGTGTCCGACTTGCACTTGGCCGGTTTTTATTTTTCACTACATAGGCTTGCGTTTGGTCGCAACTCGTATGATGTGAAACGATGACGCGGCCTATGGTGAAGCGTTCTTGCCTAAAAGAAACCAATTTACTCGAACTTTGAAGAGATCTAGATTATAATGATCAGGGAATAGAGCCGACAATGAATTCCACAGACTGGCGGTTCGCAAAATAAATGTCGAAGCAAAGCGCTTTGTTCGGCCTCAATGACAGGAATGCGCTGTCCACAGTGTCCACCAAGCACATTTCGTCGAAATTTTGGTTTCACATGTCGGTTTTCTCACGTGTGCGGTTGCACCGCTGTCGATCTCGCCAAAAAAGTTTTTAAAGTCTGCAATCGCTCTCGGCATCACTACTGTTTTGCCGAGAGCATGCGTGGTACTAGGGGTCGTTTTTCGCACTGACTTTTTTCATTGATAATAACCAAAACTAGCAAAATTCCTGGCTAATATGTGACCCTCTAAGGGCCTTTTCATTGTCATGCGTGTTTGCACCTGCATGCAAGCCAGGCAGCCATGCTTGTTGCGGGCCGCACGCAGAGCAGATTATTTTCGCCACGCCGCCGGCGCGTGTGGCACGCATGACAATGAAAAGGCCCTAATTCCAAAGTCTTTGGATGGGACCGCACCTGGCAGATGGCCTTACGTATGTCGTCAACCAGCACAATTCTGTGCCGTGTTTCAGGTATCTCGAGGATGGTAAGCTCCGATTTGCTGGTAAAAGGATTGAAGACGTAGCCCTGTTTCTCAGTAGGATGATGACGGAATCAGTGTTCGAACCGGGTATTTTACGAAGTAAGTAGACTCTTAAGCTACGTTTGCTGAGGTCGATCCGTGGATGGGCGACCAAAAATTAAATTTCGGGACTCCGTCGTGGCTCGGAAAGCACGTAAAGCCGTTGATCCCAGCTGCCAGGGGCCGGAAAGTCTGATAACCAATCTTTCTTCTTCGTATTACCTGATAGTGGTTTGTGGTGTTCAGACTGGCAGTCGCTCCATGTAAAACGTAAGGTTGGTGTCGAAGCTGGCCCAAACATAGCTGTTAAAGGCAGCCTAGATGATGAGATACAGTAACGGCTGATAAGGGAGGATGCAAGTAGGCACCATGTCGCGCCGACACCAAGTAGGACAAGGGAAGGCAGGAAGTTGATGATAATGATTGTCCACCAGGTCATGCGGTGATGATGCACTTACTGCTCAAGGAACGCGCAATGTCTCTGTCACCCGAGGTGAACTGGTTGATAGACTACGCAGACACGTTGTTCGACGATAAACAGGGAGAGGCTCTCTTCGATGCCCTTAGAGAGTTTGAGGAGTATCCTAATTGTAAGTAGGTAGACTAGTCTTGGTGACGTTTGACATGTGACATGTGACATTAATTTGATATAATGGATTCCTGGTTTATATAAACTTGAACACTTTTGTATAGAATCTGGTTCTTCTAACCTAACAGACAGATGTGTTGCTGGGGAGTTTGTTCCGCCACTTCTTCTTCCCAGCTAAAACACTAGGAAGTAGCGAAGGGCGGGCGTTTTGGGGGACTGTCTCTTGTAATTTTGACGTTCAAAAAGTGCTGATTATCAGCCTAGTTTGAATAAATGACTTTTGATTTGATTTGATTTGTTTGCTTGCGATAGATTCGTGGCTGGCAAACAATAAGCCGCGCAGCTGACGCTGAGGCATCATTAGTGCGTTGCGTTGCTTTGCATCGTTTCACATATATTTTGTATTGCATTTTATTTATTTAAAAATCACGCGACGGACGAGAGGCGAAGCGGGGGAGGGTGATGCGCTGCACTGTCGGAGCTCTGGTGCGTCGACAAAACAGTGTTCCATTGCCGGAGGGGCAAACTAGTGCAATGCGATGGCGTGCGTCGCCCTCGCGCGATGTGTGACATGTAATGCTTTCATCCGTTGTGACGACGTAAGGCATGCTCTCTGTGCACGTGCTACGTTGCAGCGGACTGTCGACTTTACAAGTACAAGCGGCAGTCACTTTCGAAGCGTTTCATAGACCCTTTATTATACAAGGTGTTGTTTTGCAACCTCTTCAAATTTCAGGAGGTGGTCACAAAAGAAATAAATAATCAATTAAAATTACGGTACCTAGTTAATTATTAACCAAACGCTGTTTTTTTTGGTTGTTTAAGTTTTGTCAGTATTTCAGAATAACCCCCTTAACGTGGTTTAGGGACTAAGAAATTATGTAAAAAAACGTTTGAGATTGTTTATATGTGTGAGAGCGCGGTTATAGGGCGAGAATCAGACGGGCCGCGTTTAAAACACGGGTTCACACTAACCGGCTTCTGTAAATAAGAAAAAAAAAAAATACCTACCCATTTTATTATTGACTAGCGACCCGCCCCGGCTTCGCACGGGTGCAATGCTAATACTAAATACACTACAGAAAAACTGTGAACGTTGTATATAAAAACATAGCGGCCCGCTCTGGCTTCGCACGGGTATAAAATATATAGTTATTATACATATAAACCTTCCTCTTCAATCACTCTATCTATTAAAAAAACCGCATCAAAATCCATTCCGTAGTTTTAAAGATTTAAGCATACATAGGGATATAGGGTCAGAGAAAGCGACTTTGTTTTATACTATGTAGTGATTCTGGACGAGAATCGTGACGTGAATTTGACGAGGATGCAAAACAACACCTTGTATAAAAAAAAAACCCTGCTACGGAACCCTGTGTATGCGAGTACGACTCGAGCTTGTCCGGTTTTTTGTGCGTACAAACTTACCTACATCTATCTGCAGTTGGAATTTGGAATGTACGAGAGAAAAATTATGTTTCTACTACAATGTTATTTTTTTTTTTAACTTTAGCTACAAAGAACGCCTGGAATGTCTGCTTTGACCTTGTAACCAGCTTCATCGAACCATTCCGAGAGATGGCGACCACAGATCGCGGCCAGCGGCTCATGGACACCTTGAATAAAGCCCTAATTGAACGCTGGGGTTTGGTCAGAGGGAGCTACAGGAAGTATATGGGAGATCTGATGATGCGAGGTATGTCTGATGACGCCATAATGTCATATCATGACAGTATACCCAAAGGGTTCTGTTTCCGAGCGTCATTGTTGCGCTTTTTAACCCCCGACCAAAAAAAAGGGGTGTTATAAGTTTGACGTGTGTATCTGTGTGTCTGTCTGTGGCATCGTAGCTCCTAAACGGATGAACCGATTTTGATAAAATTGCACGTTAAGCCGTTGGTTCCGGCTGTCATCTGTAGATCTTTGACAGTCGTTACGAGTAGTCAGAAGCCAAAAGTCTGACACCCAGTCTTACCGAGGGGTATCGTATTACCCAGCTACTGGGTTGTGGAGGTCAGATAGGCAGTCGCTTCATGTAAAAT
This sequence comes from Cerastis leucographa, assembly GCA_963082945.1. Classification (NCBI taxonomy): domain Eukaryota; kingdom Metazoa; phylum Arthropoda; class Insecta; order Lepidoptera; family Noctuidae; genus Cerastis; species Cerastis leucographa. Next base: position 1,682,677 of record OY720376.1, read on the forward strand.
ACTGGTACTCAGCTGCATCCGGTTAGACTAGAAGCTGAACCCAAGATAGTTTGGGAAAAGGCTAGGCAGATGATGGGTTGATCTTCACGTTAAGCCTCGCTTGCCTAGGTTGGTCCGTGGATGGGTGCCCACCCTTACATACAGAGTTTCCTCCTTCCCTCGGAAAGTACGTTAAGCCGTTGGTCCCGGCTGTCATTTGTAGATCTTTGACAGTCGTTACAGGTAGTCAGTGGCCCGAAAGTCTGAGAACCAGTCTTACCAAGGGATGTATGTCTTATTACCCAGTACTAACTAGGGGTTGTGGCGGTCAGATAGGCAGTCGATCCATGTAAAGTACTGGTTTTTAGCTGCAGCTGGTTATACTGGAAGCTGACCACAACATAATTGGGAAAAGGTTAGGCCGATAATGATAACACCAGTATTCAGTTTCCAAACTTCATCGTTTTGTTTTTGACTGTTTGTAATTTATGAAATACTAGCTGTGCCCGCGACTTCATCTGCGTGGAATAAGATTTTTTCTAATATAGTAGTAGCTTAAGTTACTCCTTATTACATCAGCTATCTGCCAGTGAAAGTCTCGTCAAAATCGGTTCAGCCGTTTCAGAGATTAGACGGAATAAATAGGCAGACCGACAGACAGACAAAATATGTAAAATTGTTAGTTTGGTATATGTACCGTATATACATTCATATGCATGTAGTAAAAAGCGGTTATTTTAATATTACGAACAGACACTTCAATATTATTTATTTGTATGTATGTATGTATGAATCGAGTATATGTATAGAGTATAGCTATGTATGGAAGATGAATGTATACAGTGGTAAGGGAGAGCTTCGCAAAGCTTCGCAAAATGGTTGAGTTGAATGATGGCTGATCCATTCGTCATGTTCGTGAACGGGCGCTATCAGTTGTGCCTGGTCATATCTTAGTTGCCACGGCTTATTTCGAACGAATTATTTTATTTTTTAATTGTCTTTTTTTATTTTACTATGGACATTTTTAACGTGCACGTCTTGCTACATCGTTCTCACATAATGTACCATCTCAACATGAATGATGTAACCAAGGTTTTTGTAACAAGATTCTGATTTAAAAGAGTGTCCATGGAGTTTCTTGCCCATTCTTCTCCATAGAGATCTACGCTTTGGAATGGGTAACTACAGTACTTTCACAGTTATTATGTCTTGTGATTGGGACTGTAGCTTCATTTTTATTGTTGTTGACTATTCAAAAGTGCCTGTAATTGACTTACTTGAAATAAATGATTTTGATTTGATTTGATTTGATTTGAGTGACAGGGTGCTATGAGCTCCTTATTTAGAATGATATTCCACCGGATTTTTCTCAAGAGTCTTTTAAGGCTCCGACCCGAGTACAACGCAGCATCTCTTCCAAAAATAACTTCATAAATTTTACAGCTACCCCAAAAATAAATCTTGCAAGAACGAAAAATCGCTACACCCTTTCACTAAAGAGAAGAATTAACATAAAAAGAAGTCAACAACGAAATCGTACGAGAAATCAAAAACCAAGCGATTATCATCGAAGACAGTACTACTACCCGACAACACCTTGGTCCCCGATCCTAAGATCTCTGCTGCCAATAACACGACACCAGAAAAGATTCAGGGTGATCACGCCGAGGGAACTGAGGAGCAACGCTTATCTGAATATTGAGAGACCAACCATGCAGTATTACTATCGGAGACGGCTCAGTAGACCGACTCATCCACCTAATGAGATGCTGGAATTTTTTCCTCAAGCACCCTTGGAAAGCAAAAGAGGTATGTAGCCAACCACCAGTTGTGTTTGTGGGTTTGAACCTAGGCAGGCGCATTCATCATCCAGGAATCCCCCACTGCTGGGACCTTCCCTTATTTCTGTCATAATTCCCGGTTCTGTGCTGTTATGTTTGGTGGTTGCAATGAAAGATACCGTTGGATATACTTTGGTTTAATATCACAGGACACAGGTTACATTTTATACAGACAGTGCGTAGTATCGTAGACGGGTTGAGATCAAGTTATGGTGACCGGAGCCACGCACCGGACGCATCTACATCATAGACAATCACTAGAGGTTGACACATAATTACATACTAAATAGTGATGACACAACATCCCTCTTGTTGAGTTCAAATTAGACTCTTGACAAACAATTAAGATATACTATGCTAGATACAACTTTACTTATGACAACTTGATTAAACTACTTTACATTTTTAATCTAGACAACATTCTTTATAATACTTCGTTACATTTAGTCAATTTCTTCTATCAACCTTCTTGTAGGTTTACAAAACGACCTGACCTAGCTGTTACGCTTGAGGATTACTGAGATGAGGAATCTTGAAGCATTCCCTTATCCAGGTGTTTCCCACGACTTTGTCCTAACGAGCTTTTGGACGGACCTGGCTTCTTTGGCCTAACCTGAGCCACCACTTGGTCAAAGTCTTGCTCCATCGGCCATCTCCGCGTCTAGCCAGATGTTCTGCCCAGGGCCTCAAGTCTGCTATTACAATAGTGTCAGAATGGCCTGTCATTGATTTCATAATGGTTGATTTTGACAAGTTTGGTAATCTACTAATATAATGGCGTCATTATGACTTCACAATGGTCAACCACTGACACTCCATTGAAAGAAATGGCATAGAATTTGACAGACCATTATGAATTTAGCAGATTACGGAGTTTTAGCAAAATGACAATGGGATCATGTCGGAATGACGATGTTTATAAAAATAGCAGACTTGAGGCCTAGGTGGTCTACCATGAAGTCTTAACATCCTGCGCTCGACATCCTGTATAGCTCCGTCTCTTTCCCACACTGGAATAAGAGTAAAACTATAGTGCTTTAAGACGTCATGGTAGACCACCAGGTCTACATGAAGCGCACCGCCCGGTCCCCAACTTCGTAGACTTTCGTACGCCGCGGTGGATTTTGGTATTACGCACTCGATCTAAGAATGGCGAGCATGGCAAGCGCATAACTCTTTGTGATTTATTTCATCACCACTGCTCTCAAAATAAGAGGAGGAGGAGCTTGTGGCTAAATAATAACAGACGCACGGGTCGATCTCAAAGGTTAAGCCGTGCTTGCCGAGGTTGGTCCGTGGATGGGTGACCTTAATTACATACCGAGTTTCCTCCGTGCCTAGGAAAGCACGTTAAGCCTCTGGTCCAGGCTGTCATTTGCAGATCTTTGACAGTCGTTACAAGTAGTCAGAAGCCAAAAGTCTGACATCCAGTCTTACCAAGGGGTATCGTATTACCCAGTTACTGGGTTGTGGAGGTCAGATAGGCAGTCGTTTCATGTAAAACACAAGTACTCAGCTGCATCCGGTTAAACTGTAAGCCGACCCCAAGATAGTTTGGGAAAAGGCTAGGCAGATGATGATGATGCTCTCAAAATCGATACATAACTAGAACCAGAAATTCGGAGCCATGTGACATCTATTCCATCTGCACTGGGCCCACGTGACGGGTTATAGCCAGCGTTAAACTCCAGACAGAGAGGAAAAGACCTGTGTCCCAGCAGTGGGAATGATATAGGCTGAGTATACTTGAGCTTGAATAGATCTGAGAAGAAAGACTAACCTTCCACAGCTCCTCGCGCTCCACCTCCGGTAGTCGGCGCTTCAGTGAAAAATAGACGATGCGATCCCGACCCTTTTTTCTAATCACGGGATTTCGGGTTTATCTACAGTTAATACATCGGGATCTCGAGATTGTAATGAAAAGTGGTAGCAAAAAGTCAGTAAATCAAAATCAGTTTTTTATTAAAATACTAGCTGTTACCCGCGACTTCGTACGCGTTAGGTTCGCGATTTGCCTAGAATAAGTTTGTTAGTGAGGAGGTTCTTCATTCCAAATTTTTGTTTTGAATTCGTTACCTGATGTCTCCAGTATTAATACACCATCATCTGGCTTGGTTTTTTCCATCTATGTTGGAGTCGGCATTAAGTCCAACCGGTTGCAGCTGAATACTTGGATTTTATATGAAGCGACTGCCTATCTGACCTCCCCAACCAGTTAGTACTGGGTGGGTTATACGACTGTCATCATCATCTTCCTGCCCTTGTCCCATGTTACTTGGGGTCGGCGTAACAATTTTGTTCTTCCGTGCTCCTCTGTCATTCGTCAAGCTATCATTTACTCCTTTTTCTTTCATATTATTTCTCACACAATCCATTCATCGTTTTCTAGGTCTTCCTCTCCGTCTCTATCCATCAACATTTATTTTCATCACTTTTTTTGTTTAAATTATAATCATCTCTGATACACGCAATCTTTTTTCCTTCTGCTTCACAGGCCTGCATTCTCATCCCCTCCTTCCCTTTTACACTACTAAACCGCACCACTGGTGGTGTCGTGATCCACACAATACGACCGGTTTAGACCCACAGACTTGTATATTTTACCCTTTAACTTGAAGGGCATCCGTGGGTCGCAAGTTATACGACTGTCAAAGATCTACAAATGACAGCCGGTACCAACGAATTAGCGTGCTTTCCGTGGCACAATGGAAACTCGATACGTAATCGGTGGTCTCCATCCATGGACCAACCTAGCAAACGCAACTTAACCTGAAGATCGACCCTAGCGATCTCAATTGATTTTATATGAATATTTTTCATTTGAAAGAACTTCTTTCATGTGTAATCTCCATCTCAATGTTTAAAAACCCCTTTTCATTCAGATGGAAAATCATCAAATGACCCCTCCCGCTCTGGGCGGAGCGGAAGGGAGTGTCAGACGACTTGTACTGACTAAAACCCTTCATGTTCCTTCTTAGACATTTGTGTTCCAGGGCCACTGTATCTCTTTCGAACAATCCCGCAGCCCCGGCAGGCATCGGCCCTTGGCTTGCCTTGACCCCTTCCGATTTGCTGACATCTCTTTAAGGCGCGCGTGGAACACGAACGTCCCGTCGCCACGGCCTGTCGTCGTAAGACGGACGGATTATGAGCAAGCCCTTACTCACCATCTACAGACCCGCGTCTAAAATGGCCGACGCCCGGGGCGTCTCCCGTGGCGGCTGGGAAGCAAGGCTCTCTCCCTCTCACGTTTCGCCACCGCAGAAGGAGGTAACGGCTTCCCATTGCCTCTCGCTCCGCACCTTGGATTGAACCAGGGCCGGAAGCGAGAGGTCGCCGCCGCCAATCGCCGCTAAGAGAACACGGCCGCGCTCCTCCCAACCAGAGGAGTCCTCTACGTTGTGCTCCACCGTGTCTGCTGGGCGATCCTCGCAGTGGTAACACCCGGGCGTTTCCTCCCGCCCGGTTTGGTGCAGGAACTTCCCGAAACAACCGGGCCCGGTGAGGACCTGCGGCAGGTGGAACGTGAGGGCGCCGTGGCTCCTCTCCAGCCACTTCTTAAGGAGGGGACTTATTATCACTATTATGGCGTGCCCTGACCCCAACAAAAATAAGGGTAGAATTTTCAAAAATAGTAAACACTCATGTGAAAATTACAAATAGCCCACTAAACTTAACATTAAACCCACTTGGGGGTCAAAAATACCTTTCTACCGTACTAAGCACTGGCGAGATTTAAGTTTAAATAGTTCAAAAGTAGAAGTAGTTCTTGAGTGATTAATCAGTGAGTAAATAGTATTGCGGTGTCATGAATAAATGAAACTAATATTATGTCCTAATCCAGATCATGACCTGTCTCTCTTGTGGCTTTGATCCAAATCCGTTTAGCTGTTTAGGCGTGAAAAGTTAAAACAGACTGATATAATAGAGACCGTTTATACTGTATCGTTGGTCTAGTGGTCGGAAACGCTACTACTGTGTATAAGGTCCTTGGTTCGATACACAACGCCGGGCGGTGTTTTATTTGTTTTTTATTTTTCGTTTGATTATAATAAGCTCGACCCTTATTACATGGCACTTAAACATAACTGGCGAAATGTGGGTGTACTAAATGGACACACCTCTGCCAAACCCTTAAGCGATTACAGGCGTGATCTTACGTGACTGCCTTTATTATCTGGTGCTTGCATGGCACCTGTATCTTTGCCAGTTTTCAGCAGAGCTGTCGCACGGGTCGCACCATTGACCAAGTAATACCTACTTATTTACATGTTAGCGAAGTCATTCTAAGATTGTATTTCTGTGATTTAAAATTTAACGCTGGCGCGACGATATTTATAGGCGTTTGTGAGAGATTGGCTGGTCAAAACATGCGGGGAACCTCAAGCAGCGTTAATAAAGTTTTAGGGGTATGAGGAACAGGGTGTAAAGTTCCTCGATACTCCTTAGAAAAGGGAGGATCCTCCGACCAGGCAGGTGTTATGTCTGGTGGGCAACTGCCCGATAGTTGTTATCGGGTTTCTCTATATATACTGAAGTCGATGTAAACTTTGCTTGTAGGAAATTGATGTTAGTTCCTCCGTAGTGTCATAGATGGCGCTGTAGTACTTTTTGTAGTATGTTGCTATTTGTGGTCGCTACAAAGTAAACTTATCAGTAAACATATGTTCGAGTCGTTTGGGATTGAAACTTTGGGACCGTGGGGTCCGAGTACTCATTGCTCACAGCCTTTTTAACGAAATTGCTACACTGATAGCTTATGATTTCTGAGAATCAAGATCTAGCTACATTGGCCAGAGGCTAAGTATTACTATACATCACCCAGGTAATGTGCCAGCCCATGTTCACTCTTGGGTACATTAGGTACCAGTTTTTTTATAAGTTTGTGAATTTACATTTATAGTTAGAATGAAATAGATGATTGTGTAACTATTGTTTACATGAGTCAAAATAACTAAAAGGATGTAATGGTTATAACCATTTGGTAATGATTAGAAAATCTTAAAGCATTTAAAAAAAATACAAAATACTTTACGAATTTACGTTACAAAAAAACCAGTTGGGGCTCGAACCATGGTAATTTTTGGTTATCATACAGTATTAAAAAACAAAATAAAAAACAAAAAGTAAATTTCATACTGGCTCAGGTTTGATCCTGAAACATGCGATTCGAGCGGCCGCTAAACCATCGGGCTACTTACTTCCGTGACAATTGGTATAAAATAGCCGTTCTATTCTAATGCTTGTCATGACAATTGTCAGTTGTCAAACAGTTAAGGAGTGCGGACATAATGCAATATTGCTCACCTCCTAAAGTTATTAGCGTGATAATATATAGCCTATGTCCTTCCCCAGGTTTAAATCTATCTTCTTGCCAAATTCCATTAAGATCTGATTAGCCGTTTAGTCGTGAAAAGGTAACAAACAAACAAACAAACTAACAAACAAACAAACAAACAAACAGAGTGACTTTCGCATTTATAATTCAGTTGTCAAACAGTTAAGGAGTGCGGACATAATGCAATATTGCTCACCTCCTAAAGTTATTAGCGTGATAATATATAGCCTATGTCCTTCCCCAGGTTTAAATCTATCTTCTTGCCAAATTCCATTAAGATCTGATTAGCCGTTTAGTCGTGAAAAGGTAACAAACAAACAAACAAACTAACAAACAAACAGAGTGACTTTCGCATTTATAATATTAGTATGGATATAAATCTGTTTTTTTTTTTATCCACAGCATTGACAAATTTAGTACCGAAAAATTCGGGACCACAAGCCGTGATCTCGAGTTTCGGGATCCCGGTATCTAATCTTCTACTGAGAAATCACTCAAAACAAAGCACTGTGAAAACAGCTCAGAATCATAACCCTTCTTTATTTTTCAACCATCAAAAGAAACATCTTAAGAAGTCTGTAAACCACAGAAGAACTAGAAGACTGAAAGCTAAGCTGAACAGAAGATCGTCGAAGACTCAGGAACAAAATGAATCTGATTTGTAGTAAGGCTAATGTTCATATTCGTTTGAGTGGTAATCGGTTGTCATGGTATAGATATGTGATGCGGAGGAATGAGGAAAATGTTGATTATGAAGGTTTTAATAATAATAATAATAATAATCCATTTATTTCAGGCAACTAAAGGCCCATAGACAAAATACACAAAATAATCTTATATAATAAAAATAAACTAATACATATTAAAAAACCTTATTAACTATTACTAAACACGTAATGTTGACGGCGTCGTGTTCCGCTGCGTGGTGTCGCGTAACCGTCCCCGGAAACGTCGATAAACGACACCTTTCGGCCAAAAGTCCTGTCTCAAGCAGATCTGTAGATGTTGAGTTGGAACTCGTACCACGAACGACTTAAAGTTGATGTTGTGGCGCGATTCCAACCTTTCGACCCTCAGAGTCCAGTTGGTCTTCACTTTCAAATACTGCACTACTTCCTCAATTGAAGTGGAGTGATGCAGGCGTGAAATATACAGCTGCGTCGTAGGCACAGCAGGGCGCAGCAGCATGTTAGGCCCACTCGGTGCGGTACCGCACTGGTTGCGTGAACAGGGCTTCTTCTTCTTCCTTTCCACTTTCGTGAAACCCTCTTCATCGACTTGGCCCGTTCTCGGCAAGGAGCTGCCGTCCGTAGTCAGGGCAGGTTGGGCACCCTAAGAGTTTAAGAGTAGAGGAAGACCAAAGAAACGGTGGATGTACTGTGTGAAGGATGATAAGGCCTGAAAGGAGGTTACTGTTGCGATGACTAGTAATAGCCTCGTAAGGCCCAACGACTTAATTTAATGACAAAAATATGTTCACACTTCGGCCCAAGACAGTTTTAAAAATCATTAAATTACGGCCCAGTGACCTAAAATTATGACATGACATTTAAATTGAATTTTTTGATTTATATGATCCCACCAACCAATTTAAATTTGTCAACAAAAAAATATTAACCTTGAACACATCTCTAATTTTGACAATGTCAACTTGACATTTTAGAACCAAGAATCTGTCAAAGCATTACATTTAAACACTTTTTTTCTAAATCAAAGTTCTGGGCCGCAACTATTTGCGCCTATTTTTAGTTCATTGGGTCGTAATTTATATCGACCTAAATTTAGGTTGGGCCTTAGGAGGATAAGGAATGGTAGGAGACGACATGCTGCGCCGAACCCAAAGAAATTGGGACATAGGCAGAAAGATGATGAAGTTCATATTAGTTTAATACTTGGTGATAGTCACTAGAGTGAACGTGGAACAAGGTTTATCTTCGGATAAGGCGATTAACACACTGCCACGCACTACGCAGCTTAGCGCGTGAATGCGTGTTTTAACGTTGTTTGTAAGACTAAATATTTAGTTTTAGGTGATAACTTACAGGTCTTAGTAACTAATGATATCAATATTTCAGTGCAACACATAGCTCTCCGGTTGTATAGAAAACACGCACAGTCCAACACACGGAAAATGCATCTATGCGCGTTCATTCAGATCACGCGGCTACAAGCGGAGAAACACGCGCGTGGGTGCGGGGCGAAACGCAAGGTATAACACACCGAGTCTCACAGTGCCGTGCGTGATTTTGGATGGGCTTGCACTGCACTATCACCACAGTGAACGGCTTTGAAATAAGTCAGATCAGCCGTAAACCCAAAAAACGCAAATACGCGCGTAAGTGCGTAAAAAACCCGCACGATGATGCAGATCTGCACTCCCGCAAGTACGCACGTAGGTGTGTTGACAAGCAACATGCAGCGTGATGCGTGGCAGTGTGATAAACGCCTAAGGTGGTAACTGTCCGATCGGAATTACAATATACAATATTCTCTTGGCAGTCACGGTTGAGAATAATGGGGCACGTGTGGGATGCAAGAGCGATCGAAAGGTTCTCGATTTTATTTGCACCCCGCAAAAATAATGTATTTTTTTACTAGAGGCCAATTACATGGATAATTAAAACTTTAATCTGTAATTTGTTTCAATCTAAAGTTCTCCGTTTCTAAAAAAACATCCTTTATGCGTAACTATTGACTTATGCTGAGAAGCTAGATGCAAAACGAGCGGAGCGAGCTCGAAAGTTTTAGTATCCAGCGGTCCTGCCTGGCATATGTTAAGTTTTTGAAGTGTAAACTTCTTTAGCGGCGTTGTGCACTTTTGTTATGGGTAAAAAATGTTAAACTCGCGTCAGATCGTCAGATCGAAAATTCGTATGACGGATTGACATTAGGTTACGAAAGAATTTGAACTTTATGACATCTGTCATTGAGTTTGGGTTTCCAAAACTGGATAATTATCTTATGCACAAACAAAACCTTCGGTTTCTCCAAAGAGGTAAAATTCGTAAGACAGATTGTAATAGTTCTGAAGTGTTAAATTTTTATCCATACTAATTGTTTGTTTGTTACCTTTTCACGAATAAACGGCTGATCGGATCTTAATGAAAATTGACAAGAAGATAGATTTCAACCTGGGTAAGGACAAAGGCTATATATCATCACGCTACAACCAATACGAGCGGAGCAGCAATGAAAAATGTTGCGAAAACGGGGAAAATGTGACGCATACGAAGATGCACGGGACAGCTAGTTTATAATATTAGTTAGGATTAGGATAGTAAGTTAGGATGCCAATTGATTATTTGATATTCTCATTTATTACAGTTATAGGATATAAAAAACCGGACATGTGCGAGTTGGACTCACCACAAAACATGATTTTACACTCCCCAAAAAAAAGTTGTTTCCCAGCAATAATTTTTGCGTAAAGTTACTTAGTTTCATGTACAGAATGCTTGGTTGACGGCTTCGTGATGAGGTGATTTACACGGTGTATTACGTTCCGTACCATCTATTCTATACAAATAAATAAAATTGAATTGTCTGTTTGTAATATTTAAATAACCTCTTTTTACTACATGCATATGAATTTATGTACGGTACATAAGTACCGTATGTATAATTGTAAAAATTCATATTGTAAATTGTAAAAAATGCGTCTGTTTGTTCCGGCTAATCTCTGGAACGGCTGGACCGATTTCGACGGGACTTTCCCTTGCAGATAGCTGATGTAATAAGGAGTAACTTAGGCTACTTCTATTTTAGAACAATAAATAATTATAAAAATAAAAATTCAAAAACGAAAAAGAAAACTAAATACGTAACTTTTTTGCTAAATTCTACGCGGGTGAAGTAGCGGGCTGGTTATCTATAAATACGAGCAAAAAAAGTCACTTTTCTTGTATGTGAGCCTCTTAAATATTTATTTTATTCTATTTTTAGTATTTGTTGTTATAGCGGCAACAGAAATACATAATCTGTAGAAATTTCAACTGGCTAACTATCACGGTTCATGAGATACAGCCTGGTGACAGACGGACGGACAGCGAAGTCTCAGTAATAGGGTCCCGTTTGACCCTTTGGGTTCGGAACCCTAAAAAGAGACGTTGTAATCGTTGTAATCACTTCTCAATCATAATGTACAATGGAACGGAGCACCGGCACCACATCACTAGGCGTTCCATCGGCTGCTGCATCTGAAGCTATCTTCTCCTTCCACATCTTCACGTATAGATTAACTGGATCCCAACGCAGTGTAGACATCTCGACCTTCGGCGAGGCAGGAACCGGTGATTCTATTGGGTCAGGTAATTCTAATGGGTCAAATTTCAAATTTGCTGGCTCAGTATACGGATCGTAGGACGCTTCACATAATGCAACGTAAACGAGGGACTTTTAGGAGTAGGTCCTGTCGGTTTTGGAATATAAGTTGTGTCTTCTAAGGTCTGAAAAATAGTGGGAAATTTATAATCTGAAGGGAAGTTTGGAGGAATTGTTAGCCCAGGGTATTGTACATGACCTGTCGGATCTGGAGGATGCGTGAAGTTTTCAGGAGTAACTGTGTATGCTTCGATCGGGAAGGGGTATGAAGGTCTGGTTATGTTGGGGAAGGGTGGTAACGTGGCTTCTGTTGTCGTCGTAGTTACTGGCGGCGGGGGCGAGGGGTATCGGGTGTCTTCCTCACGGGGTACACCGTGGCCGCGCGGTGTTGGTAGGAAGGGGTACGGTGGTGTCATCTGTTCTGTTGCGTCGAACTTTGGTGTTCCGCTCCACCAGAAATCTGCGTCTAGGTACTCGGTGGCGGTGGCTGAGAAACATCAAAGTTATTATAGTTATTCAGAATATGAACATAATCAGTACTTCTTTCAGTCAGTCACTAAAACCCCGCCCTTCATAGTCACCGTACCAGTATTTTACATGGAGCGACGGCCTATCTGACCTCCACAACCCAGTTAGTACTAGGTATTACGATACTCCATGGTAAGACTGGTTGTCAGACCTACTGGCAACTGACAAGGTTGTCAGTTGCCAATTGTAAATCTTTGACACTCGTTACAGGTGTAACGAGTGTCAAAGATTTACAATTGCCAGCCGGGACCAAGGCTTAAGTTGATTTCCGAGGCTCGGAGGAAACTCGGTATGTAATGGCAGGTCACCCATCCGCAGACCAGCCTTGGCAAGCGCTGCTTAAACTTGGAGATTGACTAGCGCGATATCCTACTAATATTATAAATGCGAAAGTTTGTGAGGATGGATGGATGTTTATTACTCTTTCACGCAAAAACAACTGAACGGATTTGGATGAAATTTGGAACACAGATAGTTTGTAACCTGGATTAATACATAAGATACTTTTTATCCCGATAGTATGTTCCCGTGGGATAATTATCGAACTCCACGCGGGCGACGCCGCGGGCATAAGCTAGTATTATTATAATCAAAAGAAGACACATAGGTACACACCTTTATCCTGACAATATTGAAAAAATATTGCGCTTAAAAATAATAATATCATATTGTCGAGTCCCTTCAAAATGTATCAGTATTTAAATCATTAATGAGAGCAGCCATTTTGTAATAAAATTGTTCTTGCACTTTTTTTACGTAAAACAGTTACGTCATAGTTTTTGTAGGTAGCGTATGTCCACACAGTACCAAAAACATTGTATAAAATAATTATTTAATTCGTTTCGACCACATGTTATATTCTTCTTCGCATAATTTATACTCAAAGATTTTTAAAACAGTTTCGGCTAGAGGCAGACAAGGTTTGACCGTAAATTTAATTTAAATATTAATATGTTCACTTTTTTTGAGGCCTTTTTAAATCCTTTGTTTAATAAAACCCGAACAAGTGCGAGTCGTACTCGCACACTCAGGGTTCCGTAGCACCAATATTTTGAACGCTCATTAATGTAGATTGACACTCCACTTACACAACAGCAAAACTAAATTTGTGTTTCATAGTATGTTAATGAAAAACAAATACTGCTGCAGTCTTTTTTAGGATCTACAAACCAATTTTGAGAGTTGGTAAATATGTGAGAGTTTTGCTTCTTTAGAAATCAGAGGAGGGACACAATTTTTCGACTTTGGAAGCAAATATCTCATCGAAAAAAAGTATTTTAAGGAACCTCCTTATCAATTTTCAAGACCCATCATTGCATTTTTTTTAAAGTTTTTTCGTTATTTCACATCATATTTGTGTAGCGGTTCATAGAAGGCTAGGTTCTCTGAGTAAATATTCTGTGTCATACGGATGGACAGAGAGAGGCAGACAGACAGACTGACAGACATAATAATAAGGGTTCCGTGTTCCATATGGTATAGTACAACGGAACCCTACAAATTGTAAAGCAGTACTCCGTTTTTATTATCAATGAAATTGTTTAAATATTTTTATCGAGTTACAAATAAAATTGACGAATGTGCTATGTACTCGGACAAGTTTTATGTTTCCATAAAATGTTAGTATTTTTATATTAAAATGAAAGTGTGTACCTGTTTTGTGCTGGTCGGGATATTTGGTAGTTTTATTTTATTATAGTTTATTTCAAGATTAATTTCGACTTAGTTTGCATAGTAAACATGAAATATTACTTCTATACAAGGTGTACAGACCGGAGGAGCTCATGGTTAAATAATAACAGCTGGGCAACGATCTTGAAGGTTAAGCCATGCTTGCCGAGGTTGGTCCGTGGATGGGTGACCATAATTACATACCGAGTTTCCTCCGTGCCTCGGAAAGCACGTTAAGCCGCTGGTCCCGGCTGTCATTTGTAGATATTTGATAGTCGTTACGAATAGTCAGAAGCCAAAATTCTGTCATCCAGTCTTACCATGGGGTATCGCATTACCCAGTAACTGGGTTGTGGAGGTCAGATAGGCAGTCGCTTCATGTAAAATACTGGTACTCAGCTGCATCCCGTTAGACTGGAAGCTGACCCTAAGATAGTTTGGGAAAAGGCTAGGCAGATGATGATGACAAGGTGGACAGATCCATCACGAAGCCATCAACCAAGCATTGTGATTTGTGTACATGTGACTAACTCTGCACAAAAATGTTTGCTGGATAAATCGGGATTTGTGAAAGCCAGGGTATACCTGAATGTTACGCACTCAACATATAGTGCTTATAAGTGCATAGAATAGTACACGGGTCATGGAGTTATTTAAAGTAAAGTAATGGCATTACTTTGTCACCATCTTTCTGCCCCTGTCCCATTTTATTTGGGGTCGGCTCAACACGTCTCCTTTCTCCATTCTCCTCTGTCTTTCGTCATGGTATCATTTACTCCTTTTTCCTTCATATCATTTTTCACACAACCCATCCATCTTTTCTTTGGTCTTCCTCTCCCTCTCCATCCATCCATATTTATATGTATTCATCACTCTTTTAGTCACATATGTTCCATCCCTCCTCATCACATGTCCATACCAAGACAGACGACTGCCTTTCATCTTTTCTGTAACAGACGCCACTTTCAAACTTCCTCTTATATTAATAACAACACATACAACGGGATAGTTCCCGATATTTCATTCCATTTCACTTTTTTTTTTCATTTCATTGATGTTTATCCGTGATCATGGCGTTTGCAACAGCGACGAAATATCGGGAACTCGAAACAAATAATTTTAGTCACTCCACACATCCATCTCAACTTTATCATTTCTGCTGCATGCAATCTTTTTTCGTCCGTCATCTTCACTGTCCAGCATTCCGATCCATACAATACGACAGGTCGTATCACAGACTTGTATATTTTCCCCTTAATTTTCCCCTATAATGGCATTGCTTTGTATTATTTTTAATTACTTACTAGAAGATACGCAGGTATGGCCCAGAATAAAATAATGATTAGAATTACGGTGTGAACAAGTGCCTTTATTAGGCTTCGTTGAGGATCTTTCATACAGTAACACAAATATGTTTCATACATTAAAAATTCTCCCGCACCGCATCCCGGGGCAACCGATTACCACATTCTATCACCGGCGCCATTTAAAAAGATAATAAATATGTTTAATATAATAATTACTGTTATAATAAAAACACCTTTATCTATGTTTCAGCTTATACAAATTCGAAAATACAAATCAAACCGAAAAATCATCACAGAGGCGTCAATCCAGCACTTGCAAATGTTTCAAAATTAAGTAATGAAGAATACTCCGGAGGTACTAAGATCTTTGACAAAGCACATAACTTTATAACAGGAGAAACAAAAGCTGTTGATATAAACAAAAACACAAAACCTGTGTTCAAAACGGCGAGAATTGAAACTCTCACAGATTTCATTCAGGAAGCCGTTAACATACTCAACACTTACGAAGACACCGCATTCGAAGATTTCTTCCGCATTCTAGACACCGAAATCAGAAGATATCATTACAGAGACTGCAAATTTCCCGCATTAATGCAAAACCACGAGACACGAAGTTGGCTGGTCAGGACATTAAATATAACCAGAGGGAAATCAGTATCTTTTATAAAAGCGAAAATCAATGAAATGGTGGTCATGATGAGACATAAATCATATGGCAAAGACGTTACAAAATTACTTGATTATATCAATTATTTGTACAGAGATACTGAAGAGAAGTGCCAAAGAGTTTTAAAAGAATTAAGGCATTATAGGAGGTCGAAATCTATAAAGGCTCACAATAATCTAGTAAAGGCCATTAGACGCGGTGTCCGAGATATTTTGTTTGATCATTACACTGAACTCGACAGTAATACTAAACGAGACTTGAAAGACAGAATAGAAACGTTTTGGAATCGATTCAAAAATAATCACGCCTCAAACGCTGAAGTGAGTTACAATCGTGATTTATATGCAGTCAGTGATTCAGTCATCGACCGTATGAAACTCTCCGTAAAAGTAATAGATAAAGTAAGAGATCTTGAAGCTTATTCTAAAAAAGATCCACGAAATAATTTGAAAAACAAAAGTGAGAGAAGTTTTAGTAAAGTAGTTTCAGACACAGGCTACGATACAGAAAGTGTCCTGACGGTACAATCGAAGCCCAAAATGCGAGCAAAACACCCCAAAGACAAGCAACAACATCACGGCAAGCCAAAAAAGTCGAAGCCAAAGAGCAAGCATAAGATCGTACACGTCATGGGCGAGTACAACGCAATCGTCGATGTACAATTAGCTAACACTGACTTTTTAAAATCTTTGGGAATATTCAAACTAGTACCAGATAAGAAGTAAGATTTTGATTTCTAAGTCTTCAGCCTAGTTTCTAGTTCCTCAGTTTATTATTCTCCTGCCATCCCAATTTGTTTCGGGTCGGCGCAGCATGTCTTGTTCTTCCATACTTCTCTATTACTCGTCATCTCATCAGTCACCTCTTTTCTACACATATCATCCTTCATACAATCCATCCGTCGTTTGTCAGGTCTTCTTATAGTCTTATTCCTAATTCCTCGTTATTTCTAGGTTCTTACTTCTGATAGAAAACAGTATATGTGTTATTGTAAAAGCCTGCCTAATGGTAAATCATACATTTTACTAGTACATCTTAAGATTTTTATCAACATGAGTAAATCATAAGATAGGACGTAAAACGTGGTAACTGTCGGTTTTGGGAACAATAATTACTATTTCTTAAATATCTGGTCACAGATAATGACATACTGTACTACTAAACTGAGCGACCATATAAGTTAAGTAGGTAAGAACCATGACCAACCATATTTTTTAGGAGTAGAACCGATTCCTCGTGTTAATTCAGTTAGAGATCTTGGTGTTATTTTTGATTCACGACTAACCTTCCATGAACATATGCGATCTCTCGCTGCTGATTCATACAGAAGACTAGGGTTTACTATCCGAAATGTGCGTGAATTTGACAACCCTCTGGCAATAAAATTAGTTTATATGGCTTTAGTCAGAAGTAAATTAGAGTCAGCTTCAATTATTTGGAATCCCTATGAAAGTACTTACGCCTTGCTTCTGGAGAAGGTCCAAAAAATATTTCTTAGATTTTTATTTAAGAAACTGTTCGGGTACTATCCCTTTCTGTACCCCACAAAATTTTTACTTGGAATGTTGAAATTCAACTCTCTTGAAGTCAGGCGTAATTTCTTTTTATTAATGTTTGCTTGTCGAGTACTTCGTGGTGAATCTGACTGCCCGGAACTAGTAGCTCAGCTTGTAAGGCTTTTTGTTCCCCCTGTGCCCAAATACCAACTCAGAACCCGTGGACACAGATTGTTGGACGTTCCGTTTGCACGCACAGTTTCGCATTCTAATTCTCCCATGGTTCGCGCCCTGGCAATGCTGAACGCTCTTCTGACATCGACACCGGAGTGTGATTTATTTGCCTCGAGCTGGGTAGACGTATGTCGTAGATGTTTGAGTTTCTGTGAGAAGATGAACGAATGATGATTTTTTTTTTGTGCTTGTTCTGTGGGAGGATGCATGAAAGATGACTTTTTTGTTGTTGTAATTTTAAGTCCTTTTTTTATTATGTTTATCATACTTTATTCTAAATATGTTTCTTTTTACTGTGCATTTAATATTAATTAATTAATTAGGAGGATGACTGAAAGATGTTTTTTTTTTGTTGTTGTAATTTTAAGTATATACTTTATTTTAAATGTTTTATCATAGGTTAATCTAAATATGTTTCTTTTCACTATACAATTACTTGGATTTTCTGTTATATTTCGGCGCGAGTATGGCCGGACTGGATTATCGGTGACCATGTCGTGTTGAGAATGGTCATTTGCCATTATTTTTAAAGAAAATCAATATTAAATCAAAACATTTTAATACGAATTTAAAAATGATAACAAAATAATTAATTAAAACAATAATTAAATTTAAACTGATGATAATATGATTCAGGCGTGAACCGTGTCACAATTAGAGTTGTGGACGGGTCGCTCGCTAGAATTGGAATGCCCCGCATCGCTCGGCGCTCCGTATTATAAAGGCCGACCCCTTCCACAACTCGCCTGATTCACTGAGTGGTGCGATGATGTCACAGAGCGTTCCGTTTCGTTTTAAGTCGTAATAATTTGCTCACGCCGACACGGCCATTCTGCTAAAAGGTCGTCACTGACCTTATAACTCTGCAATAAGAGAAAAGATACCACAGTATCAAAACATCACACAACTATCACAATGAACGGGTCATCTTTGCGCACAACCAAACATATTATCAAGAGAAAGGAGGCCCCTGGCCTCAACGAAATCTCAATAATAACATGAAATGGTTACAACTCAAACACATTACTAAGAGCAAGGAGGCCCCTGTCCTCAACGAACTCTTAATAACAGCGTCAAAAATTCGGAGGCCCCTGTCCTCAACAAATTTTATCAGTCTCAGTTTGGAGGCCCCTGTCCTCAACAAACTGGTGTTATTAACATCAACCAAACATATTATTAAGAGAAAGGAGGCCTCCGGCCTCAACGAAATCTCAATAATAACATGAAATGGCTATAACTCAAACACATTACTAAGAGCAAGGAGGCCCTCCGTCCTCAACGAACTCTTAATAACAGCATCAAAAATTCGGAGGCCCCTGTCCTCAACAAATTTTATCAGTCTCAGTTTGGAGGCCCCTGTCCTCAACAAACTGGTGTTATTAACATCAACCAAACATATTATTAAGAGAAAGGAGGCCTCCGGCCTCAACGAAATCTCAATAATAATATGAAATGGCTACAACTCAAACACATTACTAAGAGCAAGGAGGCCCTCCGTCCTCAACGAACTCTTAGTAACGGCATCAAAAATTTGGAGGCCTCTGCCCTCAACAAATTATATCAGTCTCATGGTTTGGAGGCCCCTGTCCTCAACAAACCATATCAAATAAAATGTTTGGAGGCCCATGTCCTCAACAAACTTAAATAAGTCATTACAGAACACGGGTACAAAAAGCAAATAGTGTAAATGTAACTTAACTTGAGTTCACCTTCCAATGACTCATCTTTCGCCGACACGGTACCCTGGTCGATGCATTCTCCAAGTTTCGGTGCTAACCGTAGCTGGTCATGTGCCACTTAGTTTGGTCTTCCTCTGAATAGTGTTATATAGGTAATAGTAGTTAGTTTTCCTCTTCATTAGTGAAATCGGTTTCCAAATTGCTTAAAGCGTCCTCAGTAGCTTGAACCGTTGAAGGCGAGCTTCTTACTACTTAAGCATTTTGTTAAGTAACCAGAATATTCAAGCCAGTGCCTTTTATGATTTTAGTTCAAATCATTAGATCATATGGTGTTTCTTGATCATCGACAATGTGAAACGTAATGACAGCGAAAACATTCTTTATCCAATGCCATTGGGGTAAGTATTTCGTCATGTTCCAGTGCTACATTGACTTTTTCAGCTTCGTTTGTCATCTTCCTAAAACATTTCTCTTCAATGTGTCCAGTTTTGTTGCAATAATTCCATTTGAGTTTTGGGCGTTCCGTTCGAATCCCAGACTCCTCTCTGGTGTTTTCGCTCAGTAATGGCTTTGGGTCGTTCAGTTTGCCATTTGCTTTGTTGCAATTTGCTTGAACTGTCTTGCCACACTTGAAGCATACTATCGGTTCTTCTTGATCGTTCCTAAGCCTGGGCCGTTTGGCAGGCGGTTTGCCTTGGCGTGGTTCTTGTGGCCTGATTGTGGCTGCAACAGAAATTAATTCGGGGACAGTTGTGCACTTACTGGACAGCAATTTTGAGCAAAGATACTCATTATCCATGCAGCCAATAACGGCTTCAACAGGCGCTACGCATTGTGGATGGTGCAGGGAATACGACCTTTCAGTCAATCCCACTAAAACTGAATTAGTCATGTTTACCCATAAACGAACTTTAGGGCCTTATCGCCTACCTAAATTATTCGATACAGAACTTCAGTCAGCTACCGTAGTCAAACACTTGGGAGTCATCCTAAACAGTAAGTAAAACTGGAGCAGTCACTTACACAACAAAATTAACAGGGCATGCATCACCCTCTGGCAGTACAGGAGGATGATAGGTAAGAAGTGGGGCCTATCCCCCAAAATGATACTTTGTCTATACTGTGTGTTGATCCGTCCCATGATCTCGTACGGGGCAGTGGTCTGGTGGCCACGCATCACACTCGTCTCAGCATCGTACAAACTTCAACGCATGCAGAGGCTTGCCTGCATGGCAATTATAGGCTGCATGAGGACCACTCAGACAGCTGCTCTTGAAGCCATGTTGGAGCTTCCGCCGCTCTATCTGTTCATACAACAAGAAGCAACAATGGCGGCCGCACGCCTCAGAACACTTTCAACTCTGGTGTAAAAAGACACGCAATACACCGCGGTACTGGAAGGATTCTACAACGAGTTCCCCCTGGTGAGAGCCATAAACGATCTAGTACCAGAGTCGAGCTACACGATAACTGACAAATGCTTGACTGACTGGACAGGTCCACTCAAATCTGTGTGGTTCTTTCTTCAAAAGACCATTTCAGATACTAATCTGCATAGTCCTCATGTAAATTGAGGAATGTCTGGACTTTAAAAGAGTAGCTAGTTAACAGAGAACCTCTGAGTTTGTTTCGGCTGTTTCTTCTCAGAGTAGTCAGGTACAAAACACCGGCCCCAAATAGTTAAAAAAAAAATGACGTGTAAAAGTGTTTGTAAAAACCTATTTGCAAAATAATCATCATTTATGTTTTACCCAAACAATTTATATTCGACAAAAGTACAAGATCCAGCTCCATAAGGAACAACGTTGTGAGGGGTTAAATCCAGCTGAGCTGCGGATCTTCACGAAGGATCTCAAAATACTATCAAAATATAGCCGTAACACTGTGGGTCCATAACACGGTATTTCAGGCAGAATGCACGGGTATTTCCCTAGCCGCATCAGCCATCCTAGCAAAAAAAAGGTTGAGGACTACTATTCGCATACTTTTAGACAGCAGGGCTGAACTGTTAGCACTAGACAACCACACGGTCGACTCCGGGTTAATATAAGAGTGTCACCAGCGCCTAAACCAGGTCGGTAATCACAACAACATAGCCATACAATGGATTAAAGGTCACAGCGATTCCCGGGGCAACGATGCAGCGGACGAACTCGCCAGAACGGGTGCGAGCATGGCAGCAGTGTGTCCAGACTCCTGCCACTGTCCTTCGGGTATCTACGAACTCTGGTAAGGAAATGCACCAATGAATAACACCACAAACTGTGGCAACACCACGGTGAGTGTAGGCAGGCCAAGGAAGCACTTCCTACTATAGACGGCCGCTTTACCAAACGAGCTCTCCGGCTGACAAAGCTACAGCTCCGCACAGTCACAGCCGCCATTACTGGGCACAGCTCCTTTAATAAACACCTCCTTGTCCTAGGAGTCACAGATAGCCCACTGTGCAGAGCCTGCATGGAGAAAAACGAGACAGCAGCCCACGTGCTTCTACACTGCCTAGAGGTTGCAATTTAGAGGGCAAAGTACTTCAGTAACCCTCGGGGAATTAGGGTGGATCGAATAAAGTTCCCACCCGTACGCAAAATACGCGCTTTAGACGTGGAGTTGCGGAAACCAGCCTGCTATACAATACAATGCAATGGCTTCCACAGCGTCAGTATCTTTATTGCCGCTTATCACTCGTTTTCAGCTATGCCACCTTCGGTTATCGATTCTGCTAGATTAGACATCAAATTAGAAGTTGCTCACCTTAAGGACATCAGTGGAGTAACGTGCTTCTCGCATCTCCCTCCAGACAGGTGATTTTACAAGCCACGCATCACCAATAGTCTTGGCTCGTCCTTGCAATAGACTCGCTATCTTAATGCAAACTTCGTGGTCAGCCAACTCCCGGTGTGCTTTGGCTCGATCGACTTGCTCGCACCAGTCTCGAATTGGGACATCACCATCTGGATTGTAGGATGCTATATAGATGTCACGTAATCTTGGTCTTCGCGTCGGAGCTACAGTCTTATTTATCACCCGTGGCCAGCATCTGTTTTGTGCTAGAGCCATCCGTTTCTCCATCATTGAGGGTGGATGGGACCGAAGATATGTCCCGGTTGATCCCGCTTCTGATTTCGGCGCGAGTATGGCCGGACTGGATTATCGGTGACCATGTCGTGTTGAGAATGGTCATTTGCCATTATTTTTAAAGAAAATCAATATTAAATCAAAACATTTTAATACGAATTTAAAAATGATAACAAAATAATTAATTAAAACAATAATTAAATTTAAACTGATGATAATATGATTCAGGCGTGAACCGTGTCACAATTAGAGTTGTGGACGGGTCGCTCGCTAGAATTGGAATGCCCCGCATCGCTCGGCGCTCCGTATTATAAAGGCCGACCCCTTCCACAACTCGCCTGATTCACTGAGTGGTGCGATGATGTCACAGAGCGTTCCGTTTCGTTTTAAGTCGTAATAATTTGCTCACGCCGACATATATTGTACATGTTTTTTCAAATAAATAAATAAATATGAGAGTCTTGGTGGTCGCACTCGCAGTATGTAGGCTAGAACACCCCTACCAAACGGTTTAGGTTAGAATAGAACTATGAACAAGCACGCACGAGCCGAGCGAGCAAAGCGAGCGGTGCCAAAACCAGCGAGCGCTACCTCCAAGTCTGATGTTTATTTACTCACAAAAAGTTCGAAATTAACGATGATTACAGAATAGTTTGGGCTTTTCAGATGGTACATTTTAGGTTTTACTGGAAAATTTATTTAATGTAGTTCGGGCTTTTGCAGTAACATATACATTACATAACATTGCTTCTGTTCCAGACATGGCACCACTTCGTATCAAAGAACTGTTGCACAAACTAAACAGGACAGGCTTTGTTTGGACACAAAACCTATAAGAAAACCTAGTGCTTTGATAACAGAACCAAAGAAACCGAATGCTCTCAGAAGCTCCTCTGCTCCTCCTTTAAGACACTCGACAGCTCATGAATCTTTCTACGAGTATTTAAACCCTTTAAGTAACTTAAGAAATAATATAGCGGCACTCTTTTCAAAAGAAGATAGTAACGTAGTTATACAATTAATGAACGACAATAACATAAGTAAAGAATTCAAACAAAACAAAAATCTCAAGAAAGACAAACATCTAAAACGAGACAAAGATCTAAAACATGACAAAGACTTTGAACAAGACAAACATCTAAAACAAGACAAAAATCTTGAACCAGACCAATATCTCGAACAAGACAAAAAACTTGCAGTAGTCAAAAATCTCGACCCAGACAGAAATCTGGAACCAGACAAAGGTCTTGAGCGCGACAAAAATTTTGAACCAGGCGAAAATCTTGAACAAGACAAAGATCCTAAACAAGACAAAGGTCTCGAACAAGACAAAGATCTACAACCAGACAAAGGTCTCGAACAAGACAAAGATCTACAACCAGAAAAATATCTGGAACAAAACGAACTGCCACCGATATTGCCGTAGCCAAAGATTTTTTAACGAACACGTCATTACAATAATAGACGACAACAAGAATAGGGGTGAAGACTGGGTAAAGAAAACGAAATTCTATTTTGTCCGTCAGACAGGTAATACAAAAATATTAGACACATATTTTTTTTGTTTTGCAAAATATCAAAAAAATACTTAGTTAAAACTCATTAAAGTTGGAGGGCTAAACGATAGGCTAGGATAGGCTCCCTCTCATAGAGAGGAGGCCTATGACCCAGCAGTGGGAACATTATATGCTCATGATGATGATGATGAAAGTTGGAGAGTGGGGGCTCACTACGTCACAAGTAGGTATAAAATTACCTACATGTGACATCATGCGCCATTTTAACTCAATATATCTCCGTAATTTTATGACCACGTGAAAAAAGAAAAAATACGTGTCCAATACTTTTCAATAATCTACCCGACGGACAAAGAAAAAAAATGTGATCACCCCTATTAATTAAAGCAAATAAATAATGTTAGAAGAACTAAACGATTAATTCATGAGGACTCATAACCATTTCTTTTTTGTAATTACGTTCCTTAGTTGCTTTATTTTTGTTTATTACTTTGGAGAATCGTTAGTGAATACTAGTCCTTTCGCCATGACATTAGACGAACCGTTCCTTTTCAATTTAATTAAAGTTAAATATTCAGTCATAAACTCATGATTGTAAATCAGGGTAACGTTTAAGACTGAAAAGGAACCTTACATCTAATGTCGCACACCATCTTACGGCGAAAGAACTATGTTTAGGCGTTTTTTTTTTTGGGAATTACTCTATTATTCCTACATCATTATCATCTGCCTAGACTTTTCCCAAACTGTCTTGGGGTCGGCTTCCAGTCTAACTGGACGCAGCTGTGTACCAGTATTTTACGTGAAGCGACTGCCTATCCTACCTCCACAACCCAGTAACTGGGTAATACGATACACCTTGTTAAAACTGGCTGTCAGACTTTTGGCTTCTGACTACTCGTAACGACTGTCAAAAATCTACAAATGACAGCCGGGACCAACGGCTTAACGTGCTTTTCGAGACAAGGAGGAAACTTGGTATTTATTTATGGTCACCCATCCACGGACCAAACTCGTCAAGCACGGCTTAACCTTGACGATCGACCCGTGCGGATGTTATTATTTAACCTCGAGCTCTGCCTACATTACAAAAAACGCATTACTAGTCTGTATATTTGATTTACGATTCCCCAGTTATAAAGCGTATTTGATAATGTAGACAGACTCCAGCACATGAAGCTTCAACGATCTGTCAAATTTCATTAATAGTTTTTCAACTTTATCGTTAAAGAATTAGGTTTAAGGTTGATGTCTGTACCAATCATAAATAGGTTTATTGCTCCTAGGATAAATTACTAACTTAATCTAATTCATAACTTAGTACCTAATAATGATAAAAACAAGGTATTAGAGTTAAAATATAACACATTTATTTTGTAACATTCATCAATTTAAAACACCGGCAAAGTGCGAGTCGGACTCGCGCCCAAAGAGTTCTGTAGCACAAAACAATGTAATAACAATATTTTTAACGCTCATTCATAGGGCATTTTACACTCAACAGCAATATTTAATTTGTTTTTATAGTTTTAATGAAAAACAAAGTTACTTTTGCATATAGGTAATCTGTGCGAGTCGGAATGCCCAAAGACGCTGCCAGTTTCTTGGGCAAACTACCAGCTGACAACGTTGAGCAGGAGTTTTTTTAATGCCCTTTAAAGTTTACTATTGGTTTAGTTATTTTATTTACTAGTTGTTAATTGTTATAATGTATATTTCGTTAGTTAGTTAGTTTCTATACAAATATAAATGTATTTTAAACTCTATTTATTTTAATTTGAATGAATAAATGTCATATTCATTTGTCTGCTCCTAATTATTGATTTACTATCGACTCACATTCTTCAGTCATCCTACGACGAGGCGCTTGCAACAGCGTCGAAATATCGGGAGCTCACAACAAATAATGATCACGAAAGATATCCTGTAATGACAGTGTATGTTTATAAAATGCTCGCTCGTCAATTGTTTCCTTAGCGTGCGTATAATGCATGCGAAACCCGGTTTCGGTCCCATAGTAAAAACCCGGTTTTTCACGGGTTTTACTTTGGTACGTAAACCGGGTTTCGATGCCCTACGTGTGCGTACCGTCGCGTCGATCCACAAGTCGCGTTGAGTGACTTGTAGCGACCTCTAAACAACTTTTTTCAATTGTTTTCTCCGCTGCCGCCGCACGCGTTGAGCATGTAGTTCGTGGTCCAGAGGTAAAAAGGTAGGCGTCGGTCTCTTGTTCATAGTTCTGTGCTTTTTGCTAGTGCTGGCTCTGAATCTCGCCTGATCGCTTGTTATTGGTGTCATAATTTTCAAAATGGAGTTCTTTTTGTCTATAATTTGGCTGAATAGACTCATGTATGCATGTGCTCCGTTTCGCTTCTTGTCATGATGTTTTCTCTTTCGTTTTCTGGGTTCATTTCCAGTCAGAGGGATACCTGTGGAAATAAAACGTTTACAATCGTGACTAGTGAGGCTGAGGTCTTGGTTTCGTTTCTCAGATTGGTCAATGTCTTATTGGGCAAGTCTGAATTTGTGCCTAGTTGATTGCATAGGCTTGTCCTCTCTATTACGTGGGATTTCAACATCATCGTCATTTCAGCCGAAAGACGTCCACTGCTGGACATAGGTCTCCCCCATTTGTCACCACATTAACCGGTCCCGTGCGACTTGCATCTAGAGGATCCCCGCAACCTTTACCAAGGCCTTCCAACGCATCGTGGTCGCCATTCCAGAAATTTTCGGCCCCATGGGCCATCCGTTCTGCGAGCAATGTGCCCTGTCTACTGCCAGTTATGATTTAAACATAACTGTTCGATATAGAAGGTGTAAATGGACCCAAAACCAAGCCGAAAGGCACTTGTTCTCCCCATCATTGTGATCATTTTGTTCTGGACCATAACTGGGAACCTTCTAGTTACGGAGATATTGGAGGTCTCAGATTCGAGTTACAACTTTTTCACAAGTCATCATCTTTCTGCCCTTATCCCACTTCATTTGCGGTCGACGCAACACGTCTCTTTCCTCCATACTCCTCTGTCATTCGTCATGCTATTTTATTGCCTTTTTCCTTCATATCATTTTTCACACAACCCATCCATCTTTTCTTTGGTCTTCCTCTCACTCTCCATCCATCCACATTTATATTCATCACTCTTTTAGTCACATGTGTTCCATCCCTCCTCATCACATGTCTATACCAAGACAGACCCTTTCATCTTTTCTGTAACAGGCGCCACTTTCAAACTTTTTACAAGTTTTTTTTTTTTTAATACAAGAGTATAATGTTGCAACTTTACTTAAAATACTTCCACGAACCCCAAACTATTCAATGCATCCATTAGCACAATGTTTTGAGTGCGTTACATTGAGTCCTACGGTACACGTGATTTTTTCGCCGTAAAAAAAAAAAAAAAAAACAAAAATTGCGTAGAGTTACTTCGTTTGTACAGAATGCTTGGTTGACGGCTTCGAGTCCTTTTACACCTTGTTTAAGGCAGTCTTCTGATGACAACAATAGACAGACATACCACCCGGTAAGAATTCCCCTATGAGGTCCTCTCAAGAGTACAGGGAATCTCTCCTTCAAAGCTTTGTTGATGGAGTCCAGCACACGTCGTCTGCGCTGCGAATCACGCCGGAACGGAAGTAGAAAGCTCTCAGTGAGATTGTCGCAGATCCAGTAAATCGTTTTATTTGCTGGAATCAAAAGTTTAATAATCATTCTCTTGCATGTATTCCAACTTATAATATTTGTAACCGTAACCTAGTGTCAATCCATCTTACGAATTTCCCATTTTCGGAAACCCAAACTCAATGACTGATGTCATAAACTTCAAATTCCTGACGCGAGACCTGTCGTGAGTTTAACATTATTTACCCAACACAAAAGCGCACAACGCCGCTAAAGAAGCTTTACTTAAAAAAAAAAGTGCGTGGAGTCCCTCCGCGCGGAAGAAGTGAAACTTCGTAATACTACACGCATGCGTTCGAGTGCCACGCATTCACTCTCGTTATTTTATTGAGCTTCTAAATAATATTTTGTTGATTTCTTGTTGTATTATTTTTATAACTTAATTATTACATAAGTTTATCGAGGTTATTCTACACATGGAAATTGAGCGAAGGCTGGTCACACCGAAGAGTCGAATGCATGACTGTTTGCACGCCATCTTGCGTACCTAGTAGAACCGTAGTCACAAATCTTGTAATACTGCCATCTCTTGGTGAGTTTTAGAAATGGTAGCGTTAAACTTGTTGGAAGTCGCATAAGAAGTTTCACTTAAAAAAAAAAAAAAAACTGTTGTTCCATACATTTGACCGTGTAGGTATTGCACTTTTGTAGGAAACAGTCAGTTGTTTTTTAATAAACTATGAAAAATTCAGAGGAGCTCGTGGCTCAATATTAACAGCCGCATGGGTCGATCTTTAAGGTTAAGCCGTGCTTGCCGAGATTGGTCGTGGATAGGTGACCATCATTACACACCGAGTTTTCTCCGTGCCTCGGAAAGCACGTAAAGCCGATGATCCCGGCTGTCTTTTGTAGATTTTGACAGTCGTTACGAGTAGTCAGAAACCGAAAGTCTGACATCCAGTCTTACCAAGGGGTATCGTATTACCCAGTCACTGGGTTTCGGTCAGATAGGCAGTCGCTTAAAAAATACTTATAATACTCAGCTGCATTCGGTTAGACTGGAAGCCGACCCTAAGATAGTTTGGGAAAAGGCTAGGCAGATGATGATGAACCGATGAAAAATTTCTATGGGAGTTCATATCAGTATGCTGTACTGAAAACTTGGTAATAGTTTTCGCATAGGTATCGCACACGCACATCGGTTGCGAGTACTACGCGCCTAAACTTTCTGAAGAGTCTCACCAGTAAGGTATGTCCTTCTAGGGCGTCCCTTCCCGGCGTTGCCACTCGCATCTGTCTTGTAAACAGGGACTCTAACTGTAACCGTAACAAGTGTTTTAACACTGTTTTTTAAAACAGTTTTAACAGAAAAACACTTTTAAATGTAACAGATACAATAATGTTTACGAATCAAACTTTAACCTTAAATATGTGTTAAATGTTGAACTGAAATAATCAATTTTAGCTTTAGTACGCTGCGTTTACCTGTTACACTAAATTAACACTGTTCACATTGTTTTATATCTGTTACAGATTATGTTACGGTTGAAAACACATTTAAAAGTGTTACATATTTGATTCTGTTACCAATTCAACATGTAACACTTTTAATTCTGTAACCTTTTTGAAGGTGTTTTTAAGTCCCTGTTTTTAAATACCTCTTGTTAGTCGCCTTTCACTCATATATGCAACTCACTGTTAGGATAATCTTCGAAGTCTTTCAAAGCATCCAGAAGGCGTTCACCATGTTCATCACCATAGAACATGTCTGCGTGGTCTATGATGGAGTTCACCTCAGGAGACAGGAACTGCTTCCGATCTAGCAGCATGTGGAACATCATTGAGGAGCGGGCTGGGGAGAAGAAACGTATGTGTGAAAGTATGTGCTAACCCCTCTACAGTACCGCCGAGTACGCCAGGGGGGGTAACTACTTAAAACGCTGCCTGTACATGCATATTAAAATAAAATAAACAAATCGTGGGTAAGGCGAAAATGTTTTCTTTTCTCGCTCACATTTAAAAGCTAGCGCCGAGGTTGTTCCGTGGACGGGTGACCTTAATTACATACCAAGTTACCTCCGTGCCTCGGAAAGCACGTTAAGCCGTTGGTCCCAGGTGTCCTTTGTAGATCTTTGACAGTCGTTACGAGTAGTCAGAAGCCAAAAGTCTGACATCCAGTCTTACTAAGGGGTATCGTATTAGGTCGTCAGTTTTCAACCAATCACCGGCGCGCGCGCATAATGAAACTACGTATTACAGCCACAAATAATGAATGTAAAAGCCAAAAGGCTTAACGAAGCCGAAAGGCACTTGTTCTCGCCGTGATTGCGTTTTTTTTTTCTTTTAGATCATACCTGGATGCCGTCTCATCATCATTCTCTTGCCCTTGTCCCAATATATTTGTGGTCGTCGCTGCATGTCTTCTTCTTCCATACTTCTCTATTGCTTGTCATCTCATGAGACACCTCCTTTCTTGCCATATCATCCTTCACACAGTCCATCCATCGTTTCTTTGGTCTTCCTCTACTCCTATAACCATCCACATTCATACTCAAAACTTTCCTCACAACGTTTTCCTCATTCCTCCGCATCACATGCCCATACCACGACAGCCGATTACCACACATCTTTTCAGTCACCGGCGCCACTTTCAGACTGCCCCTTATGTACTCATTTCTTATTTTATCCATTCGCGTAACACCACACATCCCCCTTAGCATTCTCATCTCAGCTACATGCAAATGCCTTTCATTCATCCCTTTTGTGGCCCAACATTCTGATCCATACAAGACAGTCTATTACTTTGATATTGGGGGTCAAAGTTCGAAATTTTTCATGAGGTTTTCTTTTCTTAGTATTAAATAACCTTTCTCGTATTTGGGTTGTGGATGGCAGATAGGCTGTCGCTCCATGTAAAATACTGGTATCCAGCTGCATCCGGTTAGACTAGAAGCCGACCCAACATAGTTGGCACAAGGATAGGCAGATGATGGTCACACATCCAAGGAGCAACCTCAGAAAGTGTGGCTTAATCTTCGGCTGAAGGTCGCGGAAGTCCGTTGGATGCGGGAGACACAAGACTGGTTGAAGTACCGATGCTCCGGGGAAACCTTTGTCCAACAGTGTACGACAGCACATCACGCCACCCAAAACTGTCAAACTTTCCCAATCAACCTTGAATCTAATCTATTATTATAAACCTGAAGAGTTTGTTTGTTTTCTTGAACGCGCTAATCTCAGGAACTACTGATCCGATTTGAAAAAACGAAGTTGCGCTGGACAGCTAGTCATAGTTAATATTATAAATGCGAAAGTAAGTTTGTTTGTTACCTTTTCTCGACTAAACGGCTGATCGGATCTTAATGAAATTTGGCAAGAAGATAGATTTCAACCTGAGGAAGGACATCCTAACTAATATTATAAATGCGAAAGTAAGTTTGTTTGGTACCTTTTCACGATTAAACGGCTGATCGGATAGCAAGAAGATAGATTTCAACCTGAGGAAGGATATAGGCTAGATAGCCCATTTATCGAGGAAGGCTATAGGCTATATATCTTCACGCTACGACCAATAGGAGCGGAGCAACAATAAAAAATGTTGCGAAAACGGGGAAAATGTGGCGCAGACAAAGTTGCGCGGGACAGCTAGTATCTAATAAAGATTTTTGAAGCGATGTCCTGGCGTCTGTACGTCTGTCGGATGAAAGATGATCGACTTACTCTGTAATATTTCTATATATTGATCTGCTCTTGGCGGCACTCTGAACAGCCTCATAATGACAGTCTGTAGCGGCTCATTGATCCACTTGAGTTGGCCGTTGCCCCACCTGCTGTGATAATATAACTTACGGTAATATTATCAGAATATTCCCACTGCACTAGAATTGCATGGTTGGCGCAGTAGCTGAGCGATTCGCTGCTGTGCTCGCGAGTTCGATCCCCACACGAATCAATATTTGTTTGACCTACAGGCAGTTGTTCCGGGTCTGGCTGTTTGTTTATGTGAGATTATATGTTTGTAAACGCACCCACGATACAGGAGGAATTCCTAGAGTAAGGAAATGTTTCTGTTTTTTAAACAAAAAAAAAGAACAAAAATTGTTATGATTTTATGTTAATACATAAATGAAACGATACATACTAATTGTAAATCATCTCCATTTGATGCAGAGCGTCTAGCACCTGATCGTTGTCCTTCACAGCAACCAGTCTGCATATCTCTATGAAGAAGACCATCAGGTATCCTTCATCCAGTTTCTCCATAAGGTCCAGGGAACGTTGCTTTGGCGATGGGGTTGACGGCGTCTGAACCGTGATTTCTGCGAAGGAATTTGTTAGTTAGCATTAGTAGCATTCACATTGCAGAGGATCTGTCACCCAGGAGTGGGAATATCACGGACTGTGTATGCTACTGGCAATAATAGATTGATTAGGACTGTTTGCAGACCACCAGCCAGTCTGTGGAATTCACTGCCGGCTTCTTTGTTCCCTGATCATGATAGCCTGGTTCTTTTTAAAGTTCAAGTGAGTCGGTTTCTTCTAGGCAAGCGTGCTGCACCCTAGGCCGCACCATCGCTTCCAATCTGGTGAAAAGCAGCCAAACGCAAGCCTATTCAGTGTATAAAAAAACACAATAAAGTATTTACTAGACACAAGTGGTGGGTGCGCGTTTTATGGGACTGTCTTATATAGCTAGTATGAAGTTTATTATTCTGATAGATTGTTATTTTCATCGACCACTTTAAACATGAAATAAGAGGAGGAAGGTGCAGACTTTAGATAAAATTAAATGATACAAACTTCCATACAGCACATCTCCAGCAGTAGTCGCCTTCGTTTTCTTATTAGGATCCTCCGGTATGGTCTTCGGAAGAGTCACAGAAAGAAATCCATGCTCATCTTCACTGAACAGCTGTACCGTATTCGCTGTTCCAGTTGACGACCTAAGGTTTTTAGCCATTCTGGGAGTAGTAGGCACTGTAGACCTCCCACTACGTTGAGACGTTATAGTGTGGTCTTCGGAGACCTTCTTCAATCTTTTCTGGACGCGTGTATAAGGAGCGATCTCTTCCAGCCAGATCTTCGCTTTCACATCCTTTGTTGGGGATGGAGTCGTAAGTCGTGGAGTGGTATTCGAACTTAGACCACGGTTGGAATTATAAGCTTTTAGTTCTTGAAGATTTTTGTGTTGGAAATCGACTGCGACTTGTTCTTTATAGAGAACCTGTATTCTTTTAGACGTTGGTCTAGTAGAACGTGGTGAATCCGAATAAATTGCTACATAACGACCTGGACCGTTCATTGAAAGTAAGCTTCGAGGCATCATCGGACCAGGATATATCGAATGCCTTGGATTTAAGAGGAATCCAGGATAGGGGAGGCCTGATCTGAGCTCTGGATTATTAATCATGTCCAGCTCAATGGGATCTGGGGATGGAGGCTGAGTTATAGGTAATGGAGGAGCACGGGAACTTGGGAAAATATGAGGAAGACCTAAATGAGGGTTATAAGAGTCGTTTTGTGGAGATGGAAGAAATTTAGTTCTGGTTCTCAGGAAATCCTTAATGGTGTTGTGAGAAACAAACTTTTTATCTCTTCTTCTATCATTTTCGTGGTTGTCTACTACCAACACAGATTTTTCTTTTTGTCCATGCTCCAGATCTCTCATTAAGTAGTCCACTTGTAGCAGATTTTGGTGAAGTTTATGTACTAGCAAGGATTCGTTGAATGTTGCTGTAAGTTGAAGAGCAAAAATTATCTTTAATTTAATTTTACAAGTTGTAAACGGAGTAAGGAAGTCGTCAACCAAGCATTGTGTACATGATTGCTGGAAAATAAGCTTCTTCGCCCTTTGTGTTCCAGGGTCGCGGTATCTCTTTCGAACAACCGGCAGCCCTGGCAGGCATCGGCCCTCTCGGGCCCCTTCCGGTTTGCTGACATCTCCTTGAGGCGCGCGTGGAACACGTACGCGCCGTCGACACGGCCTGTCGTCATAAGACGGACGGACGGTGAGCTAGCCCATTACTCACCGTCCACAAGCGTTATACGATACCCTTTGGTGAGACTTGTTGTCAGACATTCGGGCCACTTACTACCTATAATAACTGTCAAAGATCAACAAATGACAGTGTTTTGCGAGGCAAGGAGGAAACTCGGTATGTAAGGGTGGTCACCCATCCACGGGCCAACCCAAGCACGGTTTAACCCGATTATTAAGATCGACCCGAGCGGCTGTTATTATTATTAGCCACGATAACCTTTACATAAACAACGACTACTTCTCTAAATAAATACTTAAATTTTAAGCCTGATAACTAATAAATTTTATAAATAACTTGTAAAATACAATAGGGGATGATCACATTTTTGTTTGTTTGTCCGTCGGGTAGATTATTGAAAAGTATAGGACACGTATTTTTTATTTTTTCACGTGGTCATAAAATTACGGAGATATATTGAGTTGAAATGGCGCATGACGTCACGTGTAGGTAATTTTTATACCTACTTGTGACGTAGTGAGCCCCCACTCTCCAACTTTAATGAGTTTTAACGAAGTAATTTTTTGATTATTTGATAAAACAAAAAATACGTGTCTAATATTTTTGTATTACCGGTCTGACGGACAAAATAGAATTTCGTTTTCTTTACCCAGTCTTCACCCCTATTGTTAGTTGCTTTGAAAACAATAAATAATTGAGTCATTGACTTGGCAAATTGGTGACAACACTTAGAAGACACAGGTGGCTATTGCTGTACTTAAAAAAATCTATGGTGAATGGTGTTTGTACTCAAACTCAATCAAAGCATTTATTTCAATTAAAGCATTGCAGTACTTTTGAATGTCAAAAAAAAAAAAACGAAGCAACAGTCTAGTCACAAGGCTAACTTGTGATAGCACTGTAGTTGCCCATTCCAAAGCGTAGATCTCTATGGAGAAGAATGGGCAAGAAACTCCATGGAAACTCTTGTAAATCAAAATATTGTTACTATTATTAGAATATTGTATCTATTTGGCAATAATAATAAAAAAAAAACATACCACTGTTAATTTCTTCGCTATTGAGTAAATCATAGTATGAACAAATACTTATTAAAAAGAGTAGCATAGTGTTTTGTTATTCTACCGCCATGTATGTCTGTCGACATTTTCTAATGGCATCCATCTTTATCTTTCTGTATGTCCTCTTGAAGCCACTGCATGTTCAAGTCTAAATATAAAATCGCAGACTAGACAGGTAGGTACTTATGAAAGAGTGCCGTGTACATAACAATTTAAAAAAAAAATGCAAAGATTAAAAAATTGGTTTAGTTTAAATTAATAAAAAAAAAACGTGAAAAAATAACTGTAGTTAACAGTAGTGACTTATGAGCAATAAAAAGTAATAGAAATATTTTTATTGGATTAGAAATAAAACATTTGACGAATGCACCTATAAAAAGCTTTAGGATTCTATAAAAATGTTGGCATTTTTAAATAATGAAAGTGTGTAGGTACTATTTATTTTGAGAAAGTACACCATTTCAATAACAATTTATTGAATATCATTAACACTGGAAACGGGATATTTACCATGTTTAGGTACTATTTGTTTGAGTTCCCGATACTTCGTCGCTGTTGCAACTGAAGTTATTGCGGGTGGGTGTTTATGCGCAGACAGGTGTACTCTCTTCCTTGTTCTTTTTTTTTCGCTGTACCGAGCGCAAAAAAAAGGAACAGCTACCACTGTCACTCACAACTCGATTCTGTCGGGAGGACGATGTCAAATATACAAATCTTGTGAATGAAGATAAACAAGTCTTAGAAAGTTTTAGTAACGACTTAGTAGAAAGTGACGATAGTCATCCACACAAATAATTGTACATAACAGGTCACAACAAAACAAGTCAAAAAAAAACGGGCCAAGTGCGAGTCTTACTCGCACACAGGGTTCCATAGCCTCAAACAATATAATAACAATATTTTGAACGGTCTTTAATTAGTAATCTTCCACTCGACCGCAAAAATAAAATTGTTTTTCATAATAAGTTAATGAAAAACAAAGTTACTGTTGCAGTTTGGGGGAAAAGTCCCATATCTCAAAAACTAAATATCTAATCTTATTCAAACCAATTTCGTTGAAAGTTTTTTTTACGTCCTATATCCCAAAATTTTTTCAGAATTTTTCTCCTCTTAGTTTAGAAATTAGAGGGGGGGGGGGACACGTTTTACCACTTTGGAACTATCTATCTTTCAAACGATTTACTTTGAAAAAAATTGGTTTTAGAAACCTCAATGTCATTTTTAAAGACCTATCTTTAGACACCACGCACGTATAGGTTTGTTTTTTTTTCAGATCCATGTGGGGGGGGGGGACCCTAAATCTATAAATATTTTTTTTTTTTTGTACTAAAATCGACAGACAGATATGACAAATCTATAAGGGTTCCGTTTTTTGCCATTCGGCTACGGAACCCTAAAAAGGGCTACAAGAACTGATACAACATGTAAATGTATACTGAAGAGAAGAGGCTGCCTCTGCCAATTCAAAATTTGATGTTTAAGAAACTTGCTAAAACTAGATGTGCAGCCACAAAAAGGTCGATAATACAATTTCGAATGTCTCCTACCGTTTTGGAGACGCTGCTGACGATACGACGGCTGGTTCTAGAGTTTTTATTTAAACCTAGTCATCAACGCCTCCGAAAACCACGAAAACGGTATTACGGTAAACGATACGACTATATTTTTAGATTTTTTAACATCAGTCCCCCGAAAACGCCGAAAAAAATACACAATCAGATGTTTCATTATTATTTACTAGCTGTCCCCGGCATGCATTGCAATGCACTTTTAACCTACCCTACATACCCTACCTACCCTACCCTACCCTACCCTAAACCTTCCCTGGACTACGACAAACATTTTAAAACCAAAATCAGTTAATTAATCGGCCCAGCCGTTCTCGAGTTTTAGCGAGACTAACGAACAACAGTTGATTTTTATAAATATACATAGATAGATGTTTTGTGTTTGTGTAGATTACAATCTATGCAAATAAAATGCGTGGTGACAACGAAAAGTGGCATTGATTTTTATTTATATAGGTTTATTTATTAGGTACACAAACAGCAATACGTACTATGAATTACTGGAAACAATAAAATTAAAATAAAAGCGCTATGTATGCCTATACGCAGTATTCACCATAGTGACAACAACATAAAAATCTAGAATAATAAATCATACAATTTGAATAAAATATAAATTTTACTTGAAACTAAAATAATTATTGCTCAATAGGCTAGGTGGATGAGAACACAACAGGTTTATTCTGGATAATTTAGGGCCTAATAATATCAAAGCTTTAAAAAAAAAACTCCTAACATTATTGCAAAATTCAATCATGGTAGGATTTTACCTTCCAATGCTGGTAACTTTCAGTTGAAATTTTTTTGACACGCCTAGCTGATACTCTTCGGCTATTTTTACGAAAATCGTGTGATTTCTTGTGTTATTTTCTAAAAACTAAGTGAAATATTGTGTGTTACGAACTGTTATATCTTCTTGATATTGTGTCAAGTGAATTAAAGTGAGGAATCGTTGCTAATAGTGAGGTAAAAGTAGCTATATTATGTTGTCAATGTATAAACCTACCAATTTGAGTAAACCTATTTATCAAAGTAAATCATTATCTATTCAGCACATTCAAATTCCGTCGAATAATACCGTTGTATTTGTTAAAGTTTATTTATTTATTTATAGCCCAAAAACCAATCTAACAACGAAAATAAACAAGAATTCGTTCAAAACCTTTCTTGAATCTCATGTTTGATTCCTAATTTCGTCAAAAAAAGTTTTTGAAAGGTAAGAAAATCCATAGTTTTGAAGTGAGTCATTCTTTGTTACTTGAGATATTGAAAGTACACAAATACGTACTGCTTATACTGTTATCATGTTATATCCGTTATTCGAGTACTTTAAATACATATTGCGTGGTATATACTATCGTATTTCGTGGAAACTTTTACTTGTTGTAGTCAAAAATTACGAAAGGGCTGGCTTGACGGATTCTTTTGCGAAATCTTGAAGAGTCGACATTGATTTGTGAAACAAACTTGTCAGCAAGAACTTTAAAAGTTTAAAAGTTCAAAACATGAGTAACCTTATAATTTCCAATTCTTAAATCTCCCACTTTCACCCAGCAATTAGATGCTTTTTGGTGTACTCATTTCTGAGTGAATCATGTTAATTGGCCTAGAAATGGGTGTATATTATTTATGCAGTATTAGAAAACTAGATTGTGCCCATGGCTGTACCTGCATATTGAAATAAAACAGTGGTTCCTAACTTTTTTCTTATCTTCATGTTCACACAGGTGTAGAACAGCTCACAAGAGAAACAATACATTAAAATAACATCCTCAAACCTTCCTATCCCAGCAACCATGGCTACAATGACGGACCAGTACGGCACCACGGGGACCCTGACACTGAAGTGGGACCCTCGCAACCTGGAGATCCGCACCATGTCCGTTGAGAGGACCTTGGAGCCCCTCGTGCTGCAAGTCACCACGCTTGTGAACAGCAAGGATCGGGACGCTAAGAAGAAGCGACGTGAGTTTTTACTATTTTCTACTCTTTTAATGTATTTGGATTGGTGAATCCTCATGGTGCCAACAACGACCAATCAAGCCATACAAAACCAGTTTATGCGGATCTATGGGTGCATAGTAGTAAACATTTAAACTCACATACACAAACAACCAGACATGGAACAAGTACCTGTAGGCAATACAATTATTTAAAAAAAAAAATATTTAAAAATAATACATACAATTAAATAAAAGAAGTGTCTGTTTGTAATATTAAAATAACGGCTTTTTACTACATGCTCATGAATGTATGTACGGTACATATATACCAAAATAACATTTTTTTACAATTTTTGTCTGTCTGTCGGCCTGTTTTTTTGTTCCGGCTTACCTCTGAAATGGCTGGACCGATTTTGGCTGGACTTTCACTGACAGATAGCTGATCTAATAAGGAGTAACTAAGGCTACTTCTATTCTAGAAAAATTCTAATTCCACGCGGACCAAGTCGCGGGCACAGCTAGTTATATTAGTTATATATTAATAAAACACTGGTTTATGAGTATTGTTAAGAGGGCAATTACAATTTTTCTTGTATTTATATTGAGAGGCCATAAAAAATATGCCCAAGAAAGTTTGATTATTCCTCTAGGGAGCCTTATAAATAAATATTTCAATTTGTGTACATACATTAGTAAAAACCTTAACAACACTCAAATACAAGAAAATTTGTAATAGCCCTCTTAAATAAGCAATACAGATCAAATGGGTGCCCATTTGGGAAACTCCTTTATACATAACGCATAACGATACTTTGTGGCAACCAGCAACCCTAGCAATGATAAAGAGTAACCATGGAGTCTGCACCCGAACCGTGCACCTTTTGACGACGTTTTATAAGTGCCCATGTAGGCCTATGAAAAAAATAAAATAATTTGATTTTGATTTTTGAGCACCAATCACTACTGTAACACAGGAGTAGGAACAATGCAATGCTGCTCGGCGACATGGTACAAACACCTTAATCCTTCTATTTCAGCGGGCAAGTCCAAGAGAGCCAGCGCTCTAGTAGCGACCGTGGAGAGAGCTACGGAGATCTTCATCGAGAGGGGACAGACGATCGCGTACGAAAACCCCGAGATCACTCAGCAGATGCTGACGGCAGTGGAGGAGGTGCGCAAGGCTGGTAAGTAGCTGAGACAATATTTAACATCACGCCTTGCCATGCCTTGAAAGGGTGGTAGGAAGAGGTAGGAAGAGGTGTACAGTACACCCATATTTTGCCAGCTGGGCCCAAATCCCAGTAATAAATAGAAGAGTGATTGACGGTTTTGGGGTTTTTGTAGGTGTTATTTTTCAGTATGTAATCTCTTACCGCAGGCGCAGCCATGAGCCTGGCGGCGCGCGAGTTCTCGGAGGAGCCGTGCGCGTCGCAGGTGCGCTCCAGCATGGTGCGCGCGGCGCGGGCGCTACTGTCCGCCGTCACGCGACTGCTCATCCTCGC
Source organism: Cerastis leucographa (assembly GCA_963082945.1). Taxonomy (NCBI): domain Eukaryota; kingdom Metazoa; phylum Arthropoda; class Insecta; order Lepidoptera; family Noctuidae; genus Cerastis; species Cerastis leucographa. The sequence continues at coordinate 1,722,030 of OY720376.1, forward strand.
TGACTGCGTCGATGTGCATCTGCTGCTGAACAAGTTGAACACTGTGAGTATTGCATACATCCAATACCCACGCTGGTGGTGACGGGTGTGTCGGGTCATTTAATTCCCTTCAAAATGGTTGAGTTGAATGATGGCTGATACATGCGTCATGTTCGTGAACGGGCGCTGTCAGTTGTGACTGTTTGAGCTGCCACGGTTTACTTTGATTACTTTATTTTTTAATTACTGATTTAATCTTTTACTCTGGACGCTCTTAACTTGCCCGTATTTCTACATTGTTCTCACATATTTGTAATGCTTAACATAAATGATGTAACCAAGATTTTGTAACATATTTTGATTTAAAGAGTGTCCATAGAGTTTCTTGAATTCATTCTTCTCCATAGAGATCTACGCTTAAGAATGGGCACCTACAGTACTTTCACAAGTTATTATGTCTTGTGACTGGAAGTGTAGCTTCGCGTTGTTTTTTTTTGTTTTTTTGACTTTCAAAAGTGCCTGTAATGGTCTAATTGAAATAAATGCTTTGAGTTTGACTACGCTAAAACGGTAACCACGTATTCAGTTGAGTACATCATTTTGACCCACCCCACATAGATACTTTTTGTCGGTGATTAAAAAAAAAACAGCTGTTTCCTTCAAAACTGCAAAACGCAACATGGTTCAAACGCTAAACAGCAGTTTTTTTCCACTCTACCTACACGAACGGTTCTAGCGGCGATTGCAGGCGCGATAGCCCGCAATAAATAATCAATTATACACCAACGTTATTTTTTTATTTTTGTGTAGCATTAAGATATAAATAAGGCAAAGTTACTTGAGTAAAAGCCATTACTTATTTACAAACGAAAGTTAGAATTCTTAGCTTTGCTTTCTTTGATGGTTCCTACTTCGTCTAAATTCTTGTCTATTGCATAAGTATTTTTTTCGTTTTAAAAACTCTTGCCTCACTCTGTGTATTTCTCTAGTATCGTGGGTGCGTTTACAAACATTTAAACTTACATACACAAATAGCCAGACCCGGAACAACTATCTGTAGGCCGTACAAATATTTGTTCCGTGCGGGAATCGAATTTGCGACATGCAGCGCAGCAGTAGATCTCTCAGGCACTGCGCCAACCAAATCGTCAAATGCAGACTCAATTAATTACTTTAACTTGACTGTAGATATGGGTGTATAACTTAGTAATTTCCTCTCCGCAGGTCGAGAACGACTTAGACAAGCTTAAATCCGCCTCCTCTCAATCGGAACTCATGGAGTCTGCGCGTCAGTTCGGTCGCTCAGCGTCAGAGCTGGCCGCTCAGGCCGCCAAGCGTCAGCGCGAGCTAAAGGAGCCGAGGATGAAGGATGAACTGGCAGCCGCTAGAGCTGTGCTCAAGAAACATTCCACTATGCTGCTCACCGCTTCTAAGGTAAGTTCATGTAGATTTCCCATCGAAACAGGTCTATCTATGGAAGAGATTAACCTTCTGAACGCCAAAGCATAAACGTACGCGCGTGCCCTCCGCGCCAAGGCACAAATTCACCGTAAATACTTGCAATAAGAAAATGGGATTTCAAAAATATTATTAACTTATTTCTTGATAATACATTTAATATTTAAGATATATAGATCACATTTTAAAGATATATAAATAAACACACACAAAAGTAATGATTTAAATGACTTATTTCGTGTTATAGCGCACCACATTTTTTGTCACATATTTGTGTCGTTGGCGTACAGGGCACGCGCTTGCTTGTCACGTATAGGCGACAATGGCGTTTAAAAGGTTAACAACTAACTATCTTGGGGTCGGCTTCCAGTCTAACCGGCTGCAGCTGAAAACCAGTATTTTACATAGAGCGACTGCCTATCTATGGCTTTCAAGGTTATTCCATGAGGTCTCCGGTCCTTAAGAGAGATCAACAACTATGTCGTGGTCGGTGTCCAATCTAACCGGATGCAGCTGAATACCAGTATTTTCGTCATCTTCCGTAATTTTATGAGAGAAGAAGGAATAACTTGTGCTGTGACATCTTGAAAGAGTAGAATTGAACAAGAAAACGACCCCAAGTGACATGGTGTCGGGTCATTTAGTTCCCTTCAAAATGGTTGAGTTGAATGATGGCTGATCCATGCGTCATGTTCGTGAACGGGCGCTGTCAGTTGTGCCTGGTCGTCTCTTAGCTGCCCCGGCTCATTTCGAACTAATTATTTCATCTTTTAATTGTTTCTTTTTTGTTTTTTCTATGGTCACTTTTAACGTGCACGTCTTGCTACATCGTTCTCGTATAATGTACCATCTCTAAATGAATGATGTGACCAAGGTTTTGTAACAAAGTCAAAGTCAAAGCATTTATTTCAATTAGACCATTACAGGCACTTTTGAAAGTCAACAAAACAAAATAAAACGCGAAGCTACAGACCCAGTCACAAGGCATAATAACTTGTGAAAGTACTGTAGTTGCCCATTCCGTAGCGTAGATCTCTATGGAGAAGAACGGGCAAGAAACTCCATGGACACTCTTTTAAATCAAAATATGTTACGAAATCTTGGTTACATCATTCATGTTAAGAATTACAAATATGTGAGAACAATGTAGAAATACGGGCAAGTTAAGAGCGTCCAGAGTAAAAGATCAAATCAGTAATAAAAAAATAAAGTAATTAAAATAAACCGTAGCAGCTAAGAGATGACCAGTCACAACTGACAGCGCCCGTTCACGAACATGACGCATGTATCAGCCATCATTCAACTCAACCATTTTGAAGGGAACTAAACGACCCGACACACCCGCCACCATCAGCGTGACATTTAAGTGAGCATGACATTCACTCAACAACCAGGGTAATTTCGCGTCAATGAAAGATTTAGGTACTCATTAAATAGTGGCTTTACAGTACATGGTACTCACACATGTGCTATGAAATTATATAATACTAAGAGATTGAATCTATACAATGCAAATATATTTTTACAATCTTCTGCAGCTTTCACAATAACTTCACTTTCTAGTTCTGATGATTCCGAATGCCCCTATGGTTGTGGAGCAGGACCAGCATTGAGCCAAGCATTTTTATCATCAATATAATCCCCCAACTTATAATATGCTTGCCTACATAGTGTGCGTTTTATGCAAGATTTAAATTTCGTTTCATTCAGTTGTAGAATGTGGGGAGGTATTTTATTGTAACATTTTAAACAGTACCCCATGAAAGATGAGTCTACTTTAGCTAACCTGAAACCTGGCTGAACTAGTTGGTCTCTGTTTCTAGTATTATAGTGGTGCCGGTCACCTCTTTTACTAAATAAATGCAGATTTTTTCTAACGTACATGATGTTTTCATAGATGTATTGACAAGGTACCGTCATGATGTTAATTTCCTTGAACAGTTCTCTTAGAGAATCGCGCCTACGTAGATTATATATGGCTCTGATAGCTCTTTTCTGCAGAATAAATATAGACTCGATGTCTGCAGCCCGTCCCCATAGTAAAATACCATATGACATAATACTATGAAAATAACTAAAATACACTATCCTCGCGGTATCTACATCTGTAAATTGACGGATTTTTCTGACAGCATATGCTGCTGAACTTAGCCGTCCTGCAAGAGATGTTAAATGAGGACCCCATTGTAGCCTTGAGTCGAGCGTGATCCCCAAGAAAACAGTTTCATCGACAAATTCAAGTTCCTCTTGATTCAATACTATGTCACAGTCACTGCTTTTGACATTTGGTAGAGAAAATCTTATGCACTTAGTTTTTTTCCCATTTAATACTAAATTATTTGCGGTAAACCATTTATGGACCTGCATTAGAGCGTTATTTACATCATCAAGGTTTGTGGCACGTCTGTTTATCTTAAATATTAACGAAGTATCGTCCGCAAACAACACCATTTGTGGTTGGTTTTTAAATAAATGGGGAAGATCATTAATATATACTAAAAAGAGGAAAGGACCCAATATCGAACCTTGTGGTACACCCATTTTTACTTTCTGAGCCATTGAATTTACACCATTTACCTGTACTTGCTGCTGTCTATCATTTAAATACGATTTTACTAAACTGAGCGCAAGTTTACCTAAGCCGTAATGCTCAAGTTTCAAGAGCAAGGTTTGGTGATTTACGCAATCAAATGCCTTCGAGAGGTCACAGAAGATTCCTATGGCATCTTGTGCCTCTTCCCACGCAGTATATATGTGTTTTAATAAAGTGACACCGGCGTCAGTTGTACAACGTCCCTTGGTGAAACCATACTGTTTCTCGTGTAAGATTTTGTTGGTGTTAAAGTGGGTGAGCATTTGATTAAGCATCACCTTTTCAAACACCTTGCTGAAAACCGGCAGCACGGATACGGGTCTATAATTATTCGTATCTTTACTGTCCCCAGATTTGAAAAGTGGTATTACCTTGCTGTATTTCATAAGGTCTGGGAAGACCCCTTGGTCCACACACAAATTAAAAATTAAAGCCAAGTACGGTGCTATAGTGTCAATAATAGCTTGACACACTTTAATAGACAATCCCCATAGATCTTCTGTTAATTTGATTTTGATTTCCTTAAAAGCTTTAATGACTGCTATGGGGTTTATATGCTTAAATTGAAACTCAACCGGGCATGCTGAAACGTTCGCTTTTAATAAATCAATAGAAAGCAAGGGTGAGGAATTTAAGGTTTCGGTAGTTTTAAGTGGGATATTGGTAAAGAAATCTACAAATTCTTGAGCTACTTCGTTTTTAGAGCTTAGAAGACCACGTGAAGTCTCTAGTCTGATATCATTATTATATTTTTTATTTCTATTGGATTCACTATTGATAATTTTCCAAACCGTCTTTATTTTGTTATCGGCGGACTTAATCTTGTTGCTAATGAATAGGGCTTTGGCTACTTTGCAAGTGTTTTTAAAGATTTTTGAATAGGTTGCAACATATTTATTAAAAGTTTCCGAGTTGATGTAAGGCTTAAGGCCGTACAACTCAAACAATCGCTCCCTACTTATCCTAATACCCTTAGTGGCCCAGTCACTGAACATAAACTTAGGGTAAATAGATTTTGTTTTCATTTTTAATGTATTATTGAACTCTACGTGAACTACCGAAAAGAATTCCTCATAAAATTGATTTGCATTTTCAATTATATGGCCCGGAATGCCTAAATTACTAATTAAGTTATTATTAAATTTATTCAAATTGCTGGGCGTTATTTGTCTAGAGTTTATCTGGATTTTTTGTAATGGTGTGTAGGACTCGAAAACAACGGTTTGCCCACTGTGATCAGAAGGGAGGTAATTTACAATTGATTTATCTAAGTAGTCGCAACAACAAAAAACATTATCAATACATGTAGCAGTATTCGTAGTAATTCGGGTTGGTTCCGAAAACACGTTTAACAAATTAAATGATTTAAAAAGGTGTAATAATCTACTAGTATTAGAATTTTTGTCTAAAATATTAATATTAAAGTCACCACAGATAACCAGAGATTTTTTACCTGTTGCAAGTTTTGCTAAAGCATCTTCCATTACTGACTCAAATAAGGAGTAGTTTTGATAATTTGGGGGTCTGTATACGCACACTATTATATGCTTATCCAGCTCAACACAAGACAGTTCAATATTATGCTCAACCGATAGATCAATAATATCGCTTCGACACTTAAATTTAATACAATTTTTAACTAAGATTAATGAACCCCCACGCATTTTCGATTTTCGGTTAAAGCAACTGCCCACACTGTAATTTTCGTAATTAATTAGCATTTCATAGTCTCTTAACCAGTGTTCAGTGAAACAAACAATTTCAAACTTTGTTTTTTCTAAAAATAATTCAATCTCTAATTGCTTTGAAGAGAAACCTTGAATGTTTTGATGGAATAATTGCAAGGAATTCTGCTTAGCCCCTTTTTTACATTTAGCTATTTGATAGCGAGAAGGTATAGTGCTACTGGTATCTTCTTTTGTCTTATTAACTAGTTTAAATGAACATCCGGAGTGAGCCCCAAGACTCCTGTGCCACCAGATAACAAGCTCCTATCACTAATACACCCTAATTGAGAATTTTCCATGCTCACACATGGAACCTCCTCAGCATAAAAATTGTAAACAGAGAAAAAATCTATATTAGTATGATTACTAATAGTCGCAGTGTTAATAATACAACTAAACTTAGACATACTACTTATGTCTGTGTGAATATTATAAGCTAATAGCCTAGCTATTTTGTGTCTACATCCAATAGGTAGATACACATTACCCCGTGTCGACCTAAGTTTACCTAGAAAAGTGTTAGTGTCCAAATAAATAAGTTAGTCACTATAGTGACCTACTAAAAAGTGCAAATGTTTATTTAACATGTGTATATAATTGTTCTTTCTATCACTTAAATTTTCAAAATATGGAAAAGCACACAATATTATTCTACGACAATTCAACTTTAACAACTCAGTAACACTGTCTGTGATGTCTTCCTTTTTAATTTTTGAACTATTTCCCACAAATATAGTTATATCAGTATTAATATTATAAACATTTCTAGTTACCGATGCCATGATCTGTTTGTATGTTGACCCTGATTAGAGAACAAGATTCTGATTTAAAAGAGTGTCCATGGAGTTTCTCGCCCATTCTTCTCCATAGAGATCTACGCTTTGGAATGGGCAACTACAGTACTTTCACAGTTATTATGTCTTGTGACTGGGACTGTAGCTTCATTTTTATTGTTGTTGGACTATTCAAAAGTGCCTGTAACTGGCCTACTTGAAATAAATGATTTTGATTTGATGGGAAGGGCAGAAAAATGATAATTTCTTCTTCCTATTAGCATGTCGATGGCAATCTAAATTGTGGCCCAGAACTGAACCTCTACGTTGGCGCCCTCTATAGCGTCTATCAGTTACTGTCATGTACAAACAGCAGGACACGCAAGACACGATATTAAGTGCTCGATCGTTTGATGGTGAATTTTTAATGAATGTTTGTTTCGCAGGTGTATGTACGTCACCCGGAACTCGCAGCTGCGAAAGCCAACCGCGACTATGTACTGCGCGCCGTGTGCCAGGCCGTCGACAGTATCTCCGCCGTCGCCAAGGGACAGCCCATACCCGTCGTCGGTGAGCTATGTAACATCACACACCCTCCCCTTCACCTCGAGCTGCAACCACGAAGGCCAAGGGCTATACAACTTGTCGGAGAGGCCTGCCAGGGTTGCGGGACTGTTCGACAGAGATACCGTGTCCCTGGAACACAAAGGGCTAAGAAGGAACATGGATGGGTTTTAGTCAGTACAAGTCTGACACTCCCTTCCGCTCCGCCCAGAGCGGGAGGGGTCATTGGATGATTTCCAATACGTAAAAAAAGGGCTGTACAACTTTCTCGTTGGAACCAGCATCGTTATCGCTAAAGTTGTTCAGTTTTTGGTCTATAGTCTACACGGTGTAAATCACCTCATCACGAAGCCGTCAACCAAGCATTCTGTACATGAAACTAAGTAACTTTACGCCAAAATTATTGCTGGGAAACGACTTTTTTTTGGGGGGTGTAAAATCATGTTTTGTGGTAGAACTCAATGTAACGCACTCAAAACATTGTGTTGATGGACGGATTGAATAGTACGGGGGTCGTGGAGGTGTTTAAAGTAAAAATCTTACACTAAAAACTTGTATTTAAAAAAAATACTCGTTCAAAAGTTGGAACTTTGACCCCTAATATCTCCGTAACTAGAAGTTTCCCAGGTATGGTGTAGAACAAAAAAATGATCGCAAGGACAGGGAGAACCAGTGCCTTTCGGCTTCGTTAAGAGGTGTTTTACACCCTTTATAGCACATCCGTTTAGGTACTCTAAGTTTTTTTTTTTTAAACGTTTCCCCGCACTAGGAATTTCTCCTATATCGTTATCGTGAATTCGTTTACAAACATTTAAACTCACATACACAAACAGACCTGGAACAACTATCTGTAGACCATACAAATATTTGTTCCGTGCGGGGATCGAACCCGCGACACGCAGCGCAACAATCAATCGCTCAGCCATTGCGCCAACCGTGTCGTCAAAAGTGGTATATGATCACACCTATCTAGTTCACGCTGTATTAAGCATACCCATAATAGGGGATCGGACTGGGTAAAGAAAACGACATTCTATTTTGTCCGTCAGACAGGTAATACAAAAATAATAGACACGTATTTTTTGTTTTACAAAAATATCAAAAAATTACTTAGTTCGAACTCATTAAAGTTGGAGAGTGGGGGCTTACTACGTCACAAGTAGGTATAAAACTTACCTACATGTGACGTCATGCGCCATTTCAACTCAATATATCTCCGTAATTTTAAGACCACGTGAAAAAAGAAAAAATACGTGTCCAATACTTTTCAATAAACTACAAGACGGACAAAGAAAAAAAAAATAGGATTATCCCCTATTCGCCAATTTATTAAGAAAGCAGGGCTACCTCAACAGAACGACGACGCTGGGGAATGTGTATTGTGGAGAAATTAACTTTGTCCTACCCCCTCCCTAAAAACGCAGCCAAGGTTACCTCTGCGCTGCTATCGACGCTAGAACTGCCGATGTGTTGGGTGGTTTTTTTAGGGTTCCGTACCCAAAGGGTCAAACGGGACCCTATTACTGAGACTTCGCTGTCCGTCCGTCTGCCACCAGGCTGTATCTCATTAAGCATGATAGTTAGCCAGTTGAAATTTCTACAGATTATGTATTTCTGTTGCCGTTATATAATACTAAAAACAGAATAAAATGAATATTTAAGGGGGCTCCCACACAAAAAAGGATTTTTTTTTGCTCGTTTTTATAAGTAATGGTACGGAACCCTTCGTGCGCGATTCCGACTCGCACTTGGCCGGTTTTTTTTGTTTTTAATAATTTGGACATTTTCTTGTAACTGGGAGCGAAAATCTTAACATCAACTGTGCACAAATCGAGACTCAGGGCCGCTTTTAAGTCAAAGTATTTTATTAGCAAAATTTTATGAATCTCAAAAACGCTGTTGTGTGTGTGTTTTCAAGTGACAGCTGACAGATAGAGGTCATTGACGTTTCAATTCTAACTAGAAACTCATTATACCTCTATATTAACCAGTACTGGGTTGTCAATAATACAAATAATGCAATTTTATTTTTCAGGTGGAAATCGTCCCATAGAAGGCCCAGGAGAATTGGCTCAAGCGCTCGATGATTTTGATGTAAGTGACTTCGCCTGCATGAAGCTGCTTTAACTGTGAAAAATTGATTAAGTTACTGATACTGTTAGCCTGTGTTATAATCCAGGGCCAAGGTCCACCAGCTCCTCCTGCGAGGTCTACAGCGTCGCCTTGTGGCTGTGTCAGGGCTCCTCGTCGTGGTTATTTTGGCCCAAAGCTCGTCAATTGATTTAATAATCACCAATATTTTCTTGAAATCATCAGAATTTTAGATAAAAACATGCCATCGGCATTTCTAGGACAAGATCGTGATTTTGAAGTGAAACTTCTAACGCGTGTTCAACAAGTTTGCGTTAAACGTTATCATGCGCCACCATTACCATTGGGTCACGTTAGGCCCCTCGCCCACGGCGACTTTTTGAAGTGAAACTTCTTATGCGACTTCCAACAAGTTTAACGTTTTCATGAAGGGGGATTTTTTTCTATAACTCTCTAAGAGATGGCAGTATTACATGATTTGTGACTACTTAGTTCTACTAGGTACGCAAGATGGCGTACAAACAGTCATGCATTCGACTCTTCGGTGTGACCAGCCTTCGCTCAATTTCCATGAGTAGAATAACCTCGATAAACTTATGTAATAAAAAGTGTACAACAATAAAACAATAAAATATTATCTAGAAGCTCAATATAATAACGGTTGATGTCAATAGGCTCGCCCCCTATTACATAGGACTTAAACATAACTGGCGAAATGTGGGTGTGCTATTAGGTACCCTTCTGCCTACCCCTTTTGGGATTAAAAGCGTGATGTTATGTTATTGAAGTGAAACTTCTTATGCGACTTCCAACAAGCTTGCGTTACCATGGAGGGGGAATAGAAAGAGACAGCGACAGTGAATGCGTGACACTCGAACGCATGCGTGTTGTATTACGAAGTTTCACTTCTTCCGCGCGGAGGGACTCCACGCACTATTTTTTTTTTAATTTTGTATTTCTATTTCTCACAGGAGCGCATGGTGATGGAACCTCTGGCCTACTCCGAGCTCCGCACTCGACCCTCACTGGAAGAACGACTGGAGTCCATCATCTCTGGCGCCGCCCTCATGGCTGACAGCTCTTGCACCAGGTAGGCATGAGCATATTACGTTCAGCGTATTTGTGGACCTAAGTACATATTTTGGAATGCAGCAAAAAAAATATCTGCTGCCTCTACATTTGGGTCGAATAGGTATTGCAATTTTCTATGGGGCAGCAGATATTTTTTTTGCTCCAAAAAAAATTTACGATGGGAAACATGTTCAGTTTGATGGTCTGTAGCACACCCTTAAGGATGTATATACCCTTTCCGTTACACCCTGTATAGGCTTACCTTTTCTTGTGCCAATCTCCACGGTCCTGTGCCATCCTCATCCAGGTTTTTCCCCCGATGGCAACTATATCGTTTGCCCATTTCGCCGCCGGACAAGACCCACATTTCTTTTGCCCGTTCTTGGAAGACAACACAGTTAGTACTGGGTAATACGATACCCCTTGGTAAGACTGGTTGTCAGACTTTCGCACCACTGACTACCTGTAACGACTGTCAAAGATCTACAAATGACAGCCGGGACCTACGGCAACCAAGGCAAGCGCGGTTTAACCAACACATTGACCCATCATCATCATCATCATCATCAACCTACCGCAGTCCACTGCTGGACATAGGCCTCTTCAATCGCTCGCTACTTAACCCGATTCTCGGCAACTCTCATCCAGTTGCTACCAGCTACCCTGCGAAGATCATCGCTCCACCGAGCCTGAGGGCGTCCCACCTTACGTTTGCCGATTCGCGGTCTCCACTCAAGAACACGTCGACTCCAACGGTCATCGGTTCTACGGCTAATATGGCCGGCCCATTGCCACTTATTCTGTGGGCTATGTCGACTACTCTGGTTCTCTGTCGGATCACCTCGTTCCGGATGCGATCCCTCAAAGAGACTCCAAGCATAGCCCGCTCCATAGCTCGCTGAGTGACCTTGAGTTTATGGACCACGTTTAGGCCCCGTAAGTTTTTCATTACTGGCAGGACGCACTGATTGAAGACCTTAGTCTTTACACATTGACCCGAGCGGCTGTTATTATTTAGCCACGAGCTCCTCAGTTATAAAGATGATAATGAACACAATACTATTACCTCCACAGAGACGAACGTCGCGAGCGCATCGTCGCCGAGTGCAACGCGGTGCGTCAAGCGTTGCAGGACTTGTTACACGAGTACATGGCGAATGTGAGTGTCAAGAGTCAAAGATCTTTATTGTGGGACTGTGGTTACAGAGTTGTTATTGTGTTTGTGATGTGCGGTTGCACTGCTCCGCCATGTTAGGCATATAATTTTTTGAAAAATTTATTTAATTTATATACACCGTGTATATCACCTCATCACGAAGCCGTCAACCAAGCATTCTGTACATGAAACTAAGTAACTTTACGCAAAAATTATTGCTGGGAAACGACTTTTTTTTGGGGGGTGTAAAATCATGTTTTGTGGTAGAACTCAATGTAAAGCACTGAATAGTACGGGGGTCGTGGAGGTGTTTAAAGTAAAAATCTTACATTAAAAACTTGTATTTAAAAAAAAATACTTGTCAAAAAGTTGGATCTTTGACCCCTAATATCTCCGGAACTAGAAATTTCCCAGGTATGGTGTAGAACAAAAAAATGATCGCAATGACAGGGAGAACCAGTGCCTTTCGGCTTCGTTAAGAGGTGTTTTACACCCTTTATATTCAAAACAGACATTTTAATTGAAATGGTAAAACATAATACTTTGCATCAAAACTTAAAAACAGTTTGGCACTCAACTCAACTCATCACGAATCTATCGGACAAAAATATAGTATAGTATTGTATAATATGGTCTATTTACCAAGAAGTCATTTAATTTTTTCTTAAATTCATGAATGTTTTCAATTTCTCTTAATTGCTTAGGAAGCTTATTATAAATGCATAAAGACTTTCCAGTGTTGCACTGTTGTTTACTGAGCGCTCATTTGGCTGTGTCGAGAGGATGAGTGAAAGGCAAGACAGATCTCGAAGTTAAACTACTTATATACTTATACTGTCACTTACGGGGATATCTTCCGTGTTTTCAGGGTTCCGTACCCAAAGGTCAAACGGGACCCTATTACTGAGACTTAGCTGTCCGTCTGTCACCAGGCTGTATCTCATGAACCGTGATAGTTTGCAAGTTGAAATTTCTATCAGCTTGCACGTCGTGACTGCGATAAGCAGGTCACCTCGTGGTACGAACTCGGCATGATGCTGTGCCATGGGACACCCACAGCACAGCGCTGGGCAGCAGTGGTCACCTGTGAATAAATAAGAAAATAAAAACAAACAGTAATTGATGATTTGATTGGACGAGCCGAAAGGAGTGTGTAAGGATGTAATGGTCTGCCTACCCCGTCAGTCTGCCCGGTAGCCAGGTAATCTAGGAGTCAGAGTTCACAGACTGGCGTGCCTGAACACGAGGCCGGTCTGGAGCGAGCGCTGGAGAACATGTGCCGGAAGACCAGGGACCTGAGGAGGCAGCTGAGGAAGGCGGTCGTCGATCATGTTTCTGATAGGTGAGGATACTTTACTTTGTTACTAGTTGTTATCTACAAACTTCGCTCGCTTGAAATTATTATAAAAACTAGCTGTCCCACGCAACTTCGTCCGTGTGGAATATAATTTTTCTAAAATAGTAGTAGCCTACGTAGCTATCTGCCAGTGAAAGTCCCGTCAAAATCAGTCCAGCCGTTCTAAAGATTAGCCGGAACAAACAGACAGACAGACAAAAATAGTTAAAAAAATATAGTTTGCTTCCACTTTAATATCTCTCTGTTGTTTTGCATCCTCGTCAAATTCAAGAAGGTAACTATGCTTATGATTCTCGACCCGAATCAATAATAAAATGGTTAGGTCATTTTTTTTTACTTATTTACGTAAATCGGTAAGTGTGAAACACCCGTGTTTTCAACGCGGCCCGTCTGATCCTCACCCTATATAACCGCTTTCATACGTACAACCAATCTCAAACGTATGTTCGATAATTTATTTTTCCCTAAACCACGTTAAGGGGGTTATTCTGAAATACTGACAAACTTTAACAACCAAAAGAATAAGCGTTTATTAATAATTAAATAAGTACCGTAATTTTAATTGATTATTTATGCCTTTTGTGACAACCTCATGAATTTTAACGAGGATGCAAAACAACACATTGTATAGAAATATGATCTTATAACAATTTTTGTATATTCATAGTTTCCTGGAGACCAACGTGCCTCTCCTGGTGCTGATGGAAGCGGCTCGCAATGGGAATGAAAAGGAGGTCGAGGAGTACGCGCTCGTGTTCACAGAACACGCCAACAAACTTGTAGAGGTACGTACTCAAATCTAATCTAATCAAAATAGTTTATTTCAAGTAGGCCAGTTACAGGCACTTTTGAATAGTCGAACGACAATATAAATAAAGCTACAGTCCCAGTCACAAGACATAATAACTGTGAAAGTACTGTAGTTGCCCATTCCAAAGCGTAGATCTCTATGGAGAAGAATGGGCAAGAAACTCCATGGACACTCTTTTAAATCAGAATCTTGTTACAAAAACCTTGGTTACATCATTCATGTTGAGAAACTACTACTACACTGGTTGTGTCAGAGAGTTTGTGACACGTGCTGGGGACGTGAAGCAGTTGTCTCTCCAGTGTGAGAAAGAGACGGAGCTATAGAGGACGTCTAAGGCCATCTCTTTCCCACTTTGGCATATGATTAAAAAAATACTGCTTTAAGACGTCATGGCCTCCAGGGGTGGCGAACCTTTATGGATCAATTTGCCTTTTTTTTTAAAGAAATATGAAAAGAAGTCATTTACACATTAATTAATTTTTCATCCCATCTATTCGAAAAGGACGACTTGGTTCGCCTTTGAGTGCACCCAAAGGTAGTGTTTTCTTTATGGAACTTTTAGCGGGCAGTAATGAGTTTTTATTCCTCTTTATTTCAAAGATAATTGCAGCGCACTTTTTGAAATATAGAGGAATAATTTTGGAACATCTTAGTGTTCAGCGCCAAAGAAATCGAACGCAAATATTGTTTGAATAAAGACTGGCTGGTACGACGGCCCATAGCCGCGCCGTCAGCTGAATAATTAATTTTTCATAATTGCGAAAATGTCTCAAATGTAAATATAAGTTTTTAGTCGTTTTATTATTAGATAGTATTTAATTTCAATTTAGTTGTTACTCTTTCTTTTACTAAATAATAATATTACAATAAATGATGAGGGGCCTTTTATTTTCTCATATTGGATGATGAAATTAGAGTGTATCACTCTGGCGCAAAATATATTTTTGGCTCGGGCGACGTACTTTGAATCCCTCGCTACGTTCAGGATTCTACTCTAGAATCCCTCACTTCGCTCTGGATACAAAAAAGCTCCCTCGCCGTAAAAATATTATTTTGCTCCCTTATGATACAATCTACTATTGCTTTAGTGATTATTGGGAAAATAATTGAAAGTAAATACTATTTATTTATATATATGTCGTCGCAAGCGATTTCAAGACGACAACCTTTTTCTTTTTAATTATTATTTTTTCCAAGTTGGTAGTACCAACTCGTTGATTCTCATTGGTTGATTGGTTAGTACAGTGGATGCCGTGAGGTGGCGCGAAAATCTTGAATTCTTCCCGCCAAAAACACGCGGACAGAGTCGATCCAGGAGACTAGACTGGGATTTTGTTCTGTTGAGATCATACGATCGAAACTGTCACGTCCACCGTACAAGCACTAGTTCTTTCAATTGCCACTTATTGTAATTACCGAGTATTACACGTGACTGTGATTTGTTTTAAAACCTAGTTTTCACTGGTTTGCCCGATTACCCACCTTCTTCATGGAACCCGAATCAAGATACAATAACGATGACGCCCCTGTTAACGTTACGCCCACGCTCCCGCCGTCATATATTTTTTTTTTAAAACGTTGCCCCACACTGGAAGCCGATCCTAACATAGGTGGAAAGAGGCAGACTGATGATGATGATTATATTTTACTTTTGTCAGGTTGCCAACCTTGTCTGCTCGATGTCAAACAACGAGGACGGCGTGAAGATGGTCCGTCATGCCGCCGAACACATCGAGTCGCTGTGCCCACAGGTAACTTTACCATCACACAGTGTGATAGGGCTGTAGCGACACTACAAAAAGTACTACAGCGCCATCTATGACACAACTGAGGACATCAAATCCATGCATCGCGCAGTTAAAGTTGTCCGCGACTTAAGACTATATATACAGGGTTATTGATAATCACCAACAACCACTTAAGAGGTCATTCTACAAATCAATATGAACAACTTTTACTATGAAAACAAACCCAAAATCGTAAAAAAAAAAAATAGTGCGTGGAGTCCCTCCGCGCGGAAGAAGTGAAACTTCCTAATACTACACGCATGCGTTTGAGTGCAACGTATTTACTTTCGTTTTTTTATTGAGCTTCTTAATCTTTTGTTGTTTTCTTGTTGTATTATTTTTATTACATTAGTTTATCGAGGTGATTCTACTCGTGGAAATTGAGCAAAGGCTGGTCACATCGAAGAGTCGAATGCATGACTGTTTGCACGCCATCTTGCGTACCTAGTAGACACAAATCTTTTAATACTGCCATCTCTTATTAAGTAATAGAAAATATTCCCCCTCCATGGTAGCGTTAAACTTGTTGGAAGTCGCATAAGAAGTTTCACTTAAAAAAATCAGCTGTTCCCTACATTTTGACGAGTTATGTGAACATAAAATACGGAATAGCCGATTTCAGGTTTGGTCTCATAGTAAATGTTGTTCATAATGATGAGTACAACGACCGCTTTAGAGGTGGTTGGTGTTTTTCTAATAACCCTGTATATGGCGACTGGTAATAGGTGCCCGATACTTAAACACGTGATTATACTCATGATAATAAACAACATTCCCAAAGAAACGTTTTGTTTTTTAGACTCATTCAATTTTATTACAGTAACACAACAGCCGTATGAAATTCGGGGTTCCGAGCCGTGTGGGTGCTC
Source organism: Cerastis leucographa (assembly GCA_963082945.1). Classification (NCBI taxonomy): domain Eukaryota; kingdom Metazoa; phylum Arthropoda; class Insecta; order Lepidoptera; family Noctuidae; genus Cerastis; species Cerastis leucographa. The sequence goes on from OY720376.1 coordinate 1,738,266, forward strand.
TGCCTATCAAATTACTGTGGCACGGTACGATAATAATAAGACAGAACGGCGTAACGCGGCTAACAGCTGATAGGTCACAGGCGCACTCGCGCGCGATTTTCATACGGCTGTTGTTGTGGCACGTGGGCCTTAAACTTTTGAGTAGTGGACTGTATGAGAGATATTAAGGGATTCTAGAGATACCTAATAATAAATAAGTATGGTGAAAACTGGCCGAGATTCAGATCCTTGACTAGAACAGGTAATTTGACTCCACTAACCTTAAGCTTCACCCTTGTCCTGGCTTGGATCAAGCTTGCTGAAGCGGCTCGCTGCCGCGTGGTTTGATGTGACGTCACTATGGGCTTCTAGAAGGTCTTTCGGGATCCGAATTGTGGGCACACACAAATTAATGTCTGGGATTGTTCTGATACGATCAGAGGGCACTATATCACAATAGTAGACGAAAAGTCAGGTTTTACAAGGTGGCAATCGGCACACCGGCGTGCACGGCAACGCGAACCTGCTTCCCTTTCAGTAGTCGAACGTCGACTCAATGCAGCACTAAGATGGCTGCTCATCGCCGTCACTTCACCAGAAGTGAGGGTAGAAGGCATAAAACTAATGGAGCTTAAAACTACCTTAAACTAGACAAGGATCGAACAGTTGTTTTATTGTGATAAAAGTGAATGAGTACCTATAAAAAAAATGTTTCTTTGGGAAAGTTGTTTATTATCATGAGTACAATCACGTGTTTAAGTATCGGTCACTAATAGGGATGGTAACTCATTTTTTTTATTTGTCTATCGGGTAGATTAATAAAAAGTATTTGACACGTATTTTTTCTTTTTTCACGTAATCGTAAAATTACGGAGATATTTTGAGTTGAAATGGCGCATGACGTCACGGCTCAGTACATTTTATACCTAGTTGTGACGTAGTTAGCCCCCACTCTCCAACTTTAATGCGTTTTAGCTAAGTATTTTTTTGTTAACTTGATAAAACAAAAAACACGTAACTAATATTTTTGTATTACCTGATTGACGGACAAAATAGAATTTCGTTTTCTTTACCCAGTCATCATCCCTATTACCAGTCACCCTATACAGGGTGTAACGGAAAGGGTATATACATACTTAAGGGTGTGCTACAGACGATCAAACTGAACGTGTTTCTTATTATAAAACATGTTTTTCAGCGAAAAAATTATTTGCTGCCTCATACAAAATTGCAATAACTATTCGAACAAATGTATGGGGCAGCTGATATTTTTTAAACGGTTTTATTTAGCTCACCCCGTTTGTTTTTTTATTTATTCTTGGGTCATATTTAGTAATTCAAATTTCACCCTCTTCCTGTCAACCGATTAATCTGAAATTTTGTATACACTTTGGATTTTGGCGACAATACAATTATGTTTATTCATTATCATTATAAATTCAAGATGGCCGCCGCTACAAAATGGCGGATAATTTATGTTGTATTAATCCCATCAATATGGGTATCAAATGAAAGGGCTCAACAAGCAGAATACAATATACTATAAAAAATTGAAATCCAAGATGGCGGCCGCTACAAAATGGCGGATAACGTAGGTTTTATCGATCCCATCAACATGGGTATCAAATGAAAGTGCTCAACCAGTATAATACAATGTACTATATAAAATTAAAATCCAAGATGGCGGCCTCTACAAAATGGCGGATAACTTAGGTTTTATCAATCCCATCAACATGGGTATCAAATGAAAGGTCTCAACAAGTAGAATACAATTTACTATGCAAAGTTGAAATCTAAGATGGCCGCCGCTACCAAATGGCTGATAACAATTTTTTATCAATCCCACCAATATGGGTATCAAATAAAAGGGCTTGACAAGAAGAATACAGTGCACTATACAACCTCAATATTTAAGATGGGCGCAGCCACCAAATGGCGTATAATAATAAGATTTAAATTTAGAAATTGAATCTGTAATTTAGGTATCTGATTAATCCAGCCTGAATCCACCACCCAAGTCAAGATTTTGTATCGTGTTGAGGACTGTGTGGCGTTAGGGTGGCTAAAAATGATACGTCGTTAGCGGTACACCACCCAAGTTAAGGTGAAAGGTTAAAACGCGCCGAGAACTGTATGGCATTAGGGTGGATAAAAATGATATGTCGTTAGCGTTTTCCCCTCAAAACTCAGGCGCATCTTGTTGTACATAGCCTTGCCCCTTTATTGGACCTCTGGGGGGGTCGACCGTTTAAATGTCCATTACTCGTGGGAACAAAATGGTAAAAAAACTAAAAACTAGAAAATAAAAATTGTCTACAATCGTTGATTAAAATGTTTGTTTTGTAATTGACGTGCCCCACGGTTTTATTTTAGTCTAGTCTATGCATATGTTTATAATTCCCACGACTGTATCTATTTTATTATTTTTTGGTTTTTAGTACATTTATCTTAAACATTGCAATGTATGTTTAACATAAAACCGTTTAACTTAAAAAGTTTTTTTACCTATTTTTATTTCGCTATAACGATGTTGGTACGATGGAGAAACATGTTCAGTTTGGTCGTCTGCAGCACACCCTTAAGTATGTATAAAGGGTGTAAAACACCTCTTAATCAAGCCGAAAGGCACTGGTTCTCCCTGCCATTGCGATCATTTTTTTGTTCTACACCATACCTGGGAACCTTCTAGTTACGGAGATATTAGGGGTCAAAGTTCCAACTTTTTGACAAGTATTTTTTTAAATACAAGTTTTTAATGTAAGATTTTTACTTTAAACACCTCCACGACTCCCGTACTATTCAATCCGTCCATCAGCACAATGTTTCCCAGCAATAATTTTTGCGTAAAGTGACTTAGTTTCATGTACAGAATGCATGGTTGACGGCTTCGTGATGAGGTGATTTACACCGTGTATACCCTTTCCGTTAAACCCTGTATAGAAGAACCCGACAACAACTGTCGGGCAGTTGCCCACCAGACATAACACCTGTCTGGTCGGAGGATCCTCCCTTTTCTAACGGAGATGAAGAACTTTATACCCTGTTCTTCATACTTGTGTAGGAAACTGCGTGACACATCGAGTTTAACTACCCTTCGGGGACTGATGGACACTACAGAGGGCGCCAAACTAGTGCCTCAGTTCTGGGCCACAATTTAAATTGCCATCGAAACGTCAAAAGTCAAAGTCAAAGCATTTATTTCAATTAGACCATTACAGACACTTTTGAAAGTCAAAAAAAAAAACAAAATAAAACGCGAAGCTACAGTCCCAGTCACAAGGCATAATAACTTATGAAAGTACTGTAGTTGCCCATTCTGTAGCGTAGATCTCTATGGAGAAGAACGGGCAAGAAACTCCATGGACACTCTTTTAAATCAAAATATGTTACAAAATCTTGGTTACATCATTCATGTTAAGAATTACAAATATGTGAGAACAATGTAGAAATACGGGCAAGTTAAGAGCGTCCAGAGTTAAAGATTAAATCAGTAATTAAAAATAAAGTAATTAAAATAAACCGTGGCAGCTAAGAGATGACCAGTCACAACTGACAGCGCCCGTTCACGAACATGAGGCATGTATCAGCCATCATTCAACTCAACCATTTTGAAGGGAACTAAACGACCCGACACACCCGCCACCATCAGCGTGACATTTAAGTGAGCATGACATTCACTCAACCACCAGGGTAATTTCGCGTCAATGAAAGATGTAGGTACTCATTAAATGGTGGCTTTACAGTACATAGTACTCACACATGTGCTATGCAATTATATAATACTAAGAGATTGAATCTATACAATGCAAATATTTTTACAATCTTCTGCTGCTTTCACAATAACTTCACTTTGTAATTCCGATTGCCCCTATGGTTGTGGAGCAGGACCAGCATTGAGCCAAGCATTTTTATCATCAATATAATCCCCCAACTTATAATATGCTTGCCTACATAGTGTGCGTTTTATGCAAGATTTAAATTTCGTTTCATTCAGTTGCAGAATGGGGGGAGGTATTTTATTGTAACATTTTAAACAATACCCCATGAAAGATGAGTCTACTTTCTTTTTTCGTTTTCTTTCTTAACGCTAAGAAGAACATAATATTCGTATAGACTAGCCTATGTCCGCGGGTTCGCTCGCGTGGAGTTCGATCACTGTCTCACGGGATTGTACTACTGGGATAAAAAGTTCAGTTGTTTTCGCGTGAAAGAGTAACAAACATCCATCCATACATACATACAAACTTTCGTGTTTATAATATTAGTAGTACTAGCTTCTGCCCACGGCTTCGCCCGAGTTTTTTCGGTAATTGTCCCGCGGGATCACACTACCGGGATAAAAAGTATACAATGTGCTATTCCAGACTATATATATCTATCTCTGTGCCAAATTTCATCCAGATCCATTCAGTAGTTTTGTTAACTTTCGCGTTTATAACATTGGTAGGTTAAACGCGAAAGTTTGTAAGTATGGATGGATGGATGTATGTTACTCTTTCACATAAAAACTTCTGAATGGATTTCGATGAAATTTGGCACACGGGTATTTTATAACCTGGATTAACACTAAGGATACTTTTTATCCCGATAGTACTATCCCGTGGGACAGTGACCGAACTCCAGGCGTGCGAAGCCGCGGGCATAGTTTAGTGATATTATACATAGTAGGATGATTTGAATTCTTCTCCCCCCTTCCAGGTAATAAACTCAGCCCGCGTGCTAGCGGCCCGGCCGCGCTCGCGCGTGGCACAAGAGAACGCGGCCGCCTTCGCGCGCGCCTGGGAGAACGCCGTCAAGTTGCTCACGGATGCTGTGGATGATATCACCACCATTGATGACTTCCTTGCTGTTAGCGGTGAGTGTTTATCTAATTACCTTCTCCAAAAGTAATGATAGCCTTGTGGTATAACTGTCAGACTGCCAAGTCAAAGGAATGAGTTCAAACCGTGGGCACGCACCTTTGATTTTTCGGATTCATTTGCGTTTTCTAAACTTAAATATATGTCGTAGTGTAAAGATTTATTCCGTTAGACTCGGTTATCATGTGGGCAGAACGTGGGTTTCGTGCTATGAAAACACACACACGGTACACTGCTTCTATCGAACTAACAAACTACTTGAAATTACAATCCACTTATAAAACGTCGACAAAATGTGCTCGGTTCGGGTTAGTCGTTTCCTATGGAGAAGAACCGGCAAGAAACTCCATGGTTACTCTTTTAAAATCATTTGGTTTTACTATATTTCTGTTACAGCGTTAGTACAGTCAGCGTCACTATGTCCTTACCCCTCAAGTTTTAAAATATTACACTGCTACAACATTGAATTCGTTTCGAATAATCTAAAGAATAACTCAAAAAGAAATAAATGTTTCAACCCGGGATCGAACCATCGCTTCACCGAGTTGCGTCTTACTAATATTATCAAATTTAGGCTTATTAAATTAGCCAGCAAGCCGTTAACGATTGCGACGAAATTGGTAACTAGTATCGTCCGAGTCGCTTTATCTTTAGGTCTCTGTCTAATCGATAGATGTTAACATTTGAGGGTATCCATTAATTTTACTTACTTACGTTTTCTTTATAAAATTAATCCTATACCCTCGAGTTATAACGATAGCTTAGTCAATCTAAAATATTTATACCGCTTCCTACTTTATTGTTTGCGTGATAGGATGTCACTGGTCTAGGGACCCGTTTGTGTCAGGTAAAATATGAATATTATGATAACTGTAAATTATTAAAACAAATTGTAAAATATAATATAAATCTTTGTAGTAAAATAAGATCAAAGTTTGTGTTAAATAATAGCAAAAATAAACATTTTTTATTATTTAACACATTATTAAAGTATTTAATTTTTCTTTAAATACATATATTATTAAAAAAAAAGAAACATTCTTTAAAATTAAAAAAACATAATTCATGGCAAAAAGCGAATGTCACACCTAGGATTTGATGCTCCAACCTCATGCACGTCAAGCGGTCTTGAAACCTCCAGACTATTTATACATTACTTAAAAATGTGTAAATGTTAACCGCATTATTGCTAGTCGTTATTCGCAATAATATAAGTATTAACGTTTTATTGAAAAATCATTATTAAAAACAGAATTTCAAAGAAAAATACATACTTAAACTTATTTTTTCACTAAAACAATGAATTCATTATAATAAAATGTTTTTGCAAGATACAAAAACCAACTGTGCCCGACACGGATTTGAACGCACATGTCTTTTAGGGGGGCAAGAACTTAATGAAGCTGTCTGTACTTAAGTATGGGAGGACAGCGCAGGCCCGACAATAAGTCGTTGCTTACTACAAAACGCAGAACGAGATATAAGTTACCAAGGATTTAGGAATCTATAAGGCCTACAATGTCCACACACTTACAAACAATCGGAAAATAAGAAAAAGAGTCTATGCAACAAAAAAAAAATATTGAGAATAGTTAGAGACATCCACACATTCGGTTACATAACGTCATTGCGAAGTTACCTTCTAACTATATCTCAAACTCTTTGTTTGTCATACAGAGAACCACATCCTTGAAGACGTGAACAAATGCGTGGTGGCGTTACAGGAGGGAGACCCCGACTCGCTGGAGCGAACTGCCGGAGCTATACGTGGCAGAGCCAACAGGTAATTATTTATTTATTTAAACTTCATGTACAATAGTGGTACTAAATAGGCGGACTTAATGCCACAAAGCATTCTCTACCAGTCAACCATTAGGTTAAAAAGGACAACATCAATGAAAAATTTAATTTGTATGACACCAATGAATAATTTAATCTGAATGAAATCAATTAATAATTTAAGTATACAGTGAAGTCGGAGTGTAAAAAAAAAAAAAAACAAGTTTTGATACAAAAAGCTATCGATTATTTATATTTTAGAACATTAGTTGAGTATTTATGTAACATGTAGCGAGATTGAATGAAATTCCTGTTAAGATAACATTTTAAGACAATTTTTCAATTGCGTGTAAACTCCTTGCTTGAACTTGCATGACCTGTGTGCTGTCAAGCGGTGCTGTAAATTAAAAAAAAATTACTTACCGCCCTAGGGTTTTATATGGGGCATTACAGCCAAGTTAACCTGTATGTTACGACACTGTTTACGTGCAAGTGTGATTAAATAGTACATTGTGTATTAAGGGCGGTAAGTAAGGAATTAAGATCGAGGCTCTAGTAGAAGCCCGAAGTCGAAGACTGAGGGCTTTCTGAGTCGAGGTTCGTAATTCCCGTACCGCCCGTGAAACATACAATGTTTTTCATCACATTTGCGAGTTAATAATTATGAATATACACAAGTCAGCACATATTATTACGAAATACGTAAATTGATTTTTAAGCGGATGGCGGGCTGTTTGCCCACACCACAGATTATACAAATGTATCGTTCAGAAACGTCAAGGGGAAATAGTTACCTAGGTATACAGCCATGACTGAGTATAAAAAAAAATCGACGTTTTGATACAAAAAACTATCGATTATTTAGATTTTAGAACATTAGTTGAGTAATTAAATAACATGTAGCAAGATTGAATGAAATTCCTGTTTAAATAACATTTTAAGACAATTTTTCAATTGCGTGTAAACTCCTTGCTTGAACTTGCATGACCTGTGTGCTGTCATGCTGTGCTGTAAATTAAAAAAAAAAAATACCGCCCTAGGGTTTTATATGGGGCATTACGACCAAGTTAACCTGTATGTTATGACACTGTTTACGTGCAAGTGTGATGAAAAATATATTCTAACATGCGTATACGTCTCACAGAGTATGCTCCGTGGTGACTCAAGAGATGGACAATTATGAGCCGTGTATCTACACGAAGCGAGTGTTGGAAGCTGTGACAGTGCTAAGAGATCAAGGTTAGTGCATCAGCGAATTTAAATGACATCTTATTTTCAGTCAACTTAGTCTGAGGCTTCATTAGTCCGTTGCGTCGTCGCTGCATCAACTGTGCGTTGTTTTACATCCACGGTGTAAATCACCTCATCACGAAGCCGTCAACCAAGCATTCTGTACATGAAACTAAGTAACTTTACGCAAAAATTATTGCTGGGAAACGACTTTTTTTGGGGGGTGTAAAATCATGTTTTGTGGTAGAACTCAATGTAACGCACTCAAAACATTGTGCTGATGGACGGATTGAATAGTACGGGGGTCGTGGAGGTGTTTAAAGTAAAAATCTTACACTAAAAACTTGTATTTAAAAAAATACTTGTCAAAAAGTTGGAACTTTGACCCTTAATATCTCCGTAACTAGAAAGTTCCCAGGTATGGTGTAGAACAAAAAAACTGACCAAGTGCGAGTCGGACTCGCGCACGAAGGGTTCCGTACCATTATTTATAAAAACGAGCAAAAAAATCAGCAGCAGAACTTTGTCAACTGTTACACACTGATTTGGTTAAGTCGTTATTATTACAACTATGTAAGCACAGATGGCGCTATCATCAAAACTGCCGCTCTGTACGAAATGTTTATTATAAATCTTATCACTTGAAAACATAATATAGTCCTCATACACTTAGGGTAATATAATTTAATGTAATATAATAATAATTAAATGGCGTTTGTTGCCATACGGCCACATCGACATGCTAATTGTTTTTATCAGAAGCAACTTCTCTTTATAACTGCTAGATGGCGCTGTTTACAAGGTTTTACCCAATTTACTTTTTTGTATGGGTGCCCCCTTAAATATTTATTTTATTCTGCTTTTAGTATTTGTTGTTATAGCATCAACAGAGATACATAATCTGTAGAAATTACAACTGGCTACCTATCACGGTTCATGAGATACAGCCTGGTGACAGACGGACGGATGGCCAGCGAAATCTCAGTAATAGGGTCCCGTTTGACCCTTTGGGTACGGAACCCTAAAAATGATCGCAATGACAGGAAGAACCAGTGCCTTTCGGCATCGTTAAGAGGTGTTTTACACCCTTTATACAATCTCTTGTTTTGCATTTTCGTCAAATTCAAGGAGGTAACTATGCTAATGATTCTCGACCCAAAGCAATAATAAAATGGGAAGGTAATTTTTTTTGTATTGTTTTTGGAAATCGGTAAGTGTGAACCACCCGTGTTTTAAACGCGACCCGTCTGATCCTCGCCCTATAAACCGCGCTTTCAAACATACAAACAATCTCAAACGTTTATTCGATAATTTCTTATTCCCTAAACCACGTTAAGGGTGATCTTCTGAAATACTGACCAATTTAAACAACCAAAAAAAGCAGCGTTTAGTAATAATTAACCTAGGTATCGTAATTTAAATTGATAATTTATGTCTTTTGTGACAACCTGAATTATGACGAGGATGCAAAACAACACCTTGCATTATGCCACATTATGCGTCGTCGCACGCGACATTTCATCGCGGCGTGCTCTCTTGCGTTACGACGTCAAGCGTCGTCGTAACGGAGATGTGGAATACAATGCGTTGATCTGTTGCGCCGGCGCAACGCATCGCAGTAACGAGGCCTCAGCCTTAACCGAACGTCATTGTCAAATATTGCAACAAAAATTTGCAACTTTAACATCGACGATGTCATCTAAACCGCGCCTTAAAAGTGCGGTCGCACTGGCGAAGCCTTAAGAGGGGACTCTAGTCGGTATTCGAAAGTATTAGAAGGTATTTGAAGAAACTATTGCCGTCGCGCTGCGCCCGACCGTAAAGTGTAAAATGCGAAAGAGACAACTGCAGCTCAGGCTGATTTTACCTACAAAAGTCTTGACCAAAAGTCGTTTTGTATTCCGCTGTTTTCTTCTTCAAAACTAAAGTGATCTAAATAATTCTTATATCAAAATTTAGAGGAAAAGTATATCTATGCTTCTATTATTTTCTTTTTTGTTAAAAACTTAACTAATTTGTCTGATAATCGTCTGAACATGGCGGTAAAAGCGGGTTTTTTTTCGGGTTTTTGGATTGTCATAATTCTTTTAGTGATTAAGTTTTGAAAAAAAAAACAAATAGAGGCATGTATTAATAAGACCAAAATTTTTTGAAAAAAAAAAAAACATTGCTCGGTTGTATGGTGCATTACGTTTGTATGAAGAAAGGCCCACTAGAGATCCCTCTAAAGAGGGAACAGGGCCTGCGAGGAATTTGTTAAAATAGGTATTTGAAGAAACTATTGCGGTCGCGCTGCTATTGCCTGCCCCCGGTGAGTGCGATAGGGACAGCTACAGCTCTGACCGATTATGCCACAAAAAAACGAAGAGAGTGACGTTTCACATACATGGTTTTCCAGCTTTTCCGTTTTCGTTGTTGTTCTGGGTGCGACTTTTTTGGTAAATACCAACTAATATGAACAGAAGCTCCACAGGTTAATAATACAAGAAAAGCACAAGTACACTATGAAAATATTTTTAATATAAAAACTATATTCTTATCACAGTAGTGTGTTTTATAAAAAAAAAAGATATTCATGAACGAGTATTTAAATTTTCTTACAAACTAATCAAAGATTAGATTTTCTATTGAACACTAATCCCCTTTGTTCATAAGAGCTCAAAAACACTGCCTTAACACACTCAAACCGTTGTGCTGATGGAAGCATTGAATAGTACAGGGGCTCATCATCATGTGCCTGGCGTTTTTCCAAACTATCTTGGTATCGGCTTCCAGTCTAACCGGATGCAGCTGAGTACCAGTATTTTACATGAAGCGACTGCCTATCTGATCTCAAGAACCTAAAAACTGGATAATACGATACGCCTTGGTAAGACTGGTTGTCAGACTTTTGGCTTCCGACTGTTAATTAAAATAAACCGTGGCAGCTAAGAGATGACCAGTCATAACTGACAGCGCCCGTTCACGAACATAACACATGTATCAGCCATCATTCAACTCAACCATATTGAAGGGAACTAAATGACCCGACTCACCCGCAACCATCAGCGTGACATTTGAGTGAGCATGATATTCAGCTACATCCGGTCAGACTGGAAGCCAACATGTTAAAGGCTAGATAAATCATTGAAATCGTGTGTAACTTCGACATGTATGAACAAAGGGGTATGTCTTATTAAAAAGATTTGTTGTGGTTAGTTTTCTTCCTTGGGAGGATGATCCCTGATGTACTGCAGTGCGCGGAGGATGGCTTCCGGGATCGGAGGCGGGGTGGGGATGTGAGAACCCTGGAAAAAAACGAAATTATTAGGGTTAACTATACAAGGTGTTGTTTTGCATCCTCGTCAAATTCAAGGAGGTAACTATGCTAATGGTTCTCGTCCCGAATCAATAATAAAATTATTAGGTGATTTTTTTATTTTCACGAAAATCGGTAAGCGTGAACCACCCTTGTTTTAAACGCGGCCCGTCTTATCCTCGCCTTATAACCTCGCTTACACACACACCAAAAATCTCAAACGTTTATTCGATATTTATGTATTCCGCCATGAAACGGGTACTAATACAGACTCCGTGCAGACTCCGTACTACTGAGAAATTCCTGAAAAAAACCTCTATAACACTGCCCTATCTGGGAATCGAACCCGGGACCTAATGCTCAGTAGTCGCGCTTGTGGCAACGAGGCAGGATTAGGGTTAACTCTCTTCAAGATTGTCCTTGTCCCTCGCATACAGTCCGTCCCTGCCACCTTTGTAAGGTCGCCGGTCCATCTAGAATCAAGATAGACGGCACGGTTGGCGCAGTGGCTGAGTGATTGGCTGCTGCGCTACGTGTCGTGGATTCGATTCCCGCACGGGACAAATTTTTGTATGACCTACAAATCAAATCAAAAGTCATTTATTAAAATTAGGCTGATAATCAGCACTTTTTGAACGTCAAAATTACAAGAGACAGTCCCCCAAAAGGCCTGCACTTCGCCACTTCCTAGATACCTACAGATAATTGAGCCGGGTCTGTGTATGTGAATTTTAATGTTTGTGTGCTTCTTGTTAAACGCACGCACGATGCAAGAGAAACCCCTAGTGTGGGGTAAAGTACAATACGCTTACCGATACTCAGCTTGCTTATACAAGGTGTTGTTTTGCATCCTCGTCAAATTCAAGGATGGATTCACTTTTTGCACTCATACCACTCACTCCCACACTGCCACCCACTCACTCCAACACTCCCACGCAACCACACACTCATACTCCTACCAATACCAATAAACAGTCCACATTTGAAAGGAGTGGTGCATCTAGGTTTTTGTATGTTTAATACGAGCTGTTGTTTTGCATCCTAGTCAAATTCAAGGAGGTAACTATGCTAATGGTTCTCGTCCCGAATCAATTATTAAATAGGTAGGTAATTTTTTTTTTCTTATTTACCGAAATGTGTGAGAGTAAGTGTGAACCACCCGTGTTTTAAACGCGGTCCGTCTGATCCTCGTCCGTGGTTACAGGCGCTTTCACACATACAAACAATCACAAACGTTAATTAGATAATATATATAATTTCTTAAACCACGTTAAGGGGGTTATTCTGAAATACTGAGAAACTTTAACAACCAAAAGAATCAGCGTTTATTAATAATGAACGAGGTACCGTAATTTTAATTGATTATTTATGTATTTTGTGACAACCTCCTGAATTTTGACGAGGATGCAAAACAACATCTTGCATATCATACACGTGGAACAGGTTTTCACGACGTTCTTACCTGAGGCTGGTAACCGTTCTCATCCGCGATGTACTGTATCTGGATCACTTCACCTTCAGGGGAAGTCCAGCTGGCAGAGCCCTGGGCTACATGCGCTTCGGTTTCCTGTGCGTGAGAATGAATTTTTAGATTAAATAGAGGCCCGTCAAAATCGGTGCAGCCGTTTCGGAGATTAGCCGGAACAAACAAACACAACATATGACAAAAATTTAAAACATTGCGTTTTGTTATAAGTACCTCTTCTACCTAGTTAAAAACACTTAAAGGAGTCTCGAGCCCGATTTTGATAAAAACTAAAACTGCGTCATTAGATTCTTGAAAAATCATTATTCCTAGCCAGGAATCGAACGCGTTGATTTCGGAAAAAAAAAACACTGTATTATTACACCATTCGATAGTGTCGCTAATAAGGATCAAGACTTCATACAAGAAACGACACAGCTCACAGTATCTAGCTATATTAAACGCCTTAAAAGAAAAATTAGCCTATAGTGTATATAGGGTGACCGCTTATTTGTGACCGATACTTGTACACGTGATTGTAGCCATGATAACAAACAACTTTCACAAAGAAACTTTTTTTTTTAACCTTTTAACCGCCCGACTTCATATCAATTGTCGTGCCCCCAGCGCCCGGCACAGTGAATCGAAAAATAAATACCTACAACAAAGAGGGAAGTGCAATATTCAACTTTTTCGATGTCGATATTTCGTTTGAATAAGTACTACTTTCGTTTTATGTAGGTATACATAAAAGTTTACCAAGTTTGTTTCAATTACATTTTTGGAATTATTACCTACTAATTGTTGTTTTGTACTTTTTGATCGACTTACGTAATTGTCAGACAATAGTTATTTATAATAGAAACTTGACTAAGTATAATTAAATACAATAGTCTGAAATCACAATTTATTTTTATTTTCTCAATAGTAGTAATTTACGTATTGACTAATTATCGTAACCATCTAGGCTACGATAATAATCACAATCACAATTTGTATTAAAATAATTTAACAACAAACAGAAATAAAAAAATTACTTGGACAATGTCAATAATAGTTTACCTATTGACTTACATGATAAAGATATTTATCACAATTTGTATTACACTAAAGGATACTTGCACGAAAAACTTAACTCAGAGTTAAATTTATCGACACACGAATGTAAAACTACAAGCACAACACAAATGGAAAATTCCAGAAGTCGGCACTCGTTTATGACGTAAGAAGCGGTCGTTTTTATCCGACCGTGGCGCAGGGAGTACTAACAAAGTAAGTTTCGGAACATGTAGGCTAGGGATGGGAACCATTAAATAAGTCGCTGACATTTCACAAGTAAATTTACTTAATTTCAAAGGAATTTAATGAAATACTCACAAATATTAGTGTTTTTTTTATTAGCAATTGCTGTATTTGTTTTATAGTTAACTAGCTGTGCCCGCGGCTTCGCTCCCGGCTACTGGCTACCTACCTACCTAGCGCACCTACGTACCTTCCCTACCTAATATTAGTATACAGGGTGTAACGGAAAGGGTATATACATACTTAAGGGTGTGCTACAGACCATCAAACTGAACATGTTTCTCCATCGGACAAAAATCGTAAAAGCGAAAAAAATATCAGTTGCCCCATACATTTGGGTCTAATAGGTATTTAAATTTTGTACGGGGCAGATAATTTTTTCGCTATTACGATGTTTGTCCGAAGGAGAAACATGTTCAGTTTGATGGTCTGTAGCACACGCTTAAGTATGTATATATCCTTTCCGTTCCACCCTGTAGATGAGTCAGTATAAAGAGAAATATTTTGATTTATGTTTATTTTTGTATCGTATCTGTCCCGTCCCTAATGTCGGATTTTTCCGACATGGGCGTTGTACATCAATACAATTTTCTAAAAATTATATTAGTAATTTCGTTGAACTTTGGACATTATTTTAAGGATTTCTAATTAAGAGACTAAAGTGCATTTAATTGTAAATGATTACTTAATTAACTATTTATCTAATATAAACAACTCTTTGATAGAATACAGCGTAATTAAATAAAAAAAGCACATTAAACGAGTTTTGGTATTCTAGTCGGAAATATACGACCCTGGCGAAATGGACCCGAAAATATTTGTCGGATTAATCCGACGTAAGCGGTTAAAAGGTTAAATATTCTTTTATCACAATAACACAGCGAACAAAATTCGGGGTTGCGAGCCGTGCCGGTGCTTTGCTTACCCACTGATGTGGCACGGTACAATAGTATTCAGCTGTGCTCAGCTGATAGGTCACAGGCTCCCGCGCGCGAATTTCATACGGCTGTTGTGTTATTGAGATAAAAAAGTTTAAAAAAAATGTTTCTTTGGGAATGTTGTTTGTTATCATGAGTACAATCACGTGTTTATGTATTGGTCAGTAATTACCAGTCACCCTAAGAATGATGAGTAGATGTTCTCGCTGGAAGATAAATTCTGATTGAGAGAAGCATACAACACATTTGCAAAAAGTAAGAGTTTAGGATTTGGCCATACATGCCCACTTGGATAATTCAGACTGTATACTTTCTTATGCATTCAATGTACCCAATTGGGGAATCGAACCCAAGAACCCCACTCTCAAAAGTGGCGCTTGTAACTACGATATTAACGGAGTATACAGTCGAGTCAGACCAAGAATCTTAAAAATCTTGGCAAAGTCTGCGTTCTTGGTGAAAAAGTAAATCGAATCACCATACTGTAACTGTGCTTGTAACAAAATTGAAGTCAGAGAGAGATCATTGAAGAATTTAGGTTTAATTGGCAGTAGTGAATCTTTTATTATTATCCTAGGTTTTTTTTTATATTGTATTAAGTATTTATTTATTTAACAATGTATGTACACACTTAATACAGAGAAGAAGAAAGTAACAGAAAATTGGTACAAGGGTGATGCTTATTTTAAAAAAAAAGTATAGTGAATATTGTATTAAGAATACAGGGTTATTGATACAACACTAACAACCTCGAGGTCGTTGTACTCATCATTATGAACAACATTTACTATGAGACCAAACCTGAAATCGCGAAAAAAAAATCATCTGTGTAAAATGTAGGGAACGGCTGTTTTTTTTTTCACGATTTCGGGTTTGGTCTCATAGTAAAAGTTGTTCATAATGATGAGTAGAATGACCTCTTAAGAGGTTGTTGGTGTTTTGCCAAAAACCCTGTATATTATTTTAAGATAAAATAGGGTTAACGTATATTACTGAAGGATAAAGGGACTGTCGATGAAGTGAAAACTCAAAACAATAGAATTACTGAGTTCTTTTTTTTTTTTTTTTTTAATCTGTACACAGTACGCAAGCCGCTTAGTACGTGTCGCTTGTCTGACGCACCACGTCACGAGCATGTCGAGGTCATCGGTGACACGAACCCATAGTTTTTCGTCCCTACCAAAAATAGTTCAACGCGGCTAGAGAAGTTTTCACTTTAAAAAGCCCAAAAAAAAAAACAATAAAGAAGAAAAAAAAAAAAAAAGTTTTCTCGTAAAAAAAAAAAAAAAAAACATAAAATAAGAAGAAAAAAAAGATACTTAAATTCTCAAAGTCTCGATTGCAAGTCCAAAGGTACACTTACCGAGCCTGCGTTCTTGACGGAACCAGTCTCGCTGGCTGCAATACCGTTATCAGTCTCGTAGGCCCACTGGTAAGCTCCCTCAACCCCCATGTCTGAAAAAAAAAACGTTTAGAACATGTTATCCTACTAATATTATAATCGCAAATGTTTGTAAGTATGGATGGATGGATGTTTGTTACTCTTTCACGCACAAACTACTCAATGGATTTGGAAGAACTTTGGCACACGAGTAGTTTATAACCTGGATTAACACATAGGACTTTTTATCCCGGTAGTACAATCCCGTGGGACAGTGACCGAACTTCACGCGTTCGAAGCGGCGGTCATAGTCTAGTGGTCCATAAGGGAGCGTTCAAGTATTACGTAACGCAATTTTTAGAAATTTATTGACCCCCCCTTTTTTTTTTTTTTTTTTCTTTTTGCGAATG
Source organism: Cerastis leucographa (assembly GCA_963082945.1). NCBI lineage: Eukaryota > Metazoa > Arthropoda > Insecta > Lepidoptera > Noctuidae > Cerastis > Cerastis leucographa. The sequence goes on from OY720376.1 coordinate 1,754,907, forward strand.
GGAAATCATCAAATGACTTCTCCCGCTCTGGGCGGAGCGGGAGGGAGTGTCAGACTTGACTGACTAAAACCCACCCATGTTCCTTCTTAGCCCTTTGTGTTCCAGGGCCGCGGTATCTCTTTCGAACAACCCGCAGCCCTGGCATGCATCGGCCCTTTCGGACCCCTTCTGGTTATTGACCCCCCCTCGCCCCCTATGTAACGCACCGTAACGTTTTTCTGTACCTCCCCCTCCCCCCCTACTAAAACGTTACGTAACCACCACCAAGTGACCAATTTTACCTGAAAGTCACAATTATGTGGCGTAAAGTACCGGAAAGCCGCGTGCTTCACGTTTGAAGTTTAAGAAAAAAAGGCAAGAAATTTTGTGAAGGTAATAAAAAAAATCAAGTGGACCATTTAAAATTTTGAAATAATAATACGTTTTACAAAATGCGTGAGAAAAAAATGTACGCGACCGTTCTAAAGGATTAAAACAATGTTACGTAACGCGTATTTCAAATATTGGCCCTGGATCGAAGGACTTGGAAGTGACGGGGAGAGGCTTTGCCCAGCAGTGGGTTGACATAGTCTAAGAGTAACAGTATTTGAGGATCGTATCAGCAGGGCTGCGGGTTGTTCGAAAGAGATACCGCGGCCCTGGAACACAAAGGGCGAAGAAGGAACATGGGTGGGTTTTAGTCAGTACAAGTCTGACACTTCCTCCCGCTCCGCCCAGAGCGGGAGAAGTCATTTGATGATTTCCCATCCGGAAAAAAAAAAAAAAGGATCGTATCAGCAGCCGGTTTAACCTTTTTGACGCCAGAGCATAAACGCACGCGCGTGCCCTCCACGCCAAGCCACAAATTCACCGCAAATACTTATAAATAAAAAAAAGGGATTTTAAAACTGTTATTAACTTATTTCTTGTTGAGGCATTTAATATTTAAGTTACCTATACATATAGATCACATTTTTAAGATATATAAACAAAACACACACAAAGCAATGATTTAAATTGCTTATTTAGTGTTATAGTGCACCACATTTTTTGTCACATATTTGTGTCGTTGGCGCAGGGGACGCGCTTGCTTGTCACGTATATATGACAATGGCGTTCAAAAGCTTAAGAAGCCTGTAGGTCCCGTATGTATGTAACAGCTCACCTAGGTCTTGTCTCACAATCTGCGCTTGTGTCTCGTCCTTGCCTTGCTTTGGCAGGATGTGCGAAACGTCTGCAGCGACCATTGCCACGCATACTGACAGGATTAAGAATTTCTGTAAAAAAAATAAAACAAGACTCGTTAAGATCAGACTACTCTAAAAAAGTTATACGTGAACATAACGCGTGATGCAAGAACGTAAAAAAAATATGAGAAACTCCCTGTGTGAAGTACATATTTGATAATACAATAAGTAAAAAAACGAAGGGTTCCGAACCATTATTTATAAAAACGACCAAAAAAATCACTTTTTTGTATTGGAGCCCCCTTAAATACATATTTATTCTGCTTTTTAGTATTTGTTGTTATAGCGGCAACAGAAATACATAATCTGTCACGGTTCATGAGATACAGCCTGGTGACAGACGGACAGCGAAGTCCCAGTAATAGGGTCCCGTTTGACCCTAACAAAACCCTAAAAAAACAATAAATTGAGAAACTCCTCTTTATGTGAAGTAGTAGATTATACAATAAGTGAAAAAAAGAGAATTTGATTTGAGGGACTAAGTTGGATCCCGAGATCAGCGAAGGATTCTAAAGTAGAAAGAATCTCGAGCGTGCAACAGGGGGGGGACACTGCCATACTTGACTTAGGCGTCCAATTTTACACAAAGATACTAGCACCACCTCTTATCAAATCCGCATAAACTTGAGATTTAGTACATTAAAAATGACATAGATGGTGCTTACGCCAATTATCGCCAGTGTGATTAAATTCCTTTTTGATTTGAATGAAAATCGAGTTAAAAATAATAAATTTAAACTTTACTTTATTATCCTATTTATTTATTTTAAAAGCATTTTGTAATTGCTAATATTTTTTTTAAGGTTTGGCAACAATATCATACAGATTGTTTACAAAATGGCGACTATCGACGTGTGCGCATGCTTGTAGTTCTCTCCCATTTTGTGTAATTTATGTGGTTTCTCGGTTCTGTCTTTTTTTACACTCAACTCGACTGCACTTTCTGGAGCTTTAGATCCAGAAAGTGCGGTTGAGTTGAGTGTAAAGAAAGAAATAAAAACAGAAACCCATAGAAAACCTATTCAATAACAAAGATATAGATTTAAGTAGGTATATGTACGCACCTATAGTTATTGGTATTAGTTCAACGGATTTAGTATCAGGTGGCGACACCGTTCAATATAGGTGACAAAAAATTCGCTTGAGTGGGCTCTCTATTCCATCTATATTACTATACTCTTTGGCGTGCAGCAAAGGATAAGAAATTATTGAATATCGAGCAAGAGATACAAGGATCGAGTTTTTTTTTTTCACAAGTTTTGTACTTTTTTTTTGACTGCAAGAAAACAACTAGTAGTGCAGGATTTATATTTATCACATTTTATTTTATAATTTCATACTCGTCAAATTCAAGGAGATAACTATGCTTATGATTCTCGTCCCAAATCAATAATAAACTGGGTAGTTTTTTTTTTTCTTCTTTACGTAAATCGCTAAGTGTAAACCACCCGCGGCCCGTCTGATTCTCGCCCTATAACCGCGCTTCCACACATAGCCTCTTACAAATAGACGCGGAATAAAGTTATACTGGGAATAACAAAGGAATAATCATACATTTTCATAGCTTTAAACTTAGAATAACTTTATTCTGTGTTTATTAGTAAGAGGGATAGTCTCAAATTATTCGATAATTTCTTATTCCCTAAACCACGTTAAGGGGGTTATTCTGAAATACTGACAAACATAAACAACCAAAAAAATCAGCGTTTTAATTATTAACTAGGTCCCGTAATTTTAATTGATTATTTATGTCTTTTGTGATAACCTCCTGAAAGAGCATGCAAAACAACACCTTGTGTTTCATTATGGAACGCATCTTAAAATTCTAAACATTGATTTGAAATGATTATGAAAACAGTACGAATACTAATCCAATTATTTTGATAACGGCAGATTTTAATATTAAAAATCAGTATGTAAGCATATTATAATTTAAATAGGTATTCATAATCATGTTTTCGTTTAAGAATAATAATTAATGCGTAAAAATTACGAAATTCGCACAAATGCGTATCTGCAACTGATTATTATTAAAATTTAAAATTATACTATCAAAGAATGATATGTCTTTTATGAATGAACACACCTACAACATAATAGGGGATCGGACTGGGTAAAGAAAACGACATTCTATTTTGTCCGTCACAGGTAATACAAAAATATTAGACACGTATTTTTTGTTTTATCAAAATATCAAAAAATACTTAGTTAAAACTCATTAAAGTTGGAGAGTGGGGGCTTACTACGTCACAAGTAAGTATAAAACTTACCTACATGTGACGTCATGCGCCATTTCAACTCAATATATCTCCGTAATTTTATGACCACGTGAAAAAAGAAAAAATACGTGTCCAATACTTTTCAATAAACTACCCGACGGATAAAGAAAAAAAAATGGATTATCCCCTATTATTACATATTTTTTACATGTTTTGTTTTTGTATGTATACGTAAGTTAGTATGTTCTTATATTGTATTTTATATTTTAAATATTTATTTGCTTCATCCTCTAAACATCACTATAAATATTAGGCTGAAAATCAGCTCTTTTTGAACGTCAAAATTTACAAAAGACAGTCCCGCAAAACGTCCACCCTTCGCCACTTCCTATAGTTTTAGCTGGGAAGAAGAAGTGGCGGAACAAACTCCCCAGCAACACATCTGTCTGTTAGGTTAGAAGAACCAGATTCTATACAATAGTGTTCAAGTTTATAAAAACAAAGAATCCATTACATCAAATTAATGTCACATATCAGCTAGTAAACACCAATAATAAAACAACTTAGCTTAACCTTAACTAAAATAAAGTTTTAAATATGCTCACCATTTTAACTGTTTAGATGTTCACTGCACAAGATTTATCAGCCGACTGGTTGAATTTATATTTTCTGCTGTATATAAATCATTATAACTTGCTCGCTCGCAAGGCCGCGACACTTCGAGATTGCTATACACAATAAGATGGGCAGAAGTTTTGGGCTGAGAGAGAGAAAGATCGAACTTTTTATTCAGTAACTTAAAAAAATTGATATACTGGTTTGTAGTTGTTTCCAGTTAGACTGGAAGCCGATCACGATATACACGGTGTAAATCACCTCATCACGAAGCCGTCAACCAAGCATTCTGTACATGAAACTAAGTAACTTTACGCAAAAATTATTGCTGGGAAACGACTTTTTTTTGGGGGGTGTAAAATCATATTTTGTAGTAGAACTCAATGTAACGCACTCAAAACATTGTGCTGATGGACGGATTGAATAGTACGGGGGTCGTGGAGGTGTTTAAAGTAAAAATCTGACATTAAAAACTTGTAATTAAAAAAATACTTGTCAAAAAGTTGAAACTTTGATCCCTAATATCTCCGTAACTAGAAGGTTCCCAGGTATGGTGTAGAACAAAAAAATGATCGCAATGACAGGGAGAACCAGTGCCTTTCGGCTTCGTTAAGAGGTGTTTTACACCCTTTAGTTGAAGAAAGAGGCAGATGATAAGTGGTTTAGTAGCTTTTTATACGACAATTTAGTTAATATTCATATTCTTGGGGTCCTTGCTAAATAATAACAGCCTTCTGTGGATAGGTGACCACCAATTACATACCGAGTTTCCTCCGTGTCTCGAAAGCACGTCAAGAGCATTGTTCTTCTTAGCGTATCGACGGCAAATCGCTAAATTTTTTAAGCCCAAAACTCAGCCAAGCGAACTCGCTGATGCAGTCATAAGGTCCTCAAGTGCGCAGGAGACAGGGCATGCAGCGCAAGATAGAAGGTGGGCGTTAATTCCTTACGGTATTTCATACAAACTTTCAACTCCTTATTTTCCGAAATGACTAAATCGATTTCAATGAAACTTAATACGCATAAGCAGGATACATAGGTCTAAAAAGTTACTAAAACATTTACGAAATGTCTTTTAAATAAGCGGGCCAAGTGCGAGTCTTACTCGCACACAGGGTTCCATAGCCCCAAACAATATAATAACAATATTTTGAACGGTGGTCATTCATTAGTAAACTGCCACTCAACCGCAAAACTAAATTTATTTTTCATAGTAATTAATGAAAAACAAAGTTACTGCTGCAGTTTGGTGAAAAAGTCCCATATCTCAAAAACTATTATATCAAATCTTATTCAATTTTCATTGAAAGTGTTTTTTTTACGTTCTACATCCCAATGTTTTTTCAGAATTTTTCTCCTATTAATTTAGAAATTAGAGGGGGGGGGGGCACGTTTTACCACTTTGGAACTGTCTATCTTTCAAACGATTGACTCTGAAAAAAAAAATGGTTTTGGGAACCTCAATGTTATTTTTAAAGACCTATCTATAGACACCCCGCACGTATAGGTTTGATGGTTTTTTTTTGTTTCAGTTCCGTGTGGGGAGGGGATATCCTTAATCTATATTTTTTTTTGTACAAAAATCGTAAAGCGGTTCACAGAATACATCTACCTACCAAGTTTCAACGGTGTAGTCCTAATAATTTCGGAATAAAGTGGCTATGACATACGGACGGACAGACAGTCATACATGACGAATCTATAAGGGATCCGTTTTTTACCATTCGGCTACGGAACCCTAAAAATAGAAATTTCTGTTCCTATAGATCATTTATAATCGGTCTAGTTTAGCGGTAGCACTATTTTTCGAAAATGTTTTTAGTAACTTTTTAGACCTATGTCCTGTATATGTGTATGTAATCCTGCTTATGCGCATGAAGGCAGAGGTGTGTGTTGATGACGACAGTTTTTAACCCCCGACCAAAAAAGAGGGGTGTTATAAGTTTGACGTGTGTATCTGTGTGTCTGTCTGTGGTATCGAAGCTCCTAAACGGTTGAACCGATTTTGATGAAATTGGTTTCGTTTGAAAGGTATTTTAATCGAGAGTGTTCTTAGCTATGTTTCGATAAAATCTGATCAGCCGTTTGAAGGCCATCACTTCTTTTCTAGTTGAAGGGAAATTAACAATTTCCACAGGTCTGATCGATTCGAAATTTGAAATCTTGTCACTTGTCACCATTGGCATTGCCAGTGGGGGTGGGTGCTAACCTCCCCTCCACCCAGAAAGGTGGGGAGTTTTTTTTTTAATTTTTGCTGTTTTCTTTAATTGGCGAGATGATACGCAACACCGAGAAAAGTGGAAGCAATGGGGGAGGCCTATGCCCAGTATTGGGACAGTCAAGGCTAAGATAAAATAATATAAGTTTAAAAAGCATGAAATAAAAATTAAATTAAAAATTTAAAAAATCCCCGACACAAAATTTTTTTTTTAAATATTTAAAAGCAGTAGGCATATTATAATTTAAATATTCATAATCATGTATTTGTTTATAAATAATAATTAATGCATGCGTAATCAAAACTATCGAAGAGATAAGGACTTATATCCTAACAGTCCTTATTAAATCGTCATTAAAAGCAAAAAACTTAGCAAAACTAATATACTAATACTAATAATAAAGCTGAAGAGTTTGTTTGTTTGCTTGAACGCGCTGATCTCAGGAACTACCGGTCCGATTTGAAAAATTCTTTCAGTGTTAGATAGCCCATTTATCGAGGAAGGCTGTAGGCTGGATATATCACGCTACGACCAATAGCAGCGGAGCAGCAATGAAAAATGTTGTGAAAACGGGGAAAATATGACGCAGACGAAGTTGCGTGGGACAGCTAGTTAAAAATAAAACCATCTGGTCATCGGTCACCAATCATTATCCCGACCTTGGGCGAAGTTGCTTAACCAGTAAGCTTACGTTGTCGAAACACTGGCGTGACATCATTTTTAACGCCGAGACATTATTAATAATCATTGAAGAGCTTTCTTTGTAGGGATGTCGGTTTCAAAGTAAATGACGCTTTTTAACCGACTTCTAAAAAAGGAGGAGGTTCTGAATTCGTCGTACTGTTTAATTCTTTATGGATGTTCCTCGATTACTCGAAGACGCCTGGACAGATTGGGATTTTTTCTTTAGTTAAAAAACCGGCCAAGTGCGAGTCGGACTCGCGCACGAAGGGTTCCGTACCATTATTTCATTTATCATTTTTTGTATGAGAGCCCCCTTAAATATTTATTTTATTCTGTTTTTTGTATTTGTTGTTCTAGCGGCAACATAAATACATAATGTGTAGAAATTTCAACTGGCTAACTATCACGGTTCATGAGATACAGCCTGGTGACAGACGGACAGCGAAGTCTTAGTGATAGGGTCTCGTTTGTTCCTTTGGGTACGGAACCCTAAAAAGGGTTTTTCCTGGTGGTTTAAATATACGTACAAACAAGGTGTAAAGAAATCCTTCACGAAGCCGTCAACCAAGCATTCTGTACATGAAACTAAGTAACTTTACGCAAAAATTATTGCTGGGAAACGACATTTTTTTTGGGGTGTAAAATCATGTTTTTTTGGTAGAACTCAATGTTACGCACTGAATAGTACGGGGGTCGTGGAGGTGTTTAAAGTAAAAATCTTACATTAAAAACTTGTATTTAAAAAAAATCTTGTCAAAAAGTTGGAACTTTGACCCCTAATATCTCCGTAACTAGAAGGTTCCCAGGTATGGTGAAGAACAAAAAAAATGATCACAATGACAGGGAGAACCAGTGCCTTTCGGCTTCGTTAAGAGGTGTTTTACACCATTTATTTACACCCTTTATACAAGAGTTTTTTAACCTCATCTGGAAAGAAAGTATTAGATTTTCGAAGACTTGCTTGCCACTCTCGGGAATCAAATGCCTACAAACTACGGAACGCCACCCGTTTTAGTACTTTAATTATACAGTATGTTAGGTTAAACGAGGGACATATTGAGGGAGGGTATTCAGTATTCGATTCTCGTCCCAAATATGTAAAAAACCTATAACGTATATAGAAGAATTTTTAATGTTTTGTTTAGTGCCTAGTTATTTTGGACTGTCCTACGCCAGTTAAGTTTAAAGTATGAAGGGAAAATGGATTATACCTAAGAGTCATTGACCGGCTCACATGTTCTGCGATAGTATTAAGTCGGTAGCGCAAGGGTGTATACACGTTGCGTGACATTTGCGAAAATTTTGGTATGGTTCTGTCTGTTATTTATCAGTGTTTTTTTTTTATTTATATTTTTATTAGTATCATGTTAGCATGCACTATTATGGGTTTGAATATGTCCCTCGTTTAAACTAACATACTGTATATTTAACCCAAAATTAGTATTTTAGCTCAACCCTACATGTTATTGTAAGTACAATACATTGAACTTTCGTGCTCGTCTGCCGACCTACTTTCAGTAAGTCGCGATAATAAGTCGTCAAAAGGGCTTTCTCTTGTGCGTACTGAGGGCCACATGAATATTGCGAAGCGTGGACTATACACTACTGGAACACTAAAGGTATAAGATTAGGGAATTTAGGATGAAAGCGCCAGGGTGTCTCTGGAGGCCTTACACTTGAGGTTAGGTTAAGACCGCACTTAGCCTCTTTTTGAGCCATTGTACGTATGAAAAAACCTCTGGTTATTCCAACCATCCCAGGTCCTCCCAAAAGGCTAGCAGCCTTTTCAGGCTGCTGCAGGCTTCTAGCGATGCCGGCGATTGAAGAGTTCGTGCCCGTTGATCTGCCACGCTTCAGGAGGTCTACTCTCTTTCTCCGAAACGTAACTTCGGCTACGAACGAAAATTAAACGTAGTTACGTTTGTGACTGTACTCTATATAATTTGCGGACGCACACAATAACATTCAATACATTCGTTGTCTGTGAATTCGAACTTCTTGTGTGCGTCCGCAAATTATATAGAGTAGGGTTACTTTGCTGAGTTATATTCATCAATACAACCATGAATATCCAATTGAAGGACTTTTTCAAGAAATAAAGTTGCTCCCAAGCATTATTCTCGGCTGTAGCTCTTACAAGCACTAGACTCTGTCACTTAAATAACTATCAAAAACACGTAACCTTTTCACAAGCCAACCCACGCGTAAGTCATGTATAACAAAATTGCGTATTTGTTCATAGTTACGAAATGTACACACACAGTGACCTGTGACAGACGGACTGACAGATTTTAACATTAATTATTACTTACAAATGTTTGCAGATGACATTTGAGTATTCAAAGATTTGTTACGTAATATCATCTGGTCTTAGCTAACAAAGTTTAGAAATGTGTTCAGTGAGCTTTAAGAATTTGAAGTTCTTTTATGAATGATATTTATATGTATTGGTTTTAGTAACTTTTTAGACCTATGTATCCTGCTTATGCGTATCAAGTTTCATCAAAATCGCTTCAACCATTTCGTAAAATAAGGACTTAAAAGTTTGTTTGAAATGTCGTTAGATATAAACGCTCTAAAGATGCTTTCCGATGCACGGACGAAAATCCACGGACCGACTTTGCCAAGCATCACTTGACTTGAAACTTCGACCAGTGCGGCTGTTATTATTTAGCCACGAGCTTCGAGAAAACCAGCACAATCTTATATTAGTATACATAAGAGAGCAGTGGTGGCAGTCCCGTGTTACGAGCTGTAAGCCGTGGGTTCGAACACAGGCAGGCGCATTACTTTGTGTAATTTATTTCATCACCGCTGCCCGCAAAAACGCTGAAGGAAAACATCGTGAGGAAACCGGCATGTCCTAGAACTAAAAATTCGAAGACATGTGACATATACCAACCCGCACTGGGCCCGCGTGGTGGATTACAGCCCACTCCCTCTCATAGAGAGGAGGCCTGTGTCCCAGCAGTGGGAACATTATAGACTGATGATGATGATACATAAGATTGTGCTGGTTTACTAAAGACGCAAGATTTCTTTGTAAGTTTGTATGTAGGGAGAAATCTTCGGATCTACAGATCCTATTTTGAAAATTCTTACACTAACGGTAAGCTGCATTATACCCGAATGTCATGAGCTATTTAAAACGTTCCCGTGGGTAAATTTCCGTACATAACGGACGCGAAGCCACGAGCTAAATTAAGTGTATCTTATACCATCGGAAGATCATAATTATCATGCCAATGATTAAATCATCACCATATGCATAATATGTCAATAGGCCTACTTTAGCATCATACGTATTTAAATATACAAAGATCAACAAGTTAAGATGTTCGTGTTTATATGCTAAAGCTCATTTATTTTAAAGGTCGTCGCCGCCCCGGTCTGTTAGGACTTGGTTTGTTTTGATTTAAAGTGTAGGTCAAAAATATGAAAGAAAAGATACGTTTTCAATTAAGGGAAGTGTTGTGTTCACTAGTTACACTAGTTAGGGTTTAGAATAAAACCACCAAATTATCAGTAAGTAGATGAATGACTTTAGGCCCACGTGCTCTCGCTGCCCGAGTTAATCATGGACTGCATGGCACACAACCCTAAAGCTCATACTACGTTTAATAGAATACCACAGGAGGTTCTGTTCAAAATGCCTAAAGGCGAAATTCGTGACGATAATAACAGCCGCTCGGGTCGATCGTCAAGTCAAGCCGCTCTTGCCGAGGTTGTTCCGTGGATGCGTGACCTGAGCATTACATACCGAGTTTCCTCCGTGCTTCGGAAACCTCGTCAATCCGTTGGTTCATAGATCGTTGATAGTCGTTAAGAAGTCAGTGGCCCGAAAGTCTGACAACCAATCTTACCAAGAGGTATCGTATTACTCAGTACAAACTGGGGTTTGAAGATCAGCCCCCTTATTCACAAACGCTTCGATTCGATTTCGATTCGGAAAGTCGTATGTCTATCTCGCTCGCTTTTGTTATGCCAAAAAAGTACGACGACTTGTCGAATCGAAATCGAATCGAAGCGTTTGAAAAGGGGACAGATAGGCAGTCGCTCTACGTAAAATACTGGTATTTAGCTGGCTGGCTGGCTAGCTGGTTCTGGCTGTGCTGATGTAAACATCATCGGAGCCAGCGTAATTGAGATCGGATGTCAAATGGAACTCAGGGTGAATATATTGCCATCACTGACCGAGCACACATCTTGATTCTAGTTCCAAACTCTTCCATAAATGCTAAAATCATCGTTTTATTTTGCATATTCTGTTAACTTAAGAGGGGACTCTAGTCCCGAGGAATTTGAAGAATAGGTATTTGAAGAAACTATTGCCGTTGCGCTGCGCCCGACCAAGCCCCCGTAAAGTGCGAAAGCTGCAACTGCAGCTCAGGCTGATTTTATTGAAAAACTTGTCTAAATTTGTCTGATAGTCGTCTGAACATGGCGGTTTAAACGGGCTTTTTTTCGGGTTTTTGGATTGTCATAACTATTTTAGCTATTATTTTTTGAAAAAAAGGAAATGATAGGGGCATGTATTAATAAGACCTAGATTTTTTGGAAAAAAAATCATTGCATTATCCACGAAGAAAATATCGAAATACGTTTGTATGGAGAAAGGCCCACTAGAGATCCCTCTTAATAGTCAGATGTATGTTAGGGAGTTTGTTCCGCCACTTTAGCCCATTCAGAACACTAAAAACTGGTGATAGTGTACCTATCACCAGTTTTTAGTGTTTGGAGGGAGTAATAGTAGATTGTATCATAAGGGAGCAAAATAATATTTTTACGGCGAGGGCGCTTTTTTGAATCCAGAGCGGATTGAGGGATTCTAGAGTAGAATCCTGAGCGTTGCGAGGGATTCTTTAGTAGAATCCTGAACGTAGCGAGGGATTCAAAGTACGTCGCCCGAGCCAAAAATATATTTTTGCCCGAGTGATACACTCTACTTTTCATCACCCACTATGAGAAAACAAAAGGCCCCTCATATTTTATTGAAATTTTATGATTTTATAAAACATAAGAGTAACAACTAAATTGAAATTAAATAATAACTAACAATAAAACGACTAAAAACTTATATTTACATTTGAAACATTTTCGCAATTTTACGAAAATTTATTATTCAGCTGGCGGCGCGACTATGGGCCGTCGTACCAGCCAGTCTTTATTCAAACAATTTCGATTTCTTTGGCGCTGAACACTAAGATGTTCCAGATTCAAAAAGTGCGCGGCAAACTTAATTGCGGCGCACTTTTTGAAATAAAGAGGACTCTCATTACTGCCCGCTAAAAGTTTCTTATAGAAAACACCACCTTTGGGTGCACTTAAAGACGAACCAATTCGTACTTTTCGAAAAGATGGGATGAAAAAGATTTTTGATTGATTGAACCCAAGACCTCAAAGTCGGCAGTCGCGCTTCCGATCACTGCACCAAATGAGACAGTCGTTAACATCTTTCGTAACAGCTAAGTCGTTCGTTATTCATGCTAACTGAATGATTGATGATGATATTAATTCTAAATTAATGAATTATTTATTAATTCCTTTAACAAAATAAGAAATGCTTAAAGGTCAATGTCGTATTCTTTGAGAAATAACATCTATGGAGAAGGTTTTGATGCAAATCACCGGTGACTGAAAGTTGTGGTAATTGCTTGTCATTCTATTGTTGAATGAGGGAAAATGTAGCGTGTAAAATTTTAAGAACGGATGACCATAAACAATTCAAATTTAGTCAAAACAAAACTTTCGCGGCTAGTTTGGCACCCTCAGTAGTGTCCATCAGCATCGGCATATACATATGCAAATAACAGGACATACAGGACACGATATTAAGTGTCCGATCGTTTGTGGGGCAGCACCACATTTACACTTCAGGAGCTAAATAAGAACAGCCGCACGGCTCGATCTTTAAGGTTAAGCCGTGCTTGCCGAGGTTGGTCCGTAGATGTGTGACTAGAATTGCATACGGAGTTTCCTCCGTGGCACCGAAAGCACGTTAAGCCGTTGGTCCTGGCGGTCGTTTGTAGATCTTTGACAGTCGTTATGAGTAGTCAGAAGCCAAAAGTCTGACATCCAGTCTTACCAAGAGGTATCGTATTACTCAGTTACTGGGTTGTGGAGGTCAGATAGGCAGTCGCTTCATGCAAAATACTGGTATTCAGCTGCATTCGGTTAAACTGGGAGCCGACCCCAAGATAGTTCTGGAAAAGGCTAAGCAGATGATGATGATGACGCGAGCGAAACCTAGTAACATATAAAGAAATAGTGATAAAATTACAAGCTCATCTATTTAACAATATCTATAAATACCTCATTATCTCATTACCGTTCTAAAGCTTCACGAGTCTGTCCACGTTTTGCCCTTCACCTTTATATACGTTTACAAATCGATGTGTATCTAACTACGTAATATATTAGTTTACTATTTCGTGGTTTATGGCTTGTCACTGACATGTTAGCTGGCTGTAGGTACTCATAAAGGCTTTAGAAATAAACAAAGAAAAGGTATTTTAGTAGTCTTGCACAAGGCAAAAAATCGCTCAACGCGGCTGAAGAAGTTTTCACTTCAAAAAAATTGTTAAAAATAACAAAATATAAAATAAAACAAGAAGTATTTATTAATCTTTCACAAGACAAAAAATATTGGTTAAAATTGAAAAAAAAATGTATACATACAATGTAACCTTCATATAACGGCAATCTTTAATACTATACAGTGCTGCAGTGCCAAAAGTATTTTTTTGGAAATAAAGAGTTTTGATAATAAAGACTTTAGTTTTCCTAACAATCACTAAGTCAAAATTATTTGGCGGCACATCTATGGCCACATCAAACATTTATTTAGAAAAAATGCCACGTTGATCCCTAAAGGTTCGCCACTCCTGACCTACACGGTACAAAATATATGGGACAGCCGATTTATTTTAAAATTTCCGATGAAAAAATTCCATTGGGGGTTCTGAATGAGTGGTAAGTAAGCGTGACCTTTACACTTTGTTTGAGTTACAGTCAAAACCACTTCTGTACGGTGTCAGTCAAAACCCTTATTAAATTAAATGGCGTTTTCTCCATTAAAAATATTTTGTTTAAGAACGCCCCAGTTATACAGGGTGTAACGGAAAGGGTATATACATACTTAAGGGTGTGCTACAGAGTATCAAACTGAACATGTTTCTCATCATAAAACATGTTTTTCAGCAAAAAAAAATATCTGCTGCCCCATAGAAATTTGCAATACCTATTCGACCCAAATGTATAGGCAGCTGATATTTTTTTTTGCTGCAAATTTTTTTTTATGATGAGAAACATGTTTAGTTTGATGGTCTGTAGCACACCCTTAAGGATGTATATACCCTTTCCGTTACACCCTGTAGACCTGGAATTACTACAACACGCTGTTTTTCAAAGGATCACAAAAAAACCTAACCATCTGATGAGTTTCTAAGTAAATGTTAGTAATTGTTAAAATAGTTTCAACCGGTCAAATGTTGTTTTGACTAAATAACAGTTTGACAGTGACATTTACGTCTTGTTATTCCGATCGCGTCTAACATATTTATAAGTCTACAAGCCAGAGGTCAAGGAGCATAAATAATGAGCTCTGAGTTGACCGATGCGAATTAATAGGGAGTGACCACACTGATCGACGGCGAAGCGGATTTGACTCGACTCGGTCAGATAATAATAATCATCATCATCAACATTCTCGTGCCCTGCCTGCCCTGCATAGGCAGTCGATTCATGTAAAATACTGGTACACAGCTGCATCCGGCTAGAATGGAAGCCGACCCCAAGATAGTTTGGGAAAAGGCTAGGCAGATGATGATGAACTTCAATGCAAAATACCATTCGCAAAAAGCACAACCATAAATATATGCCTTAAACCACGTTACGAACGTGTGCCGATTCTAATAAGTAAAACGTAAAATATTTAGATTCAATTTATTCCAGAGCACTTGACGTCCTTCAAGCTGATGTCTATCTATGGAGGCGGTAAACGAATTAAATCATCTTTATTATATTACATAGCCTATGCCCGCGGCTTCGCACGCGTGGAGTTTGATCACTGTCCCACGGGGTTGTATTATGTAGATAAAAAAATATCCTATGTGTTAATCCAGGTTATAAACTACCCCTGTGCCAAATTTCATCCAAATCCGTTCAGTAGTTTTCCCGTGAAAGAGTAATAAACATCCATCCATACTTACAAACTTTCGCGTTTATAATATTAGTAGGGGAGGACGTTGATGCAGTGTGGACAGACCTTTAGACGACTATTTCAGGAAATACCTACATTTTTTGTTTAGAAGACCTTTTCAATTCAAGTTTGGTTACTTACGGTAAATAACGAGATGGAATTTATGTGGTAATTTTGTTATTTTTTTTTTTATTTTGATTAGGAAATGTCAGAGGTTTACTTTGTAGACACAACTTCTTTTTAATTTGCAAAGAAACTGCATTTTTGCTCGTCAGCAGTGTTATTGAACTAGTTAGCGTAAATGCGACGGCTCAGCGTAGGGACCTAGGATTGATGCTCAAGAGCGCAACCTTAAAACGACTGTTACTTTTAGCTAAGAACGTTCTAAAACTCTGTCTCCTGCTTGGGGTCGGCTTCCAGTCTAACCGGATGCAGCTGAGTACCAGTTTTTTAAATGAAGCGACTGCCTATCTGACCTCCACAACCCAGTAACTGGGTAATACGATACGCCTTGGTATGACTGGATGTCAGACTTTTGGCTTCTGACTACTCGTAACGATTGTCAAAGATCTACAAATGACATCCGGGACCAACGGCTTCACGTGCTTTCCGAGGCACGGAGGAAACTCGGTATGTAATCATGGTAACCCATCTATGGAACAACCTCGGCAAGCACGGCTTACCTTAAAGATCGACCCGAGCGGCTGTTATTATTTAGCAACGAGCTCATCAATCCGCTTGATTGTTTTGATGTCGAAAATTATCAGTAGGGATATTTAGGTTATCTTACCCATCATTACCTGACCGCTCATGGTCTACCTGTGTGCTAAATTTAATCTAAATCCATCCAGCCGATAGGCGTGAAGGCTTGACAAACAAACAAATATTATGACTGCTTCGTTAGTGCCTAAAAATCATACTTCAATATGTCATGTACCTTTTTACAATGTTTTGGTTGTGATCATCAACAGTATATTGTAAAAAATAGTCGTTGAGAATATCATTAATTAGTAAGGTCGGCCTTCTAACACATCGTGTTGACTATTTTAGTATGTTGTTTGCCAACAAAATATTACGTCACGCGTTTGAACACCGAAAGATCAGATGCGTATAAAGGGTGTAAAACACCTCTTAACGAAGCCGAAAGGCACTGGTTCTCCCTGTCATTGCGATCATTTTTTTGTTCAACACCATACCTGGGAACCTTCTAGTTACGGAGATATTAGTGGTCAAAGTTCCAACTTTTTGACAAGTATTTTTTAAATACAAGTTTTTAATGTCAGATTTTTACTTTAAACACCTCCACGACCCCCGTACTATTCAATCCGTCCATCAGCACAATGTTTTGAGTGCGTTACATTGAGTTCTACCACAAAACATAATTTACCCCCCAAAAAAAAGTCGTTTCCCAGCAATAATTTTTGCGTAAAGTTACTTTGCTTGGTTGACGGCTTCGTGACGAGGTGATTTACACGGTGTATACAGGGTGTTTGTTGCATCGTTTGCCAAAATGTATCGATGTGAAGGGGAAGTGGGATGTAAATACTACGCGAGCTCAGTGCCTATTGGTAGATATCAAATTTCTTCGAGTGTGTTCTAGAAACTGCCTCGCAAGTAGTGATGGGCGACTCGGAAAGTTTCCATCATTCCACCCGGAATATTCCTGGGAATATTCCCAAAACGGGTATTTACCCGGGTAAGTTCCCAAATCGTGGGTAAATTAGTTTCTATGACGATTGAATTAGTAAGTACTGAATAAAAACAAAAACACCAACTCCAAAATCATTTAATCAACAACAGGATGGTTCAAATATGAAAATTATTGTTTAAATATCAGGATAAGGGTGACAAAAATCACTTCAAGTTTAATACTCTTATAATAGTAAGTAGGTAAAATGTTATTGAGATTCATTTAATCACTGTCTAAATCACTGTCATCGGAGAATGTTTTTGTCATATCGCAAAACTCTATTTCTCTTGTATTCCTTCCAGAAGTTGATGGTTGAGGTTCAATATTGTTTATGGTCAATGGGCTAACCATAAAAGGACTTGAAGTGGGTTCCTCATCTTCTTCATCTACTTCTTCGTCTTTTTTATTGTGTAACAAATTCCAGTTATATGATATGTAGGCCAGCTTTGCAGCTCTTTCTGTTGTTAACCTATTCCGTTTAAGGCTGTGGATATTTCCATGAACGCTGAAGGTACGCTCTGTTGCAGCCGAGGTGCAGGGAGCTGTTAAAAGACAAGCTGCAACTTTGCTCAGAGGTTTGTTTTTGCAAATTCCTTTCCACCAAGTTAAGGGATTCATTTTCTGGAGGCTGGTCCAAACAAAAGATTTTCCCCACAAACCTTCTCTTGCTCTATAATTAGCTAAATCTGTCATTATTTCCAAGTGTAACTGCCTTCCTTTCTCATGAATGAAATCCATGGCAATGATTTCTTCATCTTCGTTGAGTTCGATGCCTTGAGATTTTGGATCTAGCATATAGGCTGCTAGATGAATAGGCTTTATGCAGTTCCCTCTGCGTTTATCAACTGCATTTAAAATCCTCTCCCTGACATTATTGTCAACCAAAGAAGAAACGCCAGGAAGCAGAAAGAGCAGACGTGATTTTATATCTTTGAATGACATGTACACGTCATTTATGTACGCTTCGTTTCCTTCTAGTTTAAATATGTAATCTGTTATTGGCTCTAAAATTGCAGTAGATTCGTCGATCATTTTCCAAAATTCTTCGTCTAGTAAATTTGCTTTAATATCAACTGGGATCATTATTGCATCTTCATGTACTGCCAAACATTGCAGAGCCGCCTTGCTATTTTGCAAACTACGCACAGCATGAAGGTAACTGCCCCAACGTGTCTTGCTGGGCAATTTTAGTTGCTCACCAGAACCTTTTTCTACAATTATCTGCTTAAATAACGCGCTCAGAATTTGACTTTTTCTAATAGATTTGATTACGTCGACGGCAACTGAAATGAAGGCTTGTATAGCATCTTCTTTCATTATGTCCTGACAAAGTAAATTCAATGTATGCGCCACGCAATTAAGTGTGATTACGTTCGGATGTTGCAGTTTTACTAAATCAAAAGCTTTTTGTAGGTTTTTTGCGTTATCTCCTATTAAAGTCACAAATTTATTCGTTCCGTAGGTTCTCATTACTATTTCTTCACTTAGGTATTCGGCAGTGTGACGATGGCTAGTTGTAGCTAAACTTTTCACAAAAATTGTTATTGCAAAACCTGAACCCGTCAGGTTTTGCAATAACAAAATTAATGGTACCCTCGTTCCGTCGGTTACTCCATCCATCGCACTGAAGATGTAAATTGTCAGTCGACTTCAATTCTTCAGTTATTTCTCGTTCCATTTGATTGTAAATTGTTTCTAAATGTGTTGTGGAAACAGCTTTTCGTGTTGGTAGTTCGAACAGAGGCTGTAGTTCTCTAAAAAACTCTCTCCATAGAGGATGTTCCACCATAGACAGAGGTGATCCAGTAACATAAATTGCCTTTGAAAGCAATTTGGTAAGTCCTAGTTTTTTTTCCTCTGTAAATTCGAGAAAAGGAGTAGCGTCACTGGCTGTTGAGTTTTCAATTATTTCTCCTTCTGTAGTTGATGAGTTCGATGTATTTGATGCTATTAACGATGTTTCTTCACAGCTTTCCGTTAACTCATTTCTTATAACCAGCGGACATTTAGGACACTTCATCAAGTGATTACCCATTTTGGTTACATTAGGTACTCGGTACATTTTTGAACAAAATGTGCATTTGACTGATTTGTCAGGTAAGCTGTGGTAATGTCTCCAAACTTTTTGTTTTTTCTGTTTCGGCATGATGATATCTATAACAATAAAGTTAATCAATATTAATATTTTTAAATGTTTTTAATATTTTTTAGGAAATATTTAACCTCTCGGTACTCAAGCGGCCTGAGTTACGTCATCGCGCGGACCCCTTTCGGCCCCATAATTACGTCATCGCGCGTGTCAAGTGGCCGGCGCTCACAATTATGCTTATCGCGCGAGTTCTGTTAGCTCTTATCTCAAATGGTAAACAGTTTCGGGTTCTTGATTAACGAGACCATGTATTACAATATAAACAACTGTTTCATAACTACTTGAGAATTATAAACATCGCATAGAAATCAGAGAGCTCGCCGCAAACATACTGTTGTCGTAGTTTGTTTTTTTTTGGTAAAACTACTGAATGAATTTACACGAAACTTTAGATTTAGCATAACAAATATACAAGTAATCTAATGACAGTGTTTTTTAGGAGTCCTACATAAATTATTCTTGCAAGATTCCAATTCAAACGTCTTATTAGAATCGGCCATTTTCTAACTGCGCAGTTCAATGCATGAAAATACTTGAAATATCAATAAATATGAATAAATATGCCTCGAATGCATTAAATAATGAATTATCACTATTTTTTCGCTTTTTGCTAATGTTTCCAAGACCATATTTCATTGTAAAAGAGTCAAATTCATATTTTCAATTTCGACTGACGAACTTCACAACAAAGGAATTTTTGGAGGAATTTTTGGGTCAAAAACATAATTTTTAGATAATTTTTCCAGCAAATGACTATCTAAAAAGTTACATTATACACTTATAACATACTATACATTTACTTACCAAAGTTTAACAACACAAAACACAAAAATTTCACTGCATTCCAAAACAAAACATCACCGTTCCACACTGGCCGCCATGACGCATTTTGACAGTCGACAAAGACGCGTTTCTTTTTTTTTTAAATAATTTTGTGCAGTTGTAAGGTTGGTATGATGGTTTCATTTTAATCGAACTCTAGTTGGCCATAGACGTAAATTTTTACAAACGAATTAGAACCTTACTTTACGTACGATAAGGGTTTAAAGTTGCTCGTACGAGGTTGTTCCACCAGAGGAACAGCGGGCCGATAAGCAAAAAAGTGATGTTCCTCTGGAGGAACAAAAAGGATCTAGCGGTTAAAAACATAATTTAAAAAACAAATTATTAAAATTTATTTATAATATTTTTTATTAATTAAATACTAATATGGCATGTTTTTCTATCAGAGGAAAAGAGAATCATAATAATTATGAGATAGAAATACAATCAATAAAATATATTTAAAGAAAGAATAAATGTAAGTACTTACGTAAATTCGATACGATCGCCTCACTAAATTTTACAGCTATACCACAGTAATAGTATGTACACTCAAAATCCGTTATTCGTTGCCAAAATTGTCAGGTTGAATTTAAGAAATTTCCAAATACACAGCAAACAAGTCTCAACACAAAACACCAGAATTAACACATAAGCACGTCCGCAAATTCCGATACTCAAGTGAATACTAAACGTGGCCACGGTATTGGAGTCTACTGTTTTACCAGGTAAATGAAATGCTCCAATCAAAAAACACCACGCACCGCCGCCGGCGTGTACCTGCTTGGTCATTCAAACAAAGCTAACCGTTAAGCACATCAGTTATTTATTATTGCATAGTTTAATTATTGTAGTATGGTTATATATTATATATATACACCGATATATTAACAAATAACAACGTTTCTTGAATAAAACAGTGTAACACAATTTTATAGTTGTTATTTTTGTACAAGGAAATCGAAAGCCTTAGTTTCATAAATCATTTCATGGACAACATTGTAAACAGCAACTTGAGCTCTAATTCCACGTTACTAGACACTACAATGATGAGTTTGCCAAATACTTCATTGAATGAGAGCGACGCTATTACCAGCTACAGAGATGCAATAAATAAATTAACTATGGAATTAGAAAGCGCTCATCAGGAGATTGAGAATTTAAATAGTGAGAACTTTCGCCTAAAACTGGATATAGGCCAATACCAAAAAGTCATTGAAACTTACAAGAAGGTAAATTTATTAGAAACTAAAGTTTGGTCGCCGAAGTCAGCACGGAAAAGAAATATGCCAAGTACGAGCCGTTACTCTACCCCAACAAAGTTGAGTCTTCCACCTACTATTACTCAACCTGACACTGCCGTAGTAACGCAAACCCCAAGCGATGTTGATAATATTTCTTTTAATACAGCCGGATCAACCTGTAGTCCTGCTCCTGAGGGAATAAAGTACGCAAAGTCGCCGCCGGACAACATTCGAAATTCCAATACGTGCATTGATCCAAGTGACCATGACACACGATGTAAAGAGACCTCTTCTACCTTGGA
The DNA here is from genome assembly GCA_963082945.1 of Cerastis leucographa. Classification (NCBI taxonomy): domain Eukaryota; kingdom Metazoa; phylum Arthropoda; class Insecta; order Lepidoptera; family Noctuidae; genus Cerastis; species Cerastis leucographa. The sequence goes on from OY720376.1 coordinate 1,776,277, forward strand.
TACGGATCTGAATAGGGAAACAACTAGCGAGCGACAAGCCAATCTAAACCCGAAGCTGACGACACTGGCGCCACAACCACAAACTCAAACAAGTGCTATCCAGAGATTTATGATTTTTGCCGATCAATTAGGATACGATGTCCGAAACATTCTTCAGGACTATCTTGGACAAAAGTTTTCTGTGACATCATTTATAAAACCTAATGCAACGACTAAAGAAGTGTTGAAAACCTGCGCAAGTATGTGTAAAGACTTTAATAAATCGGACTTTGTGATAATTCTAACAGGCTCAAATGATGTAAATCCTATGGATATTCAAACGTATTTATATTACGCTTTAGGTCAATTAGAGTCCACCAATGTGTTAGTCGGTCAAATTTACAATCATAAGTATCTAAATGTAAAAAATGTTAATAATTTATTGAAATTTGTGTGCTTTAATTGTAAAAATTCGAGTTTCGTACCATTACAAAGTGATTTTAACTTTTTAACAAATAACATAAATAAACTCCATACCTGTAGACTAATTCACAGACAAGTTTTGCACTTAAATTATAAAAATAGCTATCATTACTACACTGAAAACTTCACTACTAAGATAGGACAACGAATTACAATGGACGTAGGCGTACAAACTGACAGTTTGAATGATGTGGGTGTAGAGACTGATAATATTGATACAGCGGCTCAAGAGAGTGATGATTTTTTTCGTGAATAAAATTGAGTCTACCTTTACAGTTATACATCAAAATATAGCCGGGGTATTAAACAAACGTGATGAAATTTCGTTTGCCATATTAGACTTAGTAAATAAGAATATTAGCGTCGATTTATTGTGTCTTACTGAAACGTTCTTGTTAGAAGGGACTGAAAGAAATTTTCGTCTTAAAGGTTACACGACAGCAGCATATTATTCGAGGAAAACTTCCAAAAGAGGAGGCGTCACCATTCTTATAAAAAACGACATTGAATTTAAAATTATACAGGAAACACAAAAAATAAGTGAAACTTGTGTATTCGAATGCTGTGGTGTGGAACTTATTAAATATGGCACAATTTTAATCTGTCTTTATAGAACACCTTCGTCAAATGTAAAAATTTTTCTTAATAAACTAGACATCCTCTTAAGATCGCTCTGTCGTAATACAAGAAAGAAAATTATTATGTGTGGAGATACAAATATAGACATTTTGAAGCAATCCAAGGAAAGTAGAGACTATAATTACTTGTTAAAAACATACAACATAAAACATATTATATTAACGCCAACGCGAGTAACAGAAAAGACACAAACTTGTATTGATCACATCGCAACCACTATTGAGAAAGGTGATGCAGCAGTACACGATTTGGGTTTATCGGATCACTCAGCCCAATCTTATACATGGTCTGTTGCAAAGCGGAAACAGCCAGTTCTGAAATGGTGGTATGAACTTAAACGAGATTATAGTGATGAAAACAAGAATAAGTTTTTAAAATCAATCTCTTGCTTGTCTTTTAACGATGTATTTGAGGAAACCTCAACAAACAAGGCATTCGCGAAATTTTTCGACACATTTTTATTATTTTATAACTTATGTTTTCCTACTGTTCGCGTAAAACATACTAATAAAGCATTAAATAAATCAAATTGGCTTACTAAAGGAATAAAAGTAAGTTGCAAAAATAAAAGTAAATTCCACTATAAACTAAAATATAAAAATAGCGAATCTCATAAAAAGACGTACAAAAACTATTGTAATATATTAAAAAAATGTATTTTGACGTCACGAAAACATAATAATACAATCTACATAAATAAAGCTAAAAATAAGTGTAAAGCAGCGTGGAATCTGATAAAAAAACATACTGACACAGATGTAAAGAACACATGTATATCAAAAATTACAATTAACAACAACGACTATGTCAGTCCTGACTCTATTGCAAATCAATTTAATAATTTTTTTATTAACTCGGTTACTAGGAATATTAACTCTGACAGTTCAGATCATTCTAGATTAAATCGTATGGAAAATATTGAATCAATCGGCAATTCTATGTTTCTCTACCCATTGGAAAGCAGTGAATTAAAAAAAATCGTGATGTCTTTAAATGATTCGAAAGCAAGTGGTTATGATGAAATTCGCACTGACATTGTAAAATTATCAGTAAATATGATTCTGGAACCTCTTTTATATGTAATTAACCTCTCATTAGAACAGGGAATATTCCCTGATATATTAAAGAGATCATTAGTAAAACCATTGTATAAAAAAGGAAATAAAGCACAAATGGACAATTACAGGCCCGTTGCATTAATACCTATATTTTCTAAAATTTTTGAGAAAGTCTTTTGTAACAAGTTAACAAATTTCATTGAAAAACACAAAATTATAAAGGATGAACAAAATGGTTTTCGCAAGAATAGAAGCACATCTTTGGCAGCCTTTCAATTAATAAGATCTATTACGGAGTCTATTGATAAGAAAATTCCAGTTTCGGTACTCTTTATGGACATGAGTAAGGCGTTTGATCATGTCAGTCATGAACGGTTATTAGAAAAAGTCTACAGATACGGAGTAAGAGGTAAAGCTTACGAATGGTTGAAGTCATATCTAGCTGATCGAGTACAGGCAGTGGAAGTATCGAGTTATAATGATCAATCCAAAACGCGAGAATTATTTCAGTCTTCGTTTTTGTCAAATAGTTACGGCGTGCCGCAAGGCAGTATTTTAGGCCCCCCACTGTTCTTGCTCTACATTAATGATTTTGTAAATATTTTGAATCATAAGTGTGTACTATTTGCTGATGATACTACTATTATAATAAAAGGTGAGGACAAAAAATCTTATGAGCAGGAAATAAACTCGGTCCTACAAACATCCATAGAGTGGCTAGAAGCAAACAATCTTAAGGTCAACATTAGTAAAACAAAATTTATGCAATTTCATACCTACCGAACAAAACCGTTGAACCTAAATATAGTATATAAAGGGAACGTCCTGACTGAAACTGACACAATTAAATTTCTTGGAATATCCTTAGATAAATTTTGCTCTTGGAAAAGCCATGTCAATGAAGTTTGTGGTAAAATTAATAGTTTTGTCTACCCTCTGAGGCGTATAAGCAGCGAGATATCAAGAAGCGCTGCAATTACTTCATATCACGGGTATATAGCCTCCATTTTGCGGTATGGTATCATTCTTTGGGGTCGCTGTGTGGAAATTGATCAAGCTTTTGTTATGCAAAAGAAGTGTTTAAGGGCTATATTTGGGTTGAAACAAATAGATTCTTGTCGCCCATTCTTTAGAAAGTATAAGATACTCACTTTACCGTGCATTTATATCTTGGAAGCCTGTATATTTGTGTTCAAACACAAGAGTCTTTTTCATCAAGCAAGCAGTTACTATGCCCCTCGATCACACAATACCAACAAGCTCTATAAACCGAAGACGAATCTGACACTCACATCGAACAACAGCTACATCATGTGTATTAAAATGTATAATAGACTTCCAAGTAACATAACGACACTTCCATTTTTTAAATTTAAGCGTATTTTAACAAAAATATTAATTGATAAATGCTTTTATAGTGTACTTGAGTTCCTAGATTATAAGTTGTAGGTCATGAATTGTAGTGTCAATGATTGTCACAATATGAATTATTAAAAATTAGAATTAAATTATTATTAAATATTGAATTTGAATATATTAAAATTTACTAACTGCATGCATTATTCCAATTCATCATTCATATTATAAATATTTTTTATGTAAAATTTGCACGCCGAAATAAATGGCAGAATAAGAGATACTTATACTTATGTTAAGAACCTTCTGTACCTTATTCAAGCAAATAAATGATTTTTGATTTTTTTTTGATCGATTTATGCGAAATATGTATAAATTGATAATAAAAATATAAATACCCGAATAAATACCCATTGGGTGGATTCAATGGGAATATTCCCGGGAATATTTCCATTTTAGGAATTTACCCGGGTAGAATCACATCACTACTCGCAAGTCTTAGAGGTCGCAATCGCGACTGCTGAGCATGAGGTCCTGTATTCGATTCAAGTGTTATTGGGTTTTTTCATCAGGAATTTCATAGTAGCAGCCACAGAGACTGGATGTTATCCCAGTTGTTGGTAATAGGCCTTCTACGAGTAATACATGGGACTTACAACATAAGTAGTGAAATGTGTTTGTACTGTTAGGTACAACTCTGCCTAACCCTTCGGGGATTATAGGCGTGGTGTTATGTGCGTCATCATCATCATCATCAGCCTATAATGTTCCCACTGCTGGGACACAGGCCTCCTCTCAATGAGAGGGAGTGGGCTGTAATCCACCACGCGGGCCCAGTGCGGGTTGGTAGATGTCACATGTCTTCGAATTTTTTGTTCTAGGACATGCCGGTTTCCTCACGATGTTTTCCTTCCTTTTGAGAGCAACGGTGATGAAATGAATTACACAAAGTAATGCGCCTGCCTGGGTTCAAACCTACTTAGTGCTCGTAAATCGGCGCTGCCACCACAGGGCCACCGCTGCTGTTCGTATGTTCTAGAAAATGCCGGTTTTCTCACGATGTTTTCCTTCACTGTTTTCACAACATTTGTCTATCTCATCTTGGTGGGTTATTGCGTCAGAAAACCATGACCCCTTCGAGGTGACATTAATGTTCAAGGCTATCGTTCACTAGTTCCTATGGCTTCATTTATAGATATTTTGCTGTTTCCGTCATCTTTACATTTATTTATCAAGGGAAGTGGAATTATTTTATTATTATTATTTATTTATTAAAAACAAGGTTAATACAAATCTTAATTTAAAAACTTGAGAGGTGTCAAGGGACACCCGGATGGAACGAAGTTCCTTTCACGTACATAATATCAATACATTTTAGATTTAAGTTAGTGTGCGAAAAATAAAATATTTAATTTAAGGAATATTAATCCTTAATTCGAAGCAATACGTCTTACTTAACTGCACAACCGAATTTGTACTTTGTAGTTCGGTCACTCAAAATAATAATCATATCTATCCTTACTCACATACACACCCCAATCGTACGTAATTTAAGGAAATTTCAACTTTATTTAAAAAAAATAAAGCTTACAATAGCTTACTATAGCAAAAAGTGTCGTGACAACTTTTCGTAAGATTTTTTCCCGTCTAGCCCCCTTTCACAACGCGCGATAAGGAACTCCGTTCCAAAAACTGTGCCACACAAAACCGTTTTCACGGTTTATTTGATTCAAGATTCTTTATTTGCATGAAATATGGTACATAGTGGTCTTATAAATAAAAAGGTTTCACATATTTCGCCGACTTATTTCAGCATGCAAACATAAAATTAAATTAAAACACCTAACAAAATGTAGTCGTCATTTAGGTATCAAACTTCTAGACGTAGCTACAAAACAAAACATTTTTAGAATTTAATGTACCAACTTTGTAGGAACAGAACAATATGTTTAAAGAATAATAACAAATTAAACTTGAAGCTCAATCAATAAATCTTAGAAACTATTTATTTATCCTCGATCAATAAATCTTAGAAACTATTTATTTATCCTCCCCCAACAATCTACAAACCATCTTCCTAAAAAATATGGTTTACAGACTCTTAAGGAAGAACAGTTGAAGCGATATGGCAAACTTACTGTTCATTTTCTGACTTCTTATATACAAGGTGTTATTTTGTATCCTCGTCAAAATTTTGAATGTTGTCACAAAAGATATTTATATCTTTTGTTGTGGTGGTCAGATAGGGCAGTCGCTTCATGTGAAATACTCGTACTCAGCTGCATCCGACTAGACTGGAAGTCGACCCCAAGATAGTTTGGGAAATAGGCTAGGCAGATGATCAGACCGTCCCTATTATATGAGAGTTAAACATATACTGTTAAGAGGGGACTCTAGTGGGCCTTTCTCCATACAAACGTATTCCGCTGTTTTTTTCGTGGATAATGCGTCTAGAGCAATGTTTTTTTTTTTTCAAAAAATCTAGTTCTTATTAATACATGCCCCTATCATTTTTTTCAAAACACAATCACTAAAAGAATTATGACAATCCAAAAACCCCAAAAAAAGCCCGTTTTTACCGCCATGTTCAGACGACTATCAGACAATTAGATAAGTTTTTAACAAAAAAGAAAATGATAGAAGCGTAGATATACTTTTCCTCTAAATTTTGATATAGAATTATTTAGATCAGTTTAGTTTTGAAGAAGAAAACAGCGGAATACAAATCTCTGTTGGTCAAGATTTTTGTAGCTAAAATCAGCCTGAGCTTCAGTTGTCCATTTCGCACTTTATGGGAGCTTGGTCGGGTGCAGCGCGACGGCAATAGTTTCTTTAAATACCTATTCTTCAAATTCCTCGGGGCTAGAGTCCCCTCTTAATAATGTAGGTGCACTGAAGGGCACTCAGTCACATGTGCCTATAAGAATCTTGAGAATGTCACCTAGGAAGGGTCATGGCTGCCTTACGCAATAAGTCAATAAGATGTAGCTTGGTGTTGATGAATATGTGAGCTTTTTGATGAGCCGAGCCCATGCGCGCATTAATATGGATTTTATGAGTTTGTTTATAAGCTGTTAATGATCTCGACAACCTTTCTGGATGATTCCCATGCATCTTGTATCGATATGAAGTATGGAAGAGTACGGCATCTTCGGCGACAGCGTTACAATATAAAATTGATACTTGACAAATATTTGTGCTGGCAAAAAGACAATGGAACAAACAAATGTCACTGACTTCCGAAAGTAAAGCTATTTTCCACTTTTTAGTGCTTTTTTTGGAAGTTTGTGACTTTTCATTGTTGACTTCTTGCCACCATTTCCGAAAATATAGTGCGATATTGACGCCGGTTTTGATACAATTCGAAAGGCGAGCACGTAAACCCAATGACAAGACTAGCTCGTACCAGAACCCAGTCTTATCGCTGTGGTATCACAGCCTATGCGGTTCGTTTGCGGTTTTAATGGCCTTATAACTCAATACTGACCCTTGCTTAGCTGTAAGATATTTTCATATGAACGTATTAGCTGTGCCCGGGAGTCCGCCCGCGTGGAATATAAGAAGTAGCCCAAGTTGCTCCTTATTACATAAGCTATCTGCCAGTGAAAGTCACGTCAAAATCGGTCCAACCGATCCAGTGATTAATTAACCGGAACAAATAGACATAGACAAAAATTTAAAAAAATGGTATTTTGGTAAATATACCGTATATACATGCATATGCATGTAGTAAAAAGCGGTTATTTTAATATTACAAACAGACACTTATTTTTATTTTTTTTTCGGATGGGAAATCATCAAATGACTTCTCCCGCTCTGGGCGGAGCGGGAGGGAGTGTCAGACGGGTGGGTTTTAGTCAGTCAAGTCTGACTGACTAAAACCCACCCATGTTCCTTCTTAGCCCTTTGTGTTCCAGGGCCGCGGTATCTCTTTCGAACAACCCGCAGCCCAAACAGACACTTCAATTTTATTTTTTGTATAGATGTATAGATTTAAAACCTTTTCTCTTTTTCACAGTAATGTCAAAATTCGGCGTACGCGTAGATGCAGCAGTTTCTGCCTTAGGAGGTGGTGCCGGGGCAGCTTTGGACGAAAACGACTTCATAGACGCCAGTAGACTGGTCTACGATGCTGTCAGGGAGATCAGACGAGCTGTTCTGATGAATAGGGTGAGTGGTGGAAAGTTTATACGAGTTTTAGAGAATTAATCGTTTAATTTGTAGCAACATGGCGGGCACGTCCGTCCGTGATGGCAGTTGGGAGGTGACTGATCGGTCCGTTGTTTTTTTATAAGACCTACATGAAAGTAACTGATTGATATCGGCGATTGGTGAGTTTTTTATAAAGTTAGTGAATTTCTTTGTTTCTCCTGGGTAAGTTACAATCAACAGCAAGGTACTAAGGACAGTAAATAAACTACACAAGTTAGTGAACGAGTGACAAAAGCTAGTTTCTAAATTTTATACTATTGCCCAAAACTCGCTCTCTCCAGCTATTACAGCACAATCCTTTAAATAGCAGTCCAGCGCATCACGCCATCTCCTTCTGGGCCTGCCGCGTCGCCGATTCCTGTTGCTCGGAACCCAATCCTGGATGCGACATGCGGCGTATACGGCCTGCCAGTTCCATTTAAAATTTGGCGGCTGTGTTGCCTACGTCTGCAATTTGCGTTTCGGGACGAAGCATACTGTTCCTTATACGTTCAGTTACTTAATACTAATTCTCAAATGTTGGTGCTTATTATACTTCTACTTACCTAGGATGAAGAGGAACTGGACCCAGAAGACGTGGAACTCGACGAGCATTACACTTTGGAGACGCGCAGCAAATGTGAGAGCAACCCACAACTTCTGCTAAATTGGTTGCTTCTGGTTGCCCGAATGTCTTGTCCGTTTTAATGTGGTTGCTTATCTCATTGTCTCATCTAGGTTGTTGATAATATTTACCATGGGTCTGCGCAGACATGCTTTTTTTGCATCGGCTGATGTTTTTTTTTACTGATTTTGTTGATCGGTATTGACCAATCTGCTCTGTGTCCACATGGCAGATTACAGCCCACTCTGTACCATAGAGAGGAAGCCTGTGTCTGGGAACGTAATACGCTGCCTATATGATATGAACACGCGAATATGGCAAATCGCGAAGTGGTTTATACTTTACACGCGTTATAAAAATTGACCGATCAAATGTTGCATGTCTGTAAAGGCCATAATAAAGCATTTATTTCTATTGTGAATGTTATTTGTTTGCTAATTTTATGCTGAGCCAAATTGAACTCAGTGTAATCTGCATTCGGTTTGGGCTAGCTAATAATGTCATAATAGGTTTTTGTTTTTAATAGAAAGTGGTTTTTAGAGCAACCGCACGCTCAGTGGTTATTTTTATTATGTCCATTTTCAGTGTCATTTTTAATATGGTTACAATGTGAATTGAAAGTAACCACGTGATTATTTAAAGCAACCGTAAACAAGAAGAAAAGCTGAAAGAAGCAGTTGGTTCCAAGCAACCGAGTGCTTCGTTTCATGGTTGCTTTCAGTTCATTTGTTGTGTTGTGTTTTAATGTCGTTTTGTCCCATCATTCATTTTGTTTTATGTAGAAAGGATTTTGTTTTAAAATATTACAAAGTGGTTGAAAATTTAACTGAGCGATATCTTAAACTGATCTGTTTCGAAATATTGCCTAGTCGAAAACAAAACACGTCAGTGCCAATAAGCAAGTTTTCAACACAAAAACCTATTTAAAACCTTTTAATGGCTTTCTCGTTAATTGGCGAGAAGAGGCGCAACTTCGAGAAAAGTGGAAGGAATGGGGGGACGCCTTTGCCCAGGAGTGAGACAGATTAAGATAATAAAAAATAAAACTACCTCACACAATCTAACTAAATAAGTTCCACAGTTTCCAAAACATTTCTTTATTACATACTATGTAGGCTCAGTTTGAGTTAAAACAAAACTTTGTGATTTTTTCGATCGACCTAAAATCAACCTTACCACACAAAAATAAACTTGATATTTGTTTAACTAAAACAAAATCCTTCCTACCCGCATGCTACATGTGTACGTTTGTTTGCATGTCGTCACTAACGCAGACCAGCGAGGACTTGGATACAGATACAGAGTTCGAACCTGTTGAGGACATGACTATGGAGACTAGGAGCCGATGTAAGTAACGCAAGGGTAACAAAGGGTAAAATAACAATAAATAGGTGGTGGGGTACTTAACAACAGTTACTTACCTTATTAGGGTAATATTACCCTAATAGGGTAATTATTATTATCTACCTGTCTGTTTAGTAGGGTAATGTTACCCTAATAGGGTAGTGTTACCCTACTTGTGTAATATCCCGCGAATAAATGATTAGTAAGCGGCGTTACATCGCTAGACGAATGAAGGAGAGTAAAATGTGGTGTAATAAACGCTAGGGTAAGTACTAGGTCGTGAGGTTAAAGTGCGCAAAATTTAAATAATTAGCGTTACGTCTCTTGTTTCGTGTGGGAGAGTAAGGGATTAAGATACAAAGCTAGGGAAAAATAAAAAAAGAAAAGCTTCACGTCTCCATTTGAATGAAGGATAGTAAGGCTTGACGTGAGAAACTCAAGGGTAACTGAAGTGATAGGGTAAAGCGAATAACTAGTGGATAGAAAAATGGTTCGTTGTCGTTGAGGTTATGACTATGCACTTATGGAGTATGGAAGCTAGAAGCCTATGAGAGTTATGCTAGGGTAATGTGGTGGCTGGATAAATTTGTGTTGAGTAGATTTTATTTGCAAAAGTATTCAAATTTGAAACAAAAGATTTAACTCTCTAATTGACTGAAAGAGATGAAAACTGATGTAATTTAAGAGCGTTTACGCCTTACGGCATTTCATACAAACGTTCAAATTCTTATTTTTCGAAAAGTCTCAACCGATTTTAATGAAACTTCATACGCATAAGCTTTAGGAGTAACTAAAAAGTTACTAAAAACATTTTCGAAAAATAGTGTTATAGTTAAATTAGACACTGATTATAAATTATCTATAGAAACAGAAATTTCCAATATATATTTTTTTTTTTTTTTAAAGACATTTCGAAAATGATTTTTTTAGGAACTATTAACACCTATGTATTCTACTTATGAGTATGATGTTTCATTAAAATCGGTTCAGTCATTTCGGAAAATTAGGACTTGAAAGTTTGTATGAAATGCCGTAAGACGTAAACGCTCTTAAGCCAGGGTAAATAATATTTGACGGGAAAAAAAGGTGCAATTATTTAAACAAATGGCGTTGGTGGCTAGTTGAGAGTATGAGGTACTTGAACAACGCTAGGGTAACTAACGCAGACCGTAAAGAACAGGGTAAATTAAATAGGTGAAAAGGGTAAAAGTGCGCAATGTTGTTATTAACAGCTACACGAATACTTCACTTTTCAAGTAAATGAAGAAGAAAAAGTCACATTATTCAAATCAGATGGTAGGGTAAAATTGCTCAAATGAGTAGAGTAAAAGTAGTATTTTTTTAAGGAGAATGTAACTGTTAGTAGGCAAATCAATGCGACACATACGTCTAGCGTACATCCCACCATGAGGGATAAAGCATGGGGTAAATGTTCATCATCATCATCATGTTGTGATTAAAGCTAGATTTAGCATGGTTCAGCTTGCTTTTTACATGTTTTAAATATATTTTCGTTTGAAGGAAATCCATTAAATAGATAGCTACAAAATGTCGGCTGTATTCAACCAGCGAAAACGCACACACACAGACAAGGTGGAAGGGATGCAGACGCGAAAACGGTTACCACATATTCGGCACATCATACATACAAGCTCGTAGCTAAATAATAACAGCTGCATGGGTCGATAATTAAAGTTAAGCCGTGCTTACCGCGTTTGGTTCGTGGATGGGTGACCATAATTACATATCGAGTTTCCTCCGTGCCTCGGAAAGCACGTTAACGTTGGTCCCGGCTGTTATCTTTGACAGTCGTTACTAGTAGTCCGAAGCCAAAGTCAGAAGCAAAAAATACTCATTGGTAAGGCGTTACTTTCTGGCGTCAGCTGTAAAATAATGGTATTTAGCTGCACCAGAACAGTGGAATTCCAACCCAACATAACTGGGTAAAGGCTGGGCAGCCAGTTTTCTGTAACTATCTATTTTGTGGTTCGAGGGTTCCCTGCAAGGTGCTGCCAGTTGTTATAATAATATGTTTATATGTTTACAGCAAGCGCTCATACTGGAGAACATGGCGTTGATGAATATCCTGATATTAGTGGCATTACTAACGCTAGGGTAAGTAATATATTTTGTTCTCCACTTATAGTTTAAAGAAATGTTACGCAACAAAGGGTAAAAAAACAAGAAATAGGTAGTGGGATATTTACCAACAGTTACCTTATTAGGGTAATGTTACCCTAATAAGTAGATAGGTAGGGTAATGTTACCCCAATAGGGTAACTTTACCCTTATAGGGTTTTATCTATACCTATGTATCCTGCTTTTGCGTATCAAATTTCACTACAACCGGTTCAGTCATTTCGGAAAATAAGGACTTGAAAGTTTATATGAAATGCCGTAAGGTGTAAACGCTCTTAAGGTCTAAACAAAACATAACATCACGCCTGTAATCCCAGAAGGCTTAGACAGAGGTGTACATAATAGTACACCCATATTCCGCCGGTTATGTTTTTTAAATCCCAGGTAATAGGGGGCGAGCCTATTGCCATCAACCGTGCACAAATCCAGACTCCATGGCTGCTACTGAGAAATTCCTGATGGAAAATCCCAATAACACTTTGCCCGACTCGGGAATTGAACTCAGGACCTCATGCTCAGCTGTCCCGCTTTCGGCCAGTCGACCAACGAGACAGTTTTTATGGTTCCGTACCCAAAGGGTCAAACGGGACCCTATTACTGAGACTTTGCTGTCCGTCTGTCAACAGGCTGTATCTCATGAACCGTGATAGGTAGCCAGTTGAAATTTCTACAGATTATTTATTTCTGTTGATGCTATAACAACAAATATTAAAAACAGAATAAAATAAATATTTGAGGGGGCTCTCATAAAAAAAAAAGTGAGCTTTTTCTCTTTTTAGGGTTTCGTAGCCGAATGGCAAAAAACGGAACCCTTATAGATTCGTCATGTCTGTCTGTCTGTCCGTCCGTATCACAGCCACTTTATTCCGAAACTATTAGGACTACACAGCTGAAACTTGGTAGGTAGATGTATTCTGTGAACCGCATTATGATTTTTGTACAAAATTAAAAAAAAAATATAGATAAGGATATCCTCCCATACATGGAACTAAAACTAAAAAAAAAAGAAAACGATCAAACCTATACGTGTGTGGTGTCTGTAGATAGGTCTTTAAAATGACATTGAGGTTCCTAAAACCATTTTTATTCAAAGTCAATCTTTTGAAAGATAGACACTTCCAAAGTAGTAAAAAGTGTCCCCCCCCCCTCTAATTTCTAAAGTAAGAGGATGAAAATTCTGAAAAAAAATATGGGGATGTAGAACGTAAAAAAAACTTTCAACGAAAATTGGTTTGAATAAGATTTGATATGTAGTTTTTGAGATATGGGACTTTTTCACCAAACTGTTGCAGTAACTTTGTTTTTCATTAACTTACTATGAAAAACAAATTTAGTTTTGCGGTTGAGTGAAGGTTTACTAATGAATGACCGTTCAAAACATTGTTATTATATTGTTTGGGGCTATGGAACCCTGTGTGCGAGTAAGACTTGCACTTGGCCCGTTTTTTATAATGGTACGGAACCCTTCGTGTGCGAGTCTGACTCGCACTTTGCCGGTTTTATTATTAATATCTCCATTATTACAAATTACTATAACCTCTCATTATTAGACAGCCAACCAATATTCTTCTCCATTGCATCTTCCAGGAAGCCATGCGAAAGATGACAGAGGAAGACAAACGCAAGATCCTTCAGCAAGTGGAGCTGTTCCGTCGTGAGAAGATGACCTTCGACAACGAGGTGGCGAAGTGGGACGACGCTGGAAACGACATCATCATGCTGGCCAAGCACATGTGCATGATCATGTTGGAGATGACGGACTTTACTAGGTAATGTAGGAAGGATATCCGAATTTTTTAAGTAAAAAATCCGAAAAATAATTGGTAGAATATCCGAAATATGTTTAGTAGAATATCCGAAAATTATCTGTTCGAATATACGAAAATATCCGCCAGAATAACCAAAAACTGTAACGCAAATATCCGAATATATCAGCCACAATATTTCAAACATATCTGCAGAATATCAAAAAACATTTGCGGGAAATAACTTGAAAAATCTACGAAAAAAAAACTACTACAATACTCAAAAATATCCGAAAAACACACTTGACATATACGAACCAATGTCCACTGTATTGGACATCTAGGCTAGGTAGTTATCTTGTGAGTGATATGGTCGCGAGACGATGACGTTTGACAACGAGGTGGCGAAGTGGGACGACGCTGGAAACGACATCATCATGCTGGCCAAGCACATGTGCATGATCATGTTGGAGATGACGGACTTTACTAGGTAATGTAGGAAGGATATCCGAAATTTTTTAAGTAGAAAATTAGAAAATTATTTGGTAGAATATCTGAAAATTATTTAAGTAGTAAAATTTACGAAAAATATTTGGTAGGAAATCCGAATTTTATTTAGTAGAATATCCGAAAGTTATCAGTTCGAATATCCGAAAAATGTAACACACGAAAAAGTCCAGTACCTGATTATTCCAAAAAAATAACTCGAAAAATATCAGAGCGATTATCTGAAACATCTCAAAGTAAACGCTAATACACACTGAATATTGGCGGAAATCCGTTAAAATCTGTTAAAACGCGCATCGCATAAATTCTACACAGCAACATGCACTAATAATAAATAAAAAAACAACCCAGTTTATCGGGAGAAATGTCTAAAGTATGTAGTAAGGATATGACATTTTTTAGTCCAGAACTAACTCATTATTTTGTCCACAGGGGTCGTGGACCGCTCAAGACCACAATGGATGTCATCAACGCTGCTAAGAAGATCTCTGAAGCTGGTACCAAGCTTGACAAGCTTACCAGGGAGATTGCGGAGCAGGTGAGAGATATACCATCGTCCTTGTCTTTTTTGGGATCTTAGTTGCCCATAAAGTAGTTTTCCGAATGATTCTCAGCGACACAGCGCTAGGTCATCATCATCAGCCTATAATGTTCCCACTGCTGGGACATAGGCCTCCTCTCTATGAGAGGGAGTGGCCTGTAATCCACCACGCGTGCCCAGTGCGGGTTGGTAGATGTCACATATCTTCGAATTTTTAGTTCTAGGACGTTTCCTCACGATGTTTTTCTTCACCGATTTTGAGGGCAGCAGTGATGAAATAAATTACACAAAGTAAAGCGCCTGCCTGAGTTCGAACCCACGGCTTACTGCTCGTAAGTCAGGGCTGCCACCACTGGGCCACCGCTGCTCTCGAGAGCTGAGTATTTGTCATTTCATCATCCATGGGAATAATAGTAAGTTAACGAAATGTAATGTGTGTAAAACGAAGCCCAAAAGCATTTGTTCTCGCCGTCATTGTGATATTTTTTTGTCGACGTTATAAAAGTGCCCTAATTATTTTCTTTATCCTGATTATTTTCTTTGTTTCAGTGCCCAGAATCATCAACGAAACAAGACTTGCTAGCATACCTCCAGCGCATAGCCCTGTACTGCCATCAGATACAAATCACCAGCAAAGTGAAGGCGGATGTGCAGAACATATCCGGCGAGCTGATCGTTAGCGGGGTGAGTAGCGACCGCGGTACATGACTAGCGTAGGGCAACCTGACTGAAGGGCCTAAGTAACGTTAGAACTGTGGTAACCAGTGATCGGAGTAGGTAGATTGATTTTTGGTACTTGTTGTATCATAAATGCACATAGAAAGAATATCATGGATAAGCCATTTTTCCGGAAAGTAGGTAATTCCGGTATTTCCGGATTCAATTAAATATTGTTAATGTTGGTAGTAATATTATTACTACTCAATTCAAAATTTAAAGGAAGTATCAAACCTAAATTAATTATTTATCTGTTGTTTATCACCCGTGATCCTTTGTTCTGATTGGTCGTTGGGTTGTGTCAAATCGTGACTGTGTGTCGTTAAGAAAAATTATGAAGAATATAATATTGCTCATTTAAATACAATTCCTACCTAAGTTCCGGTTTTTTTTTTAATAATCACCCAATTCTGGAGGAATGTCCATATTAATATATACGTTTTGGATCTGTGACACCAATTCAATCTAGCTACTCCGATCACTGGTGATAACACGCGCGAGCTGACATGATAAACCTGGAAACCAGTTTGGGCTGAACTCGGGTTTGGCCTGACACATCTACGAGCCCATGGTATATCTCCGCCCATCCCTCTTATGGTGCAATTCCACTGGAGTACCGCACAGGGTGCACAAATGTTTCTTTCAGTGGACTCGCCCAAGAGAACGTGCACATAATGTACGCGCGCATCCGCGCCGCACGCGTAGGAGCTGTGGACTCGTATGAGCGAACACGCACTCGCTGTTAGCGCACTCTATTCAGTATTCTAGGAGACCTTTGATCAGTTTACCGAAAAAGTATTTTTCTAAGCTTAGTACATGTTGTCTGATAAAATTACGTCAAGACTTAATATGAATAGGGGTGAAGACTGGGTACAAAAAAACGAAATTCTATTTTGTCCGTCGGACAGGTAATACAAAAATAGTAGACACGTATTTTTTTTGTTTTATCAAAATAACAAAAAATTACTTAGTTAAAACTCATTGAAGTTGGAGGGTAGGGGCTCACTTTGTCACAGGTAGGTATAAAAATTACCTACACGTGACGTCATGCGCCATTTCAACTCAATATATCTCCGTAATTTTATGACCACGTGAAAAAAGAAAAAATACGTGTCCAATACTTTTCAATAATCTACCCGAAAGACAAAGAAAAAAAAATGTGATCATCCCCTATGGCGACAACAAGAAGTCTTGACCGGTTATAATAATTTTATCAACCTAACCACCTAAACCTATTCGCAATATGTTTGTTGATGTATTAAAATTTCTAAAAAGAATTTTTTTTTAATACTACGCAGAATAACCAAAACTATCGATTTTATACGGTTTTGCGCATGAGGCAAACGTTTCAGTCATGTGTTCTCGTACACACAGCTCCATTAAGTTCTTACCCCCCGAAAAAGCATGATGATGCTCTGAGTTATTGTGTCAGAGCTAGAGTGAGAATCTCCTTGCTAAATAATGATAGCCGCCCGGATCAATCTTAACGTTAAGCCGCGCTTGCCTAGGTTGGTTTGTGGATGGGTGAGCACCCATTACGTACCGGAGTTTTCTCGGCCTCGGAAAGCACGTTAAGCTGTTGGTCTCGGCTGTCACTTGTAGATCTTTGACAGTCGTTACAGTGGCCAAAGTCCAAGGGGTCTCGTATTACCCAATACTAACTGGGTTGTGGAGCTCAGATAGGCAGTCGTTACATGTAAAAAATAAAAATAGTGCGTGAAGTGCCTCCGCGCGGAAGAAGTGAAACTTCGTAATACTTCACGCACGCGTTCGAGTGCCACGCATTCTATTCCCCCTCCCCAGGAGCGTTGAACGTTTAACGCAACAGTGCTTTCATACCCCCTCCATGGTAGCGTTAAACGTTTAACGCAACCTTGTTGGAAGTCGCATAAGAAGTTTCACTTCAATACTAGCATTCAGCTGCATCCGGTTAGACTGGAAGCCGAATGAAAGCATACTGGATTCTTTTCCATCTAGCTCTAACTCAATTATTGCTGCCTGATTTCTTCGAAACATCAAAACACCAACATTTTAATACAACGTTGAGTGGTATTTTCCTACAGAATAATACAGAAATGCAAGCGCAAACCAGCGGCGGAATAGTAGTATCTGGGGTGAGTTTATATGTCCGGGTTGGTTATGGTTCCAGTCGGTATCAGTGCTGTCCGGTTTTTTCTACAGAGGCTCTTGTGAATATGTCCTACCGATGTTGCGTTTTTCAGGTTGTTTGTACGTGTTTTGTGTATTTTACTTCAAATCACACAGTACGCCCCCGTTGAAAATTTAATCTTTATTTGTAAACATAATACACATGTTAATACTGATTAAGAACCCTACTAAACTATCGGCCGCCCGGCCGATACAAAAGTCTGCAGTTAGTGGACTCTAGCGTGATTTCAGAGTAAAGTATATCAGAAAATTGTCTGCAACCTTTGATTTTTTGGACCGGTTTTTTTTTTTAGGTGGCTTTATGTTTTGTGAATGTCCGAATTCGCCTAGATACAGAATCTCATTCACGGTAGATATCTATTGTTGAGCAGTTTCGTGCTTTATACCGTGTGTCCAAACATACGGAGGTGTGTGGATTCAACACGCTTTGTGTGTTCAGCAGGGATGCGGTACTTTGCTGCTGTTGTTTGTCATACAGACTTAAGCCCAAATGACACAGAATGCGTGCGCGGGACGACTCGAACCGCGCCCTTAGCGCACCCGACCCGCGCTCTTGCCGCACCCGACCCGCACCCGAACCGCGCCCTTACCGCACCCGACCCGTGCCTTTACCGCACCCGTCCCGCGCTCTTGCCGCACCCGACCCGCACCCGAACCGCGCCCTTACCGCACCCGACCCGTGCCTTTACCGCACCCGTCCCGCGCTCTTGCCGCACCCGACCCGCACCCGAACCGCGCCCTTACCGCACCCGACCCGTGCCTTTACCGCACCCGTCCCGCGCTCTTGCCGCACCCGACCCGCACCCGAACCGCGCCCTTACCGCACCCGACCCGTGCCTTTACCGCACCCGTCCCGCGCTCTTGCCGCACCCGACCCGCACCCGAACCGCGCTCTTGCCGCACCCGACCCGCGCCCTTACCGCACCCGCCCCGCGCCCTTACCGCACCCGACCCGCACCCGAACTGCGCCCTTACCGCACCCGCCCCGCGCCCTTACTGCACCTGACCCGCACCCGCCCCGCGCCCTTACCGCACCCGACCCGCACCCGAACCGCGCCCTTACCGCACCCGACCCGTGCCTTTACCGCACCCGTCGTTCGCTCTTGCCGCACCCGACCCGCGCCCTTACCGCACCCGACCCGTGCCTTTACCGCACCCGTCCCGCGCCCTTACCGCTCCCGTCCCGCGTCCTTACCGCATTCGACCCGCACCCGGCCCGCGCCCTTACCGCACTCGACCCGCACCCGCCCCGCGCCCTTACCGCTCCCGCCCCGCGCCCTTACCGCACTCGACCCGCACCCGTCTGGCGCCCTTACCGCACTCGACCCGCACCCGCCCGGCGCCCTTACCGCACTCGACCCGCACCCGCCCCGCGCCCTTACCGCACCCAACCTGCGCTCTTACGGCATTCGACCAGCGCCCGCTACCTGTGTCTGTTGCGCTTTAGGGTTGTGTCCTTTAAAGCTTTATTTTAGAGATGTTTTATAAGTGTTATTACACCCTTAACGAGGCCGATAGGGGCTCGTTATTCAATATATTTGTTTTGACTGCTTCGTTGGTCTTGTGGTTGCTGAACATGGGGTCTTGGGTTCGATTCCCTGCTCGGTTTTTTTTGGGTTTTTTCATCAGGAATTTCTCAGTAGCAACCACGGAGTCAAGATTTGTGCTCGGTTGACGGCAATAGGCTTGCACCCTAGTAAACGTAACTAGCGGAATGTGGGTGTACTATTTGGTACGCCCTTGCCTAACTCTGCGGGAATTACAGGCGTGAAGTTATGTATGTCCTTATGTGGTCTTACAGACTTGTATGGTTTGGGTCGGTTTTTAAGGAACGTTTTTTATAATATTTTTAAATGATCTACAATGATTTTCTATTTTTATAAAGTAAAAAAACCAATTGATTAGGTACATCTGAACCTGTGGAAAAGAAAACTTAAAATTGTTGTTATTTTTTTAAATTTATATAGGGTGACTGGTAATTAGTTACCGATACTTAAACACGTGATTGTAATCATAAAAACAGACAACTTTTATCTCACTCTCGACTCATTCTCTTTTATCACAATAACACAACAGCCGTATGAAATTCGGGGTTCCGAATTTCATACGGTCCGTGCGGGTGCTCTGCCTACCCACTGTGGCACGGTACGATAGTAATGATACGGAACCGCGTAACGCGGCTAACAGCTGATAGGTCACAGGCGCACTCGCGCGCGATTTTCATACGGCTGTTGTTTTATTGTGATAAAAGTGAATGAGTATAAAAAAATGTTTCTTCGTGAAAGTTGTTTGTTATCATGGGTACAATCACGTGTTTAAGTATCGGTCACTAATTACCAGTCACCCTATATACAAAAACGTTTTTTTGACTTCATAGTTTTCTTAATGCAAATAATCTTCTCTTTAAAGAAATACGCATTTCGCATCCTCATACAAACACTAATACTACTACTACGTCTGCACATTTCAGCTCGACAGCGCCACTTCTCTAATCCAAGCAGCTAAGAATCTGATGAACGCAGTAGTACTGACCGTGAAAGCTTCGTACGTCGCCTCCACGAAGTATACAAGACAGGGGACGATTGCTGTGAGTAGTAATTTGTTATTATGTTTAGAATAATGATTAAAATTAAACTTATCGAAACTTAACTAACAAAATGACTGCACGGTTGGCGCAGTGGTTGAGCAATTGACTGCTGCGCTGCGTGTCGCGGGATCCCCGCACGGAACTGCCACCACTGGGCCACCGCTGCTCTCTCTATTAGGGACACCTCTGCCTAACCCTTTTCGGATTACAGGCGTGATATTCTGCTATGTAAATCAGATATAACTTTATATATTTAAACTCGTTGTAGATGAAAGCGGAACCGCCGTCCCAGTAACTATATCACACGCGCCATACTAACCATAAATATGGGATTTACGAAGCAAGTAAATAACTAAAAACATATAATACAGTAAAATTATTAGCTCAAATATACCAAAATATTTAATCAAGCATCCATATATCGAAGAATGCATGAGTATATGAAAATATAACCAGACACATGCAAAAACCTAATAAAGCTTCTAAAACATTTCTGCTTATATAACAAAGATAAAAAGCACTATAGTAAGAAAGATTGGCTTGCAAGTCGGAGTATATCATTTCAAATGTAATTTTTCGAGACAGTTTTATAACCACAAAAAAAAAATATCAAGCTGTATATCAAAAGCATGAGTACGCGAAAATTAAAATAATGACCTGTAGTTTTAAAAATGCTTGGAAATTTCGATTGAGAAAAAATCGCTTGTATTATGTGCTTACCCTGCATTTGATAGGTAGGCTATACTATTGTAAGATCCGGTCAAACCATTACGCAACCAGACAAGTATACAGGGTGACTGGTAATTAGTGACCGATACTTAAACACGTGATTGTACTCATGATAACAAACTACTTTCCCAAAGAAACATTTTTCAAACTCATCCACTATTATCACAATAATACAACAGCTGTATGAAATTAGCGCGCGCGCGCCTCTGGCCTATCAGCTTATGATAAAAGTGAATGAGTATAAAAAAAATGTTTCTTTGGGAAAGTAGTTTGTTATCATGAATACAATCACGTGTTTAAGTATCGGTTGCTAATTATCAGTCACTCCTATATTAGGTCCTAATAAAACAGATGGACAAGTTTTAATACAGCGTTCAGTACGTCTAACCAAAGATAAACAAACAAAAAAGAAACACTGATTTAAGTGATTTTATTTTGACCTTACAATGGATGTGTTTATTCTAGTGTGCCGGTAATTTATTATTTTAGATCATATTTCAGTGTTTTTTTTTTTGTTCGGATAGCTTTGTTTAGGCTTACTGAATGCTGTGTACCTTGTGAACGCTTACAACCCCAATCTCTTCAAAGTTAGAGTGAACAGGCTTCTTCTGGGTAAGTTCGTACCATCGTTGACTTTGTCTCTGTCATCTCTGACCTAGACTAGAGTCAAGAGCAAACCCATTGCAAATAAAAATTTAAAAAAAGAGTTAAAATTTGTCCATCTATTTTAACCTGACCGTATACAGAGTGTAAGAAACACCCACGCGAATAGGCTTACCACGTACTTTAGTACATCATGCTCAAACCCCCACATAGAAATATTTCATAGGAAATAAAAAAAAAACGGGCAAAGTGCGATTCTTACTCGCACACAGGGTTCCATAGTCCCAAACAATATAATAACAATATTTTGAACGGTCATTCATTTGTAAATTTCCACTCAACCGCAAAACTAAATTTGTTTTTCATAGTAAGTTAATGAAAAACAAAGTTACTGCTGCATTTTGGTGAAAAAGTCCCATATCTCTAAAACTAGTTATCAAATCTTATTCAAACAAATTTTCGTTGAAAGTTTTTTTACATTATACATTCCAATATTTTTTTCGGAATTTGTCTCCTCTTGCTTTAGAATTTAGAGGGGGACACACACACGTTTTACCACTTTGGAAGTATCTATCTTTCAAACGATTGACTTTTAAAAAAAATGGTTTAAGGAACCTCAATGTCATTTTTGAAGACCTATCTATAGACACGTATAGGTTTGATTTTCTTTTTTTAGTTTCAGTTCCGTGTATGGGGGGGTATCCTTAATCTATAATTTTTTATTTGTGTACAAAAATCGTAAAGCGGTTCACAGAATAATCTACCTACCAAGTTTCAGCCGTGTAGTCCTAATAGTTCCTAATACTTTCGGAATAAATTGGCTGTGACATACGGACGGACAGACAGACATGACGAGTCTATAAGGGTTCCGTTTTTTGCCATTCGGCTACGAAACCCTAAAAACATCTCGTTTCCTATAAAACTTCAATACCTATACGGTCAAAATGTATGGAATAGCGGTTTTTTTTTAAATTTCCGATGAAAAATTCTATGTTGGGGAGTTCACAATGACGTGTATATACTGAGTACGTACACCCCGTATAATCTGTCAAAGTCAAATTTTAAGAGTTTTTTTAACCATACTTCAAGAGTGAAATCACGTTTGTATGCACTGATCAGTGTTTTCGTGTGTCCCTATCTCATTCTGTCAGCTAAAGGCGTTATTAAGTAGAGCAAAAAAACCGATCACAAGCATTAATTCACAAATCAAAATATTTTTATTTCACACAGGCCTACATGGGCACTTATAAAACATCGACAAAAGGTGCTCGGTTCGGGTTGGTCGTTTCCTATGGAGAAGAACCGGCAAGAAACTCCATGGTTACTCTTTTAAAATCATTTGGTTTTACAATATTTGAATGTTACAGCGTTAGTACTTAAGTATGGGAGGACAGCGTAGGCCCAACAATAAGTCGTTGCTTACTACAAAACGTCCTGGTTCGATTCCCGGGGCTAGCAAAGTGCTATTAAGATTTTTCATCAGGAATTTGTCAGTATCTCTAATTTATTTTTTGATGACTCGATTTCTGATCTGTGCGTTTAATGTGATTTCACTCTTATAGTGGCTTCAAAGATGAAAAGTGAAAATATGTTGTATTATAAGTACCTAAGTATTAAAGTGGCTTGAAAGCGCCCCGTAGCTAAGCTAAGCTTAAAATAAGTCATACGGTAAGGGATATCGACGAGGAAATTTAAAATAAACGACAAAAAAAATAACACTAAACACGGGATATTTACCATCTTTAAATTTGTTTGGAGTTTCCGATATTTCGGCCCTGTTGCAAGCACGTTGATCACGGATAAACATGGTAATTATACCGTTTTAAGTGTTAATTATATTATACAAGGTGTTTTTTTGCATCCTCGTCAAATTCAAGAAGGTAACTATGCTTATGATTCTCGACCCGAATCAATAATAAAATAAGTAGGTGATTTTGTTTTTTTTTCTTATTTACAAAAATTTGTATGTGTGTACCACCCGGATTTTAAACGCGGCCTGTCTGATCCTCGCCTTCATACATACAAACAATCTCAAACGTGTATTCCATAATTTCTTATTCTCTAAACCACGTTAAGGGGGTTATTCTGAAATACTGACAAACTTAAACAACTGAAAAAAATCAGCGTTTATTAATAATTAACTAGGTACCGTAATTTTAACTAATCAAAATCAAAAGTCATTTATTCAAATTAGGCTGATAATCAGCATTTTTTGAACGTCAACGTTACAAGAGAAGTCAAGTCCCTCAAAACGTCCACCCTTCGCTGCTTCCTAGTGTTTTAGCTGGGAAGAAGAAGTGGCGGAACAAACTCCCCAGCAACACATCTGTCTGTTCGGTTAGAAGAACCAGATTCTATACAATAGTGTTCAAGTTTATATAAATAAATCCATCAAATTAATGTCACATGTCAGCTAGCCCACACCAATAATAAATTAATGATCATTTATGTCTTTTGTGACATCCTCTTGAAGTTTAACGAGGATGCAAAACAACACCTTGTAGAATCTTTTACTGAATCTATGGTAAAAGTTTGTGTCATGAGATCCCTTACACCGTGCATAGTTAACATAAGACACGTCCTGTCATATTCAGGGTTATTGATAAAACACCAACAACATCTTAAGAGGTCATTCTACTCATCATTATGAACAACTTTTACTATGAGACCTAAACACGAAATCGTGAAAAAAAAAAAAACTGGTGTTCCCTACATTTTGACGAGTTATGTGAACATAAATCAAATCAAATAATCTTTATGTGAACACAGGTATTAAAATAAAGGTCTTATTCATACATTTTAGTTGAACTCCATGTCCTACCAATGAAATTGGTGTACAAATATATATTTTTTTTCCTTTGTAATGTGTCTAGTTTTATACAATTCAAAGACAGTTTCAAGATAACGAGAATTCAATGTATTATTAATCATTAATTATAATTTATTTTTCATGCATGTCAACGATAAATTATATAAAAGGCTAATTTTGTAATGTTGTAAATAATGTCAATTAAATAATCAATTAATTAAAAATAAATTATAATAAAGGGCTAGTAATGTCAATTTTATCATTTAAAAATTCTTCGATAGAGTAGTACGTCTTATCTATTAGAAACAAAACATAAAGTACGGAACAGTTTATTTTTTTTCCGATTTTAGGTTTGGTCCCATACTAAAAGTTGTTCATAATGATGAGTACAACGACCGCTTTAGAGGTTGTTGGTATTTTTCCAATAACCCTGTATACGCAATAAATATAAAGAAAAAAATGTTAAATTTCATCAGCGGCAGGCATATGGCAGATTCTTAATATCACAGGATGCGTCTTATGAGAAATATACATAAAGTACATATTGAGATATTAACGAATATATTGCTAATTTTGTACCTACGCTATGCTGTGGACAGAACTATGTGAGTTTTAGAGCTGTTATTTATCATTTATATAGATGTTACTCATTTAAATAGTTTTTGTATTGTTTTCTAGAGTTCTGGTGGCCTACCGTCACGTCTAAAAGCAGTATTGTTTTAATCTTATTCAAGAGTGGGAAAGAGATGGCGCTCGACGTCTTCTATAGCTCCGTCTCTTTCCCACATTGGAGTGACATTAAACAATACAGCTCTAAGAGCGTTTTTACTACTTACGACATTTCATACAAACTTTCAAGTCCTTATTTTCCGAAATAACTTAACCGATTTTAATGAAACTTCGTACGCATAAGCAGGATACACAGGTCTAAAAAATACACAGGAAAAAAAAATGCTTTCGAAATGTCTTTTAAAAAAATATATAAGTAATGGGAAATTTCTGTTTCTATAGATAATTTATAATCATTAATAATTTAGCTGTAACACTATTTTTCGAAAATGTTTTAGTAAAATTTTTAGACCTATGTATCCTGCTTATGCGTATTAAGTTTCATTAAAACCGGTTCAGTTAGGTTTCAGAAATCAAAGACTTGAAAGTTTGTATGAAATGTCGTAACGCGTAAACGCTCTTGAGCTGTGCAGCACACAATATATTTTTCAATAGCAACATTTTTGCCTGTCCTTTCATATTTTCATTATTATTTATAAATCCAAATATCTTTCTGCTTTCCCCGTAGTTGTGTAAAAATATGATTGTGACGTTAATTCTGATTTTGGCCACGCGTCAATAGATTCTTGTAAACTATGCTTCTTTATTGAAAATATTTTGATTTTTCAATTTGAATTGCAATATTTGTTTTGATAGCTTTACTAGTTTAAATTTTTAAAGTGAAATTTTATTACATTTTTTTTTTTTACTTTTATTACATCGTCTCAAAATTTTTCGTCTGTGTGTTGCATGTCGCGTGACGCTCGGCTCCGCGTTTTATACCCTTAATGGAATATTATTCCAAAAAAAATTAGTTCAATGTCTATAGTGTGAAAAAAAGTTTCACTTTTACCGTGGTTTCATAAAACCACACAATCCTTTTTTTTTGTAGTTTTTAAACCTAAACTAAAATTATAGTTCCCTAAAAACGAACATATAAATTTTATGTAGCAGTAGAACCCAATTTGAATTCGTCCAAGGTAGTTTACACAGTTTTTTTTTAAATCGCTCTATGTTATCTTGTGATTAGCGTCTAACCTGGTTTCAGAGCTTTTATGCCGTTCATGGGCCTCTGACTAAGGCGATTATCACACTGCCACGCATCACGCTGCATGTCGCGTGTCAACACACCTACGCGCGTACTTGCGGGAGTGCAGATCCGTATCACCGTGCGGGTTTTTTACGCACTCACGCGCGTAGTTGTGTTTTGTAAATTCACGGCGGCTCTGACTCATTTCATTCAAAGCCATCCAACACGCACGGCACTGCGAGACTCGGTGTGCCATACCTGGCGTTTCGCCCGCACCCACGCGCTTGTGCGCATGTGTCTCCGCTTGTAGGCGCGTGATCTGCACGAACGCGCGTGGATGCATTTTCTGTGTGTTGGACTGTGCGTGTTTTCTATACAAACGGAGATACTTTGAGCCTGACCTTGAGTTATAAGTCGAGCTACACGATAACTGACAAATGCTTGCACTGACTGGAAAGGTCCACTCAAATCTGTGTGGTTCTTTCTTCAAAAGACCATTTCAGATACTAATCTGCATAGTCCTCATGTAAATTGAGCAATGTCTGGACTTTAAAAGAGTAACAAGTTAACAGAGAACCTCTGAGTTTGTTTCGGCTGTTTCTTCTCAGAGTAGTCAGGTACGAAACACCGGCCCCATCTAGCTTAAAAAAAAAATGACGTGTAAAAATGTTTGTAAAAACCTACTTGCAAACTTACAAGGAACGTTAAAACACGCATTCACGCGCTACGCTGCGTGGTGCGTGGCAGTGTGTTAATCGCCTCAGCTTTACATGCCGTCGATATATCTCTCAAACATGCTGGTTTCCTCACGATGTTTTCCTTCACCGAAGCAAGTGATAATTATACAATACGCACATGAATCCGGAAGAACAGGGTTGCGTGTCTTGTCTTCATATTTTAGTTCATCAGATTTTCATACAAAAATGAAAATATTTAAATTGAACGCTCTAAAGGTTACGACTATGCTCCCCTCGCTAGATTTTCATACAAAAATATTTAAATTTAACGCTCTAAATGTTACGACTATGCAGTATTGTACTATCGCTTTCTTTTGCTTCGCATAGACTTCGTAACGTTTAGAGCGTTTAATTTAAATATTTTCATTTTTGTATGAAAATCTGATGAACTAAAATATGACGAATTTTTAAAAGTCATAGAACAATATTTGTTGATTATGATGTTAGTAACATAGTCCTGAGAGGTTGTCGGTGTTTTACAAATAACCCTGTATACAGAGTGTAATGGAAAGGGTATATACATACTTAAGGGTGTGCTACAGACGATCAAACTGAACATTTTACCTATCGACCCAAATGTATGGGGCAGCTGATAATTTTTTCGCTATTACGACGTTTGTCCGATGGAGAAACATGTTCAGTTTGATGGTTTATAGCACACCCTTACGGATGTAAATACCCTTTCCGTTACACCCTGTATACCTGTCTACCAGCGTCCAAAGAAAAATATTGAAACGCATAAATTTTTTCCTCTATTCCAACTTTTGTATCTCAAATTCCAGTCACCGATAGTAGTATGGCGCATGAAAGCCCCGGAGAAGAAGCCTCTCATCCGACCGGAAAAGCCCGAAGAAGTTCGCGCAAAGGTCAGGCGCGGCAGTCAGAAGAAACAGCCCAGTCCTATACACGCGCTCGCTGAGTTCCAGAGCCCTGCTGAGAGTGTCTAGAAGTGAGTATAATGTGTCAGCATCATCATCTCAGCCGAAAGACGTCCACTGCTGGACATAGGCCTCCACCAAGTGTCGCCACATTGACGAATCCCGTGCGATTTGCATCCAGCGGATCCCCAAATCATCATCTGCCTAGCCTTTTCCCAAACCATGTTGGGGTCGGCTTTCAGTCTAACCGGATGCAGCTGAGTTACAGTATTTTACATGAAGCGACTGCCTATCTGACCTCCACAACCCAGTAACTGGGTAATACGATACGCCTTGGTAAGGCTGGATGTCAGACTTTTTGGCTTATGACTACTCATAAAGACTGTCAAAGATCTGCAAATGACAGCCGGGACCAACAGCTTAACGTGCTTTCTTCCGTGCAGCTCTTATTATTTAGCCACGAGCTCCTCTAGACCGATTATAAATTATGTGTATAAAATTATTTTAGAAATGTCTCAAAAAAAATAAGATAATTTGAAACTTCTGTTTGAAGTTTCCAATTATCTTTTTTTAAGGGTTCCGTACCCAAAGCGTCAAACGGGACCCTATTACTGAGACTTCGCTGTCCGTCCGTCCGTCTGTCACCAGGCTGTATCTCATGAACCTTGATAGGTAGCCAGTTGAAATTTTTACAGATTATGTATTTCTGTTGATGCTATAACAACAAATACTAAAAACAGAATAAAGTAAATATTTAAGGGGGGCCCCCCATTCAAAAAAGTGATTTTTTTGCTCGTTTTTATAAATAATGGTACGGAACCCTTTGTGCGCGAGTCTAACTAGCACTTGGCTGGTTTTTTTTAAAGACATTTCGAAAATGTTTTTAGTAACTGTTTAGACCTATGTATCTTGCTTATGCGTGGTGCGCTTAGTATCAGCTACAAATTTTACACTTTAACGCAATAGTAATACAGTCCTTTATGCAGTGACAATAAAAAATAAAAAAATGCACGAGGATTTTTCCGCTTGGTGGAAATTGATCCTTAGAGCAATTCAGACGTGTCGATATAATGCAAAAAATGCACGAGGATTTTTCCGCTTGGTGGGTAGTGATACTTAGAGCGATACAGACATATAGTTTTAATGTAATTTTCTTTTGGTTTCAGATCCTGTTCAATATCACATTTATTTATTATAAATACACATTGTATGTAATAAGATCATTATTTTTTTTTATCTTTATAGCGAAGGGGCATTAAAAAGGTATTATTGTATTAGGTAATAAGTATTACAGAAACAAAGAGAAAGTTATAAAAACAATATTATAACAATGTAAACAAGCTGACATATAATTTTGATACTAATTAATAAATAAACTAAAACTAAAGAGTTTTTAAACTGACATGTCACACTATCAATAACACTAGTAACAGGATATTTGCCATTTTCAATATCGGGAACTCAAAAGAAATAGTCAACATGGTATATATCCCGTTTACAATGTTATTGATAATGTTAAGAGATTTTTGACTAAATAATTATGGATAATCCAATTCTTTTTTTTTTTTCATAAAATTGATTTGGCAAGTTTACTCATTCACTTATTATTCACTAAGATATTTTTTTTTAAAACTCTTTTTCTTCATATAATGTCAATTACTACTCGCCCGCTATTCGAAACATGAGACTTAAACATAAATGGCGAAATGCGAACACATCTCTGCCTTCCCCTTCACGTCACAGGCGTAATGTTTTTCTTGGCAGCTCCTCTTCGCTATAAAAGTAGTGCCCATTTTCACGAACAGTAAGCTATACCTAAACGTATGCCTTTTAAAAGCACTCCATCAGATCTTCAACGCACGCCGTTATGAGTTCAAATTCCTTCTGTGTTAACCTTAGGTAGTCGTTTAGGTATTGCCTGTTGTTAGTGAGAACAAGATTGTTATATACAGCTCATCGATTTATTCCACGTAATTAAGTATTTAGAGACAATATTATTAGTATTTCTTATCAATTATTAATAATAGTCGCATTTTTACCGGCATTTTATAACAGTTCAAAAAAACTTGTATTGTCAAAGTGGACTAATTTTTGGCAACTTGGCCTTATCTGGACTCATCTTGTCATACTTCATCTGACAAAACATTTTGGGGTCGGCTTCCAGTCTAACCGGATGCAGCTGAATACTAGAAATTTAACATAAAGCGACTGTCTATCTGACCTACACAACCCAGTTAATACTTGGTAATGATACCCCTTGGTAAGACTGGTGGTTGTCAGACTTTCGGGCCACTGACTACCTGTAACGACTGTCAAAGATCTACAAATGACAGCCGGGACCAACAGCTTAACGTACTTTCTGAGACACGGAGGAAACTCGGTATGCAATGGGTGGTCACCCATCCACGGACCAACCTAGGCAAATACCCAAAAATAATGTCGCAAAATACTCTTGCTAAAAACTAGGCATTATAAGGCAATAAGTGTCCCAAAATTAGTCCACTATCAAACGTTTTAGGCAGATAGGTGATGAGCAGTTTAATTATATTATAATCAGGACAGCTGTGTTTAAGACTGTGGCTATCTGCCTAAAAATATCCCTAAACATAGCATATAAAAATAACAAAATAAATGAAAGTTTGGTAAAGTTTTATGATTGTGTAAAAAAACTTTGAAATAAGTTGCCTAAGATAATGTCATTTCTACAAGAATCTAATACTAATAATAAAGCTGATGAGTTTGTTTGTTTGCTTGAACGCGCTAATCTGAGGAATTACTGGTCCGATTATACAAACTCTTTTAGTGTTAAATAGCCCATTTATCGAGGAAGGCTATAGGCTATATATCATCACGCTACGACCAATAGGAGCGCAGCAGCAGTGAAAAATGTTGCGAAAACGGGGAAAATATGACGCAGACGAACAGCTGGAAAGCTAGTCTAGAATAAAACAAAGTCGCTTCCCGCTGTCTGTACGCTTAGATCTTTTAAACTACGCGACGGATTTTGATGCGTTTATCATCAATAGATAGAATGATTCAAGAGTAAGGTTTATAAGTACACATAAACTACAAATTTTCCACGCGAACGATGTCGTGCAGCTAGAGGTTAATAAAACACAATAATGCTCTGATAATCTTGTCAAGCAAATATCAACTTAGAGTCAGCTCACACCGAGACGCGACGCGGCGCGCACTTGTGAGAATTCAGAATACGTTGCGCAACGTATTCTGAATTCTCACAACGAAATGTGTATCTTTTCGTGTAGTAAATAAAGTTATATTTTGAATCGCTCTTTTAAAGTGTGCGCGCAGCGTCGCGTCTCGGTGTGAGCTGACCCATAGTGTTTCTTTTAAAATAAAGAACGGTTCTCAGCTGATTCCGCGATTATTGCTGGCATAAAAAGAAAGTTAAAGTAAGTGACTCAGGAATAAGTATAACGATCAATCATAGAAAGGTTTTTTGTAATGAGATCGATTGTCGCTGAAATAACCTTGGTCTAGTGGGCGCAATGGCGACTGCTCAAAATGAGTTCCTGTATTCGATTCTCAGGTCGGGCAGTGTTATTGGCTTTTATCATCAGGAATTTCTCAATAGCAGCCACGGAGTCTGAATTTGTGCCCGATTGATGGCAATAGGCTCGCCATCTATAACATAAAACTTAACCTTTTGAACGCCAGAGCATAAACGCACGCGCGTGCCACCCACGCCAAGCCACAAATTCACCGCAACAACTTACAAATTTAAAAAGGGATTTCAAAAGTATTGTTAACTTATTTCTTGATAAGACATTTAATATTTAAGATATACATATAGATCACTTTTTAAAGATACAAGGTGTTGTTTTGCATGCTCGTCAAATTCAAGGAGGTAACTATGCTAATGATTCTCGTTCCGAATCAATAATAAAATGGGTAGGTAATTTTTATTTTTTTCCTTATTTACGGAAATCGGTAAATTTGAACCACCCGTGTTTTAAACGCGGCCCGTCTGGTTCTTGCCCTATAACCTCGCTTACACACATACAAACAATCTCAAACGTTTAATTAATAATTTCTTATTGCCTAAACCACATTAAGAGGGTTATTCTGAAATATTGACAAACTTAAACAACCAAAAAAATCTGCGTTTATTAATAATTAATTAGGTATCGTAATTTTAGTTGATTATTCATGTCTTTTGTGACCACCTCCTGACATTTGACGAGGATGCAAAACAACACCATGTATATTAATAAACTCACACAAAAGTAATGATTTAAATTGCTTATTTCGTGCTATAATGCACCATATTTTTTGTCACATATTTGTGTCGTTGCCGTACAGGCGCTTGCTTGTCACGCATATGTGACAATGGCGCTCAAAAGGTTAAACATAACTGGCGTAATGTGGGTTTACTAATGGGTACAGCTCTGCCTGTCCCTTTGTTGATTACAGGCGTGATAGTAACAATAAAATGGCGACTTATTTCAAAGTTTAAAGTTGAAATTATATAAGGGACTGAAGCGAAAGTATGAAGACAGCCAAATTTTGTTTAGATATACCCATTTTATAGTAGATAGCGAACTAAAATATTTACCATAAGGGATTTGTATTCTATTAGTGGCTAAGTTTTTAGGACAACAGTAAAATATTTTAATTATTTTCACTCGGATTCATGATGACTGGCTTTTTTCTAACTTTGTTGGGGTCGGCTTCCAGTCTAACCGAAAGCAGCATGCTACACGAAACTGACTGTCTATCTGACCTCCACAACCCGGCTTCTGAAAATCTGCGTGATAATTATTAAAACATTTCAACAACAGAAAAGTATTATTGTATTTAAATGTAAGACTTAAAACATTTTTGTATAATATTATCAAGATTTCTAGGCATTCTCACACTGGGTGATGGATTACAGCCCACTCGCTCTCATAGCGAGGAGGCCTGTGTCCCAGCAGTGGGAACGTTATAGGCTTAACCTTGCTTACCATCAATTGAGATAGTGGTCATACGAGTCTATACCAAATCAAAATAAAACAATAATTTAGTGGTCAAACTCAAAGCATTTATTTCAATTAGACCATTACAGGCACTTTTCAAAGTCCAAAAACAAAAAAAAACGCGAAGCTACAGTCCCAGTCTCAAGACATAATAACTTGTGAAAGTACTGTAGTTGCCCATTCCGTAGCGTAGATCTCTATGGAGAAGAATGGGCATGAAACTCCATGGACACTCTTTTAAATTAAAAATCTTGGTCTCATCATTCATGTTGAGAATTACAAATATGTGAGAACGATATCATAAGAGTCTTATCACAAATCAAAATAAAACAATAATTTAAAGTACTTATCTAACAATGTGCAAATTGGCAGTGTTTTAAGTTTTTTCCATGAGGAATATCTCAATAGCAGCCAAGGAGTATTTGTGCCCGATTGATGGCAATAGGCTCGCCCCTATTACATGGGACTTAAACATAACAACTATTAGGTATACCAAATCACTTTTTTTTTGTTAGAGGTGTACCTCTGCAGTACCTTTCGAGGATTGCTGGCGTGATGTTATTTTATGTGTTATTTGACAATCATTAATTTTTAAATACTTATTTAAATTATTCTCCCTTCAATGAGATAGAATGTAGGATATGAAAATAGGTCTTCTCAACCAAATTGACTTGAAGAGAATAATTTGATAATATTATACAAAAATAATTCGTTTCAAGTATGAATGTGAGATCAGTTTTGTTCTTTTTTAGGAAAATTTTACAAAAATCTTTAAAACGTTTCACAAAAGCATGACATTTTATTCGTATAAAAATACAGATAACAGTGTCATTAACTTTAAAACAAAATGGCAGCTATAAGACGTTTTTCCATCAATTCAAATCAAATTATTTTTATTTCACATAGGCCTAAATGGGCACTTATAAAACGTCGACAAAAAGTTGCTCAGTTCGGGTTGGTCGTTTCATATGCAGAAGAACCGGCAAGAAACTCCAATATCATCATCTGCCTAGCCTTTTCGTAACTCTTCCAGTCTTACCGGATGCGGCTGAATATTAGTATTTTAATGTAGCGACTGCCTATCTGAGCTCCACAACCCAGTAATAATTCAATATACGAAGAAAATTCTTTAAAATATTGATCTTATAACTGCCTATATTGTCGCTGTCATTTCTCTTGTCTATCAACAAAGCTAATATTGACCTAGCATGCTATCTTTTAGCCAGAAAGTGATGACTTGAGTTCAAACTTTTCAATTCTCAAAAGAATAAAACTTATTATAATGGCACACACATTTGGGTCGATTAGGAAAATTTCGATACCTATTCGACTCAAATGTATGGGGCAGCTGATATTTTTTTCGCTATTACCAAGTTTGTCCGATGGAGAAACATGTTCAGTTTGATGGTCTGTAGCACACCCTTAAGTATGGATGTACCCTTTTTGTTACACGTTGTATTGTCAATTCTTATCCTGTCTACGAATTGTAACGTGATTCATATTATTATCTCAATGTGATTCTGTCAAACTGGCGATTTTAGAACTGCTGTCATTTAATTTGACTATTCAACTTTCTTGGACGAGAAAGGGATAGCAATAGCTATATGTATAAAGCTTAGTTGATGCACAAGAGAATAAAGTTTTTAAATTTTAAGTTTAAATGACTATAAATACGAAACAATAGATATTAACGTATGATGACATTACTTGTAATTATTCGAATCGAAAAAAAAAAATCCTAAGAATGATATACTTAGATAATTTGTACTTTTAGACATGTATTGACGATTTTCTACCAATTTTTATATTAGTTTATCCTAATGAAATTAAAAATAAGGGTAATTAAGAACTAAGGATTGATGAAAGAAGTTATTAGTACAATGATAATTATGTTTTTCAACTTAAAATTAGTAAAACTTTGTAATATTTTACTTTTTGTCGAATTTATTAAAGTGATCCAAACTTGCCTGCCTGCCTTTTCCCAACGGCTTCCAGTCTAAACGGATGTAGCGGAATACCAGTATTTTTTTACATGG
Source organism: Cerastis leucographa (assembly GCA_963082945.1). Classification (NCBI taxonomy): domain Eukaryota; kingdom Metazoa; phylum Arthropoda; class Insecta; order Lepidoptera; family Noctuidae; genus Cerastis; species Cerastis leucographa. The sequence goes on from OY720376.1 coordinate 1,810,926, forward strand.
AGAGACTGCCTATCAGACCTCCACAAACCAATTACCTGCCCTTGGTAAGACTGAAAAAATAATAAATTAATCAGATCCAAAATAATCCTATAGTTCTTAATAACCATTATTTTACAATACCTACTATAATATTATTCATACTAATGTATTTAAAATGTTTGTATTATTTTTTATTTTAAAGAAAATATGCTCTAAAGACAAACATTTTAACTTTAAAAGTGTTATAAAGTTTATTTTTATGATAAAAAAACAAGAATATTTTAATCCCACCGTAATATGACACTAAATTTATTAAATTTTCTCAAAGACTAGAGTCAAGAGCAAACCCATCTCAAATAAAAACTACACTTGACTTCGAGTCTAACCGGATGCACTTGAATACCAGTAAGTTGCATGGAGCGACTGCCTATCTGACCTCCACTGCGGTCGTGGTCGGTAGTAGAAACTATGTTTTCCTACTCCTCCACTATTAATTTCGTTTCGGGATCCGAGACAGTTGTTTCTCTGGGACTTCGTGGAGCATCATTGTCTCGGCGGTTTTCTGCTGGTCGCCGCTATTGATTCTGGGTTTGGGAACAGTGGCTTGACCTCCTCAGCTAACAGGGTATCATTCTACTCCTAAATAAGCCGTCTTTAGAACATATTTTCCCATTTAAAGATGTTTCTTTATAATTATATTTGTTTGAAAACTGACATTGGTAAAATTTTATTTTTTATTACAAAAACGAATTGTGATTATTTATTATTAAGTTTAAGCCCTATGTAATAGTTTTGTACGCGATTATTTTGAAATTTTCTACGGTTTAGTAGATTTTGTAGATTATTATAGAACAATAAAATATATAAACATTATTTTTTATGGTTTTATTTCGCACCAACTAAACAGATGTTTGGTTGGTAATCGTTCCTTAGGCAGACAGAAGCAACCAAATAAGATAACCTAATACACTCCCTCAGATCATTTTGACACGTTACCCACAACAAAGTTTCAATGGAGCGTTTGGTTATTCAGGGTAGTGTCGAAGGCACGAGATCACATGTTCCATCACCAACCCGATGGACAGACTCCATCAAATCTGTCACCAAGATATCTGGCAGAATGTGCTTGCAGTGCGGCCAATAGACTGGTGGAAAAGGATCCGATAGCAGCGACCGCAGCCAATTCATTGCCCACGGGTGGCAATCTATACAAATAAATAAAATTGAAGTGTCTGTTTGTAATATTAAAATAACCGCTTTTTACTACATGCATATGAATATGTATACGGTACATATCCCAAAAAAAAAAACATTTTATACAGTTTTTGTCTGTCTGTTTGTTCCGGCTAATATCTGGAACGGCTGGACCGATTTTGACGGGGCTTTCATTGGCAGATAGCTGATGTAATAAGGAGTAACTAAGGCTCCTTCTATTTTAGAAAATTCTAATTCCACGCGGACGAAGTCGCGGGCACAGCTAGTCTGGTAAAAAAATCCCAGTTGCCCCTCGTAGCGACTGAGAAGTTTTTTTCCAATTGCCATGCGGGGACAATCCACTGGGGGCTACTGGGAATAAACGTACTTTACTGGCTCCACAAAACTAATGACGTACGATATAGTCAAATCGCTTTAAAATTCTTATTCATGTGGGGTGAATTTGGTGGTCGGGCGGGTGCAGTCGTAATTTGGATACTAAAATTCATAACGTAGGAGCTTCCTAGAGCAAATGACAGTTCTATCTGAGACAGAAAAAGGAAAAATGAGATTCCGTGCTGCTCAGTTGCTCACCCCTGATCTTCTTTTTTAGTGCAAGCGACTACCTATCTTACCTCGAAACCAGCTTGACTGATTTTCTGCCTTTCAGACTAGTAAAGCCGACCTGCATAGATATTGAAGCGGCATTACAATAAAGTAGTACAGCAACAGTACAAAAAGTACTGCGCCATCTATGAAACAGAGGAAGAACTTACATCAAAATATTAAGCTTTTGAACGCCATTGTCACATATACGTGACAAGCAAGCGCGTGCCCTGTACGCCAACGACACAAATATTATGTGACAAAAAAAATGTTTAAATTATTACTTTTAGCTTTAAAATGTGATCTATATATATTATCTTAAATATTAAATGTCTTTTCAAGAAATAAGTTGATAATACTTGTGAAATCCTTTTTTTATTTGTAAGTTTTTACGGTGATTTTGTGGCTTGGCGTGTGGAGGGCACGCGCCTGCGTTTATGCTCTGGCGTTCAAACGTTGAACGTTAAAATCGCGACTTAGAGCATATTATAGAGAAACCCGACAACTGTCGGGCAGTTGCCCACCAGACCTAACACCTGTCTGGTCGGAGGATCCTCCCTTTTCTATAGGGGATGAATAACGAAGAATACTATTTACAAAATGAAAGATTTTATGATGTTCGTCATAACTTAGATTTATTTTGGTCCAAAAAAATAGAGGAATCTTATTCTTATAAAAAAAAAATCAAACTTAACTAAACAAATGGTTTTCTTATATACTAGGTTTCTTGTATTGACATCCTCCTATGAAATAAGCAGTTACAGGCTTTGAGTATGTACGGATTACAAAAGGTGGCGTTTTACAATTTCTGCCCATCCCCATGAGAAAAACGCGTGATTTTTATTGGTTATTGGTAATGCTAGAAGTAAACCTAGGTTTTCCCGGGGAAGATTACCCAAGCTTTTTGGGTAAAGTTGTCTTTGTTCTCGTACGAATAGAGTCGCTGTTAGATTGCAACCATCAAAGGTAAAACACACCCTTCAAACAGGAACACAACGCTTTTTAGGCGCTCGTTTGGGACAAGGATGACATAACATAAAAAAAAGATGTTTCGTTGAATATAAAATTAACGAAAGTAACTATTAAATTAAATAACTAAATAGGTACTCAAATAAATCTTTTGCAACAAAAGATTTCCTTGCAAAAAAATATTGGCAATATAATGTTTTTTTTTGCTAATTTAAATTAACTGTATTTCTTATTTTTCGAGTTACATATCATTACTGTCGCAAACAAGCGAAAAGTTTAAAGTTCTGCTTCTCATTTCATAAAAAAAATTAAAGTAAATAAGTTTAGTAACGAAATCTTAGGAATATATTACAAATACTCATGATATTTGATTCAAAAAATCTTAGAAAAATAAAAAAGCTCATTGCAACAGTTACAAAATTCAGCACTAACTAAAAAGACGTGTTTAGTTTTATTTTTGATGTGAAACATCTTTACGCGCCTATCCAGGAAAACCGACTCGTATACGCCCCCTTTATGCCAAGTAAAATCATTACGCCTTACGGCATTTTATACAAACTCAAGTCCTTATTTTCCGAAATGACTGAACCGATTTTAATGAAACTTCATACACACAAGCAGGATACATTGGTCTAAAAAGTTACTAAAAGTCTTTTTAAAAAAAAGATGATAGGAAATTTCTGTTTCTATGGAAAAAATTTAATCGGTCTAATTTAGCAGTAACACTATTTTTCGAAAATGTTTTTAGTGGTATTGATAAAATAAGTTTGTTTTGGATTGATTGTTGATATTTTTTGTTTTTGATAGTTCTACATTCAAAGTTCTACTCAATTAGTGACGTAGATAGGTCGGATATAGATTTGATAGATAGATATCGATAAATGCAATACCCTAAAAATCATACACCAAATTATTATTATTATTAACTAGCTGTTCGCGCTTTTAACTTCGTCTGCGTCACATTTTCCCCGTTTTCGCAACATTTTTCATTGCTGCTCCGCTCCTATTGGTCGTAGCGTGATGATATATAGCCTATGTTACTTTACTTCAAATACCTCCAAGAATATGTGTACAAAGTTTCATGATGATCGATTGAGTAGTTTTCGCGTGAAAGCGTAACAAACAAACTTACTTTCGCATTTATAATATTAGTTAGGATTATGAATTCTAATAGATGTTTCACATCTGCCGGATTTTCACGCTTTGGAATGGGCAACTACAGTACTTTCACAGTTATTATGTCTTGTGACTGGGACTGTAGCTTCATTTTTAGGGTTCCGTAGCCAAATGGCAAAAAACGGAACCCTTATAGATTCGTCATGTCTGTCCGTCCGTATGTCACAGCCACTTTATTCCGAAACTATTAGGACTACACAGCTGAAACTTGGTAGGTAGATGTATTCTGTGAACGGCTTTACGATTTTTGTACAAAAAAAAATAGATTAAGGATACCCCTCCATACACGGAACTGAAACTAAAAAAAAAAAAAAACATCAAACCTATACGTGCGTGTCTATAGATAGGTCTTTAAAAATAACATTGAGGTTCCTAAAACCATTTTTTTTCAAAGTCAATGGTATGAAAGATAGACACTTCCAAAGTGGTAAAACGTGTGTCACCCACCTCTAATTTCTTAAGAGGAGAAAAATTCTGAAAAAAATATTGGGATGTAGAACGTAAAAAAAACTTTCAACGAAAATTGGTTTGAATAAGATTTGATATTTAGTTTTTGAGATATGGGACTTTTTAACTAAAATGCAGCAGTAACTTTGTTTTTCATTAACTTACTATAAAAAAACAAATTTAATTTTGCAGTTGAGTGGAAATTTACAAATGCATGACCGTTCAAAATATTGTTATTACATTGTTTGGGGCTATGGAAGCCTGTGTGCGAGTAAGACTCGCACTTGGCCCGTTTTTATTGTTGTTCGACTATTCAAAAGTGCCTGTAACTGGCCTACTTGAAATAAATGATTTTCATTTTATATGAAGAGTCCTTTGCCCAACAGTGGGATAGTTACTGTGATCACAAAAAAAGTTTTAACCCTGTTTCATAAATACTAGCAAACATGATTATAATTATAATGATCAACATTATAATATATTACTTAGTTTCCAAAATCGATCAGCTGGCATACCATGTCGTCTTAAAGCATTATTGTTTACTCCCTTTACAGTGTGGGAAAGAGACATTAATTAGAGTAAAATTATATTGCTTTAAGAGGTCGTGGTATTTATAAATTAAGTTAAATTTAAATTACTTATTAGCCTCAAGGCTAGATTGTAATTGTTATGAGGTAACCATTCGGTTACAACATAATGAAAAAAAAAAAAAGAGGTCGTGGTATATCAGCAGGTCGGATTTATTCTGATCAATGGACAAATTACATGAAGCAGCTTCATTTTTGGTTAAATTTTTCTTGAAACATCTTAACTAAATATACAGGGTAGAACGACCGACGCACAAACGTTTATCACATTATCAGTACTTTATTGTGAACCCCTCCACATCCCTAAAAAAATCTGAGGTTCCATACATTATGACCATGTAGGTAAGTAGCTTTGAAGGTAACAGTTGATTTTAATTTAAAAAATACTGTTGATAAATTCTAGATGCAAAATAGTCAATGAAACAAACAAAGTCTCCGACTTCCGAAAGAAAAGTTATTTAACCTTATAAACGCCATTGTCACACATACGTGACAATGCCGTTTAAAAGACAAGCAAGAGCGTGCCCTGTGCGCCAATGACACAAATATGTGACCAAAAATATGGTGCACTGTAACACGAAATACGCAATTAAAATCATCACTTTTGTGTCTATTTATTTATATTTTAAAAATGTGATCTGTATATCATAAATGTCTTATCAAGAAATCAGTTAACAATACTTTTGCAATCCCTGTTTTTATTTAAGTATTTGCGGTGAATTTGTGGCTTGACGTGGAGGGCACGCGCGTGCGTTTTTGCTCTGGCGAACAAAAGGTTAAGACTTTATTTGTGTTTTTGTGGAAGTTTTTTGTATGTCCACAAATTCATTTTTATTCATTTTTTAATTTCTATAATTTCGTACAGCTCATAGAATGTAGAACTTTGTTCTGGCATTCAGGTCAAGTTAACTAACAATTTAAGACACTTATATCACAAGATTCAATTAACCTTGACTCTTTTACTTGAATTCTCCAGTTCTTCTTCTTCTCTAGCCCTCTTATTCTCCTTGCCCTTCGTCTTCTTCCCCACGCCCTTACCTTTGGAACCTTTATTATAATATTCTTCAATTTTATGACTGTCTTCCCCATTCAATGGTTCCAGGGTAATGCTTTCGTCCAATACTGTGTTTTTTGGTTTATCTGTTAAAATCTCTTCTTCAGTGTCTGAGTGTATTACGTTGGATTTCTTTGGTCTTGAGGTACCAGCTGTAAATAGAAATGCATATATTTTTTGATTTATTACTACATAGTATAAAACAAAGTCGCTTTCTCTGTCCCTATATCCCTATGTATGCTTAAATCTTTAAAACTACGCAACGGATTTTGATGCGGTTTTGTTAAATAGATAGTGTGATTGAAGAGGAAGGTTTATATGTATAACTAGCTGTACCCAGCATGCGTTGCAATGCACTTTTTACTACCCACCTACCCTATCCGACCTACCTACCCTATCCTACCTACCCTACCCGACGCTACCTACCTACCTACTCTACCCTACCCTACCTACCTACTCTACCCTACCCTACCCTACCCTACCCTTACTACCTACCTACCCTACCTACCTACCCTACCCTACCTACCTACCCTACCCTACCCTACCTACCTACCCTACCCTACCTACCTACCCTACCCTACTTACCTACCCTACCCACCTACCTACCCTACCCTACCTACCTACCTACCTACCTACCCTACCCTACCTACCTACCCTACCCTACCTACCTACCCTACCTAACCTACCCTACCTACCTACCCTACCCTACCCTACCTACCTACCCTATCCTACCTACCTACCCTACCCTACCCTACCCTACCGTATCCTATGTCCTTCTCCTGGCTCTAAACTACCTCCCTGCCAATTTTCAGCTAAATCGGTTCAGCCGTTCTTGAGTTATAAGTGAAGTAACTAACACGACTTTCTTTTATATATATAGATACTAGCTGTACCCAGCATGCGTTGCAATGCACTTTTTACTACCCACCTACCCTATCCGACCTACCTACCCTATCCTACCTACCCTACCCGACGCTACCTACCTACCTACTCTACCCTACCCTACCTACCTACTCTACCCTACCCTACCCTTACTACCTACCTACCCTACCTACCTACCCTACCCTACCTACCTACCCTACCCTACCTACCTACCCTACCTACCTACCCTACCCTACCTACCTACCCTACCCTACCTACCTACCTACCCTACCCTACCTACCTACCCTACCTACCTACCTACCCTACCTACCTACCCTACCCTACCTACCTACCCTACCCTACCTACCTACCCTACCCTACCTAACCTACCCTACCCTACCTACCTACCCTACCCTACCTACCTACCCTACCCTACCTACCTACCCTACCCTACCTACCTACCCTATCCTACCTACCTACCCTACCCTACCCTACCGTATCCTATGTCCTTCTCCTGGCTCTAAACTACCTCCCTGCCAATTTTCAGCTAAATCGGTTCAGCCGTTCTTGAGTTATAAGTGAAGTAACTAACACGACTTTCTTTTATATATATAGATACTAGCTGTACCCAGCATGCGTTGCAATGCACTTTTTACTACCCACCTACCCTATCCGACCTACCTACCCTATCCTACCTACCCTACCCGACGCTACCTACCTACCTACTCTACCCTACCCTACCTACCTACTCTACCATACCCTACCCTACCCTTACTACCTACCTACCCTACCTACCTACCCTACCCTACCTACCTACCCTACCCTACCCTACCTACCTACCCTACCCTACCTACCTACCCTACCCACCTACCTACCCTACCCTACCTACCTACCCTACCTACCTACCTACCCTACCCTACCTACCTACCCTACCCTACCTACCTACCCTACCTAACCTACCCTACCTACCTACCCTACCTAACCTACCCTACCTACCTACCCTACCCTACCTACCTACCCTACCCCACCTACCTACCCTACCCTACCTACCTACCCTACCTACCTACCTACACTACCCTACCTACCTACCCTACCCTACCTACCTACCCTACCTAACCTACCCTACCTACCTACCCTACCCTACCTACCTACCCTACCCTACCTACCTACCCTATCCTACCTACCTACCCTACCCTACCCTACCCTACCGTATCCTATGTCCTTCTCCTGGCTCTAAACTACCTCCCTGCCAATTTTCAGCTAAATCGGTTCAGCCGTTCTTGAGTTATAAGTGAAGTAACTAACACGACTTTCTTTTATATATATAGATTTTATACCCGTGCGAAGCCAGAGCGGGCCGCTATGTTTTTTAAATACAACGTTCAGTTTTTCTGTAGTGTATTTGGTATCAGCATTGCACCCGTGCGAAGCCAGGGCGGATCGCTAGTCATTCATAAAACAGAGAAAGAGAGCAGCGGTGGCCCAGTGGTGGCAGCCCTGACTTACGAGCAGTAAGTCGTAGATTCGAACCCAGGCGGGCGCATTACTTTGTGTAATTTATTTCATCACCGTTGCTCTCAAAAGGAAGGAAAACATCGTGAGGAAACCGGCATGTCCTAGAACTAGAAATTCGAAGACATGTGACATCTACCAACCCGCACTGGGCCCGCGTGGTGGATTACAACCCACTCCCTCTCATAGAGAGGAGGCCTGTGTCCCAGCAGTGGGAACATTATAGGCTGATGATGATGATTTATAAAACATAACATCACGCCTGTAATCCCGGAGGGGTTAGGCAGAGGTGTACCTAATAGAACACCCACATTTCGCCAGTTATGTTTAAGTTCCATTTAATAGGGGGCGAGCCTATTACCATCAAACGGGCTCAAATCCAGACTCCGTGGCTAATACTGAGAAATTCTTGATAGAAAAACCCAATAACATTAATTAATTGATTTTTTACATGTGGGAGCTGTGGCTAAATAATAACAGCCGCACGGGTCGATCTTTAAGGTTAAGCCGTGCTTGCCGAGGTCGGTCCGTAGATGGGTGACCATAATTACATACCGAGTTTCCTCCGTGCCTCGGAAAGCACGTTAAACCGTTGGTCCCGGCTGTCATTTGTAGATCTTTGACAGTCGTTACGAGTAGTCAGAAACCAAAAGTCTGACATCCAGTCTTACCAAGGGGTATCGTATTACCCAGTTACTCGGTTGTGGAGGTCAGATAGGCAGTCGCTTCATGTAGCACTCAGCTGCATCCGGTTAGACTGGAAGCCGACCCCAAGATAGTTTAGACTAGGTAGATGATTACATGTCCTGTGGGACTATACGTACCGTAGGTCGCATCGAATCAAGGCAACCATTTATTTTGTGATGAATCTCATCCCCTTCTCTTCTTCTCTTTCCCAACTAAGTTATAGTCAGCACGCAGTCTAATCAGATGCAGCTAAATACCCTACAAACAGCGGCTGCCTATCTGTCCTCCGAAACTCGGGGACTGAACCAACTACTCTATAATACAGACGCCAAGACATCAAGCTACCGGAAACTGTCAAATCAAATTCATTTATTTCAAGTAGGCCAGTTACAGGCACTTTTGAATAGGCGAACAACAATAAAAACGAAGCTACAGTCCCAGTCACAAGACATAATAACTGTGAAAGTACTTTAGTTACCCATTCCAAAGCGTAGAGCACTATGGAGATGAATGGGCGAGAAACTCCATGGACACTCTTTTAAATTAGAATCTTGTTACAAAAACCTTGGTTACATCATTCATGTTGAGATGGTACATTATGCGAGAACGATTTGTCACGAAATTTTCCCAATCAACCTTGAACCTGATTCTTTAACGATAAAGTTAAAAATGTATTTAAAAAATTTGAAAGTCTGTAGGTTGATATGCTGGCGCTTGTACAACAGAAGCTAAATTCAGCAGCTGAGCTGTGTGGTCCGCATCTGCTGTGGGATTGATCGAATTACTACTTAGCCCTGGTGACACTCGTATATTAACTCCGGGTCAATATACGAGTGTCACAAGCGCCTAAACCAGGTCGGTAATCACAACAACTTAACCGTACAATGGATTAAAGGTCACAGCGATTCCCGGGGCAACGATGCAGCGGACGAACTCACTAGAAGGGGTTCAAGCATGGCAGCAGTGGGACCAGAACCCATCGTGCCACTCCCTTCCGGGTATCTACGAACTCTGGTAAGGAAACGCACCAGGGATCAACACCACAAACTGTGGTTAGACCATGGTGAGTGTAGGCAGGCCAAGGAGGCACTTCCTACTATAGACGGCCGCCTCACCAAACGGGCGCTTCAGCTGACCAAGCCACAGCTAACATAATCACAGCCGCCATTACTGGGCACGGCTCTTTTAATAAACACCTCTTTGTCTTAGGAGTCACAGATAGCCCACTGTGCAGAGCCTGCATGGAGGAAGACGAGACAGCAGCCCACGTGCTTCTACAATGCCCAGAGGTTGCAGCATACAGGGCAAAGTACTTAGGTAACCCAGGTACTCTCCGCGAGATCGTCAGCAACACCAAGGAGCTGCTGGCCTTTCTCGGGGAACTGGGGTGGTTGGAGTAATGTTCCCACCCGCACGCAAGATAGGAGTTGCGGAAACCAGCCCGCTATACAATACTTAGCCCTCTCTCTCCTGATTTCGGTGTGCCAAACAGGGTCCATATTGATCTTTGAATTTGTTATACCATCTATAAAATACAATATAGACTGCAAAAAATCGCTTCATCCGTTTGGGAGCTACAATGCCACAGACAGACACAGATACACACGTCAAACTTATACACCCCCTCTTTTTTGGTCGGGGGTTAACAAAGAACTAAGAATTGAAGGCCTCACCCTCCTTATTGTCGTCACCATCCACATCTACTTCATCATCTCGTTTCGGTTCTTCCTTGTTAATAAAGAAGGTGGTGATTGGTCGCTGCCATTTAGGAGTCTCCCGTGGGCAGACTGGGTTACCACCGGAGTGGCTCTTTGATGCACTGCCTGAACTACCTGTGGAGGTGATGAGATATATTTTATGAAAGCACAGTTCTTTTATTAGCTAGGCACGAAAATCATTGATGAATATGTTGATTTGGGGGAAACGCCAGGTTAGACCATGATTATTTTTTGCAATTTGCTGGTGAGTGTCCAGTTCTTTGGTGATCAAAATATGAATCGTGGCCATAACTAATATGGCTTTACTGAGAGGAGCTCGTGGCTAAATTATAGCAGCCGCACGGGTCGATCTTTAAGGTTAATCCGTGCTTGCCGAGGTCAGTCCGTGGATGCGTGACCATAACTACATACCGAGTTTCCTCTGTGCCTTGGAAAGCACGTGAAGCCGTTAGTCCCGGCTGTCATTTGTAGATCTTTGACAGTCGTTACGAGTATTCAGAAGCCAAGTTTGTCATCTAGTCTTACCAAGTGGTATCCTATAACCCAGTTACTAGGTTGTGGAGGTCACATCAGCATGGCAGTCGCTTCATGTAAAGTACTGGTACTCAGCTGCATTCAGTTAGACTGGAAGCCGACCCCAAGATAGTTTGGGAAAAGGCCAGGCACATGATACCACTAAGTTAATTTAATAAAATTCTAATCAACATACAACCTGACAGTCCAGCAAATTGCGGAAAATGTAAGAATATTTGAATTTTGAGCGCTGCCGTGGCAGTTCCACCTTTAAGCTGTTAATTCTGAAAGTTGGCATTGTCGCAAATAGCTGTGAAATATTGTTTTTACTTTGATTCATTAATCAATGCTAAATGAAATTGTGACATCACTAATTAGTATGTTAGTAAGCGTCAAGCTCTAGTGATTATCTATGGTACACATCCTTCCGGAGGCCATAACTTGATCTCAACCCGTCTGTGACACTACGCTCTGTCTAAATATAAAATGTAACCTGTGTCCTGTGATTATTAAATCAAGTATACCCAACGGTATCTTTCATTCCAACGTACCAAACCTAACATGGTGTCAGAAATCGTGAAGAAAAATAATGAGTCGTAAAAGTGCCGAAATTGTGAAGGAAAAAATGGCGGTCAAGAGCACGCAACTCAACAAAGTCAACTCCAATCTCGTCTGATCCAGCAAATGACAATGCGGAGGCGTGGAGAAGATGGTCACAGCAGATTGAACTGCATTTGTTAGCCGTTATGTGACGATATTTTCATGGCTAACCTACACATGGATTTGTCACATGTGCGTCAAAGATTGCTTCAAGAATATGACCTAACCTACAAGAGGATGCATGAGATAGCGAGCACACTCATAGTCGCGCAGCAGGATGCTGATAAAATTGTCCAAGCGAGCGGTGTCGCCAGCGAAAACGTCAGGCATCTCAGTCGGAGGAGCCGTGGTCGACGAGACGATCGACAGCGAGCTTCGAGTCGCAGGTCAGCTTCGAGCAGCCGCAAGTCTTCAGGCGGTCGCAGGTCAGCTTCAGCTTCGAGCGGCGACTCGAGGACATGCAGTCGCTGTGGGCAGTCTCACCGATACAAGTGCCCAGCTAAAGGCGCATAATGCAGGTCATGTAAACCTTTTGGTCATTTTGCTAAATATTGTTTTAAAATAAAAAAGTCAGTCAGTTGCAATTGTGTGATTCAGTTAACTGTAGTCAAGAATATTTTGTTGGAATGTTGCACAGTCAGTTAAAGTCGAGTCAAAGTCAAAATAGTCAGTCATATCACTATGATCCACATAGTAGTCTACCAACAAATAGTCAGAACACACAAGCGCACAGTCAGTCAGTGTCACATAGCGAGCAGTCACCGTCACAAAGTTAGTCACAGTCAAAGTCAAGTCATATATGTGTAGACGTATTGAGACCAAGTTATCACAGGATCAATACTAAGTCTATCACAGTCGAGTCAAGTTATCACAGGATTAATACTAAGTCTATCACAGTCGAGTCAAGTTATCACAGGATCAATACAAAGTCTATCACCGTCAAAGTCATGTCATAAAGTGATCACCATACATAACATGGTAATAAAGTGATCACAGTAGTATCGCAAACAGTCAACGTCATATCCCAATAATGTAATAATAGCAGTCACATAGTATCTGAGTGATCCGAGTCAAGGTCTAAATAAGTCAAGTCTAATACCCCATTTATATTGTGTGTGTCAATCATCAAGTCAAATATCTCTGCGGTGAAAGCAGTGATATGTCCGAGAGTTGTAAGCAACATCTCAACGATGAAAGTCAATCATCAGTCATAGGTCAATGTACCAGTCGAATATCTCTGTGTTGAAAGCAGTGATATGTCAGAGAGTTGGAAGCAACATCTCAAATGATTATAGTCATAGGTCAAAGTACCAGTCGAATATCTCTGTGTTGAAAGCAGTGATATGTCAGAGAGTTGGAAGCAACATCTCAAATGATTATAGTCATAGGTCAAAGTACCAGTCAAATATCTCTGTGTTGAAAGCAGGGATATGTCCGAGAGTTGTCAGCAACATCTCAATGATGATTGTAGTCATAGGTCGAAGAACCAGTCGAGAATCCACTCAAATAGTCAAAATAATAAAAATGTCAGTGTCCATATTCACATCTCAATGATGGGAATGGTCACAAGTCTGAGGGATTTCACAATAACACACAGTATCATCGTCATAAAATCAGCAGTCAGTATTCGCAGTCAAACAAAGGATCATTAGGTATAAACTCAGATAAAAAAGTAAACATTGTCAACTCTTTAGAAAGTAATAATTTAAAGCATCAGTCATGGGAAATAAAATTGTCATTATGAAATAAACAAATGAAATGCATCATAGATTCAGGTGCAAATGTCAATGTCATGTCAAAACAAATTATCAATTATGTCAGACGAAATAATAATCAGTCTCAAATGTCACTTGTCAAACGTTGGATAAATGTCAAAGGATTTGGTGAAAAATCCATTCCGATTTTAGGTTATGTCAACCTAAACATTGTAATTTGTGTTTAGATAACAATTACGTCGTCAAAACTATAATGTTTATAGTAATAAATTTAGATTGTCCAACTGTCCATTGTCTTCCAACTTGTTAAAAGTTAGGTATAATAAAATAAAATGTCTTTTCATTGTCAGAACAGGAATTGTAAACAAATGCTTACACAATTTAATTATGTCTTCCAGGGTCTTGGATGTCTACCTCCAGTCTGTCATCTGCAACGCATGGAGGCAATGCAAGTTATATTTGTAAAGGTCACAAAAACAACAAAGAGTTGTTAAGTCAATAATTGTCATAATAGTGAAAAGTTCAGGTCAGTTAATCAGTCAAAATGTTATGTCTTCAGTAAAGATGGTGCTGGGGCAGACCAAGAAAAGGTCAAAGCAATTGTCAACGTGCCCACACCAAAAAAGTGTCTAAAGAGATACAGTCTGGACTTGGGATGAGCATCATAGTGTCAGTCTCAGCTCATCATAATCCCAAGATTCCATTAGTCATGTCAGTCGACTCGTCAAGTCAAGTTCCATGCGACCCAACTCGTCAAGAGGGAGAGAGGAAGGTGACAGACAGGAGCGTGTATGTAAATGTAACCATAGAATATAAGATGGTAAATAGATGTCTAGATTAAATAAGTAATTAAGTAAAGTTGTACGTAGTGTCAATTATTGTCAAGGGTCTAATTTGAACTCAACAAGGGGGATGTTGTGACATCACTAATTAGTATGTTAGTAAGCGTCAAGCTCTAGTGATTATCTATGGTACACATCCTTCCGGAGGCCATAACTTGATCTCAACCCGTCTGTGACACTACGCTCTGTCTAAATATAAAATGTAACCTGTGTCCTGTGATTATTAAATCAAGTATACCCAACGGTATCTTTCATTCCAACGTACCAAACCTAACAGAAATCATGATATATCATTCAGTGCTGCACTTTAATAAACAATTGAGCTATTTGCATCAACCTGCCCACTTTCAAAAAGCAAGCACTGAAGCAAAGCTTGCACATCAGTTATGTAGACACAATTCGCTTCGTAGGCTAACAATGAATTCATACAATTTTTTGACATTGATGATGATTTGACTGCAAAGCATTGTTTTACATTTATTAGACACTAGCTGCCCCCGCAACTTCGTCTGCGTCACATATTCCCCGTGTTCGCAACATTTTTCATTGCTGCTCTACTCCTATTGGGCGTAGCGTGATGATATATAGCCTATAGCCTTCCTCGATAAATGTGCTATCTAACACTGAAAGAATTTTTCAAATCGGACCAGTAGTTCCTGAGATTAGCACGTTCAAGACACGCTAATCTCAGGAAGTACTGGTCCGATTTGAAACAAACAAACAAACTCTTCAGCTTTATTATTAGTATAAGATAAGATTCAATCAAATAGTAACAACAACAAATTACAGTGTCTGACCAAAGCATCAGTCAAAATAGCCCAAGTTTAACCAAAGCTGAAGGTTTTCAGCAAGCACAGAAAAACACACTGTTACAAATGCGCCATGAAAAGGCGATGCGCGGCAGCAGGGGGCGTGCATACGCTTCGAAATTTATTATTTCGCACAAGTTGCAAGGAAATTTTAATTACCTTGTCAACTTGTCTAAAAAGGCAATGTAAAGTAATAATTTAAAAGTTTAAAAAAAAATATTAGTTAATTTCTTAAGCATCATAATATAATTCATCACCAATACCAGAAATGAACATTGGATTTTGATGATTCTAAATTAAATAATTGATTCTTACCAGAAGTCCCAGAACTGCTAGGAGTTGGAGCTACGCTGCACCTTGCTTTACTGCTTTTACCAGCAGCCACTGAAACATGGCAATACAATAACAAATTAATGACTGTTCTTTGTTTTCCGACCTACAGATGGTAAGTGGAGGAGCTTGTGGCTAAATAATAACAGCCGCCCGGGTCGATCTTTAAGGTTAAGCCGTGCTTGTCCAGGTTGGTCCGTGGATGGGTGACCATTATTACATACCGAGTTTCCTGCGTGCCTTGGAAAGCATGTGAAGCCGTTGGTCCAGGCTGTCATTTGTAGATCTTTGACAGTCGTTACGAGTAGTCAGAAGCCAAAAAGTCTGACATCCAGTCTTACCAAGGGGTATCGTATTATCCAGTTACTGGGTTGTGGAGGTCAGATAGGCAGTCGCTTCATGTAAAATACTGGTACTCAGCTGCTTCCGGTTAGACTGGAAGTCGACCCCAAGATAGTTTGGGAAAAAGGCTAGGCAGATGATGAGATGGTAAGTGGATGGAAGAGACAGAGGAGCTCATGGTTTAATTATATTTGCTGCTCGAATCAATCAGGTAGGTAAGGCCGCTATTGCCTGGGTTGGTCTGTGGATCACCCATCCATTACATACCGAGTTTCCTCAGTGCCTCAGAAAGCACATTAAGCTGTTGGTACTAGTAGTAATTTCTAGTTCTTGGACAGTCATTACAGGTAGTCACTGGCCCAAAAGTCTGACAACCAATCTTACTAAAGGGTATGGTAACACCTAGTACTAACTGGGTTGTGGAGGTCAGATAGGCAGTCGCTTGATGTATAATACTAGTATTCAGGTGCATCCGGTTAGACTGGAAGCCGACCCCAACATACTTGGGAGTGGAAGATTTTGATGTCAATACTTGAAGGTTTATTTAGTGAAAAACAATTGCGTAGAAAATGGCCAATTGGATTGGACGGCTTGGATTAAAAGGCTAGCCAGATGCTGAGATGGTAAGCGAACACCACCCTTGCAATTCCAGAAGCTTCGCAGAAGACGCTGCTATCCTGGAGACATGTGTCGTGTGCCTCTAAATACACCGGCACCCGTACGGTTCAAACCGGAAGTTGGAACATAGCAGTGTTGTTTGGTAGCAGAAGTAGTTAATAATAAGATGGAACTTCCCCGGACCAGCTCTCTCATCTTAGATATCAACCAAACACTTAAAAGTTACCAAGTCCTCTTGAAATTTTTATTGTCTTTTAACTTTGTGGAGCAAGGCTTAACAAAGAATGAAGTTGTAAAACTCACCTTTTGCGCCAACAGACGCCCTTGTTCGTGCCATGTTCCTGTTTTTGGCTTGACCGCACAATAAATTGATTTAAAACACATTCAATTAACACAATAAACTCAAACTTATTTAAATACCTAAGATTTCAGCAAATCTGAATAGCTTGCCCGGAATACGCGCGAAAATGTTATTTTTATTGTCAAACTGTCACACTGTCACACATGTGTCAGAAACTTTTTTTTATGGTTACGGTTTTTATAATATGATGGTGGTATAGGATGGTGGCTTTTGGTAAGTACATGTGAAGTGGAGAAACTGTTGCCAGCATTTATTAAATCCAATTTGTTCTTCATTCATTATTTCTTTGCAAATTTTGTTATCTGTGCCTCAGTTGATTTTTCAAAGCTGCCAGATTCTGAAAATCTGCCTATTTATAGGGTAAAATCGATTTACCACCATTTTTTTAAATATTTAAAACTCCTTAAGTTCTCCATCATATCGAAGCCAGTTATTTATTTATTTATTTATTTATACAAATCTTACCTAAAACTATCATTACAGATCTGCGATCCAATGCGATAGATAGAGTTAATATTTCTAATAGGTAATGTTTAAGTGAGTTTATGTGTTTATATCAATTTCATATCTTGTTTTATCTATTTTTGAACGTCAAATATTCTGAACGAATTAATTTCAATGACTTCCTACTTCTTTACCTACGTCCTAGTTTATCCCAACTCAGACAAACAAACCATCCCTATATGCGACACTGAAAGAAGGGAGTTATTAATTTATTTTTATCATTAATGGCAAAAACGGTTTAGTGATACAGCAATACAATATCGAATATTGTTGAATGTGTAGCAGTATTTCACCAACAAAATTTTATTTTGATGTGGTACTTCAACAATTTGGGTCGCGGCGCGGGGTCAATAACATGGGTAAAACTAAAAATTTGTAGTGGGAACACTGACATTTTTAATGAAGTATGAACATATTTTCCTGATTTCTGTCTATAAATTAAAGTTTGTAGGTTATTGTTAACAGAATACATTACAAATAATAACAAACAATCGCGACTGTGTCTTAAAAACCAGTTATTTCATATTAATATGTGATTTATTCAAAGCAGAACATCGTCTAAGGTAACCTAAGTTCCACGTAATTTTGCATCTTTGATTATTTTAGTGTAACGGTTTTCGTTGCATTTTTGTTAAATAAACAATATTGCAATGTTTTCATTCCTTTGATTCGTCAGTCGGATTATTTTTCAAACAATTCCTAACCGTACAATTAACTTTGTGATAATTTGTTTTTGTTCATACGTAAACGGAAGTGCAATATTTTATTAAATAATTGCGGAAAAAACATACTAAACATTGTTTACACACACAAAATATTACGCCTGTAATCCACGTAGGGACATACAGAGTTGTAATCTTTATTTCATCCACTGTCAATCGTTTATTCCATTCAAAAATTTTGCCAATGTTTATGTCCCATTTATTATTTACATAATTGTATAAGTTGAATACAATACGTAAAAACATTTATTTGTTTATTTATTTAACATCATCATCAATAACCTACCATTATTTAGGTATACACAAAACAGCATACAGAAAATAGCATACAGACAGAACAGCTGAAAGGAACCACTTATTTCATACTTATTTTCTTACTTGCATTTCTAAAACAATATCTGTCTTTGTGGCCCAGTGGTAAGTCGGAAATAAGACTTATGAGGTTTGAGGTTGTGGGTTTGAAAGCCAGACAGGCACTTTACTTGGCGAAAATCATTTCTTCACAGCTGTTCTTCAAACGCTGAAGGAAAACATTGGGAGGAATCTGTCTTTATATCTTAGAACACCAATCTGTGCTCTACCTGGTGGATTGTGGACCAGCCCTTCACACAGAGAGGAGGCTGTGTCCCATGAATGAGGATTCATAGGCTGGAATGAGTAGTTGTGCTAGGGCCTTGGGTGCAGGACTAACTGCTTTAACAAGCTTTCAGTGGCACAGGGGTGTCACATCACCCACAATCTGGTTTCCAATGAGAGGCTCACTTTTCCAACAAGTTGTTAATTTTTTTTTGTTTCCATTTGCAATCGGTCGTCAGACCATAAGCGAATTTGTTCCAGCTAATAATATGGTGTTGTGGTGGAGCAGCCAGTGCTGCAACTCCCACTTATAGAAGTTGGTTCCACTTTGGTCTATTTACCACCAATGTCCGGTTTAAAAGTTCAGTTACTAGTGGGTCTGGGTGCATGGTTAGGTGTGCCTCGTATTGAAATTTGTACCACTCAAGAGTTTACAAACAGCATTTGTTGGTCATTGTTGATGTCGTTATTCCTAGTAAACCAAGGTGCATTTATTATTGCTCTTAATATGCTAGTTTGAACGCTTTGCAGGGAGATAATGTTGGATTTACTGGCTATGCCCCACAATTGGATTCCATATGTCCATATTGGTTTAAGGACCGAGTTGTATAAGAGTAGCTTGTACCGAGAGTACCGAATTTCTTTCCATGAGCCAATACAGTTTGCGGAACTCGAGTTAGTTTTAACACAATATCAATATCACACCTTGGATCCCCAAAAGGATAAAGCAGAGGTGTAGCATAGCCGGTTCCTTATTAATTTTGGCATGTCTATGGTTTCCAGCCACCCATCCACCATGGACGACGACATAGACATCGAGGAGCATGATGTGATGGACAACCCCAGGATCAAGAGCATCTTCCCTGATCTGTCATGTGTCAAGATAGAATTACCTGATGAAGAGGATTTTGTTGTTGAAGGTATGACTCTATAATACTACTTTTTTAAAAGCATGGTGTTTTTTTTTGGAGTTTTTTGAAACCATGGAGTTTCTTGCTGTTTATTCTCCATGGGAATGATCAACCTGAACCGTGCACCTTTTCTCGACAATTTATGAGTAGCCATGTACGCCAATGTGAAACAAAATATTCTTATTTTGATTTTTAATCCTAACTAATAATGTATAGATGCAAAAGTTAGTTTGTTTGTTTTTTTATGAAATTTGGCATGAAAATTGGCATATTTGATTTAGGACATGAGATACTAGAATTTAGTTATGGCATAAACAGAAGATCGTGAAAACGGCTGGGAAAAACTGGATGTACATAGCCCAAGACAAACAAAAATGGAAAAAGATGGAGGAGGCTTTTTACCCTACAGGGGCCATACAATAAAATATATTTTATAAATCTCTTTTAGTAACTAAGTTTGTAATAGTATGGATAAATAAAGCTTAAATAAATAAATAAAATAAATAAACAGAAGATTGTGTTTATGGGTTAGTTAGCTGAACTAACCCACAAACACTCCACGAAATCTTCTATTAATTGAGAAAAATATACCACACTAATCCTATGTGTTGGCTGTTTTTTTTTTTTTTTTTTTTTTTTTTAGTTATCCAGTAAAATCAGCCTCATAATGATAAAAATCAAAATATTTTATTTCACATAGGCCTACATGGGCACTTATAAAACGTCGACAAAAGGTGCACAATTCGGGTTGCTCGTTTCCTATGGAGAAGAACCGGCAAGAAACTCCATGGTTACTCTTTTAAAATCATTTGGTATTGCAATATTTTTAAGTAACAGCGTTAGTTCTTAAGTATGGGAGGACATCGTAGGCCCGACAATAAGTCGTTGCTTACTACAAGACATAGAACAAGATTAAATGTTACCAAGGATCTAGGAATCTATAAGGCCTACATGCCTATATGCCATGCACAAGGCCTAATGTATGCTCAGAACAGATGAATTCGTACGTTTGGAAAATGGTAGAAATATTAAAATAGGTAGTGTTGTTTTAAAATGAAGATTCAATTAGGGGTATCCCTTTAATGATGTGAAGGGGGGAGGGGGGTAACAAAAATCAACATTAACCTCAATGGACAATGAATTTCGTTAGACGAGAAATTAAATTGAAGCCTGTAAAATATTTCGAACCAATAATGAATTAAAAAATACCAGCTATAAACTTTTGTCTAAAAAACCCAAGCAAGCGATTTTTCATCATACCAGAGTCTGAAAATATCTGATTTTTAATTATAAAAATACGTGTTATGAGGTTGGGTTGGTTGAGGTTTTAACCTCATGACGTATCACCAAGGGGGAGGGGGGCGGTCTATGAAAAGACCTAATGTTCTTGGCCCCTCCGAAGAGAAGGAATGTAATTCTTATGTTAATTTTTTGTCATTTTCCTGTCATGCTTTTTTCTAATGAAAAAACTCCCTTTGTAAAAATGTAAGCCGCCTTGAGCATTTAAACTTCGTATTGATTCATTATCAAAATTATACTTTCCAGAACAATATGGCTTATTACAACCAACGGAGGAACCTCAAGAAATGCTGTATCAATATGAGTACAGTTTTGAAACCACGGCAGAAGATGTACCAGCGGATGAAACTCTTTCACAAGAGCACCAGGATTACGAGGATGACGAAGAGCAAACACCATTTTTTTATAATAATGAAATTATATTAGGTAAGGATTATTTTTCATCATTCCCTTGCCCGTTGAACCGTTTTAGCAGTTATTTCAACAACTAATCTTCAATTTCCAGGTACCAAACCACCATTAGACCTAAACGTATTATACGAAGAAGCTTTAAACTCACACGCGATAGTCTACCTTGAGAACTGGGAAGAGAGACTAAAATCAAGCCCATGTTTTTGTGAAACATGCGAGATTTTATTCCCAACAGTCAACGCTTTGGATGCCCACAAAATGATCAGTCATTCCTACTTAGTTGCCATGGAATCACCTCAGAGAAATACGGCGAGAAAGAGTACAGTGACTTCAAAATATTGTAATCATTGTTCTAAAACTTTCCCTGATGATACGTCCCTGATAAAACATCTGTACGAGCTGCTGCCTTTAAATAACTTCCAACAAGTGAAGGAAGAAAAGACAGAACCTGAATTATCAAAAGGCAAGAATTATTCGCAGATGACTTGGCCCAAAAAAGTCAAGAGTACATCTCATGTGATTACTAAGATACATCATCCGAAAAAAGAGCCTAAAGATGTCAAAGTTAAAGTTGAAGTTGAAGATACAAAAGTGAAGCAGAAGAGTACATTATCGAGGGATGGGAAATTTTTCGCTGCGTCCTGCCTTGTGCCGAAAAGTACGCTTTTCCAATGCAATATTTGCCAGATATGCTTCGTGTCATGCTTCAGTGCAGCGCAACACGCTAAATGCTGCAAAAAAGTTTTAAGTTTCGTCAAATGTGGGATTTGTAAGAGAAAAGTTAAGACTAAAGATGTGAAGATACATGGTTTGCAGCACAGTCATAATGACAAACTGAAAATCTATACAATGAACAAGAGTATATATGAAAGAGTTTTATGCAAATGCCCGAAATGCGCATCTTGCTTTGACGAGCTAGCGTTCTGGGCACATTATCAAAAATGCAAGAAATCTGTTCGAAATTCCACTTATTGCCCCGATTGTGACGAGAATATCGCTTCGACCCGTTACAAGGGACACAGACTAAAGCATTCTTCAAAAAAACTTACAAAAAAAGACTTTATAATTATTGAGTTTTATCTGAATCATGCTAATAATGCTGTGGGAATCAGTAACGAGAGTCGAGTGGAAATGCAGAAGAAAGAGAGAGAGAGGATAAATAAAGAACGACGTAGACTGAAGTTGCTAAAAGACTCAAAAGAAAACGAAGAAATTACTCTATACTATTGCGAATTCTGTGGTTGCTGTCAATATATCCTCAACTTTAAAGGACATACAGACGGGTCTTGTAAGTTCCATAACGCAGCCAAAAGATACTGTGAAAAGTGTGGTCTATGCTTTACAGCCAAAAGCATTGAAACCCATTTGGTTCTACATGAAAAGCGTCAGTTCTCACTAAAAGACATCAATATTATAAGTCTTATAACAGGCAAAGCAATTGATCCGCCGATGTCAGAATTTCACGAATGTCAAAAATGCTTGAAACACTTCCTTTATCGACGGGCTTTAAATCTACACGACTGTAAAACGGAAAAGTATGTAAGTTGCAAGATATGCACTAAAAAATTCAACGTTGAAGCATATAAAATTCACAAAATCTTCCATTCAGTTGACAAACTAATGCCGGAGTTAATGAAGAAATATAACTTGATAAACAGTACGTGGAACATTATGTTCATGTGTGTGGCTTGCGAGCTCGTCACAATGACTTATGACTCTGCTGTCACCCATTCCCAAGGACACCTTAATTATATAATCAGTGACTTGCACAGACAGTGTCTAGTCTGTGACTTAAAAATAGCTGAGAAGGAGTTTCATCTACATGAAAAGTTGCACACAAATAATGATGCCATAGAAAGAGAGTCTTTCAAAATTTTGAAGTACGATTATGAAGATTTGTTTAAGAGGGAATGGTTACAGGTGTTCCAGGAGTTACCGAGGGAGCATAGACAACAGATTTTGTCTAAAAGCATTTATAGGTGAGCTTTTAATTTAAAAACGTTTTGAACGCCAGAGCATAAACGCACGCGCGTGAAGCCACAAATTCACTACCAATACATACAAATAAAAAAAAAAGATTAGCAAATTGTTGCTAACATATTTCTTGATAGGAAATTTAATATTTAAGATAAATGGATCACATTTTAAAGATATGGAAATAAATACACGCAAAAGTAATGATTTAAATTGTGTATTTCGTGTTATAGTGCACCACATTTTTTGTCACATATTTGTGTCGTTGGCGTAAAGGCACGCGCTTGTTTGTCACGTATATGTGACAATGGCGTTCAAAAGGTTAATAAATGATAAAACACACAACTGTACGGGTCCATATTGGCTCACCTAAAGTTCTTTACCCGAAATTGTTCTTCCTAATGATTTGTAATCCGAATGATCACTCTTCCTAAAATTTTTCATCCTAAAGTTTTCATTCATACTATTTGTATTGCTACCGGCGATGTACATAACACTCATGTTTCCGAAAATTGTAATTAATAATATCATTATTGTAAATATATTTCAACTCCTACTGTTTTTTATCATAACGCTATTATCCCTAAACATAATTACCATAATATTTTCACTCATACTCAGAAAGAAACATTTACCAAGTGTAATAAATAATATATGTGAGTAGAAGATTATATTTATAGTGGCCCCACCATGAAATAAATACTTAGAAAAATTCGCGACCAATTTCGAGGTAGCGCTCGCCGCCCGCTGCCGCTCGCTTCGCTCGCTCGGCTCGCGCGTAGTTGGTCACAGTTCTAACCTAACCTAACCTATGGATTTCTTTGCGGGTATACACCGTTTTAAATAAAATTAAAGAAGACGCTTTAATTAATAAAAAATAAATCTAAACAAAAAAGATATGACTTTGAATAATAGCGTAAAAGATGGTTATGATGAGAAAATATAGGAAAACAAATAAAAGTATAATAGATGTTTATTGCTACTGACATTATGAAGTTGAATGCTTCGGAATTATGAACATTAGAGACAGAGTAGTTAGGAATTGCGATTGTTAGGATGAAAAATGTTAGGAAGAACATTTTCGGATTTCCAATTATCGGAGTTGAAAATTTAGGTGAACTTTGGCGCACCCCAACTGTACACATACAGAAACATACATAAAACATACACCCATACCCAAACACAAAACAACACGGAGAATTCCAACCATATAACTCAATTAATTAATAAAACTGTTCTATGTTTTATAACCTATACAGTATGTTTGTATTGTAAGCAATCTGCTTAACTATGTGACTTGTGACTGGAACCTTGTGAGATTGTTCTAAGGTTGAGATAGACTACCCGCTCGTGATACAGTTTTATACTAGTACTAGCTGTCCAGCGCAACTTCGTCTGCGTCACATTTTCCCCGCACTCCGCTACTGAATGTCGAAGTTTGAAATGTCGACGTATGTAAGCCAGTTCGAAGTTCAGTTCACTGGAGCTGCATACTTCGCTCCAGTGAACTTTCGAACTGGCGTACATCGAGATCCTGTACTTTAGAACTAACATACGTCGACATTTCAAACTTCGACATTCAGTAGCGGGGTGTTTTCCCCGTTTCAGCAACATTTTTCATTGCTGCTCCGCTCCTATTGGTCGTTGCGTGATGATATGACCAATAGCGTTCCTCGATAAATGGGCTATCTAACACTGAAAGAATTTTTCAAATCGGACCTGCAGTTCCTGAGATTAGCGCGTTCAAGCAAACAAACAAACAAACTCTTCAGCTTTATAATATAAGTATAGGTGAGGGAATAGGGCGAATCAGTCCAAGGCAACCATCTTTACAGTCTACCATTTTTAACCTGTGTTTATTATTCAGTTACTCACATTCAAAAATAAATAAATAAAATTATAAAATGTACTTTAAAGTTAAGAGAACAAAGCACTTTGCTTCCACATTTAATGTGCGAACCACCAGGCTGTGGATTTCCTTGCTGTGTTCTCTGTTCCCTGAACATTATAAAACGGATCTCTTCAAAGTTCGAACTGTGGACAAACGAAGCCTATTTTTAGTATTTAAAAAAGTACAAGTTCTATAGCACTTGATTATATGTTATCATAGGGCGTAGATATTTATTTTCATTACACTCTTATTACCCATTTTAATCGGCCCTTTATTACTTTCAGGTTCACAAGAAGCGTGAAAATGCAGATCGAGAAAAGTGCCCCGACAGACGAAACCAAATATTTTTGCATGAACTGCAATCATTTCGTCGAAGGCCCCAATATCAGGCAGCACATACTCTCAAAATGTTTGAAAAACAACAAACTCGTTTGCAACATCTGCCGCGAAATTTTCAAGTCGTTAAAACAATTTTTGTCACATGAGGGTAGTCACGAAAAGTCACCGAAACTTCAAACTATAGTTTCGTTCAACAACGAGTGCGATAAAGAATTTAATAACCACTTATGTTTGATTGAGTCTAAATCGAAAAAATCGTCGAAAGAAGTTCCGTTGTCAAAGTTGAGGAATATACTTATGTCGGAGAGTACCAAAGCGACTTATAAGTTATATAAGTGCGCGAAATGCGAAACTTGTGTGACTTTAAAAAGTAGTTGTCGAAGACATAGGTGCGTTTCGGGCGCGGATCAGAGATTCTGTAACATTTGCGAACAATTTTACTGTGTTAAACAAAAAGCTACACATGATGAAGCGCACAGAAAGAAACCTTACATAAATAAATATAGTTTTCACATTATTTATTTCAATGACTACTCCACGAAAACGTTACCTAAAAAGGCCGTGACTCCGAAAGAAATACCGAAAAGGGACGCATCCGGGAAGTTTTTACCGAAAAAAGATGGTGCTGCGAAAATGTCACCCAAAAAATACGTTACTCCGAAACTAACACCGAAAAAAGATTTAACAGCGAAAATTTCACCGAAAAAGTTGGTTATAGCGAAAATTTTCGAGTGTACATGTGGTTTGCATTTTACGTCCCTGAAAACTGTGGAAAAACATTTAGATTACTGTTCTCCTAACCTGGACGTTTCTAAAGAAATGTGTAGCAAATGCAATTTGGTATTTCCCACTGAAGTTCTAGTAACACATTTAATTAATCATCATCATAAGGAAACTACGATAGTTATAGAAAAGATTGCGAAAAACAATCTTTTCAAATGCCCGCAATGTGCGATATTTTTCACAAATATGAACAATTTTAATTCTCACATGGAAAGCTGTGCCTCAAAAATTGGCACTCAGTGTAAAAATTGCCGACTGACTTTCGGAATAAAATGCTTCAAGAATCATTTGTGTAGTTCTGAAGAAAAAACCTTTATAAATAAAATTACAGTGGTGAGGAAAAAGCAGATTAAAGAGGGGACGGTGTATAAGTGTGTTCTTTGTGATATTTGCTATTTGCGAAGAAATTCTTTCAAATACCATACTACTGAAGTCAACCATTCTTTGAAAAAGACGCCGACTACTTGCGAGATTTGTGGTTTAAGATTCACCAACTGTTCTTTCAGAAAACATTGTAATATTCACAGTTTTCCCAACGAAGATTATAGGATCCAAATCATAGATCCCGAGACTGGTCACGTTGAGTTTATTACTGGCAACAATCGTGGTACAAAAAAAGATGATAGCAACACTGACTCCAGAAAATCGCCTAGGAAGAGAAAAGGTGACATTTCTGAAGACGATAGTGCCTTGGTTAAAAAAGCTAAGACATCTCCAAGTGAATCAGATGTGGTATTACCTGAACAAAAAAGTGCTAGGAGAGCTATAGACAAACCTTCTACATCCAGACAAACTAGAATGTTTGATGATACTCCAACTGAAATTATTGTCCCGGATGAAATATCAATCCACGCCACCGATAATATCAGCAATATCAGTGACACTGATAATGACACCTCAGACTCACTGGACAAAACACTAGATAAAAGTGGTATTTCAAGTAAATTGAAGTCTAGAATTATTGTCAAAGGTTACAGTAAAAAACTATACAAATGTATTTTTTGCGACCAGCATTATTTGAAAGAAGGCTCCTTTGATTATCACGCTAAAAATCACAAGCTACAAGATATATCAGAGAATCATAAGTGTGATATCTGCGAACTTGACTTTTCAAGGTACACACTCCCTCGGCACAAATACGTACACCACGATAAAATGAGATTGAAAAGAGATGATTTTCTCATTTTGACAGAAACGGTTTATAGCAAAGAAAGTGAAATATTAGAAAGAATAAGGAGTTTGAAGCCCCCAGAAGAAGTTTTACAAAGAATTGAAATGTTGTCATCTAAATATGAATCTAAGATTTCTGATTTTAAAGATGTCAGTGATACTAATAATTTAAATGACATTGTAGTCGCTGATGTCAATGTCAGTGATATTTGCGATATTACTCAACTCAGTGAAAATAATCCACTTAGTGATAACAGTCAACAAAGTGATACTAATCCACTCAATGATACTAACGCACTCAGTGAAACTAACCCACTCAATGAAAATAACTCACTTGGTGAAACTAGCAAACTCAGTGATATCAAACCACTCAGTGATACCTGTGACAATGCATTCAGTGATGTCAATAATGACATTAGTGATACTAACCCACTCAGTGATGTCAAAATCAGTGAACTTATTGAAATAACAGACAATATCAGTGACACTGACAAAATCTTTTACTACAAATGTTTAGACTGCAATGTTTGTTTCGTTGATCAAAAAATGTGTTTCGAGCATACTTTAAAACACGAAATTTTGGACCCGAAAACGTATATTCAATGTAAATTGTGCGATTTTCAGTTTTTGATTGATTCTTTGAAAGAACATATGGTTTTGCATCATAGCTCCGACTTCAAGATTGAGAGTCTTACTATACATGAGTATAAGTCTTTAGGGATAGGTCTAGACCCGAAAATAGATATTTATCAGGCTGTTGACAAGTTACAGTCGAGGTTGGTTAGCACTACTACTGATGTTGGGGTACTATAACATAATCAGCCTATAATGTTCCCACTGCTGGGACACAGGCCTCCTCTTTATGAGAGGGAGTGGGGTATAATCCACCACGCGGGCCCATTGCGGGTTGGTAAATGTCACTTGTCTTCGACTTTTTGGTTCTAGGACATGCCAGTTTCCTCACGATGTTTTCCTTCACGTTTTTGAGAACTGTGATGAAATAAATTACTCAAAGTAATTAGCCTGCCTGGGTTCGAACCCACGCCTTACTGCTCGTAAGTCCGCTGCTTTTGACTTGGGCACTATGATTTACAATAAATTCTATGTTGTAAAATTATGACTTTACTTTTAACTCTTGAATTTAAAATTTTCTTAGGTTTTTTTTTGCAGTTATGTAGGGTAGTTGGAACTTTGAAAGTTGTATTGATGATTCCGTAACTTTTATTGAGTTTTTCCTTTAGGAATTTCTCAATAGCAGCCACGGAGTCTTTTGTGGCCGATTGATGGCAATAAGCTCGCCCCCTTTTACATGGACTTGTAAATAGCAAAATTTGGGTGTACTGTTAAGGTACACCTCTGCCTCTCTTGGGGCCGTCCGTTAATCACGTGATGTTTTTTTTTTAGCATTTTTTTAACCCCCCCTCCCCCTAGGTGATTCGTGGTGAGGTTTAAGACTAACGCCCGGCCCCACCCAAAATCACGTGTATTTTTAGTACCTACACAGAATCTTAAATTTTTAGAATATTATCTTTAAATACAGGTACCTTCGTTCTTGCCTGGCAACGGCGAGTCAAGGTCACACTAATTCAAATTCAAATTCTTTATTGCGAACTAAGTGTAGTCTTGAAGATGTTGACAATAGGTAGGTTCTTATAACTTAGTTGCCTGTTAGGGCATTGCAATCTAGATGGTTTTTAATAACTAAAAGCCGCTTTTCTCGGTTTAGAATCGCGCGTTTGACGAAAAAATAAATACACGTGATATCTTACTACACCCCTCCCCCCTTGTGATATTTCGTTTCTCCCCCCCTTTCAAGCCTCACATGATTAATGGACGGTCCCCTTCGAGGATTGCAAACTTGATGATATTGTGTAAGTAGGCATTTGTTGCTGTCAAAAATCATATTTAGCTCTACTGAAAATTGCATAAAAAAACGTAAGAAAATTTTAATTTTACAGCCAATCCTCTTAAAAAATGAGGTCAGATTTTGTTTCGTTTTTTTTTCCGTACTCGTTAGTTTTTCTATAAGATATTTTTGATTTTTCTATGATTCCGTTTTTTAAGACTAATTAGCTTGTTAGGAATAAAGCTTTTGAGAAGGAATTCTACATACACGCTTAAAAAATTTTTAACCATAAGCGTGATCCCACAGCCCACTGCTGGGACACAGACCTCC
Source organism: Cerastis leucographa (assembly GCA_963082945.1). NCBI lineage: Eukaryota > Metazoa > Arthropoda > Insecta > Lepidoptera > Noctuidae > Cerastis > Cerastis leucographa. The sequence goes on from OY720376.1 coordinate 1,840,602, forward strand.
TCTCTATGAGAGGGAGTGGGTTGTAATCCACCACGCGGGCCCAGTGCGGGTTGGTAGATGTCACATGTCTTCGAATTTTTAGTTCTAGGACATGGCGGTTTCCTCACGATGTTTTTTGAATGTTACTTTAAACACAAGTGCCAATGATTTTTCAACTTATTTATTAAGTATCACTGCCCTGAAACTTATATTGTATCAATCGTTTTCAACCAACTTAATGTATACGAAATTATGGGACAGTTTGACGTCTTGAATAAGCGATAAGGGTGAAGCAGGTAAGCCCGCGAAATTCAAGGGTAGGTATTTTGCAATTTGCAGTGTCGAGCTCTATGTTTAAACAAAATATAATGAATATTTAATGAAAAAGTCTATCAATGGGATTAAATGAACTTACGAGTGTTGTATTGATGATTTTAATGATTATAATTCTGTAACTACATACGTTTTAGGGTCTCTAAAGCCATAATTGTCACGGTCAAAGCAGACACTGAACCAGCTGGGCGAAAGGCCTGTCTCAATTTTTTTTTTAATGGCGCCTTCCGCCGTTAGACAGGAGCATCTGACAAAATGCAATGCAGAAAAATGAGCTTTCTCGATTCGCCTTTTTTATTTTCGCACTTGTACGGTTTTTGCTTGACCTTTTGAACGCCTGAGCATAAACGCACGCACGTGCTCTCCACGTCAAGCCTCAAATTCACCGCAAATACTTACAAATAAAAAAAGGCTTTTCAAAAGTATTATTAACTTATTTCTTGAAAAGACATTTAATATTTAAGAAATATAGATCAAATTTTAAAGATATATATAATAAAAAAGCACAGAAAAGTAATAATTTAAAATTGCTTATTTCGTGTTAAAGTGCTCCACATTTTTTGTCACATATTTGTGTCGTTGGCGTACAGGGCCACGTGCTTGTCACGTATATGTGACAATGGCGTTCAAAAGGTTAAGGCGGCAGAATGTATTGAATGGTATTTCTGAATAACTTAGTAGTTAAATGTCAAACTTCCAGGGTTCTGATTGGCCTTGACGACTGTCATATAAATATTGGTATGACTGAAAAATATTATGTAACATAACATTACGGCTATATTACCCAAGAGGGTTGGCTGAAGTGTAGGGTATACAAGGTGTTATTTTGCACTCTCGTCAAAATTCAGGATGTTGTCACAAAAGACATAAATATTCAATATAAATTACGGTACCTAGTTAATTATTAAAAAAAAAACTACTTTTTTTAGTTGTTTAATTTTGACAGTATTTCATTAACGTGGAATGAAAAATTATGGAATAAACGTTTGAGAGTTTTTGTATGTGTGTAAGCGAGGTTATAAGGCGAGGATCAGACGGAGGGACCGCGTTTAAAACACGGGTGGTTTACACTAACCGATTTCAATAAATAAGAAAAAAAACAAAATTACCTATCCATTTTATTATTGATTCGGGTCGAGAATCTAGTTACCTCCTTGAATTTGACGAGGTTGCAAAACAACACCTTGTAGAACGACCATGTCATCAACCTACGTTTTTAAGTCCCTTAATGTAAAGGGGCACGCATAATATTTATGATTCGACTGAAAAGTCACATGGTGTGATACATAACATGTTTTACGTTTTTCTGACATATTGGCTTTTTGCCATAGAAGAGATTGGCTTTTTGCCATAGAAGAGATAAGCATACTCCGTTTGACATCTTCCGTCATGGTTTATTTTTAAGACATGTTTTGTGTGTCTTTCCCACCTGTATTAAAAAAATGACGTGTCTATATTTGATGTCTGTTTTGGTTGACAAAATCCATACTAATATTATAAATGCGAAAGTCACTCTGTTTGTTTGTTACCTTTTCACGACTAAACGGCTGATTGGATCTTAATGAAATTTGGCAAGAAGATAGATTTCAACCTGGGAAAGGTTATAGGCTATATATCATCACGCTACGACCAATAGGAGCGGAGCAGCAATGAAAAATGTTGCGAAAACGGGGAAAATGTGACGCAGACGAAGTTTCGCGGGACAGCTAGTAGACAATAAATAACACTGGAAACAGGATATTTACCATGGGTATTATTTATGACGAGTTCCCGATATTTCGGCGCTGTTGCAAGCGCCATGATCACTTATAAACTGAAGTTATTGTGGGTGGGTGTTTATGAGCATACAATAGTAAACATAACACTGTAACTATCTCGTTTCTAATGTTATTGATAGTGACAGTTTAAAAATAAACAATCAATGAACATATTCTTTTCAAAGAAATGAAAAAGTTTTTAGTAGCCCTTATATTTGGCCGCTGTTTTTCTTTTAGTTTCTCTATCATTTACAGTTATTATTAGCACTTTAACTAAGGATTATTTAGATGTAAGCATTTTTGATTTATTTAATTTTAAAGATATTTTCATTTTTGCTGTTTCAATGTGTTAAATATTGTAAATAAATGATGTGATTTTTGTAACTAGTTATTTTTTATTAGGGTTCCGTACCCAAAAGGTCAAACGGGACCCTATTGTCCCTATTACTGAGACTTCGCTGTCCGTCTGTCGCCAGGCTGTATCTCATGGACCGTGATAGTTAGCCAGTTGAGATTTCTACAGATTATGTATTTCTGTTGCCGCTATAACAACAAATACTAAAAAAAGAATAAAATAAATATTTAAGGGGGCTCCCATACAAAAAAGTGTTGTTCCGTACCATTTTTTATAAATAAAAAAATAAAAAATATACGTACGTATATTTTTTTTTTGTTATTGTTGGTATTTTTTCAGAATAACCCCCTTAACATGGTTTAGGGGATTAGAAATTATCGAATAAACGTTTGATTTGTATTTGTGGAACCGAGATTATAGGGCGAGAATCAGACGGCCAACGTTTAAGAGCGTTTACGCCTTACGACTTTTCATACAAACTTTCAAGTCGTTATTTTCCGAAATGACTGAAATGATTTTGATGAAACTTCGTACACATAAGCAGGATACACAGATCTAAAAAGTTACTAAAAAACATTTTCGAAAAATAGTGTTACAGTTAAATTAGACCAAATTTAAATTTTCTATAGAAACAGAAAATTCCAATTATCTCTTGTTTTAAAACACATTTTGAAAATAATTTTTAGTAACTTTTTAGACATATGTATCCTACTTATGCGTATAAAGTTTCATTTAAATCGGTTCAGTCATTTCGGAAAAAAACTACTTGAAAGTTTGTATGAAAAGCGGTAAGGAATAAACGCTCTTAAAACACGGGTGGTTCACACTTACCGATTTCCGTAAATAAGAAAAAAAATAATTACCTACCTATTTTATTATTGATACGGAACGAGAATCATTAGCATAGTTACCTCCTTGTGTTTTTTTTGACGAGGATGCAAAACAAGACCTTGTATAATCAAGTGTTACGGAACTTGTACTTTTTAAATACTAACGCGCGCGCCTTGAAACTACCGATTCACTCGCACTTTGAAGAGACCCAGATTATAATGTTCAGGGAACAGAGAACCCAGCAAGAAAATCCACAGCCTGGAGGTTCGAACATTAAATGTGGAAGCAAAACGCTTTGTTCTCTTAACTTTAAAGTACATTTTATTTATGAATGTGAGACAACCATACAGAGTAACTGAATAATAAACACAGGTTAGAAATGGTAGAATTGTTGCCTTTGGACTGATTCGCCCTATTCCCTCAGCTATACTAATATAAAGCTAAAGAGTTTGTTTGTTTGAACGCGCTAATCTCAGGAACTACAGGTCCGATTTGAAAAATTCTTTTTGTATATGTAAAAGCGCGGTTATATTGGGCGAGGATTAGGTTCACGTTTACCGATTTCCGTAAATAAATAAAAAAAATGTCTTCCCTATTATCTTGGGGTCGGCTTCCAGTCTAACCAGATGTAGCAGAATACCAGTATTTTACATGGAGCGACTACCTATCTGACCTCCACAACCCAGTTAGTACTGGGTAATACGATATCCCAAGACTGGTTGTCAGAATTGCGTGCTACTGTAACGACTGTCAAAGATCTACAAATGACAGCCGGGACCAACGGCTTAAAGTGCGTTTCGAGGCACGGAGGAGACTCGGTATGTAATGGACCACCAATCCACAAACCAACCTAGGCAAGCGCCTCTTGGGTAACACCTACAGTACTTTCACAACTTATTATGCCTTGTGTCTGGTCTGGTCTTGTGGACTGTAGCGTTGCGTTTTCTTCTGTTTTTTTTTTACTTTAAAAAGTGCCTGTAATGGTCTAATTGAAATGAATGCCTTGTCAGACTTATCATTTAAGTATTGGATAAGAAGTAGGTATTACAGATAGGATCTGCCTAAATACAAAACTGATAAAATAGGAATGAATGGACTGGTAATAAAATTGATAAGACGATTGATAAAACATGTGACTCATAAGTCATTAATTAACGTAATCTGGGTTTTCCCAAAATTTTAATCAAAGGCAGCGTAGTAGGTAAGTTTAGTAAGATAAACACATCATAACATCACACCCGTAATCCCCGATGGGTTAGTCAGAGGTGTACCTAATACTAGTCACTTCACCGGTACTCCCTTTCTTCTCCTAAAATTGTTTGTCCGAAAATCATTATCCATAACACGTTTGCTATAAACTTCAGTAACCATAATGTTCAAAATCCCGAAATTTTGTTTAACATAATTATCTTTAGTTCTAAAAGTATTCTGTCATAATATCGAGTACTATAATAATTGAATCTCCTAACTTTACATGACCTAAAGTCATATGTCCTAAGTATTGTGGTAAATAATGGGTATTATTCCGAATGGTCATTTATAATAATTTGTTTAGTCCTAAAACATTTGCTAAAAATTAGGTTTTAATGACAGAAACGAATCGCTGTAAATCCGACTCCACGTAGTCTTGTCTGCTCTACCCCTAGAGTGTAATTTAAAATCGCGTAGGCGCGGAGGGGTGAGGCGGCCCGCGAGTTGAGGAGCAGGTGGTTGTAACACTCGCCGCCGCGGCTGAGGCTGGCCGGCGAAGCCGGCCAGCAAGCCGAGGCTGCGGTGGTGAGCGTTAAACCCATCTGCAACGATAAACTCGCGTGGTACCGCCGGAGCCCCGCAGCGCCGGAGCCGTGACAGAAATCATGCCTGCTGCATGTTGCATGCTTGCATGCTTGCTTGCATACTGCATGCTTGCTTGCATACTGCATGCTTGCTTGCATGCTGAATGCTGCATGCTTGCTTGCATGCTGCATGCTTGCTTGCATGCTGCATGCTTGCTTGCTTACAAAAACCACATGTTCACAATCAACTGCTTTGTTGAGTACATGTATAACATATTTATTTAAGTATGATAAAAAATATATATATTAAATTTGTTCTAAGAATATTAGTATTACAAATAAACATTATGTAATTTGAATTTAGGACTTATAACTTTTATTGAAAACGTTTTTATGTCTTTTGTATATTATTGATTGTAATATTTATGACAAATGGATTTAGGACATATTATATTTATGGATTTCAATTTTATGGCAAGTGATATTATGTGATGTTAAGTTCGGGTAAATTATCATTCGGACAAATGATGATTAGGACAAAAAAAGTTATGGCATTTTAAATTATGGATAAAAAAGTTAGGTGACACAATAGAGAACCCACTTCACCTTCGCCTTTACTCACATTTCGCCAGTTAAGCTCTACCTATGTAATAGGGGGCGAGTTTATTGCCATCAACCGGGCCCAAATCCAGACTAAGCGGCTTTTTTTTTTTTTACGGGTGGGAAATCATCAAATGACTTCTCCCGCTCTGGGCGGCGGAGCGGGAGGGAGTGTCAGACTTGTACAGACTAAAACCCATCCATGTTCCTTCTTAGCCCTTTCTATTCCAGGGCCACGGTATCACTTACGAACAGCCCCGCAGCCCTGCTATGTGGCTGCCACTGAGAAATATTCTAATGGATAAATCCATTAGATAGATAGATAAATCATTTATTCAGTGCACACAAAAGACATGGCGCAAAACACAGAAGTAGGTACAATTAAATGACACATCCATACTAATATTATTATAAATGCGAATGTCACACTGTTTGTTTGTTTGTATGTTTGTTACCTTTTCACGACTAAACGGCTGATCGGATCTTAATGAAATTTGGCAATAAGATAGATTTCAACCTTGGGAAGGACATAGGCTATATATCATCACGCTACGACCAATAGGGGCGGAGCAGCAATGAAAAATGTTGCGAAAACGGGGAAAATTTGACGCAGACGAAGTTGCGCGGGACAGCTAGTATTACATAAATATAACTATACTAGCTTATGCCCGCGGCGTCGCCCGCGTGGAGTCTGTTAATTGTCCCACGGGAACATACTATCGGGATAAAAAGTATCCTATGTGTTAATCTAGGTTATAAACTACCCGTGTGCCAAATTTCATCCAAATCCATTCAGTAATTTTTTCGTGAAAGAGTAACAAACATCCATCCATCAATCCATCCTCACAGACTTTCGCATTTATAATACTAGCTGTCCCGCGCAACTTCGTTTGCGTCACATTTTCCCCGTTTTCGCAACATTTTTCATTGCTGCTCCGCTCCTATTGGTCGTAGCGTAATGATATATAGCCTATGTCCTTCCCCAGGTTGAAATCTATCTTCTTGCCAAATTTCATTAAGATCCGATCAGCCGTTTAGTCGTAAAAAGGTAACAAACAAACAAACAGAGTGACATTCGCATTTATAATATTAGTATGGATTAGTAGGATAAAAACAAGGTGCCAATAGACAAAAAGAACATATTTACAAAACAGTTTAAAGTAACACCATGACATACTTCAAATAAAATAACGAGTATACAAGGTGCGGTGTGCGTCTCAAGGTTGCACCAAATGGGAGTCCAGCTCAGCATGTGTCGGACATGCAACTGACGCTGATATTCTGCTGGATACCTATAGTGACATACGGATTTCCAAGTCTACTACTAGTGGTAAAATCTTAAAATAGATAAAAACTGTTCGACGGCAATCTAATTAAAGTCAGCACAAAATTTGGCGACGAATTTGGTTTGGTATTTTCAGCTCCCGTAACGTGCATCCAGCAGGACAGGCAGGACACGGTATCAAGTGTCTCATCGTTTGTGAAACAACACCACATTTACACTCCAGTGCAGATTAGTATATGAATCTCCACCTGAACAGGTTTCATCATCAGCCTATAATGTTCCCACTGCTGGGACACAGGCCTCCTCTCAATAAGAGGGAGTGGGCTGTAATCCACAACGCGGGCCCAGTGCGGGTTGGTAGATGTCACTGTCTTCGAATTTTTAGTTCTAGGACATGCCGGTTTCCTCACGATGTTTTCCTTCACCGTTTTTGAGCAGCAGTGATGAAAGAAATTACACAAAGTAATGCGTTTGCCTGGGTTCGAACCTACGGCTTACTGCTCGTAAGTCGAGGCTACCACCACTGGGCTATCGCTGCTCTCACAGACTGAACAGGTTTATGTTATTATTATAAGAGGGGGAAGAAAGGGTTGGTTTTTAGGGTTCCGTACCTCGAAAGGGTAAAACGGAACCCTTATAGGATCACTTTGTTGTCTGGCCATCTGTTTGTCTGTCAAGACGCTTTTTCTGAGGAACGCGTGGAGGTATCAAGCTGGAATTTATATCAAATACTTAGGTCTACTGTTCCTTGGAGCTGTGAAAAAATCAAACTTCTAAGCTAACGCAATCAAAAGATACAGCCGTTTATGCCGCAAATTTCCGGAAACTTTCGACACTCGCAAGGGAATCAAATTGTACAAGGTACTTCCCGTGAACTCACAATCTTGAAATTTGGTACAAAGCAACGTCTTATAGCACAGATAAAGGAAAAATTGTGAAAACCGTAAATTATTTGTTACAACATAAAATAAAAATATTTTTAAAGTACGGAACAATCGGTGCGCGAGTCCGACTCGCACTTGTCCGGTTGTTTTCCTATAGAAATCTCTCAGTGCGGAGTTAAAGAGTTGGTGGTACGTCACCCCCAAAGCACGTCAAGTAAATATGTGGTTCCGTCCACTGCTCCTAATCTGTCTCCGGTCTTGCATATGCCAATTAACATATTGTGCGCCGTGTTTGTGTTTGCGCACACACGTCTTTTATAGAAGCGTTTTACCTGAAACAAAACGCATATTAAAATACTTACCTCACTCGAAGCTTTATATTGCGAGAACATATCCGTTTCCGTCGATTTCTTATCTGTATTTAGTACTGGTTTAACATTACTCAGTGGCGCCACCTGGTGTTTGCTTGCCATTTTAGTTTCGGAAAATGCACGAGCGACTTTTTTGTTCATTGGCTCAATATAACCAGACAGAAGTAAACTTAAAGCTTCCAGTGAGGTAAGTATTTTAATATGCGTTTTATTTCAGGTAAAACGCTTCCATTAAAATTACTTGACCGTTACTGGAAGCTTTATACAAGGTGTTGTTTTGCATCCTCGTCAAATTCAAGGAGGTAATTATGCTAGTGATTCTCGTCCCGAATTAATAATAAAATGGGTAGGTAATTTTTATTTTAACTCTTTTCTACGGAAATCGGTAAGTGTGAAACACCCGTGTTTTAAACGCGGCCCGTCTGGTTCTTGCCTTATAACCTCGCTTACACACATACAAACAATCTCAAACGTTTATTTCATAATTTCTTAGTCCCTAAACCACGTTAAGGGGGTTATTCTGAAATACTGACAAACTTAAACAACCAAAAAAATCAGCATTTATTAATAATTAACTAGGAACCGTAATTTTAATTGATTATTTATGTCTTTCGTGACCACCCCCTGAAATTTGACGAGGTTGCAAAACAACACCTTGTATTGAAACGTGGTGGCGTACCATGACGTCTTAAAACATTATCGTTCCATTCTCATTCCAGAATGAAAAAGAGACGGAGCTATACAGGTCGTCTAGCTCCATCTCTTCCCCACACTGGAATAGGAATGGGACAATAATGTTTTAAGCGTCATAGTAACCCCCCTATTTGTTATCGCCTGGTGTAGCCACTAATACGATAACGCCAATGTGATAGGAAATTTATTGTAACTGAACACAATTAAGTTATCAGAAAGCATATTACAGGTGTTAGAAGGTACCTACATGGTTGGTGCATAATCCTGAACTAATCTGATGTTGGTGATCTAATCACAAAGAAAAATAAATTATTAAGAGTTATTAATCGGATATATTTAATAACTAGCTTCTGCCCGCGGCGACGCCCGCGTGTAGTTCGATAATTGTCCCACGGGAACATACTATCGGGATAAAAAGTATCCTAATGTGTTAATCCAGGTTATAATCTACCCGTGTGCCAAATTTCATCCAAATCCATTCAGTAGTTTTTGCGTGAAAGAGTAACAAACATCCATCCATCCATCGCATCCACCCTCACAAACTTTCGCATTTATAATATCAGTAAGATTGTGTAACATTTAGATTTGAATCAACACGCGACGATGGCAAAAGGCCGAGCTTGTTTGTCTTTGTTTCCTTGGAAGATGGGTAGGCCTTTAGTGTGGGACGCAACTTGCGTCGATACTCTTGCGCCATCACATCTTCCAAGCTCATCGTGCTGTGCTGACGCTGCTGCTGCGGCAGCGGAGAACCACAAGCAGCGTAAATATAGTAATATAGTATTGGGGTTGAAACTCTGGGGTCGTGGGGCCCGAGTGCTCAGAGCCTTTTTAAGAAAATTTCGAAACGCCTTGTTGACACTTTGACGCTTCTTTACAATACGTAACAAACAATTTAGAAGTGAATGCGCTACCTGCATCACATATCAATCTATTAGGGTTCCCGAATATTTTAAATAATTTGTTTAATTCATTTATAACAATCCGACTCTTTGTATTCTTAACAGTAGCAATGAAAACAAACGTAAAAGAATCTACCAAAACCAATTATAAGTGTTTTTTTAACGTTGTTTTAACAAAAGGCCCTGAGTGATCCAAATGCAACGTATGGAAAGGCTTCACATATTTAGGAACTGGAAATAGTTTCCCAGCCTTTTTACCATATTTTGGTACCTACATTTTTATAATACAAGGTGTTGTTTTGCATTCTCGTCAAATTCAAGGAGGTAACTATGCTAGTGATTCTCGTCCCGAATCAATAATAAAATGGGTAGGTAATTTTTCTTTTTTTTCTTTTTTACGGAAATCGGTAAGTGTGAACCACCCGTGTTATAAACGCGGTCCGTCTGGTTCTTGCCTTATAACCTCGCTTACGCACAAACAAACAATCTCAAACGTTTATTTCATAATTTCTTAGTCCCGTTGAAACGTCCGGGCGTACTTATACGCCCAAAAATTTTTCCAGTCAAACGTCCGGGCGTACTTATACGCCTCGAAGAGTTGTACGCAAAAAACTTACTAAAACTCTCAAAATGTCTATGAAGTGAATGTATGGTAGCGCCTTTATCGATACAGTATGAAATTCCGCGTCAAATGCCAAAAGACCGAGTATCCAAGTCCGCATATTTGTTGAGAAATAAAATGTCAAACTTCAATTTCTCAGTGTCAAATTTTATTGCTCCGACTCAAAGTGATCGCCGACTTTAAAATGTAAGTATAATTTTATATGTAACCCGATAGATATAGTGTATTATATCAAAATAAACCTCAAGATCCAAGCTTTACAATTAACTATAAACTTCGTAGGTTCAAAGTATGTTGAAACGATAATATTAAAATGAAAATGTGAAAAAAATCCGCCATGTTGACCGTGGTGATTTTCGTAAAGTTTTTTATTTGTTTTTAATGGATTTATTGCGAAAATCGTTAATATAATGCTCGTAATATGGAAATTAGTTCATTATTAGTATTTACACACAATAAAACAGTAAAATACTACGAAATTTTGCAATATTTTATGTGTCAAAAATTTTGTTCCCCAAGCATTTTTTAAAACATTTTTAAAAACCAAATTTAACGGTTTTAAACTGTGTATTTACACAAAAACGATAAATAAGGCTGTTTTACTACTCATAAAAAACTGCGTTTTGGTTTGCCTAACTACGGCGAACCAAAAAGGAAGGTTATGGTTTTTGTTTTGTTGTTGTATTGTATTTGGTGTTTTGTTATCCCCTGTATTGTCTGGGTAGCCACAGCTACCCAATAATAATAATTTCAATGATTTTCGAAATGGAATTACAGACTCCAGCAGGTCAGGCTACCTGAAACTCAAACTTCCTTTCAGTTCTTCAGACTTGTGTGTGGCCCTGTGTGTGTGCATGTGTATCTTTAAAAATAAACTATAGAATCTATGTCTATGTTTTAGGTCTCATGATGAAAGCCGTGATTTGGGGCAGGCGTTAGATGAAGCACCAGCCCGGGGACCGGGGCGTTGTAGAAAGAGTGGTGAGGGAGAGGCATAAGTGGATGCGCAGCCGTATGTATCTTATTCAGTGTGTTTTTAAGATAATTAATATGTGCAAGTTAGTATGTTTAATGTCGTTATGTTTTAATGTTGCATATAATTTTTGGCAGTGCCGTTCTGGAGGATCCGCTCGCTCCAGTTAGGGCTTCTTACACCGGGTGAATGCACTCTCAGCTAAAGCCTGGCAGGAGCTTAAGGTGTGGAAGCAGCGCGCTCAGCTTGAGCTGATGCTTATGCCCGATGTCAAACCGCGCAAGCGGGCAACATGGTAATTTTTTTTTTTCTTTATTGTCCAGCTATTCGCTGAATCCTAGCTGCAAAGAAGTTTGTCAGTTTTTTTTTGTTTAACGGACAACCATCTCCTGAACGGTAGCCATGTATTATGGCTGCTGCTAGCCCACCGGTAGCCGAAGGTATACTTTAGACGCCCAGGCTGTCCCATTCTTCTAGTAAAATAGTTTTTTAACTGTATCATCCTTAGTAACTTACGTCTTGATTGTTATAGATCTCCCCGCCATCGCCAACATAGAGTTTGTGCCATAATAAGACTTTGTAAGAATGAGGTTATAATACAAGTTTGTTTGTTACAGCTGATGAAGCTGGAGCTCCAGTTACAGCAGATGAGCCAGCCCCAGGCTGCTCTCACTGGCCTAGCCAGGTGTCTCAAAGCGGTCAAGTCTCAACCTACCTACCATACCCTACCCTACCTACTTACCTATCCTACCCTACCTACCTACACTACCATACCCTACCTACCTACACTACCCTACCCTACCATACCATACCATACCATACCCTACCCTACCCTACCCTACCCTACCCTATCCTACCCTACCCTACCTACCTACCTACCTACCCTACATACCAATTGAAATTGAAATGCAATCTTTGTCTACCTGGACGTTACGGTGAAAAAATTATTGGGTAGCCGTGGTTACCCGGACATTTAAGCGGAAAAAATATTGGGTAACCATGGTTACGCGGACATTACAGCATTCCATTTTCAATACCTACGTTGTTGTAAAATATTAAATAAATACAATATCCCATCAGTGTCTCATTTCAACACAAATCACAACATGAAATTCAATCCCTTTGTAAACTAGCCTTAGGCGGCCATCTTTCACGCACACATACACACGCTCACGCACACATACGCAGGCCGCCGCCGGCATCGAATCAATGAGGGAAAGGGTCTATTGTTTTGGTTCATTGTGCTACTCAGAACATTCCAAGTAAGGACATATGGGTATCAAAAAAAAGGTTATATAGTCTAGTTTCATTATAAATAGGTTTTATTGACACAAACTACAAAATTATTGGTAAAAACTTAGTAAGAACAAATATTTTACTGATATTCAACACATATTCTCAAGTTTACATTTTCTTCTAAGTAATTCTCTCGAGTTGTTGGATATAGTTTTAGCATATGTAGATTCCGTATAGTTTCAGCTATACACCGTATTTTTTATATTGGTGTAGCTGCAGTAGTTTACGAGATAATAAGCTTTAAATGGGAAGCGGCACGGGGGCGCTTGCGCAGCAATGTTTCCGAGTGCGCTATGACGTGTCAGTTGGGCGTATAAATACGCCCGGACGTTTCAACGGCTAAACCACGTTAAGGGGGTTATTCTGAAATACTGACAAACTTAAACAGCCAAAAAAATCAGCGTTTATTAATAATTAACTAGGTACCGTAATTTGAATTGATTATTTATGTCTTTCGTGACCACCCCCTGAAATTTGACGAGGTTGCAAAACAACACCTTGTATAAACAATTCGAACAAATTTTTAATTACTTATTAACTACTCTTTTGTTGTGCGGAAACCAATACTTATCTCTAATCCTATCAATTGTTTTATCAACAGCAAAATGACCTATCATCATGATTGGCTTTAATTATTTATCAAATACATTGTTTTGGTATTACCCATCGTTTATCACATTCTGTTCTTCGATATACTTTAATGCCTAGTAGATCATAATCATTAATCACTTTTTTATGCTTATCGGTCTGTTCTGACTCAAAAATTTCTCGTATTGCACAAATATTGGGGTCTTGAAATTGGACTGACAATAACCAGTCACATTCTGTACGTCTACCATGAGTTGTCATAGTTAGATCGCTTGACGTAACTGCAATAGTTCCGTCAATAAGCAAATATTAGAGTTAGCTTTTTCAAAGGTAACATGAGCTGTGTTGGTGCTTACTTCCAAGTTCTAAGCAAATGAAGCCCAAACTTCTAACTCGAATTAGTGATAATGCTTTTCTTCTGATGTCGTTTGCCTACTATAAAAATGCACAGGTCTTTCACCATCTGCCGTAACTTGCATTAAGGCACAATCTAACCATCGCGACTAGCGTCTGCATAAAGGATGGAAGATTAGTAGTACTCATACGATGGTTCGTTAGATAGAAGTTTTTGATTAGCATTATATAGATACCGGATGGATAAGCATCAATATTTATTGTGTAAAATGGCCATTTTCTTGGCAGCTGTTACCTAGGTACATTATTTTGAAAATCTGTAAATGGTGACTAAACTTCACGTATACTTATAGATAGTTTCTTAAGACCATTTTTGTGTAGCTGCTACGGTTAAGGTTGTTCCACCCCTCCCTCACTGCCCCACTGAAAGTTTCTACCCTGTATACCTATACATCATCATCATTTCAGCCAAAAGACGTCCACTGCTGGACATAAGCCTCCTCTAAGTGTCGCCATATTGACCGGTCCCGTGCGACTCGCATCCAGCGGATTCCCGCAACCTTCACCAGGTCATCGGTCCACCTAGTGGGAGGCCTTCCAACGCATCTTCTTCCGGTTCACGGTCGCCATTCCAGAACTTTTCGGCCCATCCGTTCTGCGAGCAATGTGTCCTGCCCACTGTCACTTAAGTTTGGCAATTCTCCGGGCTACGTCGGTAACCTTGGTTCTCTTTCGTATGTCCTCATTTCTGATTTGATTACGCAAGGAAACTCCGATCGTAGCCCTCTCCATTGCCCTTTGTGTGACTTTAAGCCTTCTGATGAAGCCCATTGTGAGTGACCACGTTTCGGTCCCGTACGTAATCACTGGAAACACACGCTGCGGTAAGTTGGACGAGAAGATACCACGCAACTTCCCGAACGCTGCCCAGCCGAATCGGATTCGACGATTGACCTCTTTCTCCAAGTTAGACCTACCCAACTGGACCGTTTTTCCCAGGTAGACATAATTATCTACTACTTCAAGTGTAGAGTCTCCGATCTTGATAGCAGTGGTGTTACCTACTTAGGTTAGTATTTTAGCCACTAGATTAGAACAAGGAAGTTTTCTTTTCTTCTCTATTTAGACTGACCATATTTTGTAGCTCCGTATTCTCACACATAATTGATAAGAACCCCTCTGAATATTCACCCGCACCCCATCGTCCCGTGACGCCAACCTCACCCCATCGTCCAAACCCCCAAACTCAAAATCCAGTTCAAAACTAGATGGCGTTTTACGTTCAGCCATATTTTCTGAATCGCGGTGTTAAGATTTTCCGACTTCAAACGACCCTCGCCGGGTACTGTGTTGGAAAATCATACTTACCTGGCGTAGGGGAATTCGTGATCAGATAGGCGATCCCCCAGGAAGAGACTAATCATTGCACTGCGGTTAAGTTGACCCCTGCGATTATTCCTTAAGTGGATAACTCGGACGCATAATTTTTGAGTGTGAGGGAGCGCGTTCGCGCTGCTCCCTCTTACAATCTTGATAGAGATAGTTTAGGAGTACTGATAGGAAAAACTACCGATGACGGGCGATTTTTCGTATGTCAAATCTTCTATTACGCTTTTCAAATTATTTCCTTCATCAAATTAATATGACACAATGACCTTTTGAAGCTACTTCAAGCTACAGAACTGAACACGCTATCGCTAAGAAACAAAAATTTTATAGAAATCTATGGCCAGCTGTTCCCTTCGTCCGTGAGAAATTATTATAAAAAAGATTACTACCCTATTTGAAACGGATTTTGTTAATAATTTCAAGTGTTTTAATTGTTTTTTTCCACGGGACCCTCTTTGCCAAAGTTACTCCCTGGAAAATCAGTTATCTGCCAGTAAACTCCCGTCAAAATCAGTGCAGCCGTTAAGGAGATAAGAGATTTAAAGAGGGGAGATATTTCTCAACGGCATGTAAAGCCATAAGTCAGTAAGGCACTCAACATCTGCCTAGCTTTTTCCCAAACCTTGTTGGGGTCGGCTTCCAGTCTAACCGAATGCAGCCAGTTTCAGTATTTTACATGAAGTGACTGCCTATCTGACCTCCACAACCCAGTAACTGGGTAATTCGATACCCCTTGGTAAGACTGGATGTGTCAGACTTTCGGGCCACAGATTTCGGCACGGAGGAAACTCGATATGTAATGGTTGGTCACCCATCTACGGAAATACCTAGGCAGAAGCGGCTTAACTTAAAAATAGACCCGAGCGGCTGTTATTATTTAGCCAGAAACTACTCTGAATTTTAATAATAACTTACTATAAGAAAAAGCGTAACAATAAAACAAAAACGTCAACCAGGTAACACATAAGCAAGATAAGGTACACATTTATTGTATTGTATTTTTTATTGTAAAACATGCGTATACATCAAATATTATGTGCGAGGTCTTAAAATAACAGGTAGATCTGCATGTTCTGCCACTTATGGCGTACAATTTTTTTCTTTTCTGTTTTAGATTAAACCATAAAAAAGAATAGAAAAACTTGAGTCTACACACCAAACTTTGAAGTCAATAAAAAAAAATACTAATGCTAATTAAAAAAAACAAAAAGTATTGTTTTTACAGATTTGAGAGTCAAATTGTAAAAATGTCGTAATTATAGGAATCTATTTAATTAATTGCGTTCATTTAAAAATTCTGAAATGGTATAATAGCACTTGGTTATGAGATATTTTTTTAAATGAATTTTAAAAAGAGCAGTTGGCATTTGTCTAATAGGTTTAAGGATTTTATTATAAATGATTGGTGTTATACAAAAAATACTTTTACGCATCAATGCCGTGGTTGATCTTGGTACGCATAGTTTATTATTATCCCGTCGATTACGAATATAAACGTCTGATAGTTTCTTAAATAGGTTAGGATTTGTTTTGTATAAATTTAGCTATTTCATAAATAAATAAGGAAGGCAGACTTAAAATGTTATATTTAATAAAATACTGTTTGCAACTATCAGTCATTTTCAAACCACCACCATTACCACCATTACCACCATTTAGAACATTTTACAGTTGATTTTAAGATGAATATAGTTTGTGTAAGAGCTTTGGGAATAGCCAAACGCTGAATTATGTTGAGTTAGGATCCTTAAATTTCTTAACGCTTAATAAATTCTGTATATCTGTCCTTCCCTTCTTTACGCTTAATAACCAATCACCGTAAGATTATTATTCAGACAATATTTTGCATTACGCGTTCCAGGTGGCTTAAAGCTGAAAAACAGCCTCATCGGCAGAATTAACCTGAATAACCATAATCTTTATCGCTATTATTAAAGCAGTATTAAGCTAGTAGCGATAGAAACAGCTAATTCCTGAATAAAGTATCACCTTCTGAATAAAATTGTTACAAACTATGTAACAATTTTATTCAGAAGGTGATACTACTATTATACAGCTTGATTCTGAATAATTGTTTTTATTATATTTTAAAACTGGATAAAATTCCATGTTTTACTAATTATTCAGCTGCTGAATAAACTATATTATTTATATTTTATTAAGCTTTTTACAGTGTAATAGAGAGTTTCAAACTAACTTATTCATATTAAAGACCACATTTTTATTGTTATAGCGACCAGGAGCCCTACTATGATCTCTTAAAGCAGTCTTATTTCAACCTTACTTTGCGTTTTCGTACCATCACGTCCTTAAAACAAGCTTGTTATATTCCTGCTAGAATTAGCGGTTTTGATGACGTCACCTCAAATAGTTCATTCAACTAGTAGGTACCACGACGTGCCTTTTGACAACCAGCAAGAATTTTTTTACGTCAAAATGCGGGAATGTTTGACAGTTGAAAAATAATAATACCAGCTTAATTAAAATATTTTAGAAGTGTGAACCTGGTCCCAGCCAGCATGCGTGGTGCGGTGCAATGAAGTGGGTTCCATCCCCCAAAAACTTCAATGAACATTGCGATTGACGCAAGAAGATAGTGCATCTGATGGTAGCATCACACATACATGAAAAATTTGATATTTCGAGAAAAAAAAATAGAAAATGGACTGTCGAATAAAGAATTTGGCAGAAATATTAAATCAAATATTCGCAGACATTTTACCTAATGATCCAAGGACAATTTTAAATACACCGAGACAAGTCCCCATAAAGTCCATTGAGCAAGGTGAATACTGGCACAATGGCGTCATCATTGAGACACTTAAAAACATATTGATTAACACAAACGTTGTGCTAGTAAACATTTCACTGAATATAAATATGGATGGTCTTCCAATTTTCAATAGTTCCAAGAAAGAATTTTGGCTAATATTGTACAACATACATGAAATCCGTATATATTATTGGAATTGGAAAAACGAAAGATTTTATAAACTATTTAGAAGATTTAATTTCTGAAATGATTATTTTGTTAGTAGAAGGTATTACAGTGCAAGAAAATAAAATTAATTAACGTTGTGATAAGATGTTTTATTTGCGACTCTCCAGCTAGAGCTTATGTAAAATGTAAGGAGATAGATCTGTGATCTGTAAAGCCACCATTTAATGAGTACCTATATCTTTCATTGACGCGAAATTACCCTGGTGGTTGAGTGAATGTCATGCTCACTTAAATGTCACGCTGATGGTGGCGGGTGTGTCGGGTCGTTTAGTTCCCTTCAAAATGGTTGAGTTGAATGATGGCTGATACATGCGTCATGTTCGTGAACGGGCGCTGTCAGTTGTGACTGGTCATCTCTTAGCTGCCACGGTTTATTTTAATTACTTTATTTTTTTAATTACTGATTTAATCTTTTACTCTGGACGCTCTTAACTTGCCCGTATTTCTACATTGTTCTCACATATTTGTAATTCTTAACATGAATGATGTAACCAAGATATTGTAACATATTTTGATTTAAAAGAGTGTCCATGGAGTTTCTTGCCCGTTCTTCTCCATAGAGATCTACGCTACGGAATGGGCAACTACAGTACTTTCACAAGTTATTATGCCTTGTGACTGGGACTGTAGCTTCGCGTTTTATTTTGTTTTTTTTTTTACTTTCAAAAGTGCCTGTAATGGTCTAATTGAAATAAATGATTTGACTTTGACTTTGTGTCGGTGTCTTTTTTGTTCAGCATATTTGCCAACTCTTCTTCACTCTTGATGAGTTAATTTTTTTTTTCGTTTTAAAGAACGACTCATCGTAAGTCAATCTATGCAATGTTGGACCCTACTGTCTTTAGTTAATAAATCTGCATTATATGTTGGGTTTTGGCTTTTTAAACATAAATGAGATTTTTTATCACGCAAAAAGTTCAAACTAAGACGCGTGATAATTTTAAATGTAATGAATTTTGTGAAAGACGGGAGGGAAAATTCCACATTTTAAAAGATTGTTGTTGTACGTTCGATTAGAGAACCTAAAAATCTAAGTAATGTAGAAATGTGGCCAACTATAGTATAATAGGGGATAATAATCCAATTTTTTTTTCTTTGTCCGTCGGGTAGTTTATTGAAAAGTATTGGACACGTATTTTTTCATTTTTCACGTGGTAATAAAATTACGGAGATATATTGAGTTGATAAAGATAAAGATAAAGATAACTTTATTTTGCAAATATGGGTAACTCCAAACGATGACAAAAACATATTTAATAGTACAGCCATATTTTACCACATAGGCATGCAAAAGATATAAAATAACAACTTATAACTAAAATTTTAAAATTATTACAAACTAAATACAATTTTAAACTTATTATTATTAATATACATAATTCTGCACTAGCTTAAAAACTTTTTCTCAATTAGGTACTCCTTAATATTATAATATGCTTTCGCCAATAAAAAGCTTCGGAGTCTCTTTTTAAATAATGCAAGCGGAAGCTCTTTCCATGTCTTTGGCAGTTTGTTATAAATGACTGGTGCCATGCAGTAGACACTTTTGCGCATAAGTGCTGTCTTGGCTGGCTCCAGACATAGCACACTATTATCGCGCCTATTGCGTGGTGCTACATCTGCTAGTCGTCTGAAACGACTCGGATTTGTCTTTACAAACACAGCTACTTCAAATATGTATAGACAAGGCAATGTAAATATTTTGTAATTTTTAAAGTATAGTTCACAACTGTCAGTGGGTTTAAGTTTAAACATCGCTCTAACACATCTTTTTTGTGCCTTGAAGGCGGTCTCTCTTTCCGTAGAGTTTCCCCAAAACATGATCCCATAGCGTAAATGTGATTCAGCTATCCCATAATAGGCAGTCAGAAGAGCATCCGTGTTCAAAATAGGGGATAATGTGTATAGAGCGTATGCAGACTTACTCATTTTCTTGCATAAAGTAACAACGTGTGATTTCCAGTTTAGTTTTTTGTCTATTTCGAGACCCAGGAATTTTGTAGTTTCAACTTCTTCTATAGTATCATTGTTATAATGTATATTTAAGTTAATACTAGAGGTCTGTTGTCTAAAATGGATAACTTTGGTTTTACACAAATTTATTTTTAAATTGTTTGCGTCTAGCCAGTTTACCATCTGTTTTAAACTATTATTAATTTCACTCTCATACGTATCTATATTTTTACAAGCTATTGTGATCGTGCTATCGTCCGCAAATAGTGTTATAGGTCGTTCAATAGATTTCGGTAGGTCATTTATGTATAAAATAAATGCAAAGGGACCTACAACACTCCCTTGCGGTACCCCAAACAATACTTTACGCTCTGAAGACCGGAATATCTCTTCACATTTACATACCATATTAATTTTGTTGACTTCAGTTATTTGTATTCTGTCTTGTAGGTACGAATTAAGTAAACTATGGACATTGCCCCTAATCCCGTAAGCTTCGAGTTTATTTAAAAGAGTAGCATGATGCACATAGTCGAACGCCTGGGTCATGTCGCAAAATATGCCACAAACAGGATTCCGTTGATCAACATTTTTAATGACATTGTATACAAAATCATATAAAGCCATATTAATAGTCCTATGTATCCGAAACCCTTTTTGTTCCTCACACAGAATATCATGTTTATCTATGAATTTATAAAGTTCCATATAAATATACTTTTCAAAAATTTTGGAAATA
This sequence comes from Cerastis leucographa, assembly GCA_963082945.1. Lineage (NCBI taxonomy): Eukaryota > Metazoa > Arthropoda > Insecta > Lepidoptera > Noctuidae > Cerastis > Cerastis leucographa. The sequence goes on from OY720376.1 coordinate 1,861,282, forward strand.
ACTGGAATTAAAGAAATTGGTCGGTAATACTCCATAAGTTCTCTATTTTCTTTTTTGAAAAGTGGCTTAATTATTGATATTTTTAACGCATCAGGGTATATACCTGCGCCAATACTTAGGTTAATAATGTGACTTAAATGACCGCTTATTTCCATTGACACATGTTTTAAAATTTTTGTAGCAATACCGTCGTATCCTACACTATTTGAATTGTTTAATGATTTGATGATTCTCTCTATATCTCGTGGTATACTAGGGGCCATGAACATTGTTTTGTAATTTGTGTCAATTTTGTTACACTTAGGTTTGCTAGTCACATCAAGCTTCCCTTGTACTTTATTGATAAAATAATTATTAAATGCTTCAGCAATGTCATTGGGATTTGATAGAGTACTATTATTATTTATAATTTTATTAATACCAGGTTTTGGTATGTTGTATTTTGCACGATTAATAATTTGCCACGTGGTTTTAGACTTATTTTTCGAAGATTGTATTTTATGATTATTTTGCGCCTTTTGCGTTAAGTGTATAATTTTTTTGTGTAAACGAGAGTAGGTTGTGAAGGTGTACTTATTATTTTTGTTTGGGTTTAATCTATATTGCCACAAAAGTTGTCTTTTTTTTTGACTACCTAGCTTGATTTCTTTTGACAACCATTTGGCTCTCTTTAAAACATCTATTTTGATCCATTTAATTGGAAAACTTAAGTCGTATATTAATTTAAATAAATCGAGAAAATTGTTATAGGCTTCATTCGGATCAGCTGTGTCGTAAATCTCTGCAAAAGATAGATTTTGTATATGATTTTTAAACTTAGAAATATTGTTAAGGCTGTAGTCTCTTTTAGCCGTGTACCAATAATTTATTAAGCATTTGGTTTGAACTGGACAGTGAAGCAGCTGTGCTGTATGGTCTGACAATGCCAATTCTAATACATCAGTTTTACACACTTTACTAAAATTGTGAGCAAAGTTGTCTATGCATGTCATACTGGCCATGCGAGTCGGTTGCTTTAATGCTAGTTTTAAGTTATAACTCATTATAAGACATTCAAAAGCATTTGAATGGCTATTAGGTCTAAGCATGTCTATGTTAAAGTCGCCAGCTATTACAATGTTGTTGTACCGTGTGCGTGATATTTCACGCAGAAGCGTTTCCATTTTATCAAAGCAGTGATTGAGATTATTTATATTTGGTACTCTGTAAACACAAACAACAATTATCTTAAAATTAGTAAGTTCAATTGCACAACATTCGAATATGCCTGATGACGATAATTTTGAAATTTTTGTTAGTTCCTTATATTGAAGGCCGTTTTTTACGAGAATACAAGCCCCTCCTCTTTTTCTCCCTTCTCTACAGAAATAGGCAGCTAGACTGTAATTTGGTACATACAATTGATGTTGGCTACCCTCCATAATGAAATGTTCTGTTATGCACAGAACATCAACATCTATCTTTTTTTCGGACAATTCATCTAAACATACAGTAAGGATATTTGCTTTATTTACTAAACCAGCAATATTTTGATGAAATATTTTAATATACTTATTAGAGAAAAAAATCAATCGTGCTATCTTTTGTGTATGTTGGAGAAATAGGGGGACACTTACCAGCATCCCGATCAATTAAGTGAGAATCCTCGCGACTACTGATCTCGTCAAGCATTAAATTAATATTTTTAAATATGTTTACTAAGCCATTATTATTCACAGATCCATTTCTTAGTGAAAACATTTTGAAGTCATAAGACAAATAAAAGTTAGTATCAAATAAATATGCATATTGATGGGTACAAGCGTCCAGGTATAAGAGACTATTAAAGGTTTCTATTCTTCCATTAAACATCATGGAATAGTCATCCAATTTAAATGTAGGTCTGTGCACATATTATAATATTAGTATAATCAAGTTTTAAAAGTGTTTCACGTAACGTAATTATGAGATCAACGTAGTTGTTAGTTCGGCGAAAGTCTGCCTCACCGATGAAGATCAGGCAGTAATCATCCATAGTATAGTTTTTCAATTTCAGATCCATGTTCTTAATAAGCTTCTCTATACCACAGCCCGGTGTTAAATAGTGACAGATTTTGTAATCTGGGAATGTATTTTCTGCAATCTTTAAGATTTTATTTCTGTTGTTTGTACTCAAAATGCATACCTTTCTTTGGTTTGTTTGTGTAATGTCATTCCTGTTATTGGTACTCAGGATACAGATCTTACTGTCGTTTTTCTGTTGTGGGATTTGTTGTAGTTCAGTCTCAACAATGCTGGTTTTATATTGTATGCTAGAGGGTGACGACTTATCTTTTTCCTGATTTGGTATAAGTAAGGGTTGTTTGTGTTCCTTTGTTTTTATTTAAGGATTCGTTGAAATGGCGCATGACGTCACATGTAGGTAAGTTTTATACCCACTTGTGACGTAGTAAGCCCCCACTCTCCAACTTTAATGAGTTCTAACTAAGTAATTTTTTGATATTTTGATAAAACAAAAAATACGTGTCTAATATTTTTGTATTACCTGTCTGACGGACAAAATAGAATGTCGTTTTCTTTACCCAGTCCGCACCCCTATTGTTATTCAGAAGTTAGTGTAATGAGACTGCTCTTTTTCAAGTTATAGCTTAGCAACAAGACATGTGTGCAGTTTTATTCAGCATTATAAAGCAAAACAATCGATCGCCATTAAAAATGTCTGTAATTTATACATACAAGGAATTTACAAGATCACCAAAATGCTTAATCTTGCAACTACAACATTTTCAACTTGATTTGTTATTTCGTTTGATTAAAATTGCTAGTATTAGCTATTTCGTCACAAGTACTTTTATCAGACCTAGTATGTATGAAAATACTATTTACTGTCGGTTATCTTAATTATTCACGCAGCGCGTCATAAGTAATGAAAAAAAACACATACTATTCACGACAAAATTACTTGCGCACTAACAAGTAACATGTAGCCGACCTCAAACTTGTAAATTAAAATTTAAGTACCAATTTTATAAGTTCGCCATGTCAAATCAACATTTAAATTTGACATCGACATTAAAATATTGAATCCAATTTAATTCTTTTCAAAATTTGTATGAATATTGTCTGCAAAAATGTGAACTATAATTTAAAAGCTTAATAAATTCTTAATAAAATAACCAATTCGACTAAGCTGGATAACTCAGTTGTAAGAGCTTAATAAAACCAATGTGAGCTGTTATTCAAAAGTTATTAAGCTAATTGAAACGTTATTAAGCTCCTACTCAGATGTTGCTCAGATATTATTCAGGGCTAAGCATTCAAAATTGGGGCCCTTTTTGCTTGAATAACAGCTGAATAGACGATACTCAGACGTTATTCAGCTTAGTATTCAGCTTTTGCTCTTGATGATTGCTCTTACTCAATCTTTATTCAGCACGTCTGTGTTACTTGCGAGCTGTCTACTTTTGCTCCTAGCTCCCCGATTTTAATGATAAATGATGTTTATTTTGCAAATAGGTTTTTACAAACACTTTTACACGTAATTTTTTTTTAAACTAGATGGGGCCGGTGTTTCGTACCTGACTACTCTGAGAAGAAACAGCCGAAACAAACTCAGAGGTTCTCTGTTAACTTGTTGCTCTTTTAAAGTCCAGACATTGCTCAATTTACATGAGGACTATGCAGATTAATGTCTGAGATGGTCTTTTGAAGAAAGAACCACACAGATTTGAGTGGACCTGTCCAGTCAGTGCAAGCATTTGTCAGTTATCGTGTAGCTCGACTTGAATGAAACTTCATACGTATAAGCAAGATACATAGGTCTAAAAAGTTACTACCTACTTCGAAAAATAATGATACATCTAAATTAGACCGATTATAAATTAGCTATAGAAACAGAAATTTCCAACTATCTTTTTTTTAAAAAGACATTGCGAAAATGTTTATCAGTTACTTTTTTGGTGGTGATAATCGCGTGTTTTTCGTGGGGCGAATAAATTTAATTTAATTTGCAAGTTTTTTTTTACCATTAATAATTCATTTGAAACCCGAGCAAACCAATTTGAGTCCAAAAAAAAATGTTAAAAAAAAACTGTGTCCATCCCCAGAATGCCAGAGTGTTAGCCCCTTTGCAGGACCAGACCAGGAGCTGTGCAAGTAGCTACATACTTTGACACCATTTGAGTTCCATCTACACGAAAGATCGAGAAGAAGAAAAAAGTATTATGTGGTTTTATGAAACCACGGTAAAATAAAACTTTTTTTTAATTAAAAGCTTTTATTTAACTTGCAATGTATGTATGTTTGTATGTTTGTTACGGTGGATTCTTGGAAGCTAAATTAGAACCAATTCCCGATGTCCGATTGAGCTGAAATTTTGCACACACCTTTGGTTTCACCTCGCTACAAGCTTTTATGATCATATAAATTGTGTATAATGAGGTTATAAGTTAAAATTTTAAAAGAAAATTTTATTTTCTTCTTTTAGAGCATTTAAATAAAAGCTTTTTTTAAAAAGGTTTTTTAACTTAATTTTATTCACACTATAGACATTTAACTAAAAAATTTTTGGGAGCGCCTTTCACTTTATCCCTACTCCAAGTTTTATACGTTTTATACCTTTAATGGAATATTATTCCAAAATTTTTTAGTTAAATGTCTAGTGTGAAAAAAAGTTTCACTTTTACCGTGGTTTCTTATAACCACACAATCCTTTTTTTATTCTGTTCTACGTTTTGTAGTAAGCAACGAGTTATTGTCGGGCCTACGAATGTCCCCTTAAGTACTAACGCTTATTCAAATATTGTAAAACCAAATGATTTTAAAAGAGTAACCTTGGAGTTTCTTGCCGGTTCTTCTCCATAGGAAACGACCAACCCGAACCGTGCACCTTTTTGTTGACGTTTTATAAGTGCCCATGTAGGCCTATGAGAAATATATATTTTTTTTGATTCTCCAGACTCTATTCTAATTTATTTGGGGTCGGCGCAGCATGTCTCCTTCTTCCATATTTCTCTATTACTCGTCATCTCATCAGACACCTCACCTTAGTCATTCAGAGATTCCTTGAATTTAATGAAAAATGCCCGTAATAAAATACTGCAAAATAAAACCGACTTTGGAAGTCGGTTTTATTTTGCAGTATTTTTAATAAAACCGACTTCCAAATATGACAAAAATGGTATAAAAAAAAATTTGTTTTTTTTTTCATTTCATTAACCTTTTGCCACCGACTTCCAAAACTAACTAAAGTTTCTTTAAATATTTTTTTTGGAAGTCGGTTTTTTTTAGTAAAAATGTTTTTTTTATCCATTTTAGTTTTTTGACAATTTCTGTCAATTCCAAATTCCATCTCGGCTGTATTGATAAAGTTTCTTAACTTATATCAAAATGTATCATGAGTCCAACCAAGGACAGGAATGACCAAGCCAAAGCAATAGTAGGTACATTGGGTGAAAGTAACTTATTTAGTCAATTTTTAATAATTGACGAGGATGCAAAAAAACACCTTTCAAAGTCAAAGTCAAAGCATTTATTTCAATTAGACCATTACAGGCACTTTTGAAAGTCAACAAAAACAAAATAAAACGCGAAGCTACAGTCCCAGTCACAAGGCATAATAACTTGTGAAAGTACTGTAGTTGCCCATTCCGTAGCATAGATCTCTATGGAGAAGAACGGGCAAGAAACTCCATGGACACTCTTTTAAATCAAAATATGTTACAAAATCTTGGTTACATCATTCATGTCAAGAATTACAAATATGTGAGAACAATGTAGAAATACGGGCAAGTTAAGAGCGTCCAGAGTAAAAGATTAAATCAGTAATAAAAAAATAAAGTAATTAAAATAAACCGTGGCAGCTAAGAGATGACCAGTCACAACTGACAGCGCCCGTTCACGAACATGACGCATGTATCAGCCATCATTCAACTCAACCATTTTGAAGGGAACTAAACGACCCGACACACTTGTACTTGTATATAATATTTCATACACACTATGTCATACAAATACCGTTCAATGTCATCAACAGGCCCACAATGGCAGAAAACAGACCCCAATTCCATGAATAGAAACAACTTACAAAATATATAAACCATAGCACGGCAGCGAAAACTCGTGACAAAACTAAATTAAAAAATTGTGATATCAACTCCTTATGTTTTAAATCAATGAAAACTAAAGTGTGAAATTAACTTCCAACTCAAACATTTTAGTATATATAGTCATTATATGACACATACTAATTTGATATGAACTGATATGACTTTCAAATTACGAATGTATTGAATCGTTTTTATCGTGGTGCGACTCGAATGGATTATAGAATAAAAAATTTGTAAACAGGGTTGACAACGTCATACGTGAGGCAATTTTGGCGATTTTTCGACATACGACATACCCTTGGTGAGATATCGTGAGATTTGACTTGACCCTCTCACCCCCTCTCTAATCTTACGTGAGATTTATCAAAATGCGTTATCATCATCATCATATCAGCCGTAGGACGTCCACTGCTGGACATAGGCCTCCCCCATGGATTTCCAACAGGACCGGTTGGAAGCGGCCTGCGCCCAGCGTCTTCCGGCGACCGTTTAAATACGTTATTTTTATTAAATATTTATTGTTAATAATATAATGCTATGAAAGTAAATGTGAAATACCGAAGCTATTGTGGAATTTTTATCAATTTATGTTAAACCTAGTAAGACCGCAAATACCAACAGAAACAGTGTTGACGCCCATTTAAATCGACATAATAGCTGTCGCGATAGCGCTAGTAATAGGAACCGTAGTGCTACAGTTTCGGATAAAAAATCTTTGAAGTCTTTTTCGTGCGGCGCTCATGGCCACGCCAGTAGGAGCCACGTTTGTCCCAAGCGATTTGAAATTAGAAATAGCAGCTCAAACTCTAGCAAACCCGTAAGTGATAGTCAGAATACTGTTTCCAACTCAAATTCCGCGAACATGAGAAACCCTAAGGGTCAGCTCACACCGAGACGCGACGCGACGCGACGCTGCGCGCACACTTTTAAAGAGCGATTCATAATATATCTTTATTTTCTCCACGAAAAGATACACATTTCGTTGTGAGAATTCAGAATACGTTGCGCAACGTATTCTGAATTCTCACAAGTGCGCGCAGCGTCGCGTCGCGTCGCGTCGCGTCGCGTCGCGGTGTGAGCTGACTGTAAATGTAACTTCTGTAAAAAAACGGGGCATAGGGAAGAAGAGTGTTTTACTAAACAGCGATCGGAGTCGCGCAATAAATCATATGTTAATTTTTGTTGTGAAATTAAGGGTGATACGGCGAACCGTGACGTGACACCCGCAATGCTGTGTGGTGTACCTACGGACGTCTTAATTGACAGCGGCTTGTCTGTATCTCTCATATCGACGAACTTCTCAAACATTTTTCTTGCCGCCTAAACCCTAAAGCTCAGATGTTGCGCGGAATAGGTGGCCATGAGTTAAGATCGGATAGCTATGTCAGTTTGCCAATCGAGTTCGATAATTTGACTTTAAAGGTAGACTTCCATGTAGTACCCGGAGGTTGTTTGAGTACACCAGTGCACCAGTACACCAGTACACCAGTGATTATAGGTACCGATGTTTTGAATCACAGAGGTATTGCATACATTCGTACCGGCAATAGGGGATCGGACTGGGTAAAGAAAACGACATTCTATTTTGTCCGTCAGACAGGTAATACAAAAATATTAGACACGTATTTTTTGTTTTATCAAAATATCAAAAAATTACTTAGTTAAAACTCATTAAAGTTGGAGAGTGGGGGCTTACTACGTCACAAGTAGGTATAAAACTTACCTACATGTGACGTCATGCGCCATTTCAACTCAATATATCTCCGTAATTTTATGACCACGTGAAAAAAGAAAAAATACGTGTCCAATACTTTTCAAAAAACTACCGGACGGACAAAGAAAAAAAAATTGGATTATCCCCTATTGCCAGCGTATCTGCGCTGACCATGCGTGTGTAAATAATATTACGGTGACAAGCACCAAAGAAGTTTCCAGTTTTGAATCTATTAATACGCCCTTACAGGGTGACGATAAAAGCGTCTCGGAACTGTTTTATAAAAGTATTTGGATTATTTTCTAAGCGTTATCGCCGCAAGTACTGTAAATACCGGCGAAATGAAAATTCGCTTAGCAACAGAGACTCCTGTTAATTATCGCCCATACAAGTTGTCTCACAACGAAAAGTTGTATGTACGCGCAATCGTTAATGATCTCAAGGACAACGGCCTAATACGTAATTCAGAATCTTCATACGCAAGCCCGATTCTTCTAGTCAAGAAGAAAAACGGTACATAATAGGATGGTCGTTGATTACCGCGGCTTAAACAGTGTTACAATAAAGGAACGGTACCCATTGCCTCTTATAGAGGATCACATAGTTAGATTGGGGAAATGCAGTGCCGTAATTAGCCTTTTATGCGCCCGGTGCGAGCTGCTATAACCACGCCCATGAAATATTTTCTAATCATAACCGGCTCTGGCAATAAAATGGATTATCTATAAAAATAAATCTATCATCCCAAAACTAAGTTTTTGTAAACTTAATTTTAAGTACTTGGTTAAGTTTTAATTAAGGAAGTTCAAATAAATTGTGTTTATAAATTAGGTGAAAAAACGTTTATTCGAAAATATTTGTCAAAATTCACTTTATTTAAAAAAAAAACATTAGATAATTAATACACAAATTACACCAAATACTGATAATGATAATGATTCAAGGTAAACCGTAAACCATACTTAAAGATTTACTTTACGCGCTTTCTTCATTGCGAAGGCCTGGATTACATTTTCATATGACAGGAGCTGTGCTATGTCGCGTTCAATCGATAAAATCGCTAGGCCCGATAATCTTTCTTGGCCCATCGTCGAGCCGTCCATAGGTACGTCTTTATCAATTTGAGCTTACTGAACGATCTTTCGCAGGAAGCTACAGTCACTGGCATTGTTAAAAAAATCTTTATAGCGACTACAATATTGGGACACATTTCCTTTAAATCTAGTTCTACTATAGCTTTAAGAAGATCTAGACTTGACTGACGTTCACATTTATCAAATAACGTGGTCTCTCTTCAAAGTTTCTAATTCAGCCCAAAATTCAGTAGCATTTATATCTGCAGAATATTTGATACTCAGCAAATATACTGAAAAAGTATAAATATAAAAGACTGGTGAATGTTGTGTAATTTTTCGAATCGCCACGTGAATTCAGAAATTATTTTATCAATCGCTTCATTTATATGAATTTTAAAGTTTTGTTGTGGGGTAAGATTATAGATGCTGGCGGGAAAAATTCCGAATCATTCCCGTCGAATACTTCGGAAGTATTCCGAAATATTCCGAAACTTTGGGAATATTTCAACTGTCAAAAAAAACCAGGAAAATCGATCTTACTACCTATTTCGCGCTTGGAAGTTGTAAATTATATTATCTTTAGTTGTGTTGTGAGCGGTAGGTATATTAACTCAACAATAATTAACTCACCCACTACACCACAAACAAACACGTTTATTCCCATTGAATTATTCGGGCGAAATATTCGGAAACATTCAATTGCGGGGTACGAATCTTTCTCGCGGGGGGGAAAACTTCTCCGGGGAGCATCTCCCCTCTTACCGCACCCCACACCGCCATCGCCTGCACGCACGACTCGTGGCAGTCGGGAGCGCGCGGCGCGGCGGCAGCGGCGATCGAAGCAAAATACGATTTTTTAGCAAAAAAAAAAAAAAACTTACTTAATTAAAGTCATTTTGAATAATTCCGATTAAAAGAAACTTTCCCAGAAGTATTCCGGAATCATTCCGAAGGTTTCAGAAGTTTTGCAACTATAGGTAAGATCGTAGCCGGCGTCTGAATTTTCTCTCAAGTCGTGTCTCTTTACTCGCTTTTTACGCTTTTCAGGAAAATCGTCTTCGATTTCACATTCTTCACAAACTTTTTTTGCGTTTTCTGCCTTGTTAGTTCTTTAATTAATTCAGAGGCTTTGTCGATAGAAATAGTTTTCGACTGTAAAGCTACATTCACCCTATCGACAGACTCTAAAACTTGATCCCAAATTTGCAGAGTACATATCAGTTCCATAATGTTTTTAGCTGTAGCTATTGTTTCGGCATTGTATTGGTTGGTAGTTAAAATTTTTAGCACGCACCAGATTTGGGGTATTTGCATATTTAAAGCTTTGACGGCTCTAGCTTTAGAGGCCCATCTAGTGGTGGCGTGTTTCTTTAAAGAAATTTTTAATTTTTTCATTAAAGTTGGGACTGACCGTAGAAAAAAAAACACAAATATTTTCTGAATTATCCCAAAAAATGTGATCATGTCGGTTGTCACACTAGCAGCATGTACGCCAGACAAATTCAAAGAATGCGCTGCACAGGGTACGAAATCAGCATTAACATTAATTTGTTTTATTTTTAGCTTAAACTCCATGATATTTACCGGCCATGTTACTGCAATTGTCGTACCCTTGGCCACGAACATCTTCAGTTTCCAATCCGTTATTTTCTAATTTTGTTAAAATTTCTTTTGATAATCCTTCGCCCGTTTTTTCATGAGATTGAATGAAATCTATCAAACGATCTTCGATGGTAACTTTCTGTTCAGATATCTTTACGAATCTCAATATTTGTGACATCTGTTCTTGATTGGATACGTCCGATGCGTACAATCTAAAATTATAGAAAAGTATTTTGCGGCACGAATGTCGTCTAAAATTTGTTTTTTGACCTCAGACGCAAGAATATCAACTAACTCGTTTTGAATATATGGCGTAAAATAGCAACTGTTTCCTTTACTAAGCGATTCGATGTGCACTCTAAGTTCAGGATCGAATTTTGAAATCATATCCACGGCACTACGCGGACGATGCGGCTCCACAAGTATAAATAAATAAATAATAGGTATTGTTAGTGGCCTTTCTGCGCCCCTCCAGGGTCTGCGCCCTGTGCCTGCGCACCGCTGGCACCGCCCTAGTTACGGCACTGGGGAAATGTAAATATTTTTTCATCACACTTGCACGTAAACAGTGTCATAACATACAGGTTAACTTGGCTGTAATGCCCCATATAAAACCCTAGGGCGGTAAGTTTTTTTTTTTTAATTTTCATCACACTTGCACGTAAACAGTGTCATAACATACAGGTTAACTTGGCTGTAATGCCCCATATAAAACCCTAGGGCGGTAAGTAATTTTTTTTTTAATTTACAGCACAGCATGACAGCACACAGGTCATGCAAGTTCAAGCAAGGAGTTTACACGCAATTGAAAAATTGTCTTAAAATGTTATTTAAACAGGAATTTCGTTCAATCTCGCTACATGTTATTTAATTACTCAACTAATGTTCTAAAATCTAAATAATCGATAGTTTTTTTTGTATCAAAACGTCGTTTTTTTTTTATACTCCGTCATGGCGATAGGTAAGTATTTGCCTTTAACGTTTCTGAACAAAACATTTGTATAATCTGTGGGGTGGGCAAACAGCCCGCCATCCGCAAATCAGTTCACGTATTTCGTAATAATATGTGCTGACTTGTGTATATTCATAATTATTAACTCGCAAGTGTGATGAAAAACATTGTATGTTTCACGGGCGGTACGGGAATTACGAACCTCGACTCAGAAAGCCCTCAGTCTTCGACTTCGGGCTTCTACTAGAGCCTCGATCGTAATTCCTTACTTACCGCCCTTAATACACAATATACTATTCATCACACTTGCACGTAAACAGTGTCATAACATACAGGTTAACTTGGCTGTAATGCCCCTTATAAAACCCTAGGGCGGTAAGTATTTTTTTTTTTAATTTTCATCACAGCATGACAGCACACAGGTCATGCAAGTTCAAGCAAGTAGTTTACACGCAATTGAAAAATTGTCTTAAAATGTTATTTAAACAGGAATTTCATTCAATCTTGCTACATGTTATTTAATTACTCAACTAATGTTCTAAAATCTAAATAGTCGATAGTTTTTTGTATCAAAACGTCGATATTTTTATACTCCATCATGGCTGTATACCTAGGTAAGTATTTGCCTTTAGCGTTTCTGAACAAAACATTTGTATAATCTGTAGTGTGGGCAAACAGCCCGCCATCCGCAAATCAGTTCACGTATTTCGTAATAATATGTGCTGACTTGTGTATATTCATAATTATTAACTCGCAAATGTGATGAAAAACATTGTATGTTTCACGGGCGGTACGGGAATTACGAACCTCGACTCAGAAAGCCCTCAGTCTCCGACTTCGGGTTTCTACTAGAGCCTCGATCGTAATTCCTTACTTACCGCCCTTAATACACAATATACTATTACAGCTCTTGATATGTTAACAGGTTTCCACCAAATTAAAATTAGTGTCGATTAGGGCAGAAGTGTCCCTTATACACCTACATTTCGGCAGTCATGTTTTAAGTACCATAGAGGCGAGCCTATTGCCACAGAGTCTAGATTTGTTCCCGTTTTATGGCCGGAAACAAAACACATTTCGCCAGTTTTTTTAAGGTCCCATATAATAGGGGTTAGCCTATTACCATCAACCGGGCCCAAATCCAGACAAACCCAACAACAAATTGGCGACCTGGGAATTGTACCCAGGACAGAATACTCAACATTCGCGCTTACCACCAATAAACCATCGAGGCAGTGGATGATGATAATAAATATTCAATAAATCGATCTAAAAATAAAATAAGACTGTTAGATTTTTAACTTAACATTACTTTGTTTTTTTTTTTTTTATACAGGGTGTAACGGAAAGGGTATATACATTATACATCCTTAAGGGTGTGCTACAGACCATCAAACTGAACATAAAAAAAAATTTGCAGCAAGAAAAAATATCGGCTGCCTATACATTTGGGTCGAATAGGTATTGCAATTTTCTATGGGGCAACAGATATTTTTGTTGCTGAAAAACATGTTTTATGATGAGAAACATGTTCAATTTGATAGTCCGTAGCTCACCCTTAAGTATGTATATACCCTTTCCGTTACACCCTGTATAAAGGGTGTAAGACGCCTCTTAACGAAGCCGAAAGGCACTGGTTCTCCCTGTCATTGCGATATTTTTTTTGTTCTACACCATACCTGGGGACCTTCTAGTTACGGAGATATTAGGGGTAAAAGTTCCAACTTTTTGACAAGAATTTTTTTAAATACAAGTTTTTAATGTAAGATTTTTAACACCTTTAAACACCTCAACGACCCCCGTACTATTCAATCCGTCCATCAGCACAATGTTTTGAGTGCGTTACATTGAGTTATACCACAAAAAATGATTTTACACCCCCCAAAAAAAAGTCGTTTCCCAGCAATAATTTTTGCGTAAAGTTACTTAGTTTCATGTACAGAATGCTTGGTTGACGGCTTCGTGATGAGGTGATGTACACCTTGTATAACACTAGCTGTCTCGCGCAAATTCGTCTGCGTCATATTTTCCCCGTTTTCGCAACATTTTTCATTGCTGCTCCGCTCCTGTTGGTCGTAGCGTGATGATATATAGCCTATGTTACTTCTAATACCTCCAAGAATAAGTGTACAAAGTTTCATGATGATCGGTTGAGTAGTTTTCGCGTGAAAGCGTAACAAACAAACTTACTTTCACATTTATAATATTAGTAGGGAAGTAGGGATTAGAAGTAAGAAAACTATATCAACTTAAACTGAAACATTTTCTCGGTATTCGGTTTATCTGCTCTCTTAACAGCTTGTCTTTCGACAAAGGCTTCCTCTAAGGATTTCCACTTGTTTCTGTCCTTTACTGTACGTAACCAATCTGGACCAGCTACTTGAGTGGAAACTGAGACTGACAGAAACTGAGCAATGGTTAAACGAACATAACTTAGAAATAAACCTACCTAAAACTAAAATATGCCAATTCAGAACTTACCAAAGAACCCCAATCAATCTTAATACAAGGTGTTGTTTTGCATCCTAGTCAAAATTCAGGAGGGAGTCACAAAAGACATAAATAATCAATTAAAAAAAAAAAAAAACAAACATCCGAATTGAGAACCTCCTCCTTTTTTAGAAGTCGGTTAAAAATTACGGTACCTAGTTAATTATTAATAAATGCTGATTTTTTTGGTTGTTTAAGTTTGTCAGTATTTCAGAATAACCCCCTTAACTTGGTTTAGATGATAAGAAATTATCGAATAAACGTTTGAGATTGTTTGTATGTGTGTAAGCGAGGTTACAGGGCAAGGATCAGAGGGGCCGCGTTTAAAACACGGGTGGTTCACACTTACCGATTTCCGTGAATAAGAAAAAAATAAAAATTACCTACCCATTTTATAATTGATTCGGGATGAGAATCATTAGCATAGTTACCTCCTTGAATTTGACGAGAATGCAAAACAACACCTTGTATATTAACACAAAGAATTAAATTAGAAGAAATAAATGAATTTACACTTTAGTTATATAAAATATTTTCAGTGCCCTTACAGGGTGCATGTCTTAATACTGTGTCATGAAATTTTAATGCATGCCTACTATCCAGTGTTTTACATGTGAGCAAATCAATAAATAAATAAATAAAAGACAACAAACCGAGGCCAGACCTCTGTTCCTTCGTAAACGGATGGAAAAAGAATGAGCTAATGAGAAATAAGGAGATATACAGGGTGATTGGAAGATGGGTGCAAAGCTTTAAGGCGAAGATAGTACAGACAATTTAGAACCATTTAAGCCATGGTTGTCTTAGACGAAGTCTTACCAAATTTTTTTAACCAAATTTTTAAGTTTTTTTTCGGAAATTCTCAAAATTTAATGTAAACTGCATAATTATGGCCAAATTGAATGATAAATGAATTCATTTTTTATTTATTTAATTAAAGTAATGTGTAAGCAATCAAGCAAAACATGTTTTAGGCTTCTGTGTCATTAGACATTTTTTTTACAGACATTTAAAGATCAGAAAAAATAAAAAAATTGTACAATACGTCTTTTAAACCTTATTCAAAAAAAAAACGGAGGGTGCTTTTTTTGTTCAAACCTTTTTGAAGACATGCTTGATAATCGCTCTTTCTTTTGAGGTATCATTTATGCGGATATCTTACAAATTATTGAAATTAGGGCCTACAAACCAATTTGAGGGAGATTTTTTTTTATTTTAGGCAGACTAATTAAAACAACATTTGAATTAAAATTATTTATTTTTCATGTTCAAAATGACGGCCGTGATTCCTAATACAAGCACGGCCCCGTCTTCTAACTTCTGTAGTCGTTATTTTCAACATCATCTCCTGCTTCATTGTCTCAAACGCTGAATTTATTCTTTGTATCAATTCTTCTCTAGTGTTAATTTCTTTGTTGTTATACACCAGTTCCTTGGCCCGGCCCCACACGAAAAAGTCCAACGGGGTCAGATCTGGGGAGCGAGCGGGCCAAGGGATGGGTCCATCCCTGCCGATCCAGCTATCAGGAAAGCAATTGTTGAGGTGTTCCCTTACATTTAAAGTCCAATGCGCTGGACAGCCGTCTTGCTGAAAGATGACTGTTCGGTCTCTTTCGAAGATCGGGACACCTGATTCCTCTATCAGCAGTGGTAAATCAATTTGCAGAAATTGCAAATAATTTTCGCCATTCAATCGATCAGGCAAAAAGTGGGGCCCAATCAATGTTCTGCCAATTATTCCAGCCCATACATTCACAGAGAATTTCATCTGAAATGACACCTGCTTCTTAAAATGTGGATTGTTGTCTACGTCGGCCCATTCATGGATGTTGTGAAAGTTTGTAATACCTTCCCTTGAAAATTTACTTTCATCCGTCCACAAGATTGATTTCAGAAACCACGCATCTTCGATGTCTCTGTTGAGGAGGAAACGGCAGAACTGAATTCTTCTTTGAGGATCTTGCTCTACTAGACCTTGCACACTCCTGCCATGGAACGGATACTTATCATTTTGGTGCATTGTATGCCACACCTTCCATTGAGAAATGTTTAAATTTCGAGCTACTGCTCTAGTACTGGTAGTAGGATCCGCTTGAAATGCTGCTAAAATGTCTTCGTCGACGGCAGTTTCGTGTCTGCCCGGGTTGACTCCAGGTTCCACGCGGTGAAACCCATCTTGGGCAAGACGACGAAACGTGTTGTAAAACACTCGGACATTCGGTATCCTGCGATTCGGATAGCGCTCTTGATACATCCGTCGCGCCAAAGATCCATTGCCGTCTGCTCTACCGTACATAAATACGATATCCGCATATTCTTGATTGGAAAAAGTAGCCATAGTCACTTAACAATTAAGAAAAACGGCGTAGGAGCGCACTAAACGTCAACTCAACACAATTAAGTCAAAAATCAACACGTGCAGGAGCGCGAGGCTACGACTGGACACGGTGAAACAAAAAAGTTCAAAACTAACGCAAACAACACGTGCAGGAACGCAAAGGGCTAGAACTGAACACGGTAAATTGTGAATCAACACGACAACGTCCACTCACAAGGGCAGTAGTTTGACTAATAAGTAAAAGATGTAACGGCTTCATCACGGACCGACTGACCCTGACTAAAGAAAAACGACTTTGTTGCCTCAGTAACTAAGACCATTTTGCTGTAAAAACCAACTCTTTATCGCTTTTTGCTATTCATTGGGCGTTCTACCTGGAAATGCCGTCGCACCGCGCTCGGTGGCCATTGTTTAGAGAATCCCCTCAATGGGTTCCCCTCAATTGGTTCCTGCATGTGCCAAAAATTCTTAGAATTGAACAATGTTATCATTTCGAGCACATAAAGTATTCTTTTAAGCAAAAATTTTGTGTTTTGTTAGACTGCCTAAAATTTAAAATTTCTCCCTCGATTTGGTTTATTAGGTCCTAATTTCAATAATTTGTAAGATATCCGCATAAATGATACCTCAAAAGAAAGAGCGATTATCAAGCATGTCTTCAAAAAGGTTTGAACAAAAAAAGCACCCTCCGTTTTTTTTTTGAATAAGGTTTAAAAGACGTATTGTACAATTTTTTTATTTTTTCTGATCTTTAAATGTCTGTAAAAAAAATGTCTAATGACACAGAAGCCTAAAACATGTTTTGCTTGATTGCTTACACATTACTTTAATTAAATAAATAAAAAATGAATTCATTTATCATTCAATTTGGCCATAATTATGCAGTTTACATTAAATTTTGAGAATTTCCGAAAAAAAACTTAAAAATTTGGTTAAAAAAATTTGGTAAGACTTCGTCTAAGACAACCATGGCTTAAATGGTCCTAAATTGTCTATACTATCTTCACCTTAAATCT
This sequence comes from Cerastis leucographa, assembly GCA_963082945.1. Lineage (NCBI taxonomy): Eukaryota > Metazoa > Arthropoda > Insecta > Lepidoptera > Noctuidae > Cerastis > Cerastis leucographa. The sequence goes on from OY720376.1 coordinate 1,878,556, forward strand.
TTGCACCCATCTTCCAATCACCCTGTATATCACTGAAGACTATCTAAAGGAAGTTCTGGCAAAAAGGAAGGCTTTTCAGGCGGAGTTGATATAAGAAAAGAAAAAGGGGAAAATTGCGTTTTTGAAATATGATAAGCTTGTAGTGAAGGAAAATGAAACAACTTACGATTTAGGTGTATGAGGAACAGGGTGGAAAGTTCCTCGATACTCCTTAGAAAAGGGAGGATCCTCCGGCCAGACAGGTGTTATGTCTGGCGGGCAACTGCCCCATAGTTGTCATCGGGTTTCTCTATATATACTGAAGTCGATGTAAACTTTGCTTGCGACTTGTAGGAAATTGATGTTAGTTCCTCCGTCGTGTCATAGATGGCGCTGTAGTACTTTTTGTAGTATGTTGCTTTTTGTGGTCGCTACATCACTCCCCCCCGGAGACCGGAGGTCGATAGTCGAATAAGTCATCTTTTAGGTATTTAGCCGTGCCAGTTAGAAGCCTGTTGCCGCATTGTTCACGGTGAGTCGGAACAGTCTGCGGTGGTGAGGCGAACCCCAGTGAGTCGGGGCCGGCGCTGCGTTTGCTCCGGTGTGTCGGACGTGGTACAGCACCGCGATGTGGCAGACAGCTAGAGAGGTGTCGACCGGGAGGTAGAAGCTCTCGACCGGCCGAAAGTGCAGTGTGCTGTGCCATGGTCGCTTGATGAGAGGCTGAGGGTGCTGACCAGGAATGCGCTTCCGCTGCATGCTGGTGGTCAGGAATACCCATTTGAAGCTGGCTGGCTGTGAGACTCGCTGCTCGAAAGCTGGAGGAAGTGATGATGATGATGACGTCACGTTGCTCGAAGGCTGCGCTGACGTCCATTTCGGGGTCACCAGTTTAGGTGAATGAGGAACAGGCTGTAAAGTTCCTCGATACTCCTTAGAAAAGGGAGGATCCTCCGGCCAGACAGGTGTTATGTCTGGCGGGCAACTGCCCCATAGTTGTCATCGGGTTTCTCTATATATACTGAAGTCGATGTAAACTTTGCTTGCGACTTGTAGGAAATTGATGTTAGTTCCCCCGTCGTGTCATAGATGGCGCTGTAGTACTTTTTGTAGTATGTTGCTTTTTGTGGTCGCTACAACGATAAGAGAAAACGGGAAACTTCATCTTCTCTTCAGACTTTCAACCTAAAAAAAAACAAGCCACCATATCTTTTAAGGCCAATAGAACCAATGCATTTGACCTGATGAGAAACAGATCTAACTCTCTAAATAACGTCCTGACGTAAGACAAACAAGCAACAGTTACAGTTGCTGTATTTTTAAAACATAGAAAAAACATACATTCAACGGAAATATATCGATCTACGGTACAACAAATAAATGATTCGGAACCAATGCTATAGGCAGGCTATGACGCAATAACTTCAGAATAATAAGTTACAGCAAATATTAATTAACATATCTTTGGGTTGAAAACTCTACTACATATAATATGTTCTTAAAATAATAATACTGTTATTGAAGACTGTATTTGAAGTCTGAATATACAGGGTGTTTGGTGCATCGTTTACCAAATTGAAATCCTTTCAGACTCCTAAACACATCTCATGCCCTGTGGTTTTTTTGTCATCGACTTTTTATTGTTTTATTTAAAAAATCCGCAAATTTTACATTTAAATACAAACTAAAAAAAGGGTAAGTCGTAGACTAAATTTTATTTAGATGTGTATTGTATTCAAGTACTTTTACATTCAAAATTAGTGACATTAGCCATCTAGTTTTTTTTTTTTTTAATTAATTCGCAAAGTTTCGGACTTCAATTAAAGCTGTCCGTGTTACAGCTATTTACATGGCTATAAAAAAAAAAAAACAAAAGCGACCGGGATCTTCCAACTCCCTCAAAAATTCTCTTGTCTATCCTCTTGCTAGTGATGTGCCACATGTCATAAAAATCTTTTTACAACTTTCTGAATTCGCTAGAATTGTGAATCGAGTCACAAAATACTAAATTCCAAATTATTATTTAAAAAAAATTTGCTTTGATTCCTGAAAAACTTATTAAATCTGTTATCTCACTCTTACAGGGTAAAATCTAGGAGATAATCTTTTTAGGGTTCCTTACCCAAAGGGTCAAACGGGACCCTGACTGAGACTTTGCTGTCCGTCCGTCTGTCACCAGGCTGTATCTCATGAACCGTGATAGTTAGCCAGTTGAAATTTCTACAGATTATGTATTTCTGTTGACGCTATACCAACAAATACTAAAAACAGAATAAAATAAATATTTAAGTGAGCTCCCATACATAAAAGTGATATTTTTGCTCGTTTTTATAAATAACTAGCTGTCCCGCGCAACTTCGTCTGCGTCACATTTTCCCCGTTTTCGCAACATTTTTCATTGCTGCTCCGCTCCTATTGGTCGTAGCGTGATGATATATAGCATAATGTCCTTCCTCAGGTTAAAATCTATCTTTTTGCCAAATTTCATTAAGATCCGATCAGCCGTTTAGTCGTGAAAAGGTAACAAACAAACATACTTTCGCATTTATAATATTAAGTTAAGATAGTACGGAACCCGTCGTGCGCGAGTCCGACTCGCACTTGACCGGTTTTTTAAAGTTTCTAAGCGTTTACATATTGGTACAGCTCATGACAAAACATGACATGTTGGCATGTAATTATTATTTTATGGAGGGTATTTCAACACAAAACTTTGAAATAAAATGATGTGCCATATGTGTAGCAATTGGTAATATTTCTATTAATATATGAATGGCAACATCTGTTTAAATATCCAACAAATCTTACTCAAAACACTCTGAGATACATGACTAATGTTTTTCACCTGTATTTGTCTACTATTTACTATACATATTTCATCATCTGCCTAGCCTTTTCCCAAACCATCTTGGGGTCGACTTCCAGTCTAACCGAATGCAGCTGAGTACTTACCAGTTTTTTACATGAAGCGACTGCCTATCTGACCTCCACAACCCAGTGTGTAATACGTACAATACCCCTTAGTAAGACTGGATGTCAGACTTTTGACTTCTGACTACTTATAACGACTGTCGGGTGTCGTGTGTCGAGTGGTTTAGTTCCCATCAAAATGGTTGAGTTGAATGATGGCTGATACATGCGTCATGTTCGTGAACGGGCGCTGTCAGTTGTGACTGGTCATTTCTTAGCTGCCACGGTTTATTTTAGTTACTTTATTTTTAATTACTGATTTAATCTTTTACTCTGGACGCTCTTAACTTGCCCGTATTTCTACATTGTTCTCACATATTTGTAACTAGCTTCCGCCCGCGGCTTCGCCCGCGTGGTGTGTTGATAAAAAGCAGCCTATTGCAAAAATAACAAAATCGATGAATAAATAAGCTTACGTCTTTTTAGGGTTTCGTAGCCGAATGGCAAAAAACGGAATCCTTATAGATTCGTCATGTCTGTCTGTCTGTCTGTCTGTCAGTCCGTCCGTATGTCACAGCCACTTTATTCCGAAACTATAAGAACTATACTGTTGAAACTTGGTAAGTAGATGTATTCTGTGAACCGCATTAAGATTTTTACACAAAAATAGAAAAAAAAAAACAATAAATTTTGGGGGTCCCCATACTTAGAACTGAAACTCAAACATTTTTTTTTATCAAACCAATACGTGTGGGATATCTATGGATAGGTCTTCAAAAATTATATTGAGGTTTCTAATATCATTTTTTTTTTTCTAAACTGAATAGTTTGCGCGTAACACACTTCCAAAGTGGTAAAATGTGTGTCCCCCCCCCTCTAATTTCTAAAGTAAGGAGGAGGAAAATTCTGAAAATATTTAGGTTTGTAGAACGTAAAAAAAACTTTCAACGAAAATTGGTTTGAATAAGATATGATGTTTAGTTTTTGAGATATGGGACTTTTTCATCATACTGCAGCAGTAACTTTGTTTTTCATTAACATACTATGAAAAACAAACTTAATTTTGCTGTTCCGTATAAAAATAATTTAATAATAATAAATATTTTTTATTTTATTATTTGGTGGGACGGAACCCTGTGTGTGTGTGAGTACGACTCGCACTTGGCCGGTTTTTTTAAGGTTGTGTCTCCAATGTAAGAACGGGACCCTAAAGAATTTGAATTTGAAGAATTTGAAAATTTTTGAGAAGGTTAGATAGGTACGGATATAATGATTGATGGTGATGGTAATACAAAAGTTATAGCTACTGCAATATACTCCTATAAACTACATTAAAGGAATTATTTCGTTCAGCAAAGACATGTAGATTTTGCGATTTAGAAACGCGGGAGCAAGCCACATAGAGCTGGCCGTGGGAAAAACATGGTGAGCCTAAATGTAAGCCTGCTACCTTTAAGGTTTGACCCTGCGATTTGTTGATGGTCATTGAAAACGCAACTTTTAAAGGGAACTGCAGGCGTTTAAAATTAAATGGTAAATTGTTGGGTATTATTGGGATACGCGGTATAAGAACATTGATTCCTTTGGCTTCTCCAGTTAAGATGGTTGCCTTCACAATATGCCTTCCTTATTCAGTCACTCGCAACCGAGTACCGTTGCATAATCTTGGCGCATCCAAGTTACGCATTAACAAAACGGGTACACCTACTTTTAATTCTAACTTATGCGATGGCACCCCAGATAACTCCAAAGAGTTCAGGAACTCCAAGGGGTAGCTCGTACTGTCATTGGATGACATAACTGTGTCGACGGAGTTGTACACTGATGACTGGTAACGGACACAACCGTCAACGACGTCTGCCCTCACGCGTCTGCCCGCGTTTGGGTCCCGCACTCAGCGATGAGCGACTTGATCCCCACCCACCCTGCCCGTTCGTGCCAGTCTAGTCAGTCAGCGACATGAAATTATTTTTTTGCGCGTTATTTGATTTTTCTATATCTCCTAGAGTATTTATTTAATTTGCATTGTGTAAAGGGAAAAAATAATCTTCATGAAATGCTCAAGCCAACCAATCTATTTAAAATAATAAGGATTAATAACGTATTTGTATTAATAGCTTTCCAAATTAGCACTTTATAATTGCCTATTTTTATAAGTATTTAAATGGATATAATATGTTATCCTTAAGAGCTGGACATATGGTATCGCGGACTTTTCTGTAGATCTATATAAGATACACAATTACACTTTACATTATTTTGTTATATCTTAAAGGGTTTAGGCAGCGTTTTCGTTGAAAGCTCCCAGACAACTTATTTTTTTCCGTCATTGTCAAGAATTATCGTTACTTAAACGCTTTCACCCCTGTTGACCGGGATAAAAAGTAGCCTATATGTTAATCCAGGGTATAACCTATCTACATACCAAATTTCAACCAAATCGGTCCAGCCGTTTATGCGTGAAAGAGTAACAAACATCCACACATCCATACATCCACACATCCATTCTCACAAACTTTCACATTTATAATATTAGTAGGATTCTTAACATGAATGATGTAACCAAGATTTTGTAACAATATTTTGATTTAAAAGAGTGTCCATGGAGTTTCTTGCCCGTTCTTCTCCGTAGAGATCTACGCTACGGAATGGGCAACTACAGTACTTTCATAAGTTATTATGCCTTGTGACTGGGACTGTAGCTTCGCGTTTTATATTGTTTTTTTTTTTGACTTTCAAAAGTGCCTGTAATGGTCTAATTGAAATAAATGCTTTGACTTTGACTTTGTCAAAGATCCACAAATGACAGCCGGGACGTGCCTTCCGAGGCACGGAGGAAACTCGGTATGTAATTATGGTCACCCATCATAATCATAAATCTTTATTTATCTCCACATCAAAACTTTAAGGTGCTGGTTCACATTTGTACATCTTATATAGAGAAAGGTGTCTGAGATAGGAAGATCCTGAGGTACAGATCGCCTCTCGGGCTTAGAATTAAACATTTTAATGTTTGCAAAAATATAAGTAAAGATAAAAAAGTAGAAAAAATTAAAATAAAATTGACATAAAACATAAAATTACTGAACATACAAATCAAAGGGTCAATTTCGGCGAGCACGGCTTAACCTTAAATATCGACCCGTACGGCGGTTTTTATTTAGCCACGGGTTCCTCCTCCTTTAGTATACATACTAATCATCATAATTTCCTTATGTCAAATGTCTTAGTGGTCAGCGCAGCATGTCTACTTTTTCCATATCTCTATAAGGCATCATTTCTTGAGTCTAGTCTATAAACAACAGTCCACAACAAAAGGCCTCTTCAATTCGATTCTCGGCAACTCTCATCCAGTTGCTACCAGCTACCCTGCGAAGATCGTCGCTCCACCGAGCCTGAGGGCGTCCCACCTTACGCTTGCCGATTCGCGGTCTCCACTCAAGAACACGTCTACCCCTACGGTCATCGGTTCTACGGCTAATATAGCCGGCCCATTGACACTTCAGCTTACTTGTTCTGTGAGCTATGTCACCAATTTCTGGTTGTCTGTTTCTCTAAATAGTTTTCATGTATATACTGTAGCGACCTACAAAAAGCAACTTACTACAAAAAGTACTACAGCGCCATCTATGACACGACGGAAGAACTAACATCAATTTCCTACATCTGGCAAGAAAAGTTTACATAGAATAAAGGGTGTAAAACACTTCTTAACGAAGCCGAAAGGCACTGGTTTTCCCTGTTATTGCGATAATTTTTTTGTTCTACACACAAAACAACACGAACGCGCCGTCGGCACGGCCTGTCGTCATAAGATGGACGGACGGTGAGCTAGCCCATTACTCACCGTCCACAGGCCCGCACCTACGGTGGCCGGAGCCACTGGATCCTCATTTCCCTAAAATACAATACGTTAAAACCTGTTTCAACTTAAAATTACTGTGACAATTCACGAACAGATACAAAATGCCCAAAATTTCATATATTTTTAGAAAACAAAAGGGCAATTGTTATGTAAATTAATGTTTATCTTTGTTAACATATTGACAATACGCACATATGGTATGTATATATTTCGTATAACGGCCTCTAAAAATGTAGTAGTTTATAGTTCTTTCGCGGCCATTAGCTTGAAAATGAAGACTATATTTATATTTGGGATTTTGGTAAGAATATTTTTTGGTTAATTTATTGCTATAGTGCATTACTTATAGAACTTTTGGTCTTTGAATAACTTCGTCCCTTCAATCAACTTACCTGCTGGCCATGACGTCTTCAAGCAGTAATGTTTTACTCTTATTGTAATGTGGAAAAGAGACGGAGCTATACAGGATATCTAGCGCCATCTCTTTCCCAAACTGGAAAAGGAGTAAAACAATATGTTTTAAGACGTCAAGGTAGGCCACCTGTGGATCGGCCGGAGGACACGGTGGAGCACACCGTGGAGGTCTGCCCCACCTGGTCTGAGCACCGCCGTGTCCTCGTAGCAGCGATTGGCGGCGGCGACCTCTCGCGTCCGGCCCTGGTTCAATCCATGGTCCAGAGCGAGAGGGAATGGAAAGCCGTCGCCTCCTTCTGCGAAGCAGTCATGCTAGCGAAGGAGGTGGCGGAGCGTGAGAGGGAGAGAACCTCACGTGCCAGCCGCCGCGGGAGACGCCCCGGGCGTCGGGGGGCAACCAGTGGCTCCCGGCCACCTTAGGCGCGGGCCTGTGGACGGTGAGTAATGGGCTAGCTCACCGTCTGTCCGTCTTATGACGACAGGCCGTGTCGACGGCTTGTTCGTGTTCCACGCGCGTCTCAAGGAGATGTCAGCGAATTGGAAGGGATCTGAGAGGGCCGATGCCTGCCAGGGCTGCGGGACTTTTCGGAAGAGATACCGTGGCCCTGGAACACAAAGGGCTAAGAAAGAATATGAATGGGTTTTAGTCTGTACAAGTCTGACACTCCTTTCCGCTCCGCCCAGAGCGGAAGGAGCCATTTGATGATTTCCCAACCGTAAAAAAAAAGACAGGCACACAAGCAGTTTTCGTAATTCAGTGTTATATTCTTGTCAGTGCGCTTTATTTACTTTTTGTAGTTAATGTTTTTATTAACTTAGTGATTAGAAGAAAGTTTTTCGAGCGACTATAGTAAAAATTTTACTTATTCCAATTACCTATTCGTTTTCACAGGCTAGCAGCGCTCTCTGTGTTCCCCTCGGAGAACGTAAGTTTTTTTTATTTGTATTGTATTTGCTCTTGACTCTAGTATAGGTCAGAGATGACAGAGACAAAGTCGACGATGGTACGAGCTTACCCAGAAGAAGCCTGTTCACTGTAACTTTGAAGAGATTAGGGTTGTAAGCGTTCGGAAACACAGACGCAGGCAGAGAGTTCCACTCCTTTGCGGTGCGCATTATGGAAGACTTTTGAAAACGCTCAGTGCGAATTGGTTGTATAGTAATAAGGTAGGGATGTTAACTTGCAGTGCATCTAAATGTCTGTTAGAAGAAGGGGCTGCCCCCATAACGTAAAATAACGTCTGTGATTCTCGAAGAATTAGGCCGAAGTGTCCTTTATAGTATAGCCACGTTTCGCCAGTTATATTTAAGCCACATGCTATAAAGGGTCAGCCCATTTTTATCAACCAGGCACAATTTCTTGGAGGAAAAACCCAGTAACACATGGCAGATCTAGGAATAGACCCCGTACCTCATGATCTGCAGTTGCGCATGCATTAAATGAACGAAGTAGTGACTGCACCAGCCAGCTGCATCCGGCTACTGCAGCTCTAGTTTCGGGAAGCACCACCACAAGGATTTTACGCAGGGAGCAGCAGTGGCCCAACAGCAGCCCCAACTTACGAGTAGTAAGTCGTGGGTTCGAACCCAGGCAGGCGCATTACTTTGTGTAATATATATTATCATCATAATATATATTATCGCTGCTCTTAAAACAGTGAAGGCAAATATAGTAGGGAAACCAGCATGTCCTAAAACTAATAATTCGAAGACATGTGACATCTACCAACCCGCACTAGCCCCGCGTGGTGGATTACAGCCCACTCCCTCTCATAGAGAGGAGGCTTTTGTCCCAGTAGTGGGAAAATTACAGGCTTATTATGCTATGCAGCACCAGGATCGGCCTTAATTTCAATCCATAAGAAGGCTTTTGTTCAGCCGTGAACTGTGCATGAATTTTCTTTTCGGTGACAGTGCAGTTTCATATTTGAATTCTGATTACAGTTGGCGTCGACCTAAGAGGCAGTGTAGTAGGCAGCAGCCCAGGAAGCAGCAGCCCAGGAGGCAGTAGCCCAGGAGGCAGCAGCCCAGGAGGCAGTAGCCCAGGAGGCAGCAGCCCAGGAGGCAGTAGCCCAGGAGGCAGTAGCCCAGGAGGCAGTAGCCCAGGAGGCAGTAGCTCAGGAGGCAGCAGCTCAGGAGGCAGCAGCCCAGGAGGCAGCAGCTCAGGAGGCAGTAGCCCAGGAGGCAGTAGCTCAGAAGGCAGCAGCCCAGGAGGCAGCAGCCCAGGAGGCAGCAGCTCAGGAGGAAGCAGCCCAGGAGGCAGCAGCTCAGGAGGCAGTAGCAGTGGGAACGTTGGCGTTGGTCTGGGCATCAGTGGGGGACTTGGCAGTGTACTAGGGAGCAGCCCAGGAGGCAGTAGCTCAGGAGGCAGCAGCCTAGTTGGCAGCAGCCCAGGAGGTAGCAGCCCAGGAGGCGGCAGCTCAGGAGGCAGCAGCCCAGGAGGCAGCAGCTCAGGAGTCAGTAGCAGCGGGGACGTTGGCAGTGGTCTGGGCAGCAGCGGGGGGCTAGATAATGTACTAGGCAGCAGCCCAGGAGGCAGCAGCCCAGAAAGCAGTAGGAGCGGGGACGTTGGCAGTGGTCTGGGCAGCAGCGGGGGGCTAGACAATGTACTAGGCAGCAGCCCAGGAGGCAGTAGCAGCGGGGACGTTGACGGTGGTCTGGGCAGCAGCGGGAGGCTAGGAAATGTACTAGAGAGCAGCCAAAGAAGCAGCAGCTCAGGAGGCAGTAGCCCAGGAGGCAGTAGCTCAGAAGGCAGCAGCCCAGGAGGCAGCAGCCCAGGAGGCAGCAGCCCAGGAGGCAGCAGCTCAGGAGGCAGCAGCTCAGGAGGCAGCATCCCAGGAGGCAGCAGCCCAGGAGGCAGCAGCCCAGGAGGCAGCAGCTCAGGAGGCAGTAGCCCAGGAGGCAGTAGCTCAGAAGGCAACAGCCCAGGAGGCAGCAGCCCAGGAGGCAGCAGCCCAGGAGGCAGCAGCTCAGGAGGAAGCAGCCCAGGAGGCAGCAGCTCAGGAGGCAGTAGCAGCGGGAACGTTGGCGTTGGTCTGGGCATCAGTGGGGGACTTGGCAGTGTACTAGGGAGCAGCCCAGGAGGCAGTAGCTCAGGAGGCAGCAGCCCAGGAGGCAGTAGCCCAGGAGGCAGTAGCTCAGGAGGCAGTAGCCCAGGAGGCAGTAGCCCAGGAGGCAGTAGCTCAGGAGGCAACAGCCCAGAAGGCAGCAGCCCAGGAGGCAGCAGCCCAGGAGGCAGTAGTCCAGGAGGCAGTAGCCCAAGAGGCAGTAGCCCAGGAGGCAGTAGCTCAGAAGGCAGCAGCCCAGGAGGCAGCAGCCCAGGAGGCAGTAGCCCAGGAGGCAGTAGCTCAGGAGGCAGCAGCTCAGCAGGCATCAGCCCAGGAGGCAGTAGCCCAGGAGGCAGTAGCTCTGAAGGCAGCAGCCCAGGAGGCAGCAGCCCAGGAGGCAGTAGCAGCGGGGATGTTGGTGGTGGTCTGGGCAGCAGCGGGGTGCTAGGCAATGTACTAGGCAGCAGCCAAAGGGGCAGTAGTAGTGTGGAGCAAGGCGGCGACCTAAGCAGCAGCAAGGGGCTAGGTGGTGACCTAGGTGGCAGCAGCCCAGGAGGCAGCAGCCCAGGAAGCAGCAGCCCAGGAGGCAGTAGCTCAGGAGGCAGCAGCCCAGGAGGCAGCAACCCAGGAAGCAGTAGCCCAGGAAGCAGTAGCTCAGGAGGCAGCAGCCCAGGAGGCAGCAGCTCAGGAGGCAGCAGCCCAGGAGGCAGTAGCCCAGGAGGCAGCAGCTCAGGAGGCAGCAGCCCAGGAGGCAGCAGCCCAGGAGGCAGCAGCCCAGGAGGCAGTAGCAGCGGGAATGTTGGCGGTGGTCTGGGCAGCAGCGGGGGGCTAGACAATGTACTAGGCAGCAGCCCAGGCAGTGTCCTAGGTGGAGGCAAAGATGGCAATAGCAGCGGGGGACTAGGCGGTGACCTAGGCAGCAGCGGGGAAGTAGGCAGCGTCCTATGCTGTAGTGTGGGAGCTAGCAGCATCGGTAGCGGTGGTAAGTTTTATTCATTAAAACGTATCCCATTGTAATATCAACTGGATGCTATGGGTTAAAAAAAAATACTGTTGGACATATGAATACGGTGTAGGCTTACGAATACTTTCTCTCTTTGTCCACGTCTCAAGACTAAAAGCTTGTGAAAAACTTAAAAACAATGTCCTCCGAGCCAAGAATCTGTTATGGCTCAAATAACATTGACAAATATTATACCTCTGACAGCTAGAATCCAAAAGCAACCTTAACGTTACGAAAATAAAGATCACTGTAATTTTGACAGTGATCTAAAGCCAGAAGTCAAATTGCTTTCATTTGACAGACAAGATGCCAAAAGATCCTTGTACAAAGAAACGAACTTGTTATAGAGTAACGGAATTATAATTTAAATGTTTGATATTTCTAGATCAAGCTAGTCTCGGAGGTTTCGGAAAAGTCAATGGAAATTCTTTAACCCTAAAAGATTCTAAATTCGTATATTTCGTATCCGTATCAGGAGTCACAGATGGATCCGGGAATGCAGGGTTGTCTGGTAACGGAACTGGTGCGATAGACGGTTCAACAACTGTATCTAAAGATGATGAAACTGGGCATACAGGAGCTTTAACAGGATTGGGATCTACTGGAAAAGGAGTAGACATTGGAACAGGATTGACTACTTCAGGTGACTATTTTTGCTTGAACTTATTTTCAATACTTTTTTTTCTTATGTTGGCATTCTTTTCTAGCCTTTATCGTGTCCCAAAAGTCTCCCCTTTATTCTTCCATGTCTCTATCCTGCTGGCTGTTATGTGGCAAAAATGGCTGTGTAAAAAAATTAAATCGGGTTTGTCTTACTTAATACAAACGTGTTGCTGGGGAGATTTTCTGCCTCTTCTTCTGCCCAGTTAAAATATTAGAAATCGTAAAGGGAGGGCGTTTTAGTGTTTTTTTTTTTTTTAAATTTTGACAGTCACAAAGTGAAATTTTTCAACATAACCTGGTCTTGTCTTTAGTACTCAAATGTCATCATCTGCCTAGCCTTTTCCCAAACTATCTTGGAGTCGGCTTCCAGTCTAACCGGATGTAGCTGAGTACCAGTATTTTACATGAAGCGACTGCCTATCTGACCTCCACAACCCAGTAACTCGGTAATACGATACCCCTTGGTAAGACTGGATGTCAGACTTTTGGCTTCTGACTACTCGTAACGACTGTCAAAGATCTACAAATGACAGCCGGGACCAACGGCTTAACGTGCTTTCCGAGGCACGGAGGAAACTCGGTATGTAATTATGGTCACCCATCCACAGACCAACCACGGCAAGCACGGCTTAACCTTAAAGGTCGACCCGTGCGGCTGTCTTTATTTAGCCACGAGCTCCTCACTTACTAAAATATATAAAGATACATTTTAAAGACTTGACATATATGTCTTTTTTTTACGTTGGTGGCAATGAATCAGGCACGACCAATGCTGATGGAACTGGTGTACCAAAATCTGAAGCTACTGGTGCTCTAGAAGGCGTTGCCGAAAACGCAGCTGAATCACCATCTAAGGTTGGATCTTTGACAGGTGAGATAATTAATGGTGGCGGGTATGTCGGGTCATTTAGTTCCCTTCAAAATGGTTGAATTGAATGATGTCTGATACATACGTCATGTTCGTGAACGGGCGCTGTCAGTTGTGACTGGTCACCTCTTAGCTGCCACGGTTTATTTTAATTACTTTATTTTTGAATTTTTGATTTAAATATTTTACTCTGGACGCTCTTATCTTGCCCATATTTCTACATCGTTCTCACATATTTCTAATTCTTAAGATGAATGATGTAACCATGATTATGTAAAACATATTTTGATTTCAAAGAGTGTCCATGAAGTTTCTTGCCCATTCTCCATAGAGATCTACGCTTTGGAATGGGCAACTAAAGTACTTTCACAAGATGCCTTGTGAAAGTACTTTAGTTGCACATTTCCAGTCTCATAGTGATGGACTGTAGCTTCGTGTTTTTTTTGTTTTTTGACTTTCAAAAGTTCCAAAAGTGTGTTTCAAAAATGGTATAATTGAAATAAATGCTTTGAGTTTGAATGTAATTTGTTTAAAAATTGTTGCCTGAGCAGGTTAGCTGCCTGTATACCCAATATATCCATTGCTTGTTCAACAATACCTTAAGTTTTGTAAAAAATGGTGTTGGCACAGTGGTGTGACCGCTGGTGAGCGGAGAGTGATGTCTACCATCAGCACGGCATGTTGTATAATTATCCCTAGCTTCGGTGGACGAAAACATCGTGAGGAAACCAAACATGCCTGAGAGATATTTCTCGACGGTATGTAAATGCAAGTCAGAGGCCCATGGGTGGCTTATAAACTCTGACAACAGGCTAGGCACCACACGAAAAAGAAGAAGAAGTAAAAAAAAATATTGTTTCAGGTAATGAAAATGGATCAGATGGACCTGCAGATAAAGACTCTGAAGGGAAGGAGAAAGGAGGATCGACTGGTGATAGTATAGGAAGTAAGTGTTGTTTTATCAAACAGATCCTGGGACGGGTGTACCATGACGTCATAGAGCAATATCATCATCATCATCATTTCAGCCGAAAGACGTCCACTGCTGGACATAGGCCCCCCCCAAGTGTCGCCACATTGACCGGTCCCGTGCGACTCGCATCCAGCGGATCCCCGCAACCTACACCAGGTCATCGGTCCACCTAGTGGGAGGCCTTCCAACGCATCGTCTTCCGGTTCGCGGTCGCCATTCCAGAACTATTCGGCTCCATCGACCATCCGTTGTAATGTGCCCTGCCCACTGCCACTTCAGTTTGGCAATTGTTCGGGCTACGTCGGTAGCCTTGGTTCTCTTGCGGATGTCCTCATTTCTGTTTTGATCACGCAAGGAAACTCCGAGCGTAGCCCTCTCCATTGCCCTTTTGGGTGACTTTGAGCCTTCTGATGAGGCCCATTTTGAGCGACCACGTTTCAAGCCCTTATGTAATCACTGGCAACACATACTGGTCATAGACTTTCGTCTTGAGACACTGCGGTAAGTTGGACGAGAAGATACCACGCAACTTCCCGAACGCTGCCCAGCCGAGTCGGATTCGACGATTGAGCTCTTTCTCGAAGTTAGACCTTCCCAACTGGACCGTTTGTCCCAGGTAGACATAATCGTCTACTAACTATTATTCGTTAGCAATACTACTGTTTTAATTAAATAGCAGTACCTATTGAGTAAATTGTCGGAAAGAGCCGGAGCTATGGAGGACGTCTAGCGCCATATCTTTTCCACTCTGGAATAAGATAAAAACAATACTGCTATAGTTATTTAGTTATTTATAATGTCATATGTTGATTTATTTATTTGTGTTGTTTCCTTTTTTAGATTTCATGGTAGTTTACTTGAAACTGTTTTGTAGGAGAATTAATAAGCCTTTCACTATTCTGAAAATTTAGTTAATGAATCTCTATTTGGGTATTATTTGATAGCTAGAATTGATTGTTGACCGCAAATCAAAAATGATTTTGTTATTTTCAGTAACAGGCGGTTCTACGGACTTAGCTGGTGGTATCAGCAAAAAACTTACAGGGGGTGCAGACTTAGGTGATAAATCAGCTAATTGATTGAATCATGTTTAATTTTCAGAGAGCAGCGGTGGCCCAGTGGTGGCAGCCCCGACTTACGAGCAGTAAGTCGTAGGTTCGAACCCAGGCAGGCGCAATATTTTGTGTAATTTATTTCATCACCGCTGCCCTCAAAAACGGTGAAGGAAAACATCGTGAGGAAACCTGCATGTTCTAGAACTAACAATTCGAAGACATTGTGACATCTACCAACCCGCAATGGGCCCGCGTGGTGGATTACAGCCCACTCCCTCTCATAGAGAGTGGGGCTGTGTCCCAGCAGTGGGAACATTATAGGCTGATGATGATGATGAGTTAGAAATAAGCTGGAGTATTGTTATTTATTTGAAGACTGTTTGACAGGTGCTGGATCCACAGACTCAGGAAGCATCCTTAACGGCGATGTTTCAGCGAGTATAGGGGCCGAAACAGGTACGAAACTATGTTGGGATCGGCTTCCGATTTTTCATGGGTTTTAGAGGTATGAAAAATAGATGTTGGCCGATTCTCAGACCTACCCGATATGCACACAAAATTTCATACAAATCGGTTCAGCCGTTTCGGAGGAGTTTGGTAACAAACATCGCGATTCAAGAATTTTATACATTAGATGTCAATTTTAATATTTTAACAGGTGGAGCCGTGGGGCTGGCTAGTGGTATTGCCAGCAAAGTAAAAGGGATCGTCGGCGGCTTAGCCGGTACGCGTGTTTACAAAGGCTATACCATTATCGAGTGAAAGTGCAAACTGAACTGGCTTAGCTTTTGTTTGACAAAAACTTGCCAAAACCCTAATCCATTCTAGTACAGAAATTGACCGAAATCGCGTAGACTTTGTTAGACAAATTCCTTCTAATATTGCAGCAACAAATGCTATTCAATTTGATACCGATATTTACCAATCGTTAGCTTCAATAATAGGCGGATAATTACGTGGAAATTGGTATTATTTTGGCAAAAATCTAGAATTCTTTGGCAGGCGGAGGGGGTGAGGGGGTGTGTACCCCTTTTCCCCTGGGACCACTCCCGTTAAAAGGTGATGCACCGTTCTTGAGAAAAACTAATTATTGTAACTTAACCTCAAAAAAAATTATAGTCGCTTATAAAACATAGATGTAGCCCCGCTACGCGGGGCTCCTATTTCTGTCTGCAGGGTTTACAGTAACCTAACACGAAGGGGAAGTCGGGGTCTTAGTTCGCTCGCTCCGCTCGCTCACTAGACCCAGCCATCCCCTTCGAACCTAACCTGTCCAGGTCGGGGTGCCCCAAGTCCAGAGCTCGCTTCGCTCGCTCTTGCAGCCAAATTCTGCTGGATACGTATGATACAGTACTAGGTTTTGTCCGTGCATTTTCTTTGAAAATATCCAGGCCAAAAGCTAATCTATTTGAGTCATTTTTTTTACTGAGATAGATTAGGTTTTGGCGAGTAATGTGCACAAACAAAAGCTCATCCATTAGAGTCTGGCTCGTGACTCAAATAGCCTTTTTAAATTCGCAGCCGGTACGTACGAATTATTATATTTCAACATAACATTAAAGTTAGACCCTTAACATATCATAACATCACGGCTGTAATCCCTGCGGGGTTTGGCAGAGGTGTACTTAATAGCTCAGCCACATTTCGCCAGTTATGTTTAAGTCCCATGCAGAAGGGGGCAAGCCTATTGCCATTGGACGGTAAGTAATGGGCTAGCTCACCGTCCGTCCGTCTCATGAGGACACTCCGTGTCGACGGCGCGTACGTGTTCCACGCGCGTCTCAAGGAGATGTCAGCAAACCGGAACGGGTCCGAGAGGGCCGATGCCTGCCAGGGCTGCGGGACTGTTCGAAAGAGATACCGCGGCCCTGGAACACAAGGGCTAAGAAGGAACATGGATGGGTTTTAGTCAGTACAAGTCTGACACTCCTTCCCGCTTCGCCCAAAGCGGGAGGGAGGGATTTGATGATTTCCCATGCGTAAAAAAAAAACAAAAAGCCTATTGCCATTAGCAGAAAATAAATTAAGACTTGGTGGCTGCTAGAAAAACAAAAAAAAAATAGTGCGTGGAGTCCCTCCGCGCGGAAGAAGTGAAACTTCGTAATACTACACGCATGCGTTCGAGTGCCACGCATTCACTCTCGTTATTTTATTGAGCTTCTAAATAATATTTTATTGTTGTATACTTTTTATTACATAAGTTTATCGACGTTTATCTACTCATGGAAATTGAGCGAAGGCTGGTCACACCGAAGAGTCGAATGCATGACTGTTTGCATGCCATCTTGCGTACCTAGTAGAACTACGTAGTCACAAATATTGTAATAGCGCCATCTCTTAGTGGGTAATAGAAAATATTCCCCCTCCATGAAAACGTTAAACTTGTTGGAAGTCGCATAAGAAGTTTCACTTCAAAAAACAAATTGAAATTTGTATTATGAAGATTATTCTATCTATATACTGAGAAATTCCTGATGGAAAAAACCAATAACACTTTCTCACCCGGGAATCGAAACCAGGACCTCATGCTCAGCAGTCGCACTTGCGAGAACTAGCAACGAGGCAAAAGCTAGAAATAAAGACGAATTCATAACATTAGTACGTGGAGTCCCTCCGCGCGGAAGAAGTGAAACTTCGTAATACTACACGCATGCGTTCGAGTGCCACGCATTCACTCTCGTTATTTTATTGAGCTTCTAAATAATATTTTGTTGTTTTCTTGTTGTATTATTGATGTGAAACTTTTTATGCGACTTCCAACAAGTTTAACGTTTTCATGGAGGGTGAATATTTTCTATTACCCACTAAGAGATGGCGCTGTTACAAGATTTGTGACTACATAGTGCTACTACGCAAGATGGCGTGCAATCAGTCATGCATTCGACTCTTCGGTCAGACCAGCCTTCGCTCAATTTCCATTATTTATTTACAGGTCTCGGTCTTGGGCGCTAAAACATTTAACTGAAGGTAATTTAATTTCAAGTTTATTTTTTATTTTTGTTAGGTTTGCTCTTGACTCTAGTGTAGGTCAGAGATGACAGAGACAAACTCGACGATGGTACGAACTTACCCAGAAGAAGCCTGTTCACTCTAACTTTGAAGAGATTAGGGTTGTAAGCGTTCGGAAACACAGACTCGGGTAGATAGTCCTTTGTAGAAGAATTTGTTTAGTTAAATTCCTACAAAAAAATAAACTAAGATACTTCATGCGTACCAAAAGATTGGCCTTAGTCGCCGAATCATGGTGGGTACTAACTGGAAGAGCCACCCTTTGGTTTCATAGCTCTGCGCCATTTTAAGCTCTACTTTAGGGGCCATCCATAAAATATGTCAGAGGTCAATAGGGGGGAGGTGTAGACACTTTGTTACATTGTCTGTAAAGTAGTGGGAAAGGTCCTAAATTTTGTGACGTGACATTTCAAAATCTAATATCTAAGTATTAAAACACGAAATTTGAACTATAGAGTTACGAATAACTTAAAAATATTTTTAACTCTATCTGTCATGAACATGTAAAATTTCAAATATGTGACGTCACACTAGGGAGGGTTGATACTGACAAATGTGCCCCTTGTATGAGAGCAAAAACGCAGAGATTTGCAAGAGACCAATACGCAGCATTGGGTGCCCAAAGATTGTAAAAAAAAGACGGCGTCATGCATGAGAGCAACTTAACTGACATGCAACCTTAGTTATCAAAAACATGGTGAGGAAACCAGTATGCCTGAGGGATACTTCTCGACAACATGTAAAGCCAAGTCAGAGGCCCCTAGGTGGCATTAAAATCAGGCACCAGTGGGGTTACAATGACGTCTGAAAACATTATTGCTTCATTCTTATTACAGAGTGGGAAAGACATGGAGCTAGACGACCGTAGCGCCGTCTCCTTCTCACTCAAAAAAAAAAAGAAAAAAACATAAATAACAAAGTAGGTGTTTAACCTTTTCCTGTAAGTAATTCTGATAACCAAGATATTCGTCATTCTGCTCCGATTCAATAAATTATACGAGTAAAACTACCGACAACTTGTAAAAACATAATATTATTTTGTTTCAGACTCCTCACTCGGACCTAGAGCGTATTAACAATAAGTATAAGAATATCCAAGTTTTTGACAATTATTGTTTGTTTATCATTTTATAAATAAAAAGTTTGTAAAACCCATTCTTCTTTCTTAATTTTTTGTGAGTCCTCTCAATTCAATAATCAAAGACGTCCTGACATTAGCAAACGTACGTAAAGCTTCCATCAATCCTGTTTACAGTGGTTATAAAAATCCGAAACGCATTGAAAGTGATTGTTATCGACTAGCTTTCAGCACAGGGAACACTAAGTACAGACAGCGTCAGTATGTCCTAACCCCTCAAGTTTTTAAATGTTCCACTGCTACAACATTGAATTCGTTTCGAATAATCCAAAGAACACTATCATGTTTCCACCCGGAATCAACCCATCGCTTCATTGAGCTGCGTCACATACATTAAAATTAAAAAAATATAATTCATGACAAAAAACAAATGACACGTCTTGGAATTGAAGCTCCAAACTTATGCAATTCAAGTGATCTTGAAATCTCCGGATTATTTAAATGTTAAAGACCTTTGTGTAAATGTTAAGCGTATTATTGCTAGTCGTACCCAATAAAAGATGAAAAAGAAAAACAAATTTAAAAAAGAGTTTAAAAGAAAAATACAAACTTAAACGTATTTATTCACTAAAACAATAAAATTATTGTTGTAAAATGTTACATGTGTACAAAAACCAACTAGGCGCAACACGGATTTAAACGCACATGTCTTTGGGGGGGGGGGGGGGGGTAAGAACTTAATTGAGCTGTGTATACTTATAATCATTCTCTTGCTCTTATTTATCCCAATTCATTTGGGGTCGGCGCGGCATGTCTTCTTCCATGCTCCTCTATTACTGAAAGTACCGAATTGATTGAAATAAGTGACTTAAATGCACTCGTAAAAATAACGCGCTGACTAATAGATAAAGAAAAAAGAAAAGTAAGTAGCTAATAAAAGGGATTAGGTAATTTTGAATCCGGGCAATTATGTTGGTATCTATTTTTATTATCTGAATGATTGTAACAAGATTTTGTACGGATGCACGTTATCGCATCGTATTCTGGTGGCGTACCATGACGTCTTAAAACATTATTGTTTCATTCTCATTCCAGAATGAAAAAGAGACGGAGCTATACAGGTCGTCTAGCTCCATCTCTCCCACTCTAGAATAGGAATGGAACAATAATGTTTTAAGCGTCATAGTATCCCCCCCTGTCCTCGTCACAATGAATCATCTCTATTATTACACTGTTCTAAAGTTGATTTCATTCATAAAACCTAACTAATATTATAAATGCGAAAGTAAGTTTGTTTGTTTGTTACCTCTTCACATCTAAACCACTTAACCGATCATCCAGAAATTTTGCATATACGTTGTCAGGTGTACAGAAACGGACAAAGGGTACCTTTCATACCGAAAATAAAATGGTGCGTGGAGTCCCTCCGCGCGGAAGAAGTGAAACTTCGTAATACTATACGCATGCGTCCGAGTGCCACGCATTCATTCTCGTTATCTTATTGAGCTTCTAAATAGTATTTTGTTGTATTATTTTTATTACTTAATTATTACATAAGTAGTATATCGAGGTTTTTCTACTCATGGAAATTGAGCGAAGGCTGGTCACACGGAAGAGTCGAATGCATGACTGTTTGCACGCCATCTTGCGTACCTAGTAGAACTACGTAGTCACAAATCTTGTTATACTGCCACCTCTTAGTGAGTTTTAGAAAATATTCCCCCTCCATGGTAGCGTTAAACTTGTTGGAAGTCGCATAAGAAGTTTCACTTCAAAAAGTACTGATCCCGAGGAAAACAACAATAACGTTCTTATGATAATAGATGGCGCCACTTGCGAATCACAAACAACAAGCAGAGTACAACACGTATTGGTTGCCAAATTCTAAATTAACGCGACCGAACCCGCGGGCAAAAGCTAGTGTAAGATAATCCTGATTACAGTAATACTTTTCCATAATTGTTTGTATTTAAAATTAATCTTGTTTAATCAATAACTTATTTATATTTGTTAATTTTGGTATCTATCGGTTAGTCAGGGGAAATACAAGGTGTTTTTTGCATCCTCGTCAAAATTCAAGAGGTTGTCACAAAAGACATAAAAAATTAATTAAAATTACGGTACCTAGTTAATAAACGCTGTTTTTTTTTTGGTTGTTTACTTTTGTTAGTATTTCAGATTGTGTAATATGTAATACAAGAAAGTGATTCGTGTGATTTGCACGACAAATGTTCTAAATTTACTTTCAGAAAACCGTCTCGAAATACAAAGGATGTTGCAAGAAAATTTTAGAACATGATGACCTATATGGCACTTAATTTCCAAAGGCAGATGTTTTTTTCGACTCATTGAATTTCGAAGGATTCATTCGTTCATGAGCTATTAGTAAAGTATCTGTTTAAAATCCTGAATGGCGTAGATTTCTCAAAATCAGCAGTTTATAGTGGAGAGGTCGAATTTTTCAGAAAGGAAAAAAAAAGTTCGGTTTCTCCAAAACAACCCAGTTTGGACCTCAAGTAATCGGGTCAAAATTGTTGGAAATTGAGGTCTATCACCTATTTTGAGGCACCCAATTACCAAACAGCCCTGTATAATAGGCATAATTTTGATGGTATCTTATCTTATAGATTATTTCGCCTATATAAGCGAAAATAATTATTGTCTTAATTACTTACTAACCAATTTTCAGTCATGGAGAAGCTAGTTGCTCTACTTATATTCGGGTTGGCTGCAGTAGCAGGTAAATTATTTTTTTATAATCACTTTTTGTGTACTGGTTACAAGCGGCACCGCTGAGCACTCAGAACCTCAGTCCTAGGCTCGATTTGGTGTTATTTTTTGCTTGGGTTGTGGAGGTCAGATAGGCAGTCATCGTCTGCCTGCCATTTTTCCAAGGATATTGGGGTTGGCTTCCCGTCTTACCGGATGCCGCTGAATACCAGCATTTAACATGGAACGACTGCCTATCTGACCTACACAACCCAATTAAAACTGGATAATACGATACCCCTTTTTAAGACTAGTTGTCAGACTTTCGCGTCACTGACTACCTGTAACGACTGTCAAAGATCTACAAATGACAGCCGGGACCAACGGCGTAACATGCTTTTCTAGTCATGGAGAAAACTCGGTATGTAATTGGTGGTCGGTTCACCCATCCAAAGACCGACCTAGGCAAGCGCGGTTTAACCTCAAGATTGGTCCAAGCCGTTGTCATTACTTACCTTAGCTCCTCTCCAGTCGCTGCGTGTTATTCACTGGTTTTCAGCTCCATCCAGACTGACTACAAGACCCCAACGTAGTTTAGAAGAAATCGGCCGATCAAGTTTACCGAAGTCTGAATTATAGTTTTTAACTCTAAACGAAACGGGATATTTTCCACGTTTACTATTTGTTTTGTGTTCCCAATATTTCGGCGCTGTTGCAAACGCGATCACGGATAAGCTGCAGTACGTCGATTCTGTAAAATTCAGACGACAACTCACATCGCTATCCACTGTCAATTCGCGTAAGGTTCAAAATGACCTTGATTTTGTAGCCAAGGGAGCGTCGAAGTGACGGGGGAATTACCTTACAGAATGCCACTTCTTCTGCGGGTTGTTCGAAAGAGATACCGCGGCCCTGGAACACAAAGGGCGAAGAAGGAACATGGGTGGGTTTTAGTCAGTACAAGTCTGACACTCCCTCCCGCTCCGCCCAGAGCGGGAGAAGTCATTTGATGATTTCCCATCCGCAAAAAAAAAAAAAAAAAATGCCACTTCTTACGTCATCAAATACTTTATCTGCCAAAATGTCCCTGTTAATTTAATTCAACTCGCTGAGATGCTCGTAGTGGTGGCGCTAGTGTAAATTCGAATTAGCAACCGGGATTTTAGAATGCCAATCAAGAAACTCACAGCGGATTCAGATTCGAAGTTCTAAGTGAGGTCTTACAGAATCACACCGCAGTTATTACGGGTGCATGTTTATGAGCTGACAAATCGTTCTAACCTCTTTCTTGTAATAAATAGTATACATGGTAAAAATTCTGTTTCTAATGTTATTTTTAAGTTTACCCAACTCTGGAGGTCTACTCTCTAAACACGAAATCCGTAGTTTCGGCCGAAGTTACGGTTGTTTCCTACTCCGTATCACTTACGGACATACGATTTGTTAGGGGTCCGAACTAAAAATTAATCACAATACAATAGGGGATAATCCATTTTTTTTTCTTTGTCCGTCGAGTAGTTTATTGAAAAGTATTGGACACGTATTTTTTCTTTTTTCACGTGGTCATTAAATTACGGAGATATATTGAGTTGAAATGGCGCATGACGTCAAATGTAGGTAAGTTTTATACCTACTTGTAACGTAGTAAGCCCCCACTCTCCAACTTTAATGAGTTATAACTAAGTAATTTTTTGATATTTTGATAAAACAAAAAATACTTGTCTAATATTTTTGTATTAGCTGTCTGACGGACAAAATAGAATGTCGTTTTCTTTACCCAGTCCGCACCCCTATTGGACAGTTGCCCTTACTCGCGATGTGTTTTAAAATTCATGAATCCAAAAATATTAGGCAGTAAGGTTCATTTCGAAGTATAAAGCTATTTACAGACGGACACGTATTTTCGTTGACGGACTTAAAGAGTAGACACCCTAAAGTAATCATCATATTTCTGCCCTTATCCCATTCTGCTTGGGTTCAGCGCAACTCGTTTTCTTCTTCCCTTCTCCCCTGTCAGACATAATCATTTACTCCTTTCTCTTTCATGTGATTCCTCACACCATCCATCCATCTTTTCCCTACCCTTCCTCTCCCTCTCCATCTATCGACCCAAGTTTGAAGTACAGTTTTTAAACCCAAAACTTCTTTATGCCAGCTCTGCCCCATCAGCCAATCATCAGGAAGCTGGGCTCCGGTCTGCGTTACCAGTACGCGCAGGACTCTGATGGTCAAGCGCACTTGGTTGACCTCTGGGGAACCATCCGCGATGTGGCAGAAGCAGTCAGGTACAACCCTGACACGCAGAACGTTTACCATCTCTTTACGAGGTAAGTCACATTTTTGGAACCAACATCGGTTTTTTTTTAATAGCGTATTGTGTCCGTGTTGGAGAGCAGCAGTGGCCCAGTGGTGGCAGCCCCGACTTACGAGCAGTAAGCCGTGGGTTCGAAGATCAGAAAGGTTCTTAAGTATGATCTAGCTAGATCATCAAACTGAGCAACATTCTACCAATAAATAATCAGTTGGCTCATAAAAAACTCCAAACTATTCGACCTTAATGTATTGGACTGTTGATTATTTTTTTGCGTTTACGATGTTGGTTGTAATTATTACAAAGTCGGTGCCTTAAGACGGTCGGACGGGAGGTCTTTGCTCAGTGGGACACAATCATCATCATCATCAGCCTATAATGTTCCCACTGCTGGGACACAGGTCTCCTCTCCATGAGAGGGAGTGGGCTGTAATCGACCACACGGGCCCAGTGCGGGTTAGTAGATGTCACGTCTTTGAATTTTTAGTTCTAGGACATGCCGCTTTCCTTCACCGTTTTAGAGGGCAGCGGTGATGAAATAAATTACACAAAGTAATGCGCCTGCCTGGGTTCGAACCCACGGCTTACTGCTCGTAAGTCGGGGCTGCCACCACTGGGCCACCGCTGCTCTCCAAGCCTATTGCTATCAACTAGTCAAAAACTCAGACTACTTGACTGCTACTGAAATTTCCTGATGGAAAAAACCAATAAGACAGCAGTCGCACTTAACCACTCAACCGTAGCAGTCAATTAGCCACGGGGTACTCGTAAAATAAAACTTTAACTTATTGCTTACAGGAGGAACCCAATAGTTAGCCAGGTGCTGGTCCCTGGGAACGACGCCCTCCTCATGTCCTCTAACTTCAACGCTACGTTGAGGACCGCCATCCTCATCCACGGTTGGGGAGATAATGCTACTGGCAACTTTAACAGAGTGTTGACCCCTGGTGAGAAATCTTATCCTTCTAACATAGCATACAAGCTGTAGACGCAGAACCGGACTCTTTACGAAGCCGACAACCAGGGCATTCTGAACATCAAACTAACTAACTGTACGCTAAAAATATTGCAGGTAAGACTTGGGGTAAGAATCAGTAAGTACGGCGGTTATTGATTAATATTCAAAAATTGTATTTAAAAAAAAACCGGCCAAGTGCGAGTCGGACTCGCGCACGAAGGGACGAATCGGACTCCGTAACATTATTTATAAAAACTAGCAAAAAAATCAAGCTTTTTTGTGTGGGAGCCCCCTTGAATATTTATTTTATTCTGTTTTTAGTATTTGTTGTTATAGCATCAACAGAAATACATAATCTGTAGAAATTTCAACAGGCTAACTATCACGGTTTATGAGATACAGCCTGTTGACAGACGGACGGACGGACGGACGGATGACAGCGAAGTCTCAGTAATAGGGTCCCGTTTGACCCTTTGGGTACGGAACCCTAAAAATATGTGAACAAGGTTGAACTTCGACTCCCAATATTTCTGTATCTGCGAAGCTCCCAAGTCTGGTCCAGAACCAAAATGATAAAGCAGGATATTTTGATTAAAAAGAGTGTCCTTGGAGAACCTTGCCCATTCTTCTCCATAAAGATCTACGCTTTGGAATGGGCAACTACAGCACTTTCACAAATTATTATGCCTTGTGTCTGGGCCTGTAACTTTGCGTTTTGTTCTGTTTTTTGACTTTCAAAAGTGCCTGTAATGGTCTAATTGAAATAATTGCTTGAGTTTGAGTTGGTTTCGGTATTTCTTCTCACATTTTAGAAATAACTAATTTAGTCTGGTCCAATTCTTTTTATCAGCGTTCTTGGAAGCAGAAGACGTGAACGTTATTGTAGTGGACTGGTGTGCTGGGGCTTGCACCTTCAACTTCATAGCAGCCGTGAGGAACACTGTTACTTCAGGTGAGCATTTTCATCTTCTATCTTGATTCTAGTAGTCTAGATATAGATCTCTTTGTGAAAGACGCGTGGCTTAATAATGACAGCCGCAATACTGGTAATTAAATAATAAAATTCAGACTTATTAATAACTAAGCAGACTAAGCAGCTGACTAAGTAGTTTGAGCTCACCGAGTGAGTTTCAATTATTTTAACCTATATTATTATGTACTGTATTACCTTAAGTCTGACATCCAGTCTTAACTAAGGGGTATCGTATTACCCAGTTACTGGGTTTTGTGGAGGTCAGATAGGCAGTCGCTTCATGTAAAATACTGGCACTCAACTGCATTCGGTTAAACTGGAAGCCGACCCCAAGATAGTTTGGGAAAAGGCTAGGCAGATGATGTACTATATTTCCTGGAGAGGCGCGCCTGGCTAAATAACAGGTTGGTCCGTATAAATAGCTGCCCATTAGATACAGAGTGTCCTCCGTGCCTCGGAAAGCACGATAAGCCATTGGTCCCGGCTGTCATTTGTAGATCTTTGTCAGTGGCTCAAAATTCTAACATCCAGTCTTATCAAGCGGTATCGTTTCGTATGTAGATGTCAGATAGGCAGACGGTCCATGTAAAATACTGGTATTCTGCTATATTCGGTTAGACTGAAGCCGACCCCAATAAAGTTAGGAAAAAGCTAGGCAGATGATGAGCCTCAAAATACAAATACACTGACTAAGTTCCAACTTCTGTTAACCTATGTCCTTGCGTACTGTATTACCTGAATATTAAAGCTTTTCCCTCCATTTGAATCCATTATGTGCATTATTTACAAACTACAAATTAATCTCAAATAATATTAAAAAAAAAAAACAACTATTAAAACGGGATAAGAATTACAGGGCGTCAAAAACATCGTACCTATACATCGTTGTCAATAGGAAAAGCTAAACCAGTCACGTGAAGAGTCGACCAACCGCTTATTGGCTGGCGATATCCCTAAATAATTGTTGATCACTCAGACCCCAAGGCTCTAGTGAACTAAATGAATTGAATTATCTATAAATTTTTATTTATCTATGTCCCCAGGTGAGGGTGTGGCTAGGTTCATCACTTGGCTGAACAACGCAACCGGGGCTGACCCGACTCAGTATCATATCACCGGCTTCAGTCTGGGAGGCCAGCAGGCTGGCGTCGTTGGAAGGAACCTTGGTGGAGTGGTCGATTATATCACCAGTAAGTCATTTTACACCTTTTTTTAGTCCGTTTTGTCCCACACTGGGCAGAGGCCTCCCCCCATTTCTTCCACTCCTCACGTTGGTGTGCTTTTTCTTGCCAATTCGCGAGGAAGCCATCCAAGGCGTCTCGTCATCTTCTCGGTCTGACGCACCCCGTCTAGCTGTCTCTGAGCTCTATTACTTATTGTGATATTCGGCCACAGCTGTGCCGGCGCATCCGGCAGACATGACATGGCTGACATCCATTTTTTTTGTGAAAGTAAACTACTGCAGAGTATCAGAGCCTGGCCTGGATTCCCAAGTCGGGGAAAGCGTAGACCCCAGAGTTTGAAAGTTGGTGGTGTGATCTGTGATTTGGGTCGCCAGCACTACTTCGGAGCATGAGGGCCTGAGCCTGATGTTCCCAAAACGGGGAAACTGTAAAACCCAGAAGTTAAGTCAAAAGAGTCCGGCAGTGTGACACCTCCTTGCCTCGGAAATCACGTAAAGCTGTTTGTCTTGCGCTTGATCTCTTAGTGGTTGTGCTGAAAGGGACATTTTTCCCACTGGGCAGTCTGGGCAAGTGCAACGGCCCCAAGTTCATGTAAGTAGCATAGACAGTGGTTTTCAAAAGAAACTGACGTTCGAAAATTCGAGTTCGGTTCGATCGTTCTTGCATCTTACAAGAGCCCCGTTATTCGCAAGTGCCCAGTGCTTCCAATTGTTTAAAGACGGCCATGGTCATATTAAATTATGAAAGCAAATGAACAAAGAGTGTTCCTATGTTTTCGCAGACAATAAATTGTGCAAAATTAATTGCGCTCTTAACTTTCCCATATTTCTAAATCGTTCTCACATTTGTAATTCTCAACTTGAATGATGTACCAAGATTTTGTAAAATATTTTGATTTTAAAAGAGTGTCAATGGAGTTTCTTGCCCATTCTTCTCCATAGAGATCTACGCTTTGGAATGGGCAACTACAGTACTTTCACAAGTTATTATGCCTTGTGACTGGGACTGTAGCTTCGCGTTTTTTTTTTGTGTTATACTTTCAAAAGTGCCTTTAATGGTCTAATTGAAATAAATGCTTTGAGTTTGAGTTTGACAATGATATCTCTCTTCTGTCTTCTTAGCGTATCTCCGATGTGATTTGCTGAAATACTAGAATTACTGGTGAACATTTTCTTTGTCAGCGAACGTTAGAGCAGCGGTGGCCTAGTGGTAGCAGCCCCGACTTACGAGCAGTAAGTCGTAGGTTCGAACCCAGGCAGGCGCATTACTTTGTGTAATTTATTTCATCACCGCTGCTCTCAAAACGGTGAAGGAAAACATCGTGAGGAAACCGGCATGTCCTAGAACTAAAAATTCGAAGACATGTGACATCTACCAACCCGCACTGGGCCCGCGTGGTGGATTACAGCCCATTCCCTCTCATAGAGAGGAGGCCTGCGTCCCAGCAGTGGGAACAATATAGGCTGATGATGATGATGATTTTCTTTGTCTAACCATCGTTCCTCCCCAGGTCTAGACCCAGCTGGCCCCGGATTCGACAACAATGAACATAAGTTCAATGCGACGGACGGTAACTACACAGAGGTCATTCACACCAATGTTGGAGTTGCGGGGTACTTGGAACCGCTAGGGGATGTCGACTTCTACCCCAATGGAGGGGTTAATATGCCTGGCTGTTCTAGTGGTAGCTGTGATCATGACAGGTGGGTACTTCTTATTTTTTTTGGGACTTTCAGCAGCCTTTTAGGTACGGAACTGTTTAGTTATAAGGATTGAATATCTATAACCCCAAGAATGCAAGTTCCTATGGCCTCCTTTATCTTCTAAAAGTAATACAACCGAATTGTGAATCCTTTTTATGAAGTCAGTTAAAATTAGGCTTTTTTTCTTGTCAACCGGTAAGCTGGGTTCTGCATCTATCATTGCAGAATCACCCTCGTATAACTCCACACAATTTGAGTTAGGTGAGCGCCAAGTGGCATATACATATATAAGGTCTATCTTTTCATTGACGTAAAGTCGCCATAGCAACGAAATTTTTTTTATCTAAAGTTTTTGTTTTTAAGAAATTATTATAATACTAAAACAATGACAAAACGTAAACACTACGTACTAAACTAGCGTATTCGATGATGCAAAATAAGGAGGCAGTATTTAATTAGTGGTGGGTCAATTAATTTTAAAGTATTTATTTTTATAAAATTAACCCTTGAAATGGCAATATTATTGATTTTTATAAAAAAAATAAACCCATGAAATGGCTCCGATAAAGCCTTCAGATGATTCTCTGAAAATACTTCGTGTATGAATAGTTAGACCTTATATAGGGTGACTGGTAATAAGTGACCGATACTTAAACACGTGATTATTCTCATGATTACAAAAAACTTTCCCAAAGAAACATTTTTTTATACTCATTCACTTCAATAATACAACAGCCATATGAAATTCGGGGTAGCGAACCGTGCAGGTGCTCTGCCTACCCACTGTCGCACTGTCGGTTGCGTGGTTGTCGTTGTCGCCCCTTCGTAGGCGCGCTGAATGCAAGCGGTTACCTCTTCCGCTAGCCCGTCGACGTCCGTGGCGGTTGCGATGGGCCAAGCAGGAGTGGTGGTTTCCATCACTTTGACGAACTTGGTCCAGTCCGTCTTGCGACGTGGCGCTGGAGGAGAGAGTCTCATTGGCATTCCGGATAGGACGACGAGTACAGGTTGATGGTCCGTCTGTAACTCGTCGTCTATGATTTGCTGTGCGATCTGGCATCCCAGGCCTGGGTGGATAACGATGTCCAACACGTCCGGTTGGTGTGCCTGACAGTCTGGGTAGTGGGTGGGTGCTTCAGGGCCAGACACCGTGTATCCACGGGCCTCTGCGTCTGCGAAAAGTGTCCTCCCCCCGGTGTTTGAGCAGCGGCTGTTCCAAGCCGGGGAGGAGAATCGGATGCGGCGACTGGTGTAGTAGCGCCCGTAGCTCCGCTAAGTCGAGCGGGGCCTCGGGCGGGCAATAACAAGCGTAGATGCTTTAATCCTCGCCGGTGACCTGTAGCTGGGCACCTAGAGAATAGAAGGAGCCTAGAGGCGTCGGAGGGAGTGGTTGGTGCACGACTCTTCGGCTTATCAGGACCGCCAGACCGCGATAGATGTTGCCGTGTGGAGACTTCGCATCCTGTCTGTACAAGACGTATCCCATGAACTTGGGCCTGTCAGCAGGCCCCAGGAACGTCTCACTGATGAGCGCCACGTCGATGCGTTGATCCTTACCCAACAGTGTTTTCGGGTTTCTCTATATACTCTTAAGTCGATGTAAACTTTGCTTGGCGCTATAGTACATTTTGTTGTAAGTTGCTTTTTGTAGGTTTTTTTCACAACAACTGTTTTTTTCGCAGATGTTACTACTACCTGGCAGAATCTCTGCTCACTGGAGGATTCACAGGCCGCAGATGTTACGACTACACATCAGCTTTGACCGGGAACTGTACTCACCTAGAAACGTTACCTATGGGAGGCTTGGCTCCTAAGTTTACGTAAGAAAATAGACAAATTTGATTCACTCGTACAAGTGGCCTATTGTGACGTATTAAGAGCGTTTACGCCTTGCGGCATTTCATACAAACTTTCAAGTAATAATTTTCCGAAATTACTGAACTGATTTTAATTAAACTTCACACGCATAAACAGAATATACAGGGTGTAACGGAAAGGGTATATACATCCTTAAGGGTGTGCTACAGACCATCAAACTGAACATGTTTCTCAAAAAAAAAAAAAATTGCAGCAAAAAAAAATATCAGCTGCTTATACATTTGGGTCGAATAGGTATTGTAATTTTCTATGGGGCAGCAGATATTTTTTTTGCTGAAAAACATGTTTTATGATGAAAAAGATGTTCAGTTTGATGGTCTGTAGCACACCCTTAAGGATGTATACCCTTTCCGTTACACCCTGTATAGGTCTAAAAAGTTACTAAAAACAATTTCAAAATGTTAAAAAAAAAATGAAAGTTTTTGTTTCTATAGATTATTTATTTATAATCGGTTTATAATTTAGCTGAAACACAATTTTTCTAATTTTTTTAGCAACTTTTTAGACCTATGTTTACTGCTTACGCGTATGAAATTTCATTAAAATCGGTTCAGTCATTTCGGAAAATAAAGACTTGAGATAGCGCTAGAACTCCACTATAGCTCTGCCTCTTTCTCACACTGGAATGACAATTGTTTTAAGACGTCATAGTAACCCTTCAGGTGGAGCAGCTCGTGGCTAAATAATAACAGCCGCACGGGTCGATCTTTAAGGTTAAGCCGTGCTTGCCGAGGTTGGTCTGTGGATGGGTGACCATAATTACATACCGAGTTCCTCCATGCCTCGGAAAGCACGTTAAGCTGTTGGTCCCGGCTGTCACATGTATATCTTTGACAGTAGTTACGAGTAGTCAGAAGTCAGAAGTCTGACATCCAGTCTTACCAAAGGGGTATCGTATTACTCAGTTACTGGGTTGTGGAGGTCAGATAGGCAGTCGCTTCATGTAAAATACTGGTATTCAGCTGCATCCGGTTAGACTGGAAGCCGACCCCAAGATAGTTTGGGTAAAGGCTAGGCAGATGATGATGAGTAACCCTTCAGGTATAATATAATCTTTCGTTTTTTCAGGGCACAAGGTTCTTACTACTTGGAGACACGGGCTTCCCCTCCATTCTCTCTGGGCTGAGAAGATGAGGAAAACCAGTGAAGAAGATTATTGTGAAATGTCTAGATCAGTTAACACTTAGAGATATTTCAAAATAAAGAGAAATACAAAACACTATCATATTTTTTTGTCTTTCATAAGTTTTGACAAAAGGGGATGATCACATTCTTTTTCTTTGTCCGTCGGGTAGTTTATTGAAAAGTATTGGACACGTATTTTTTCTTTTTTCACGTGGTCATAAAATTACGGAGATATATTGAGTTGAAATGGCGCATGACGTCACATGTAGGTAGTTTTATACCTACTTGTGACGTAGTAAGCCCCCACTCTCCAACTTTAATGAGTTTTAACTAAGTAATTTTTTGATATTTTGATAAAACAAAAAATACGTATCTAATATTTTTGTATTACCTGTCTGACGGACAAAATAGAATGTAGTTTTCTTTACCCAATCCGCACCCCTATTAGGGGCTATCTCATAAGGACACCATGGTGGCGCCACTTGTCACGCCATCAACAAAATGTGTACAGGGATGTTACCTCAGCGCTTTTCCATTACCAATGACTATAATTTTGTTTTACGATAAGATGTCAATTTTGAAACTGACAATCCTGGTGTGTCTGTTGGTGTTTTTCGCTTGGTAGCTTTACACTATTGAACTAGGGCCCTTAAGAGGGGACTCTAGCCCCGAGGAATTGGAAGAATAGGTATTTGAAGAAATTATTGCCGTCGCGCTACGCCCGACCAAACCCCCGTAAAGTGCGAAAGGGATAACTGCCGCTCAGGCTGATTTTACCTACAAAAATCTTGACCAAAAGACGTTTTGTATTCCGCTGTTTTCTTCTTCAAAACTAAACTGATCTAAATAATTCTTAAAAGCGGGTTTTATTTCGGGTTTTTGAATTGTCATAATTCTATTACTTAATGATTATGTTTTGAAAAATGGAAATGATAGGGGCATGTATTAATAAGACCTAATTTTTTCGGGTTTTTGAATTGTTATAATTCTTTTAATGATTATGTTTTGAAAAAATTGAAATGATAGAGGCATGTATTAATAAGAACTAAATTTTTTTGGAAAAATATCATTGCTACGCATTATCCACGAATAAAACAGCAGAATACGTTTGTATGGACAAAGGCCCACTAGAGAACCCTCTTAGAGCGTTTACACCTTACGGCATTTCATACAAACCTTCAAGTCCTTACTTTCCGAAATGACTGAAC
Organism: Cerastis leucographa; assembly: GCA_963082945.1. Lineage (NCBI taxonomy): Eukaryota > Metazoa > Arthropoda > Insecta > Lepidoptera > Noctuidae > Cerastis > Cerastis leucographa. Next base: position 1,911,469 of record OY720376.1, read on the forward strand.
CGATTTTAATGACACTTAATACGCATAAGCAGGATATACACGGTGTAAATCACCTCATCACGAAGCCGTCAACCAAGCATTCTGTACATGAAACTAAGTAACTTTATGCAAAAATTATTGCTGGGAAACGAATTTTTTTTGGGGGGTGTAAAATCATGTTTTGTGGTAGAACTCAATGTAACGCACTCAAAACATTGTGCTGATGGACGGATTGAATAGAACGGGGGTCGTGGCGGTGTTTAAAGTAAAAATCTTACATTAAAAACTTGTGTTTAAAAAAATACTTGTCAAAAAGTTGGAACTTTGACCCCTAATATCTCCGTAACTAGAAGGTTCCCAGGTATGGTATAGAACAAAAAAAATATCGCAATGACAGGGAGAACCAGTGCCTTTCGGCTTCGTTAAGAAGTGTTTACACCCTTTATAGGTCTAAAAAGTTACTAAAAAGTTACTCAAAAACATTTAAAAAAAAATGTGTTACAGCAAAATTAGACCGATTATAAATTTTCTAAAGAAACAGAAATTTCCATTATCTTTTTTTTTTTAAAAGACATTTTGAAAAAAAAAGTATTGTGTGGTTTTATGAAACCACGGTAAAAGTGAAACTTAGCTGCTGCGAACTATAGGCGCCGCCATATTGGCCTTGGCTGCTCTGACGAGCGCCTTTCACTTTATCCCTACTCCGCGGCCGACCGTCACGCGACATGCAACACACAGACGAAAAAGTTTGAGACGATGTAATAAAAGTTTCACTTTAAAAACGTTCACACACATACGACCAAAGACAAAATGCATAATAAAGAGGATGACTCAAAAAATTACCTAAGCAAAGATAATAAAATTCATATCACCGGGCAAGCTTTCTCTACCAAATGAATGAAGAATCATATAAATCGGTCCAGTAGTCACGGAAAAATAGATATACGATTATGATATACGTGAAAAATGTACATAAATAAATAAATGTTCTTAAAATGAAAACTACTGGGCCAAACTATGTAAATTTTTTATGGGACCAAATGGTAACTAAAGCTAAAGAATTGCGTAAATCGGATCATAAATCTCAGCGTAGATAACCGGGGTTCAAAACTAAAAAAAAAAATTAATGGATTTGATAACCTCTTCCTTTTTGGAGTCGGTTAATAACAGATGTTTGCTAAATGAATATGAAAGTAAAAAAATATGGCCAAATTTTTCATCCAAGATGGCTCTGGGAAATCGTCGAGCTTCGGCGCTTTCTGGTGATCGCCACACTGTTGATTCTGGCGCAAAGGAGTTGCAGTGGTTTGGGTATTGTGTGGCGGACTTGTCCCATAAAAAAATACCTCATTCGTGTGCTCATGTAAGCTTATAAAATAAAATATATTAATTTGTTTACTTTATTTATTTAACATTGATTATGTCTACATGTAAGTACATTTAATTTCCAAAAAGGATGAATACGTATAAGAGTGGTAATTCTGGATGAGTTTGTTGTTTGTTTGATTTGTTCTTGAATTCTTAACCTCTGGAAAACGGGGGAGAAGAGTTGGTTTCCAGATAGAAGATACCGGATTGTCTGAAAAAAAAAGGAATTATCTCGTTTATTTTATGTAGTTACTAGATGTATGCAACGGCAATGCACTTTTTCCTCCCTACTCTACCCACCTACCTTTTAACCCCTTCGTTTGGCTTGTACAAATATTTCAAAACCAAAATTAGCCAAATCGGTCTAGCCGTTCTCGAGTTTTAGTGAGACTGACAAAAAATTTATAAGGTATTTGTGTTTTATTAAGAGGTTACGCTACCGTCAGTGGCAGCGTAACCTCTTAATAAAACACAAATATTCGACAAAACAAATTATTTCTACTTTGGTTTGTTTAATTGACTTTTTTGCCACCGACTTCCGAAACTAAAGTTATTTTCCACTTTTTTCGTTCGTCTTTTATTATTTATTTTTTCTCGTTTTTTATTATTTATTTTACTCTTTTTGGTTTTGTATCTCACACAAATCGAGGCTGGTCTTAACTATAAAGATTTATAACCTTCATAACAGACTGTCGTCGTGCTCAAAAAAAAATCTGGATGCAAGTAATATGTTGCTTGTAAAAGCAGCTCCTCCTCACAAAACCTTACCCAGTCTTAGGCACGAGACCTCCCATAAGCAGACTGCCCCACAGCTGACAGTTACCAGTCATGGCCGTCAGGTAGGATAGGCAGCGCTGTCCTCTGAAGCCTCCTCTGGTCAGTGACTCAGCCATATAGTGGTAAGACCTGGAATGATGAAGAATGGCACTTGAAAAGTGGGTGCTGAAGATTTGAAGGTAGTAAGCACACAGAAAGCGGCGTTTTTTACGATAATTCAGTTTTTAGAAAAGAAAGAGTTATTTAAGTAGATATAAGTGGCAACTTTTTCTGTTGGTTATTGCACTTTTATTAGGGTTCCGTATCTCAAAATGAAAAAGGAACCCTTAGAATCACGGTGTTGTCGGTCTGTTATGACCCTTTTTCTTAGGATCGCGTGGAGGTATGAAGTTGTAGCTGTGAAACTTGTAAGTCATTGCGATCAAAAGATATAACCGTTTATGAGACTCCACTACTGAATGTCGAAGTTTGAAATGTCGACGTATGTTAGTTCTAAAGTACAGGATCTCGATGTACGCCAGTTCGAAAGTTCACTGGAGCGAAGTATACAAGGCCGATGTATCGTTTTTCCCGTCAATCTCACCTTGCATGATCGCAGTCGTTTGAGTTACACCCCGGCATGCCGATCCCCCCATTGGGGTAGAAGTCAGCATCCCCTAGCGTGGCCATATAACCCAGGAACCCTGCGTTAGTGTGAATGACCTCGGTGTAGACTCCGTCTGTTGATCTGAACTTGTCGTTGTTCTGACCTGTCCAACCGGGCAGAGCCGCGTCTAGAGCTGAAATGGAATATCATGATGTTTTATGGGTCTTACCTTTCTTAACATTACATAAAATAACATCATTTATTTCAGGCTACAATGGCCTATAGAAATATACCTTGTACGATTCTCAGACCTACCCTATATGCACACAAAATTTCATACGAATCGGTTCAGCCGTTTCGGAGGAGTATGGTAACTGACATTGTGACACGAGAATTTTATTCTAAAAGATTGGATTAATACAAGGTGTCCCTGTCATCCTGTATAACACGAACACAACCGACTCAATATTTACAAAAATGGCCGGTATTACGGTTCAAACTTTATGGCGGCTTGGAATATCTAAATGGAAAGCTGCTCAGAATACAGTTTTAGGTACATCAGTGGGGCGAAGAGGAAAAGAAAGAAAGAAAACGTATTTATTTGGCACATGCCACATGTGCACACTACTTTTGTAGGTACCTAGCGGTTTTTGTTTTGCACTTTTTCTTGATTTTGATTAACATGTAGTTTTATTTGTTATTATTGCACTGATATTTATTGTATATAATAATATGTACATACTATTCATACACATAATTCATAACACAAAGCACCTACATACCTACTAAACTGTTTTTCGTCCGTCACGTCATTATCTCGGGTCCAGTTGAAAACCAGCGTCGGGCACTAGCTGCTCGGCAGTTTGCTGAACTGGGCCTTTTTGGCGCAGCCGTGAGACACACATATATTATCTTTTTCTATTAAGCTTTAAATTTTTTTTGTTGTGTCTCACTGCCTTTTCCACAAACTATGTTGGCGTCGGCTTCCAGTCTAACCAGGTGCAGCTGAGTACCAGTATTTTACATGAAGCGACTGCCTATCTGACCTCAACAACCCAGTAACCGGGTAATACGATACCCCTTGGTAAGACTCGATGTCCGACTTTTGGCTTCTCACTACTCGTAACGACTGTCAAAGATCTACAAATGACAGCCGGGACCAACAGCTTAACGTGCTTTCCGAGGCTCGGTGGAAACTCGGTATGTAATTATGGTCACCCATCCACGGACCACCCTCGGCAAGCACGGCTTAACCTTAAAGATCGACACGGGCGGCTGTTATTATTTAGACAAGAGCTCCTCTTGAAAACTTATCACTTACCAGTAATATAAGCAATGTTCCCTTCGACATTTCTGCCAGCGATACCAACCTGGTGGCCCCCAAGACTGTGCCCCACCAGGTGGTACATACCGGGTACTGCGCCAGTAGCAGAGTTCAGCCAGTTTATGAACCTGGCTACACTCTCACCTGGAATATGAAGGATATGCAACATGAGGATTTGAAAGAAAGATAAAGTAGTTATTAGTCTCGCATAACATCGTCATGATTTCAGCCCGAAATCACCCAATGCTGGGTTTATGCCTCTTTTTAGGGAGCCGTAGCCGAATGGCAAAAAACGGAACCCTTATAGATTCGTCATGTCTGTCTCATCATCATCATCATCAGCCTATATTGTTCCCACTGCTGGGACGCAAGCCTCCTCTCTATGAGAGGGAATGGGCTGTAATCCACCACGCGGGCCCAGTGCGGGTTGGTAGATGTCACATGTCTTCGAATTTTTAGTTCTAGGACATGCCGGTTTCCTCGCGATGTTTTCCTTCATCGTTTTGAGAGCAGCGGTGATGAAATAAATTACACAAAGTAATGCGCCTGCCTTGGTTCGAACCTACGACTTACTGCTCGTAAGTCGGGGCTGCTACCACTGGGCCACCGCTGCTCCTTATTGTCATGTCTGTCTGTCCGTCCGTATTTCAAAGCCACTTTATTCCGAAACTATTAGGACTACACAGCTGACAATTGGTATTCTGTGAACCGTCATATGATATTTCTAAAAAAAAATATAAGTAACAGGGTGGGTTACGCTATATTCCTCACACGGAACTGAAACTAAAAAAAAAACAGGCTTCCATAGCCCCAAACAATATAATAAGGGTATGATTTTATCAATAACCTAATAAATGCATTTTCATTGACCTAATAAATAATATTTGTTCTCAAAATAGTAGATCTGTCACCTAAATTGAATCAGCAAATAATATCAAAACGCTTACCTAAATATTAATTAATAATTACTTGGAAATAATATCAATCATCAAGTATTTTTATTAGGTTTCAAAATAATAGAAGTGTTACGAAAATTGAATCATCAAACAATGTAAAAATGTTTACATAAAAAATCCAAACCACAGGTACAGGTACACCAAACTAAGGAGTTGTTGACGTAGCCCCGCTATGCGGGGCTCCTATTTCTGTCTGCAGGGGTTACAGTAACCTAACACGAAGGGGATGTCGGGGTCTTAGTTCGCTCGCTCCGCTCGCTCACTAGACTACGCCATCCCCTTCGAACCTAACCTGTCCGAGTCGGTATTAGGCATTTCTTCATAGAAATAAGGAACTGATCTATTTATTTGCTGACAGATCTACCATTCTGAGCACAAAGCTATTATTTAAGTAATAAAACTATCATTATAAGAACGAAGTTTATATTCATCTGATGCACTACAATTTTATTGGTAATTTATCTCTTATTTTACACGTATATCAACATTTATTGGATAATTCATACCTGGGAACACTTTTTGTTTATCTGAGAACGAAAATATTTGTCTAATAATATAAATTTTGGTGACAAGAAATATAGTTCCCATATAATAACAATATTTTGAACGGTCATTCAGTAATAAACCGCGAGTAAGACTCGCACTTGGCCCGTTTTTTTTTGCCATACTTCCCGGTTCTATTCGTCGTTTATCCAGGTGTTTCCCGTAAAAAATTAACGTAGATTGGTCCAGTAGTGTTTTTTATAAAAAAAATATTTTCTATCAACACTAAAAAGTGGAAAAGCATTTTACTTTCGGCAGTCGGTGACTTGTTTGATTCATTAATTTTCTGCCACCGACTTCCGAAAGTAAAATTATTTTCCACTTTTTTTTTCTTTTTTTTTTGGAAGTCGGTTGTATTTTTTTGAGACTTGTCATCATTTTTTAAAATATTCTTATCAACGTTTTAAATCTTGTAAACTGGATCTTCTACTACATTTCTTCAACTCACCAGAAGGCGCAGTATTAGCCAGGGCAGTGAAGTAGTTGATGGACCCAGCTCCTGCGCTCCAGTCCACCACAATCACGTTCACGTCTTCAGCTGACAGAAAAGCTGAGGAGAAGCAAAACAGTTCAGTGGCAGCCACGATATCATCAGCCTAGCCTCCCAGCTTTGATGGGGTCGGCTTCCAGTCTAACCGGATGCGGCTGAATACCAGTATTTGACATGGAGCGACTGCCTATCTGACCTCCAAAATCCCACTTAGTACTGGATAATATGATATCCATAAGTGAAACTGATTATCAGAATTTCGGGCCACTGACTACCTCGACTGTCAAAGATCTACAAATGGCAGCCGGGACCAACGGCTTAACGTGCTTTCCGAGGCACGGAGGAACCCATCCACGGACCAACCTAGGCAAGCACAGCTTAACCTTAAAGATCGACCCATGCGGCTGTTATTATTTAGCCACGAGCTCCTCCAAAACACCAAAACGACAAATCACCAGCTCGTGCGAATTGCGTTTGAAGTCCCCTCCTAGTGGTTTTTATCTTTAACCTCCCTTCAGTATTACAGCAAAAAAAATCCAAAAAGAAGGACTCACCAGGAACTAGCACAGTATTGAAGTCAGCGGTAACAGAGTCCAGCCATCCGTGGATGAGCACGATGGTCCTCCTGTTGGCGTTGTAGTTCGTGATGCCGAGCAGACCCTCGCTGCCGATGAGCAGAGGCTGGCTCACTGTGGGGTTCTGTCTGGAGGGAGAATGGAGAAATTTATTCAGGGCTATGGGTATTTTGAGAAGATTATATGAGAGAGCCAAGAGAATATCGTATCTTGTCAATAAAGAAAGGGTTCATCAGTTAATCACCTGAGGTTGTAGAGAATGTTGATAATCCTGTTTTCTGTGTGTTTTTTTTTGTGTTTTTGTTGTGAACTTTTGTGATGGGTAAAAAATGTTAAACTCGCGTCAGGCATCGCGTCAGTACACGTGACCGTCAGGTCACGTAGGTTGCGAAGGAATTTGAACTTTATGACATCTGTCATTGAGTTTGGGTTTCCAAAACGGGAAAATTCGTAAGACGGATTGACATTAGGTTACGAAGGAATTTGAACTTTTTGACATTGTCTTTTTGAGTTTGGGTTTCCAAAACTGGATAATTATCTTATGCGCAAACAAAACCTTCGGTTTCTCCAAAGAGGTAAAATTCGTAAGACGGATTGTAATAGTTCTGAAGTGTTAAATTTTTAATGTTATATAAATTGTCATGTTTGTGTACGATAGCGCAATAAATGCATATTGTATTTTACCATATAAATGATAGTACTTTTATACTGATAATTAAAGCAATTCGTGCAAAATTATTCCCTAACCATTCCAATTTTAAAATTATCAAAAAATGAATAACGTTTATATTCAAGTTTTCACTTCTGCTGGCACTCCCCGAGTACAACCCGTTTTTTTCACACTATGTGGCTAACTACATTACAGATACAATCCTCACCTAGTAAACAGATGGTAAACATTCTGCCTGTCGGGGTTATATCTGGCGGCTTCGGCGACATCGCTGACAGTTCCCCACAAGTCTACCAAGTGGGCCCCGTCGGGACCCTGAGCGTACTGGTAGCGGAGACCATCGTCCAGCTTCCTGATCACTGGGTCGTAGGGAAGCGCTGGAAAAAGGAAATCAGTGATAAGGTCTAGGTTGTAGTCAAAGAAATATATACTCGTAAAACAGCGTATATGTAAAATAGAGCGAGAGCAGCAGTGGCCCAGTGGTGGCAGCCCCGACTTACGAGCAGTAAGCTGTGGGTTCGAACCCAGGCAGGCGCATTACTTTGTGTAATTTATTTCAACACCGCTGTTCTCAAAAAACGGCGAAGGAAAACATCGTGAGGAAACCGGCATGTCCTAGAACTAAAAATTCGAAGACATGTGACATCTACCAACCCACTCTGGGCCCGCGTGGTGGATTACAGCCCACTCCCTCTCATAGAGAGGAGGCCTGTGTACCAGCAGGGGGAACATTATAGGCTGATGATGATGATTTACGTAACATTTACACCATCGGACTTATGGATGTGAACGAGGTAAACGGATTATACAAGGATCAAAGCAGGTGGCCTTCTTCAGTTTTGCTTAGCTGGGAACAGGCTAAGGGTGAATATAAAACATGGAGTTTCACAGAAATAATATGGAACGGCTCCAGCACGCGTCGCATGACCGCCGTAGAAACGGGCCATGTCGACGGAAGAATACACAAACTGACACATTTTCATTATCTATCTGTCATTATGTCTATTCTTCCGTAGACAATACTCGTTTCTACAGTGGTCATGCTACGCGTGAAAGGTAATAATTTTGATCCTGTGTTTATTTTAAGTATGTCACCAAAACGGTACGTGCAAATGTATCTATGATTGCGTAAAATAGTAATGACATAGTAGTTTATTTTGTTAGAAACTTTATCTTGCATTCCAAGGTATTAAGATACATAATTAATTAGATAGGCGTTACAGATTTGCAGCTGGTTTATATGACAAATGATAAGATTACACTTATAAATAAGTTGTTTCTGAAGGATTTAAATAAACACGCCATAATCGGACCCATATATATAATATTGCAAAGTCACCAAGTGGTCAAAATCAAAATCATTTATTTCAAGTAGGCCACTTACAGGCACTTTTGAATAGTCCAACAACAATAAAAACGAAGCTACAGTCCCAGTAACAAGACATAATAACTGTGAAAGTACTGTATTTGCCCATTCTAAAGCGTAGATCTCTATGGAGAAGAATGGGCGAGAAACTCCATGGACACTCTTTTAAATCAGACTCTTGTTACAAAAACCTCGGTTACATCATTCATGTTGAGATGGTATATTATGTGAGAACGATGTAGCAAGACGTGCACGTTAAAAGTGTCCATAGTAAAAACAAAAAGACAGTTAAAAGATACAATTATTAGTTCGAAATGAGCCGTGGCAGCTAATGCCACCTTTACACGCTTGCCGAGGCTTGGCAAACGTCCACAAGCTCCAAGCCTTTACAAACGCTTGGATCCCAATTACACGCTTGCGAGTGCGTTAGTGTGTTCCAGACAGGCAAGCATGGCGGACGTAGACGCTGAAGTTGTGTCAGCTATTGCTTTTCGTTTGGCAATTTTTTTTTCAAAATCTAATTATTCGTATTGGCTGTTGTCAGAAAAAAATAGTAGCGTAAAACTAAAAACGTCCGTTTGATGCGAGCTTGTGTCGTAAACTAAACACGCGCCAACGTGAAAATACGTCACAGGCGCTTGCCGCAAGCTTCCTTTGATCTGTGTTCAAAAACCGACACTAGTCCGGATCGGCGACAAGCTCAGGCAAGCTCACGCAAGCCAAGCCAAACACCCCGTCCACACGCTTGTGTTTGTAGACGTTTGGCAAGCCTCGGCAAGCGTGTAAACGTACCACTGATGAGTCTTTTAAGACCAATCCTGTTGTAAAAATCTAAACAGAGTCAGCGGGTTTGATTTGTGGACAATGTTTGGTGAATCATTGGTTGATTCTCCAAACAGACTCCCGGAGTTTGTATTTGATTTTTGCGCTGCTAATGGGAACATACAGTGCACCATTCTGAACCCTCCCTAGAAATTTTTCATTAGTATTTTTTTTTGTTGATTTGCCGTTTGACCGTTTAGGTTTGCAGTTTTGTAGGAACCACCTGTTTTAATATGGTTCCGTACCTAAAGGGTCAAACGGGACCCTATTAATGAAACTTCGCTGTCCGTCTGTCACCAGGCTGTATCTCATGAACCGTGATAGTAAAGGCAGAAATACACGCGCCAGAAGCATTCGGTTTCATACATCGTTGCGACACGACACGCCATGCAAATATGTCCCTAACCATATTAAATGTATGAAACCGATTTGCTTCTGGCGCATCACGACACGCCACGACACGTAAGTGTGTTTCCGTCTTTAGCCAGTTGATATTTCTACAGATTATGTATTTCTGTTGCCATAACAACAAATACTAAAAACAGAATAAAATAAATATTTAGGGGGGCTCCATACTAGAACGGAACTCTTCGTGCGCGAGTCCGATTCGCACTTGGCCGGTTTTTTTTAAATCACTGACGAAAAGTTTCCATGTTGAGGGTTCAGAACGATCTAATAAGTGGTAATTGTTTTTAGCATCAGTGTCCCTTCTACGTATAACGTCTTCGCCTAGCCTACAAGCCCAAAACACGCTCAGTAAATGCAGCAGCAGTAGATCACAAGCCAACGAGGCAGCTCAAGAATTAAAGAATAAGAATAATTAATTTTAACGCTATACAAGTTTTTGTTTTGCATCCTCGGCAAATTCAAGGAGGTGACTATGCTAATGATTCTCGTCCCGAATCAATAATAAAATGGCTAGGTTTTTATTTTATTTCTTATTCGTAAATAAGAAATAAAATAAAAATCTACCAAAATAAATCCGAAAGTGCTCTTTCGGATTTCCGTAAATCTGTTCCTCGCCCTATAATCGCGCTTTCACACAAACAAAAAAATCTCAAACGTTTATTCGATAATTTCTTATTCCCTAAACCTATTCTGTCATACTGACAAACTTAAACAACAAAAATCAGTTAATCATTTATTTTTATATCAGCTTTTATTTTTATTAGATAGGTTAAATTTAAATTGATTATTTATGTCTTTTATGACAACCTCCTGAATTTTGACGAAGAAGCAAAACGACACCTTGTAGATTACAGTGTGAGTACGATTGGGAAATGAATCATTGATTGATGAATTAATAGAGATTTATAGATTAATATGGAAGATATTTATAAATAATATAAAGTTTACCTGTAACGACAGCCAATCCAAATAAAACCAATGCTACCACTTTGCCCATGATTGCTGTTTTAATGTTGAATTAATTTTAACAACTAATATTGTAAAATTATCAGGGTCAACCAAGCGAAATCTTTATCTAAAAGATATGATTTAATTAAGTAGGTACTAATTGTAATAAGATTAGTTTTAACTAGCTCAAACTCACTGGTTCTCTCGTTATTTTTTAACATAATTCATGTCTATAATCCTGTCCGTGCTTCGGAAAGCACGTTAAGCCGTTGGTCCCGGCTGTCATTTGTAGATCTTTGACAGTCGTAACGAGTACTCAGAAGCCATAAATCTGACATCCGGTCTTTCCAAGGGGTATCGAATTACCCAGTTACTGGGTTGTGGAGGTCAGATAGGCAGTCCATTCATGTGAAATACTGGTACTCAGCTGCATTCGGTTAGACTGGAAGCCGACCCCAAGATAGTTTGGGAAAAGGCTAGGCAAATAATGATGATGAATCCTGTAACGGTTTGCCAGAGGTGTAATTATAGTACCTACACCCACATTTTGCCAGTAATGTTGAAGTCCCATGCATAGTTACAAGGGGCGAGCCCATTGCCATCAACCAGGCACAAACCTGAAGCGCGGCTGCTACTGGGAAATGCTTGATAAATTAATCCAATAAGACTGTTGCCAGAACTGAAAAATAAAAACCCAAAGTCCGCTCTATAAATCATTTAATTCTCATTGTAATTCTAACAAAAAAAAAAATAGAGCGTGGAGTCCCTCCGCGCGGAAGAAGTGAAACTTCGTAATACTACACGCATGCGTTCGAGTGCCACGCATTCACTCTCGTTATTTTATTGAGCTTCTAAATAATATTTTGTTGTTTTCTTGTTGTATTATTTTTATTACATAATTTAATCGAGGTTATTCTACTAATGGAAATTGAGCGAAGGCTGGTCACACCAAAGAGTCGAATGCATGACTGTTTGCACGCCATCTTGCGTACCTAGTAGAACTACGTAGTCACAAATCTTGTAATACTGCCATCTCTTATTAAGTTTTAGAAAATATTCCCCCCCCCCATGGTAGCGTTAAACTTGTTGGAAGTCGCATAAGAAGTTTCTCTTCAAAAACATATACCCACATCTTTTTGTATTAAAATTTTGAGTGAACCTGAACACACCGGCCAACTTTAATCAATTAACACTCTTACTATTAAAATGATAATTATAACAAGATTATGATACCTTTATCAGTTATCCTTTAGCAGGTGTGACTTATCTCAGCTCTTGTTGTTCAGGTCTTTAGGCCACACACTCTTATAAATTAACGATAAGATACAAAAACTGCTGCAGACGAAGAGTTGAGGAGAGAAGTGGATGCAATGATGAACCATACACACAATGGGGATTGAGGACCCAGGTTAGCCGCTGTACCCATATATAATCTGGCCCAAAAGGGGGTATCCTCGATCCATGCATGTAGCGACCTACAAAAAGTACTACAGTGCCATCTATGACACGACGGAAAAACTAACATCAATTTCCTACATCTCGCAAGCAAAGTTTACATCGACTTAAGAGTATATAGAGAGACCTGATAACAACTGTCGGGCAGTTGCCCACCAGACATAACACCTGTCTGGTCGGAGGATGCTCCCTTTTCAATGGAGTATCGAGGAACTTTACACCCTGTTGGTGATACTCAGAGGTGGTAGAAATAAAATAGCGGACTGTAAATATAGGTAGGTGTATTAGATAAATTAGATTATAAGAACGCGTGCCTCTGGTCCGTGTCGTATGAGTGCAGTGACGAGTAGGTTTTGTTAGCGGCGGCGACGACGGCTCTCGGCACCTCGTCCTCCGCTCCCCGCAAGCCGCTGTCGTCCTCCGGTCGTGTCAGTAGCTAACGGTGCTACATTTTGTCGCCAACAACCCTGTTCCTCATAACCCTAAATGCCAAATAAAATGCCACTGTGGGGCCCTTGCAGAATATGCCCCACCTACTGTTCTGCCCATCCTGCACAACTATCTGCACCTTAATCGAAGCCAATGTTAGAGCAGTGCTGGCTACTTACTGGTCTAAAACAAAATCAAAAGTCATTTATTCAAATTAGGCTGATAATCGGCACTTTTTTAACGTCAAAATTACAAGAGAAAGTCCCCCAAAACGTCCACCCCTCGCCAGTTCCTAGTGTTTTAGCTGGGAAGAAGAAGTGGCGGAACAAACTCCCCAGCAACACATCTGTCTGTTAGGTCAGGTTAGCACCAATTGAGTGTTATAGACACGAAAAGAAAAAATAAGGGCGGCGAGTGTGGCTTGTGATGGACGTCGATGGACGTCGGGGTCACCAGATTAGGAGTAGGAGGAACAGGGATTAAAGTTCCTCGATGCTCCTTAGAAAAAAGGAGGATCCTCCGACCAGACAGGTGTTTTGTCTGGTGGGCAACTGCCCGACAGTTGTTGTCGGGTTTCTCTATATACTCTTAAGTCGATGTAAACTTTGCTTGCGAGATTCAGACCATATTAGTTCTTCTGTTTTCTCATAGATAGCGCTGTAGTACTTATTGTTGTAAGTTGCTTTTTGCAGTCAGTTGATAGTCACGCAAGTTAAAAGAAAAACATAGAAGTCATGGATCGGAATGCGGGCGGTGAAGAAGACGGATGAAAAACATTGCAATAATGGATGTGTGGAGTGATTAAAATGGAAATATAATAATGTTAGAAGTTTGAAAGTGGCGCCTGTAATAGAAAAGATGAAAGTCTTGGTATGGACATTTGATGAAGAAGAATGAACACATGCGACTTAAACAGTGATGAATATACGCGGTGTAAATCACCTCATCACGAAGTCATCAACCAAGCATTCTGTACATGAAACCAAGTATCTTTACGCAAAAATTATTGCCGGGAAACGACTTTTTTTTTTGGAGTGTAAAATCATGTTTTGTGGTAGAACTCAATGTAACAAAACATTGTGCTGATGGACGGATTGAATAGTACGGGGGTCGTGGAGGTGTTTAAAGTAAAAATCTTACACTAAAAACTTGTATTTAAAAAAATACTTGTCAAAAAGTTGGAACTTTGACCCCTAATATCTCCGTAACTAGAAGGTTCCCAGGTATGGTGTAGAATAAAAAAATGATCACAATGACAGGGAGAACCAGTGCATTTTGGCTTCGTTAAGAGGTGTTTTACACCCTTTAGAGGAAGGAAGAAGGAGTATTAAATTATAGCGTGACATAGGAAAATTGAAGAAAAAAACGTGTAGAGCGTTTATTTTATCATAATTTACAAACTACAAATAGATATAAAATAAAATATGTAGGTACAAGCAACAAAATTAAAGGCCGTCAAAAAATTCGTCGACATCGCTGTCAACAGGAAAAGTTCCAAGAAGGTTGGCCGCATTGCCACGTTGGATGGCAATGCTGCTTCTTTGGCCAAAGAAAAGGCCAGCCCTCTGGTCACGTGAAGAGATGACCAACCGCTTTTATCCTTGAGAGAACGGTGAATAAGCGTTGGTTGCCAAAAAGTAGAGCCCAGTTGATCTGAAATCAAAACAAAGACATTATTAAGAGCGTTTATACCTTTCGGCATTTCATACAAACTTTTTAATGAAACTTAATACGCATAAGCAGGATACATAAGTCTAAAAAGTTACTAAAAACATTTACGAAATGTCTTTTTAAAAAAAAGTTTTTTTTTTTTTCCGTACATTATTTGTAATCCGTCTAACTTAGCTGCAACACTATTTTTCGAACATGTTTTTTAGTAACTTTTTAAACCTATGTATCCTGCTTATGCGTATGAAGTTTCATTAAAATCGGTTCAGACATTTTGGAAATTAAGGACTTGAAATGTCGTAAGGTTAAAACGCTCTTAATAACCTTAATTACTGATTATTAAAGTAGTTACTTATTTTAACGTGGCTTTTTAGAAATCACTGACATCATCTGCCTAGCCTTCTCCCAAACTATCTTGGGGTACGCTTCCAGTCTAACCGGATGCAGCTGAGTACCAGTATTTTACATGAAGCGACTGCCTATCTGACCTCCACAACCCAGTAACTGGGTAATACGATACCCCTTGGTAAGACTGGATGTCAGACTGTTTGCTTTGGACTTCTCGTAACGACTGTCACAGATCTACAAATGACAGCCTGGACCAACGGCTTAACGTGCTTTCCCAGGCACGGAGGAAACTCGGTATGTAATTATGGTCATCCATCCACGGACGAACTTTGGCAAGCACGGCTTAACCTTAAAGATCGACCCGTGCGGCTGTTATTATTTAGCCACGAGCTCGTTTTTGAAATCACTGGCATAATATGTGTATTGACAGTGATGAAAAATCTCAGGCAAATAGCAGTGGAAGAACTAGCACGAATGCGTTATGGCAGGGCTACAGTTCAGCTTACCCCGTTTTAGCAGTAGTGCCACCCATCTTCAGTGTGTCAGATGAGGTACAGTTTCCGCTCAGTGCTGATGTCAAGGAGTCACATCTTGTTCCCGTGAAACCGCCCGAAGTTAGAGATTCGGCCATGTAGAATATACATCTGATAATTAAAGAACACAAAAAAAAATGTAAATAAAAAAAAATCCCGAGTTATTAGGGGGGAGGAAGGGTGAAGACCCCCTCCCCAGTCAGACACACAGATACACAAGTCAAACTTATAACACGCCTCTTTTTTGGTCGGGGGTTCTTTTTCTTTTTTTTTTACCTTAAAACTAAAAAGAAATAAATTCAAAACATTCATATTATTTAAATTGATTTGGAAAATCCGATACCTAGCTGCTGCTCGCTTGTCGTGACGACAGATTATCGTGTCGTTTAAAGTGTCTTTTGTATTTGAATGGAGGTGTTCACATATAGGACGTCACGATTAAGTGTCCTCCACGACTTTTTTTCTAGTGTAGATTGTCAAATCC
Organism: Cerastis leucographa; assembly: GCA_963082945.1. Lineage (NCBI taxonomy): Eukaryota > Metazoa > Arthropoda > Insecta > Lepidoptera > Noctuidae > Cerastis > Cerastis leucographa. The sequence goes on from OY720376.1 coordinate 1,927,198, forward strand.
ATCGGTAAATCGGTATAATAGGAACAGCTATAGACGACAGTCGTCCAACGATAAATTAATCTTCACGACATAGTGGTAACACGTAACAATTGTGTAATTTATGAAAAACAAAAAATTTCATCAATAAGTGAATTGACGAAAACATCATCAAAATCCGTTGCTTTGATTTTTGCGTACAGACTGCGGCATGCGACTTTGTTTAAAACTATGTTAAGATTAAAATTACGGTACCTAGTTAATTATTAATAAACGCTGATTTTTTTGGTTGTTTAAGTTTGTCAGTATTTCAGAATAACCCCCTTAACGTGGTTTAGGGACTAAGATATTAACGAATAAACGTTTGAGATTGTTCGTGTGTGTGTAAGCGAGGTTATAAGGCAAGAACCAGACGGGCCGCGTTTAAAACACGGGTGGTTCACACTTACCGATTTCCGTAAAAAAGAAAAACAATAAAAATTACCTATACATTTTTTTATTGATTCGGGACGAGAATCATTAGCATAGTTACCTCCTTGAATTTGACGAGGATGCAAAACAACACCTTGTATACATCATGAAACTTGGCGTCACATTTTCTCCTTCCTTCCTTCTGGTAGCCTGGCTATAGGATCTTAAATCTATCTGACTTAGTAGGATGTCAGTACGCACCTGTGATGACCACAATTATTATCCGGACACCCTGGCATGTCACTGCCCCCGTTCGGATAGAAATCCACATCGCCTACAGCAGTTATCAGCCCTGAGAAACCTGGTATAAGAAAATAAAGAAATTATTCTTTATCATTTAGAAACTACACTTCGTTTTAACATTGGCTGAGTTCAAATTGAATTGAATCCTGAATTTTTAAATTAACAGCTTTTTAGGTTTCCGTACCCAAAGGGTCAAACGGGACCCTATTACTGAGACTTCGCTGTCCGTCCGTCCGTCCGTCTGTCACCAGGCTGTATCTGCATGACCCGTGATAGTTAGCCAGTTGAAATTTCTACAGATTATGTATTTCTGTTGCTCCTATAACAACAAATACTAAAAACAGAATAAAAAAATACTTAAGGGGGCTTCCATACAAAAAAGTGATTTTTTTAAATAATGGTACGGAACCCTTCGTGCGCCAGTCCTACTCGCACTTGGCCGGTTTTTACTGAGTACATGTGAAAGTATTTCGGTATTCATAACAACAAAAAAGAAAGATTAGGTATTTAAAATGTTTGTCTGAAACAGCTGGGCTAATTTTTACTGGTAGATAGCTGATGTTATAAGGAGTAACTTAGGCAATTTTTATTTTAAAAAGGAGAAGGAGAAAGGATTAGGGTTCTGTGCAAAAAAATAAAACCCTTGAAATTGTTAACAAAATACGATTCAAATAGGGAATGTTATTTTATTAATAACTACTATAGCTGTCCCGCGCAACTTCGTCTGCGTCACATTTTTCCCGTTTACATATTTCATTACTGCTCCCCTCCTATTGGTCGTAGCGTAATGATATATAGCCTATAGCCTTCGTCGATAAATGGGCTATCTAGCACTGAAAGAATTTTTCATATCGAATCAGGAGTTTCTGAGATTAGCGCGTTCAAGCAAACAAACAAACAAACTCTTCAGCTTTTTAATATTATAAAAAAAAGTATAGATTTCACGCGGACGAAGGTCGCGGGGCACAGCTAGTCTAGAATAAAAGTGAACATAGAGATGACGTCAATTCCACTTATGTACCAACCTGCATCTGTATGTATCACTTCTGTGTATACCCCGTCTGATGCTCTGAAGGATGAAGGGTTTGTGATCCATCCGGGGAGGGCAGGGTCCAGGGCTGAGGAGAGAAGAGGATGTGAGCAAGTACATCACAAAACATCACGACCGTAATTCCCGAAGCGTTAAGCAGAGGTGTGCCGTAGTACCTGCACTCATAGGTATTTGAATTGCGTACATGTAAGTACATATAAACTGGTTTAAGGCATCTTTTGTTTGAAGTTTGAACTCCCACGCAGGGGAACTTTGCCCTAATAATAGTAATAGAAAATTATTTTCTAGTCGAACCCAGAAGATTCCAGCGCCATTTTTGGACGTTTCAAAGCATATTTTACGGCAAATACATAATTGGTTATTGATCGACGGATGGCATTTTTTTTTAAGTGAAACTTCTTATGCGACTTCCAACAAGTTTAACGCTACCATGGAGTATTTTCTAAAACTCACCAAGAGATGGCAGTATTACAAGATTTGTGACTACGTAGTTCTACTAGGTACGCAAGATGGCGTGCAAACAGTCATGCATTCTCTTCGGTGTGAAATAATACAACAAGAAAACAACAAAATATTATTTAGAAGCTCAATAAAATAACGAGAGTGAATGCGTGACCCTTGAACGCATGCGTGTAGTATTACGAAGTTTCACTTCTTCCGTGCGGAGGTACTCCACGCACTATTTTTTTTTTTTTTTGTTGAAATTACTTTGTAGTGTAAGCTTAAGAGCGTATACACCTTACGGCATTTCATGACGGAACCGATTTTAATGAAACTACATACGCATAATCAGGATACATAGGTCTAAAAAGTTAATAAAAACATTTTCGAAAAATAGTGTTACAGGTAAATTAGACCAATTATAAAATAATCTATAGAAACAGAAATTTCCAATTATCTTTTCTTTTAAAAAGACTTTCGAAAATGCATCATCTGCCTAGCCTCTTCTCAACTACGTTGAAAATTCAGCTGAATACCAGTATTTTACATGGAGCGACAGCGTATCTGACCTCCACAACCCAGTTAGTACTGGGTAATACGATACCCCTTGGTAAGACTGGTTCTCAGACTTTCAGGCCACTGATTACTTCTAACGACTGTCAAAGATCTACAAATAACAGCCGGGACTAACGGCTTAACATGCTTTCCCAGGCAAACCAACCAACCTGAGATATAAGCGAGTTCTCCACCAAGCTGTCTGCCAATAATCCCAGACTGATGCGCTCCGAGGCTGTGTCCTATGATGTGGTAGTTGTCAAGACTGGCGCCGCTGGCAGAGTTCAACCAGCTGATGAATCTGGCTACGTGTTCACCTGGAATTAGTAGAACATAACGTAACCTCACGCCTATAATCCCCAAAGGGTCTGGCAGAGGTGTACCAACCCACATTTCGGCAGTTATGTTTAAGAGGAATCTCTAGTGTGCCTTTCTCCATACAAACGTATTCCACTGTTTTCGATAATCCGTCTAGAACAGCCATACTCAACCTTTTTGTTATAGGGGCCACAAACACCTTTCAGTCCGCAGTGTTGCAGGCCGCAAAAAAACAATTATTTCGGTGTTAATAAAAAAACGTAATTCAAAATTGACTGACAGCATATTTTACAACCCAATCAAATTATCACTTTTGACCCGTGTTTGACGCCCAGATTTTTGGGTTTGTATCCACCGATCCCGAGATCAGATACAATGTATTATTATAAGTAATTACAATTTCAAACTGAAGCCAACTCCAACTCCAGGTGGGCCAATCATTAAGGCGTGTCGGGCCGCAGGAGTATAGCTGGTCTAGAACAATGTTTTTTTTTTCCAAATAATCTAAACCTTATTTATGCATGCCCCTATCATTTCCTTTTTTTCAAAACATAATCACTAAAAGAATTATGACAATCCAAAAACCCGAAAAAAAAAACCCAGGTGAAAGAATATTTGTGGCCAGTGTTTATATTTAGGTACAAGAGAGCTACACAGTACCATTTCATGACCTATTCTGCCAATGTAAAAGTTTTATGTGGGGGGGGGGGGGTTCAGAATGAAGTTCTAAAAATATGTGGTAACCGTTGTCTCTTCTACCTTGTTCATAAGATAACATATAGAAGTAGTTTTCTTTTGTAGTTTTTTTGACGGCACGATTGGCGCAGTGGCTGAGCGATCGACTGCTGCGCTGCGTGTCGCGGCTTCGATCCCCGCACGGAACAAATATTTGTATGGCCTACAGATAGTTGTTCCGGGTCTTGCCGTTTGTGCAAACGCACCCACGATACCCAGGAGAGCAGCGGTGGCCAGTGGTGGCAGCCCCGACTTACGAGCAGTAAGCCGTGGGTTCGAACCCAGGCAGGCGCATTACTTTGTGTAATTTATTAAAACACAGCTGCCCTCAAAAACGGTGAAGGAAAACATCGTTATGAAATCGGCATATTCTAGAACTAAAAATTCGAAGACATGTGTCATCCACCAACCCACGCTGGGCCCGCGTGGTGGATTACAGCCCACTCCCTCTCATAGAGAGGAGGCCTGTGTCCCAGCAGTGGGAACATTATAGGCTGATGATGATGATGATGCACCCACGATACAGGAGGAATTCCTAGCATGGGGTAAAGTTTAAAAAAAAGAATAGTGCTGACCAGATCTGATGGAGTTGTTGAGTGCCACCATGTAGCTCACTCCAGCTCCGATGCTCCAGTCGACCATAATGAGGTTCACATCTTCTGCAGTCAGGTAGGCTGAAAGAAAGAATTTCATAATTTGTAATAAGTAATAATGTCACTCATAACTATAATTATATTAATTATACTTATATTGCTGTGCCCTAACAGGGTCCATAACATTGGTCTTAGCTTTAAGCCTTTTATGACACCTTTAAAACATCGTGGAACGCAATTAAATGAATATGAATATGAAAGAAGATTAATAATATTAAACTAGTGCTCGATAGCATAAGAAAAAGGATTAGTATAAAGAAAATTTTAAACTTAACATCTGTAACTTGAACCTTCTTACTGTGTAAATAAAGGAAGTTCTATTTTATACTAATACTAGCTGTGCCCGCGACTTCATCCGCGTGGAATTATTTTTTTTTCTAAAATCGATGTAGCCTATAATCGAATTCGATCGAAAAACGCTTATTCCCTAAACCATGTTAAAGGGGGTTATTCTGAAATACTGACAAACTTAAACAACCAAAAAAATCAGCGTATTTTAATAATTAACTAGGTACCGTAATTTTAATTAATTATTTATGTCTTTTGTGACAACCTCCTGGATTTTGACGAGGATGCAAAACAACACCTTATATAGAGAAACCCGACAACAACTGTCGGGCAGTTGCCCACCAGACATAACACCTGTCTGGTCGGAGGATCCTCGCTTTTCTAAGGAGTATCGAAGAACTTTACACCCTGTTCCTCACACCCTTAAAACGGTTATGTGATCAGTCATCCAAAACTACATCGCTTACCATACACCAAATGCACATTGAAGTCAGAAAGTGGTGTGTTCCTCCACCCGTGGACGAGGAACACTGTCTTCTTGGCAGCGTCGAAGTTGGACGCCTTGAGGATGCTATCATAGCCCAGGACTAGTGGCTGGCTGGTTAATGGATTTGCTCTGGAACAGAATGATGGGGTTAATCAAATGGATGTGTCTACAAAAAAAGCATTACAGAAAGTAAGTACAAAAAGAACTACGGCGCCATCTATGACACAAATGAAAAACTAACATTTAATTTCTAAATGGCGACATTATTAAACTATTCCGCGACTTGACCGCATGTAGAAAAATCAGACAACAGCTGTCGGGCTGTGGCCCCGCAGACAACATCCGTCTAAAATCAAAAAAATCAAAATCAAAATATTTTTATTTCACATAGGCCTACATGGGCACTTGTAAAACGTCGACAAAATGCTCGGTTCGGGTTGGTCGTTCCTATGGAGAAGAACCGGCAAGAAACTCCATGGTTACTCTTTTAAAATCATTTGGCTTTACAATTTTTCTATGTTACAGCATTGGCACTTAAGTATGAGTGGACATCGTAGGCCCGACAATAAGTCGGTAGGTAGATCCTCCCTTTTTTAAATGACACGGTCCACAGACTACGGATTCCTGCAACATTCATCAGGTCTTCGGTCCACGACGTAGTCATCACCTGCCTACCCTTTCCCAACTATGTTGGGGTCGTCTTCCAGTCTTACCGGGATCAGCTGAATACCACAATTGTACATGGAGCGACTGCCTATCTGACCCCCAACAGCGTAGTTAGTCCAGTACTGGGAAATACGAAACCCTTTGGTAAGACTGGTTGCCATACTTTCGGGCCACTGACTACCTGTAACGACTGTCAAAGATCTACAAATGACAGCCTGAACCAACCCATCCACGGTCCAAGGCAACTCAAGGCGAAGACGGTCCGCGGGCCTGTGGACGGTGAGTAATAACCGTCCGTCCGTCTTAAAACGGCTAAGGGCTAAGAAGGCACCTGGATGGGTTTTAGTCAGTACAAGTCTGACACTCCCTTACGCTCCGCCCAGAGCGGGTTTCTTTATTATCCGTAAAGAAAGGTACAAAATAGAACTATGCATATCACGCTTTATATGGTAACCTTACCTGGTAAAAAGATGGTACGCATTATTCTCATCAGGAGTATATCTTGCAGCAGCGAGCACGTCACTGGTCTTTAGCCACAAGTCCACCAGCTCAGCTCCTAGGGGGCCGCTCATGTACTGGTACCGAGGGCCTGGGTCCGGTCTGGAGAGAACATGGTCTGTTGGGAGAGCTGAAAAAGGGTTTTTGAGGTTAAAAGTGATAAAACTTTGCGAGGAGCTCTTGCCTAAATAATAACAGCCGCACGGGTCCATCTTCAAGGTTAAGCCGTGCTTGCCGAGGTTGGTCCGTGGATGGGTGACCATCATTACATACCGAGTTTCCTCCGTGCCTCGGAAAGCACGTTAAGCCGTTGGTCCCGGCTGTCATTTGTAGATATTTGACAGTCGTTACGAGTAGTCAGAAGCCAAAAGTCTAACCTCCAGTCTTACCAAGGGGTATCGTATTACCCAGTTACTGGGTTGAGGAGGTCAGATAGGCAGTCGCTTCATGTAAAATACTGGTACTCAGCTGCATCCGGTTAGACTGGAAGCCGACCCCAAGATAGTTTGGGAAAAGGCAGGCAGCTGATGAGGAAGGTTTTGCAGGCCACAACACGTGGACGAGCAAGTCAGTTACGTTTAAGTCCCATTTATTAGGGGCAGAATTCCATCTAATCTTGTTCAATTAAAGTATTGATCTTACCCGACACAGCAGCCAAGATCGCAAGAATTACTCCAACCCTCCGTGCTGCCATTGTCGCAAAAATAACAAACAATTATGAACTAAATAATGAACGGTCGCTAAGATAATAGTTTTAATCGGAGGATTAACTTGTAATCTGGCAAAAACAAAACGTAGATTAGAGATACAGGGTGCTCGAGATTGTGTAATAACTGCATGTGGTCCGATTTTACATGGAGCTTCTGGTGTACTGACATTCACAACCCAGGTCACATGATACGCAGTAGACCGCTTGGCAGACGTCTAATTAACTTCTTTGGAAGACAATCTAAAAGGCATGGTCCTCAGATTGTGATCTGACCCAAAACCGAAGAGAGTAATCTGGACTTTAAAAAAAAACTTCAGAGTTTGTTTTGGATATAGTTACCTAAGCTAGTCAGGTAAGACTTTGTGGCGACCTAAAAAAGCAACTTCCCACAAAAAGTACTGCAGCGCCGTCTATCGACGGAAGAACTAACATCAATTTTCTACATCTCGCAAGCAAAGTTTACATCGACTTACTACCTATTCTACTGTAGTGACCTACAAAAAGCAACTTATAACAAAAAGTACTACAGCGCCAGCTATGAGAACACAGAAGAACTAATATGGTCTGAATCTCGCAAGCAAAGTTTACATCGACTTAAGAGTATATAGGGAAACCCGACAACATCTGTCGGGCAGTTGCCCACCAGACATAACACTTGTCTTGTCGGACGATCCTCCCTTTTCTAAGGAGTCTCGAGGAACCTTACACCCAGCAGGGTGTGAAGTTTTAGGGGTATGAGGAGCACCTCATACCCCTAAAACTTCATAAACGTCATTTTATCAATAAGAATATAGTTATGGCATCGGTTTATTCCACTATGTTCACCTGGGTTGAATCACCCAGGTGAATAAAGTAGGTCTTTTGGTGTCCTCATTTCACCTCGGAAGAATTTCACCTAGGTGATATCTCCCAGGAGGCCTTTGTTCACCTTGGAATTAAATCAGCCAGGTAAACAAACGCGACTTTTAGTATTAATGTGGTGGCCTTTTATCACCCACATAAAACACAGTGGATAAACCGGGGCATCCTATATTTTTAGAACGAATTATACAGTAAGTGATTCTCACGACCAGGTAATAAATCAATTGATTAAAATCACACCAATTACATCAATAACCCACGCGAATGATGTAAACTGTTTTGTTTCTGCACTAGTTTATGCCCGCGGATTCATCCGTTCAAAACAACATCATCATCATCATCATCTGCCTAGCGTTTTCCCAAACTATCTTGGGGTCGGCTTCCAGTCTAACCGGATGCAGCTGAGTACCAGTATTTTACAATGAAGTGACTGCCTATCTGACCTCCACAACCAAGTAACTGGAATACGATGCCCCTTAGTAAGACTGGATGTTAGACTTTTCTTCTGACTACTCGTAACGACTGTCAATGATCTTCAAATGACAGCCGGACCAACGGATTAACGAGGTTTTCGAGGCACGAAGGAAACTCGGTATGTAATTATGGTCACCCATCCACGGACCAACCTCGGCAAGCACGGCTTAACCTTAAATATCGACCCGTGCGGCTGTTATTATTTAGCCACGAGCTCCTCTCATTCGTTTAAAACATTAAGGTGAAACGTAGTGGTGTCGATCACTTCTGCCACCAATTCGAGCTTGATCTAATGAATGGAATACTGTCATAAGCAAACAAGTTATTACACTAAATAAAAAGCAAATTTACAAACAGACAGAGAGGGCAAGAAAGGAGTTGTCTGATGAGATGACGAGGAATAGAGAAGTATGGAAGGAGAAGGCATTCTGCGCCGACACCAAATAAATTGGGAAAAGGGCAGGAGATGGTGAAGGAAAACATCGTGAGGAAACCGGCATGTCCTAGAACTAAAAATTCGAAGACATGTGACATCTACCAACCCGCACTGGGCCCGCGTGGTTGATGCTTATGATGATGATGATGAAGGGCAGGAAATGATGAATGATGATTTACAGACAGACAGAGAGTCACAGACAATCTGGGTTATTTAATAAATGTGCCTGAGGGTAAGGACACTGATAAGATTATTTGTGGATAATGTGCCTATCATCATTATCTTTATCAGCGCTCACCCACCGTTGAACATTAGCTTCGTATGTACGGTCATGTTCACTATATACTACCTATTTTTGATCTATTATAGGTAGGTACAACGCGATAGGAACGCGACCCGCAAGTCTCAAGCGCCAATCGCTGATTTAAGAGGGAACAGGGTCTGCGATTCTCTATACAAATGTATTTCTTCTTTTTGCTTCCTGAATGCCTCTAGAGATTGCCTCTAGAGATTTGAATAGGAAAATTGAATGTCAAAAATCATTGAATCGGCCCAGTTTTCGAGTAGAAAAAAGGAGACTACGAAACGTCGATCTTGTAATAATTTTTTGTAATATTATAGGTCTGAGCTGCAGGTGTCCCTATCGCACTCCGGGGGCAGGGAATAGAAGCGTGGCAGCAATAGTTTCTTCAAATACCTGATTTTCAAATTACTCGCAGGCCCTGTTCCCTCTTAATGCCGTTCAGAGCTTCGAAGGTAGAGGCCCGGAGTCCGCTGAAGCGGAGACGAATGGAGGTGTGCGAAGTGGAGAAAAGAGGTGATGCTTAGAAGCAAGGGTCGCATATGACACACGTCTCTTCTTGTCTCCAATGTGCGCTTTTGCCCTCTTTTCCTAAATAAATTAGAGACATCTCCTCTACTCTCTGCTCAACCGCTTCCACGAAACCTAAGCGGACACGAGAATCGTAAATACTTAACGAAATTGTTGTTGGTTTACGACACATATCTCTCCTGTCTGCTTGTCTCCGTTTTGGTGGAGTCCAGGCCAGAGACATTTCTCTTCTCCAGTTTCGGGACAGTCATTCGTCAATCGAAAAAATGCTTTTGATTCGCTGAAAGTCTGAAGCTTGCTGACCAGACCTAACATAGGTTCTGACCTAAACTAAATCTGACCTAACCTCACTTACTGACCTAACCTACTATCTGAACTAACGTCGCTTACTGACGTAACCTAACCTATCTTACCTAACCTTACTTACTGACGTACCCCCACTTACTGACCTAACCTAACCTAAATTATTGACCTAACATAAACTTACTTGCTGACCTAACCTAACTTTTGACTGACTGACTGGTTTGTTTGGCAAATGATTCGTAGATCTGTATCGTCAAAAATATCTAACAACAAAAAATCTAATCAATTGTCTGTCGTCAATTAATCGTTACTTATTATAAAAAACCCATGATTTTATCATAAGTTGTTATTTAACTGTGTTATCAAATCTAATGAATAATTGTGACGTGTTATCGACGATCAAATTATAAACTCGTTCCGTAATAAATTAGCAGTATCATGATTACAATAAGTAATTAATATGACACAACGATAAATATCCCTAACACGATTCTGCCCGCAAATTCGTCCACATAAAATGAACATGAGGAGTCTAGAAAGGAGGTGTCTGATGAGATGACGAGTTATAGAGAAGTATGGAAGAAAAAGACATGCTGCCAGGGTCATCTTTTCCACTGGGAACACTGGGCACGTGCCCCGGGCCCCACGATACAAGGGGCCCCCAAGTTCCTGCAACTGTCAAAGCCAGCGGCTATCAAACAGGCAGGACTACAGGCAGGACAATTTTTTTTCCATATTATAAAGGCCATTTCTTGGATATAAAAAATATTTTTCTGTGTTTTATTTCAAATCAAAGTTCTCCGCCGTTTAAGTTCTAAAAAAAAACGCCCATTATTTTTGTATGCACTGTCACAAAAAAAAAACATAACCTATTCGAGGCGGACTGTAAAAAATTTCGAGCTCGCTTCGCTCGCTCTTGCATCCTTCAAGGGCATCATTATTCTCAAGTGTCCAAGGCCTCCAAATGGGTTAAAGATGGCCCTGCATGCAGAGCCGACTACAAAAAAATTGGGACAAGGATAATGATGTAAGGTTTTCGCAACACTTTTCATTGCTGCTCCGCTCCTATTGGTCGTAGCGTGATAATATATAGCCTATGTTACTTCTAATACCTCCAAGAATATGTTTACAAAGTTTCATGATGATCGGTTGAGTAGTTTTCGCGTGAAAACGTAACAAACAAACTTACTTTCGCATTTATAATATTAAGTTGGGATGAGCATTCTATACGAGGAACCATTCCATAGCAGAACACGGGTTAGGCAGAGTTGTACCTAATAGTACATCTTTAGCTCGTGCTCTCTGATGGCCGGTAGTCAATAATTTCCACGATTCTAACAGGACCTTGGTGCTGAAAAGACGATTGAATAGCTTAGTTAAGTATAATTGGTTCCCGGAAAAGTCTCAGTGCGTTTGAAAATTCATAAATAGCAGTGCTAAGTGCTAGTGCAGTGTTACGTGCTAAGTTAGTAGCGAAGTCTCACTCCTGTAAAGTTCAAGCCGAATTGCACCCGGACTGCATTCGAACGACTGTGGTACATGGCCCAGGGTCGTCATTGTTGTATTTTCGATAATTCCCACTTGGTTTGGATAAAACTTTTTGGATGATGATGATGATATGATGAAACAGCTAGTTCTAAAATGTCCTTATTTTCACCGCCCCGTTGAATCTAAAGTTTGGTCAGGAGTGACCGAGTGGAACAAAATTCTGTCGTGGAGTATTTGTTTGCAGGGTAACCATCACACGAGGACGTGTGCAAGCAGGATGGCCGTGTCGGAGCCGGTCATTAGTACGGACAGAAAATGAATCGGCAAGCTCGCCAGTGGTGGCATCACGCGACCGCGAGTTACCAACCTACCCACACCTAACCGCGCTTCACATAGTCGTGATGTTACGAGCTCGCTGCAAGGAGGACAATGAGTGTCTGGAGGCCTACTCTCTTTCTTCGAAACGTAACTTCGGCAACAATAACATTCAATACATTCGTTGTCTGTGAATTCAAACTTCTTGTGTGCGTCCGCAAATTATATAGAGTTATAGGGTGACAAACGTTACTACGTTTAATTTTCGTTCGTTGCCGAAGTTACGTTTCGGAGAAAGATAGTAGACCTCCTGGTCGCAGCGGAATCAAGACGTCCCGGAACTGTACCCGATTCATGGTGCCTAGTGTTATTGTGTTGGATTGTAATTTATTAGTTCGATAAAAGCAGTGTACCGTGTGTAGTGTGTGTTTTGGTTGTGCGTTGTTTCATCGCTAATTGTTTAATCGAATTTTGTTTCACATAAATTGTTTCTCATATTGTCATTTCATAGAATAATCAATACGCAGAATACTTACTTTGAAGAAATTTAAATCATAGATTTTTGTTTCAAATAAAGTTTAATGTTAGAATATTCATATCATAGAATAACAAATCAAATATTATTAATCCACATATTGTTTGTTTCACATAAAACTTATTACGAAGAATAACATTTTAATCGACTGACAGTTTCTAAAATTCAAACCTTTGAAAAATCCATACCCTCCTACAAAATAACAACACCGGGTTCACAAAAATAATGCGGGTAAATTATTGTCAAGCAGGAAAACAATCTTGTTATTCTCTCTCATGGTGTCCATGCCTGTTGCATGCAGCATGCAGCAAGCATGCAAGCAAGCATGCAACTTGCAGCATGCATGCAAGCATGTAACATGCAACAGGCAAGGTTTCTGTCACGGCTCCGGCGCTGCGGGGCTCCGGCGGCCCCACGCAAGTTTATCGTCGCAGATGGTATTAACGCTCACCACTGCAGCTTCGGCTTGCTGGCCGGCAAGCCGGCCAGCCTCAGCCGCGGCGGCGATCTTTAGAAACCACCTGCTCCTCAACTCGCGGGCCGCCTCATCCCTCCGCGCCTACGCGGGCTTAAATTACACTCTAGGGGTAGGGCAAACAAGACTACGTGGATTCTGTTTTGCAGCCATTCGTTTCTGCCACTAACTTTAGTAGTACAACATATTGACTTTTAAAGACAATATTTTAATTTAAGGTTAATAATTTCGTTGAAATAAAATACCATGGAAACATACATCGAACAAACAATATTCGTTGAAAAATAATTCTGCTGTTTGATGAGTTGGTCAAATAAAAAAATGTGATTGTAAAATTCTTTGAATTGTGTTTCTGTAAAATATTTTTCATTCAAGTAAATAGTAGTCGAAACAAAAATATTCGAAATAAAAATACGGGGACTAAATATTATGTGAAATATTTTCTGGGAAACGAAATTCTGTCAAATTTCTGTCTGCGAAACAAGGTGACACCGTGTGTTTTCTTAACAAGAAACCCATTTTCTGCCCACATGATGACCGAGTCTAACGGAATAAATCCTCACAATACGACATATTTAAAAATAGCTTATGCCTGCGGCGTCGCCCGCGTGGAGTTCGATAATTGTCCCACGGGAACATACTATCGGGATAAAAAGTATCCTATGTGTTAATCCAGGTTATAAACTACCCGTGTGCTAAATTTCATCCAAATCAAATCCCTAGTTTTTGCGTGAAAGAGTAACAAACATCCATCCATACATCCATCCATACTCACAAACTTTCGCATTTATAATATTAGTAGGTTAAGGTCCTTAAAATGTAAGTGTGTAGTTTCTAAAATTGTTATGTTTTTAAATATGAACTTACTTGGTCTTATAATTATTATAAAAGGATTTTAAAACGGAAATTCCTGATAAAACAAGGAAAAATTGATTGAAAACCTCGCCCTTTCTTATTTCGATAGTAGAATAAGTAGCATTAGTAGTTGGCAAGATCATAATCTTGAGTCGTATCTTCTAATTTGATCGCGGTTTTACCAATATAATATTGTGTTTGATGATTGTCTTGTATTGTTGCTAATATGGCTTTCCAAAGAGTTGTTTTCATACTTGCTATTACGGCGGTAGTGTCAGGTAAATAAATTTTATTTATTTCTTCTTATAAAAAAAAGAAAAGAAAAATAAATTCCTAGATTTTATTATAGATTAATTATTGGAGGAGTATTTTGACGCCTTAACGTCCTGTTGTTTTTAATTTAGTTTATATTTAGTTAGTTAGTTTATGTAAATACTGTTATTTTTATTTTATTGTAATAATTATAGTTTAAAATTCCTAGATTATAAAATCCAGGAATTTATTTTAATTTATTCATTAAGTAGTGACCGAAACGCATATATAACGGACTTTAAAAAAATAATTTGGCTTGAAATAGGACATCAAAATATCATTAGGTAGTCCCACAAACCTGCCAGGGCTGCGGGTTGTTCGAAAGAGATACCGCGGCCCTAGAACACAAAGGGCTAAGAAGGAACATGGGTGGGTTTTAGTCAGTCAAGTCTGACACTCCCTCCCGCTCCGCCCAGAGCGGGAGAAGTCATTTGAAGATTTGCCATCCGCAAAAAAAAAAAAAAATTTAGTCCCACAAAACCACCTCCCCAATTCTTCCCACTTAGTGAGAGTCACTTAGAATTGGAATGGGGAGAAGAATAAAAAAATTGGGGACACTAATTGGTTTGCCCGAGCTATAGGAACAGCTCATGTTGTGTAAAAAATTATCAAACCAAAATCAAAATTATTTATTTCACGTACGTAAGGTGCACGGTTCGGGTTGGTCGTTTCTTATGGAGAAGAACCGGCAAGAAACTCCAGGGTTACTCTTTTAAAATCATTCGGTTTTACAATATATGAATATTACAGCGTTAGTACTATGGTATGGGAGGTATGGTGGTAGGTGGAGGTATGGTATGGTATGGATATGGTATGGTATGGGAGGATATCGATACTAACCGCAAAATGGTAGCAGGGCCGATTGCCCAGGCTGAACCTGCGGCTGTTATTTAACCACAAGCTCTTCATCATCCTCCGTATCTTTCTTCCAGCTCTACCAACAGACATCACAGACCATGTGATCTCCAAACTAGACCCTGGTCCTCGTTACCAGTACATGAGTGGACCGGACGGGGCTGAGCTGGTGGACTTATGGGTGAAGACCAGTGACTTGCTTGCCGCTGCGAGATTCAATCCTGATGTACAGAATCATTATCACCTTTTTACCAGGTAGGTGAAATTCCGTCATTAGTTCAAGAGGGATCTTTAGTGGGCCTTTCTCCATACAAACGTATTCCGCTGTTTTCTTCGTGGATAATGCGTCTAGAGCAATGGTTTTTATGCCAAAAAATCTAGGTCTTATTAATTAATTTCTTTTTTTTTTCAAAACACAATCACTAAAATAATTAATAAAAAAAGCCCGTTTTTACCGCCTTGTTCAGACGACTATCAGACACATGAGATAAATTTTAAACAAAAAAGAAAATAATAGAAGCATAGATATACTTTTCCTCTAAATTTTGATATAAGAAATTTAGATCAGTTTAGCTTTGAAGAAGAAAACAGCGGAATATAAAACGTTTTTGGTCAAGATTTTTGTAGGTAAAATCAGCCTGAGCTGCAGTTGTCCCTTTCGCACTTTACGGGGGCTAGGTCGGGCGCAGCGCGACGGCAATAGTTTCGTCAAATACCTATTCCTCAAATTCCTCGGGGCTAGAATCCCCTCTTAAGCATATCATTAGGTTTCATCATCATCTGCTTGCCTTTTTCCCAAAATTATCGGGGTCGGCTTCAAGTCTTACCGGAAGCAGCTGAATGACAGTATTTTACATGGAGCGACTGCCTATCTGACCTCCACAACCCAGTTAGTTTCCCAGTTAGTTTTAGGTAATACGGTACCCTTTGCTAAGACTGGGTGCTAGACTTTCAGGCCACTGAAAGGTACCTGTATAACGACTGAGACCAACAAATTACGTCCGGAACCAACGGCTTAATGTGCTTTCCGAGAGACGGAGACAGCTCGGTAAGTAATGATGGCCACTATCCACAGACCAACCTTGGGAAGCGCGGCTTAGCCTTGAAGATCGACCCGAGCGGCTGTTATTTATTACACAAGGTGTTGTTTTGCATCCTTGTCAAATTCAAGGAGGTAACTATGCTGATGATTCTCGTCCAGAATCATTAATAAAATTATTAGGTAATCTTCGTAAAGTGTGAACCACCCGTGTTTTAAACGCGGCCCGACTAATCCTCGCCTTATAACCTCGCTTACCTACACACATACAAAAAATCTCTAAAGTTTATTCGATCATTTCTCATTCCCTAAACCACGTTAAAGGGGTTATTCTGAAATACTGACAAATATAAACAACCAAATAAATCAGCGTTTATGAATAATTAACTAGGTACCGTAATTTTAATTGATTATTAATGTCTTTTGTGACAATCTCCTGAAATTTGACGAGGATGCAAAACAACACCTTGTATAGCTAGGTACGACCCCTCTGTCAACTTCACTTCGACAAATGCAGGCCTGGTTTTACCAAAGTTTATATTTTACCAGCTGACCCGCGCAACTTCGTCTGCGTCACATTTCAAATGAATCTTTTCTTATTTTCTGCCATTAGATCAAATCCTTCGGTCAGCCAGCCGATCCCACTGGGAGCAGACAGCATCCTGAAGGCATCGAACTTCGATCCTAACAAGAAGACAGTCTTCCTTGTGCATGGATGGAAGAACGATCATCTTTCGCAGTTTAATGTGAATATGGTTCGTGGTACGTAGATCAAACACGCGAATTTTTTTTTTTTCAAAGTAAGTTTTTTTTGAAGCAGCAGAGAATTTGCGTACAACATGAATTATAAACGCTACGTAATTATGGGGTGCGTACCATTTGACATAATAACAAAAGTTATTATTATATTATTGATATAATTTCAGTTTACCTAATTTTATGTGGTTTAATAAACATTTTCTAAAATGCACATTTGAACTAATATTCAGTTAGTATAATATTTAGTTAGTATTTTATTCCTCATATATTCCTGCGTTAGAGCCACTATATGGTTGGTGAATCATGTAGATTAGGTTAGGTTAGAACAATGACCATTAGCGCACGAAGGCGAGCGAGCGTAGCGAGCGTGCCGCGGCAGCGGCCGCAGAGTGCCAGATCCCCCCTATTGTGGGTGAACCATCTGGGTTAGGTTAGGTTAGAACCATGACTATTAGCGCACGAAGGCGAGCGAGCGTGCCGCGGCAGCGGCCGCAGAGTGCCAGATCCCCCCTATTGTGGGTGAACCATCTGGGTTAGGTTAGGTTAGAACCATGACCATTAGCGCGCGAAGGCGAGCGAGCGAAGCGAGCGTGCCGCGATAGCGGCCGCCGAGTGCCAGATCCCTTCTATTGTTGGTGAATCATTTGGGTTAGATGAGGTTATAACAGTATGATGTTATTTGATATTTACTTATTCACTACAGAATTTGGGCAGAAAATGAGTAAATATGAAAATTTGGTCAAATGAAAATTAGGTCAACTGCACGTTATATCAAAAGAGCAATATACTAATTGAAAATTATATGAGATGAACGTTATACTAAATGTTATTAGAGCAAGAGAAGTTTATATGAAATGTAATATTAGATCACATGAAGTTAGGTTATTTGTTTTTATAGCATATGAAAATCATATCATGTGAACGTTATTTCAAGTGATAATATATTATCTGTTATTATGGCATATATTACACAATTACCGTAATTATGACAGATGGCAAAAAAATACTCAAAGTCTCGTGCCCGATTTTAATGATAACTAAAAGTGCATGATTAAATTTTTGACAAATTCGTCAAACAAACAAACAAACAAATTCTTCAGCTTTATTATTAGTATTAGTATATTAGATTATTATTTATTTATGTACACACAAAACACTTAACAGGACAATACATTAAGATACATGAGCACAAAGCTACTGCTTATTTCAAAAGAAATTTGAGCTTTATAATATTAGTATAGATAAGCACTTAACATAAGGATTCTTTTAAGTCGCTCTTCTTTTTTTTTCAGCATACCCGATTGCTGAGGACGTCAATCTTTTCATGGTGGACTGGAGTATTGGAGCCGGAGGGACTTACATATCCTCAATCATCAATGTCGTCAGATCTGGTGAGTTTTTTGTGGAGGTCAGATAGGCAGTCACTCCATGTATCATACTGGTATGCACTGGTATTTGCGGTTGCAAAACGCTAGCAGTTAAGGTTAGGTAAGGTAGACTAACGCCATCAACTAAGCCTTTTCGTTGTACAAGAGTCTTACCAAAGGGTAAGACCCAGGGGTGGTATTACCCAGTACTAACTGTGTTGTGGAGGTCAGATAGGCAGTCGCTCCGTGTAAAATACTGGTATTCAGCCGCATCCGGTTAGACTGGAAGCCGACCCCAACATACCTAGTTGGGAAAAGGAAGACAAATGATGCTGATTTCTGGTCAGTGGGATGACATTTCGCTACTAATACCAATTTCGGAGCTATTTAATTAAAAAATCAAAATGAAAATATTTTTATTTTTATTTCACATAGGCACTTGTAAAACGTCGACAAAAAGGTGCTCGGTTCGGCTTGGTCGTTTCCTATGGAGAAGAACCGGCAAGAAACTCCATGGTTACTCTTTTAAAATCATTTGGCTTTACAATTTTTCTATGTTACAGCGTTAGTACGAAAAAGAGGACAGCGTAGGCCCGTCAATAAGTCGTTGCTTACTACAAAACGTAGAGCAAGATAAAAAGTTACCAAGGATTTTTGTGCCTGGTTGATAGCAATAGGCTCGCCTCCTATTACATGTGCACGAACATACCACTGGTGTTTACTTCTTAGGTCTACTCGCTGCTCCCCAACCGTAATGCGTCAGTGAGACAAATGCCTGATAATAATCATCTTAATGCCAAAAAAATAGTTTAATTTTTAACAACATACCAAAGGAATTAAGAGATCTCCCTTTAAAATATTTTAAATCCAAAGTGCATAAATGGCTCATTGAGAATTGTTTTTATAGTGTAAAATAATTTCTAGACAAAAAAGTAACTGATAGATATGGTTACTGAGCTACACAAAATAGTTCATGATGTTGCGATATTTTTTTTTTTTAATATTTCGCATAGATACGAATCCTTAAATTGTAAGCGTTATTACACATGCTATAGTATTAATATTTTAACAAATTGAATATGTTTAAATATTTGTATGCCATTCTATGGCAAAACATGTAAGTTCATAGCCCTATTTATAAGATCTATTTATGTAGCATGTTTTTACACAAATAATAAATATTCTATTCTAACTTCTGCTCAGGTGAACACGTAGCTAAATTCATCACCTGGCTGAACTCTGCCAGCGGCGCCAGTCTTGACAACTACCACATCATAGGACATAGCCTCGGAGGACACCAAGTGGGCGTCATCGGCAGAAATCTTGGAGGAGCAGTTCCTTATATCACATGTAAGTGGCATTACCTATTTACATAAAAAATAGTGCGTGGAGTCCCTCCGCGCGGAAGAAGTGAAACTTCGTAATACTACACGCATGCGTTCGAGTGTCACGCATTCACTCTCGTTATTTTATTGAGCTTCTAAATAATATTTTGTTGTTTTCTTGTTGTATTATTTACATAATATATTACATAATTATTAGATACATAAGTTTATCGAGGTTATTCTACTCATGGAAATTGAGCGAAGGCTGGTCACACCGAAGAGTCGAATGCACGACTGTTTTCACGCCATCTTGCGTACCTAGAAGAACTACGTAGTCACAAATCTTGTAATACTGCCATCTCTTAGTGAGTTTTAGAAAATATTCCCCCTCATGGTAGCGTTAAACTTGTTGGAAGTCGCATAAGAAGTTTCACTTCAATAATAGGACACCTGTATTCCCCGCGGGGTTAAGCAGAGGTGGTGGCGGTGGGGTGTTCTATCAGATCTTCCTCAAAAGCTGCCAAGAGTCTGGATTGGTGATCAGTTAGTGGCAATTAAATTCTTATACAAACTGTTGTTTGCATCCTCGTCAAATTCAAGGAGGTAACTATTCTAATGATTCTCAAACCGAATCAACAATACACTGGGTAGGTATTTTTTTTTTCATTTTTGAAGTGAATTTTCTAATGCGACTTCCAACAAGGTTGCGTTAAACGTTTAACGCTACCATGGAGGGGGAATGAAAGCACTGTTGCGTTAAACGTTCAACGCTCCTGGGGAGGGGGAATAGAAAGAGGCAGAGCGAGAGTGAATGGAAGAAAAAAAAAATTCACTAAAAATCTATTTCTACCCGTTCCTATTTTCATTTCCACATTACGAAGTTTCACTTCTTCCGCGCGGAGGGACTCCAGTACTCCAAACACTATTTTTTTCTTTTTTATAGAAATCGGTAAGTGGTAGCTACTAGCCGTGTTTTAAACGCGGCCTGTCTGACCCTCGCCTCGCCCTATAACCGCGCTTTCACACATACAAACAATCTCAAACGTTTATTCGGTAATTTCTTATTCCCTAAACCATGTTAAGGGTTTTTTTTAAATACTGAAAATTTGAAAATACCTCATTTTTTAATAATTAAAATAATTTAATTTAATTATTTATGTCTTTTGTGACAACCTCCTGAATTTTTGACGAGAATGCAAAACAACACCTTGTATACTTATTTAGCTAATGGTGTCTTGAATGCATTGAATGAGTATAAACTTTTCATACATGCGGGTATTTTGTTGTATAACTGTGCTCCTTCAAATTTCAATCGTTTTGGTAAATCCCACCGCACTATCCCCAAACCACTGAAACTACTAAAAGCCAGGATCAAAAGTTGCAACCACCAGAAAAGCGCAAAGACAATCAAGTGACGATGTCCCGCAGAAACAATTTAACTGTCTTGGATCCCGCAACGACATTAAACAGAAAAGAGGGCTTGGGGTATGGGCAGCAGTGGTTCCGGACCGTATGCTGTTGCCTCTGCTTCCCTTCTGGCCAGTTCATCCGCTGCGTCGCTACCCAGTGAGTTACTGTGCCCTTTTATACATTGCAGAGTTACTCTGTTCGTGTTTGCAATGTGCTGGAGTGCGTTATGACACTCCAATACGAGGGCAGAAGTTAACATATTGTTTTGTAGTGGTCGCTAGTCTTATCTACTCGTCCCGCCATCTTCTACGAGGTCTACTGCGACGCCATCTGACTGTGTCAGGGCTCAGAATGTGGTTATTTTGGTCCACAGCGCATTGGGCATGCGGCAGACATGGTCGCTCCAGTTCAGCTTAGCGTCATTTGGAGCAACGTCAGTAATTTACGTTTTGGAGCGCAGTATGCATTTAACCGGAACTTTAAAATAAAAAATTTTCCTTCTCCTCACCAGCTCTAGATCCTGCCCTACCCGGCTGGGTGACCAACCCATCAGGCTTCAAATCAACCGATGGCGTCTACACAGAAGTCATGCATACGAATGCAGGCTTCTTTGGCAAGGTCGTCCCAATGGGTGATGTGGATTTCTATCCCAATGGTGGGAGAAGGATGGCAGGCTGTATTACAAATGATTGCAGTCATCATCGGTGAGAACCTTTATACATACATATTTATGTAGTGGCATTACAAACAGTGCTACAGCAACAAAGAACAAAATTTACTACAGCGCCATCTATGACAGATCTGAAGAACTAACAGCAATTTCTTACATCGCGCAAGTAAAGTTATCTGCGCTTTAAGATTAGACAGGGTGTAACGGAAAGGGTATAAACTTAAGGGTGTGCAAATATATACTTAAGGGTGTGCTACAGACGCTGCGGGTTGTTTGAAAGAGATACCGCGACCCTGGAACACAAAGGGCTTAGAAGGAACATGGGTGGGTTTTAGTCAGTCAAGTCTGACACTCCCTCCCGCTCCGCCCAGAGCGGGAGAAGTCATTTGATGATTTCCCATCCGCAAAAAAAAAAAAATGGTGTGCTACAGACCATCAAACTGAACATGTTTCTCCATAGGACAAAAATCGTAACAGCGAAAGAAGAAACAGCTGCCCCAAAATTTGGGTCGAATAGGTATTGAAATTTTGTATGGGGCATCAGATAATTAAACGCTATATTAAAACTTGTCCATCTATTTTATTTGGACCTAATATAGGGTGACTGGTAATTAGT
Organism: Cerastis leucographa; assembly: GCA_963082945.1. NCBI lineage: Eukaryota > Metazoa > Arthropoda > Insecta > Lepidoptera > Noctuidae > Cerastis > Cerastis leucographa. The sequence goes on from OY720376.1 coordinate 1,949,216, forward strand.
GACCGATACTTAAACACGTCATTGTACTCCTGATAACAAACAACTTCCCCAAAGAAACATTTTTTTATACCTACTCATTAATTTTAACCACAATAACACATCAGCCGTATGAAATCCGCGCGCGCGTGCTCCTGTTACCTATCAGCTGTTAGCCGCAGACGTGGTAGGTGGTCTGCTCTCAGGAACACAGGCGTGATGTTACGTTATACTTTTTTTTCTTTTCAGAGCTGTCTACTACATGGCTGAATCTCTGATGTATGGAGGTTTCACTGGAGACCGATGCGACTCCTTGGCGTCAACAGTCACTGGACGCTGTGACTCAAACGATACATTGAAGATGGGTGGCCTCACCCCTAAAACTGGGTAGGTAGAACTTCATCTTATCAGATATACAGAGCAGATTTCAACATGTGTTTGGTGTGTCACAATTTTTTTTCACAAAAAGACAATATTTTGTAATTGTTTTATCTTTCATACGATAAGCGTTATAAAATGAAAGCAAACAAAAATGGAGGACTGAGAGTCTGAATTTTATCCAGGTCATAACTTTTAAAGACCAAGAAGTGGTGACAAATATTCTCAATATATTAAGTAGCAAGGATTTGCAGAGAGCAGCGGTGGCCCAGTGGTGGCAGCCCCGACTTACAAGCAGTAAGCCGTGGGTTCGAACCCAGGCAGGCGCATTACTTTTTGTAATTTATTTCATCATCGGTTTTGTGTCAGTTTCAGTGTTTAACGATAAAATCTTGTTTTCACTCATTTTGTTTGGCATTAGCTAATATTTTGGCATAAAGACTTACTTTTAATACATCGTCTCAAACTTTTTCGTCTGTGTGTTGCATGTCGCGTGATGGTCGGCCGCGGAGTAGGGATAAAGTGAAAGGCGCTCGTAAGAGCAGCCAATATGGCGGCGCCCATAGCAAAGACTACAATATATATATAGCTCGCAGCAGCTGACCGTGTAGTGTATAGACTATTACTCATTTGATATATTTTTTAAATTATTAAATTAAGATTGATAAAGATCAATCTTAATTTAATATAATATTATTTTGAATATTATATTATTTAATATAATATTATATTGGAATATTATTTTCAAAAAATTTTAGTTAGTTAGTCTATAGTGTGAAAAAAAGTTTCACTTATACTGTGGTTTCATAAAACCACACAATCCTTTTTTTTGTAGTGGCCATAGTTTATCAGGTACAACTTTACAGTCCATAACTCGATTATTTCACTTTCACAAAATCTGACACCAACTGTCACATTTTTTTGGGGTGTGTTCACAAAATCGTAAGCACATTTTCAAAGAGTTTTAACAAAAGGCGCCTCACACCACACGCACATGATTTTTACCAATAAAACTTATGTAAGAACAGAGAAGCTTCAGAGCTGACAGTAATTAAACATAAAATGATTATAGGTACAACATATAACGCCAATAGGCGATGATCACATTTTTTTTTTCTTTATCTGTCGGGTAGATTATTGAAAAGTATTGGACACGTATTTTTTCTTTTTTCACGTGGTCATAAAATTACGGAGTTAAATTGAGTTGAAATGGCGCTTGACGTCACGTGTAGGTAATTTTTTTACCTACTTGTGACGTAGTGAGCCCCCACTCTCCAACTTTAATGAGTTTTAACTAAGGAATTTTTTGATATTTTGATAAAACAAAAAATAAGTGTCTAATATTTTTGTATTACTTGTCTGACGGACAAAATAGAATGTCGTTTTCTTTACCCAGTCTTCACCCATATTACGAAGTACACAGAAGAGAATATTGCTAGAGAGTAACTCAAATTCATCATCTTCATTCTCTTTGCCCTTATCACAATTTATTAGTGGTCGGCGCAGCATGTCTTCTTCTTCCATACTTCTCTATTACTCGTCATCTCATCAGACACCTCCTTTCTTGCCATATCATCCTTCACACAGTAGGTACCTCATCTTTTTTAGGGTTCCGTACCCAAAGGGTCAAACGGGACTCTATTACTGAGACTTCGCTGTCCGTCCGTCCGTCTGTCACCAGGCTGTATCTCATGAACCGTGATAGTTAGCCAGTTGAAATTTCTACAGATATTTATGTTTTGCTGTTGGCGCTATAAAAACAAATACTAAAAACAGAATAAGAAAATATTTAAGGGGGCTCCCATACAAATAAGTGATTTATTTGCTTTTTTTTAAATAATGGTACCTACGGAACCCTTCGTGCGCGATTCCGACTCGCACTTGGCCGGTTTTTTGTCTTTCTCTTTGCACATACACATTCATACTCAAAACTCGAATTATATATATTAGCATTAAAATGAAGAATGTGTGTTTGTGTATCTATACTTAAATCATTTCCTGTTTTCAGATCCAATGGAATGTATTCATTGAGTACCAACCGAGGACCTCCATTCTCTCAAGGTTAGGATATTGAAAAATTATATAATACTCGTATTTATTAAACTAACTTATTAAAATAACTTTGTTTAATTTTTTCCTTCATCCTGCGTAGTTCCTTCGCTCTTAGCTTGTACGTATTTCTACATCGTTCTTACATATTTGTAACTAGCTGTACACGCGACTTTGTCCGCATGGAATTTAAGAAGTAGCCTAAGTTACTCCTTATTACATCAGCTATCTACCAGTGAAAATCCCGTCAAAATCGGTCCAAACTTCCAGAGATAAGCCAGAACAAATAAACAGACAGAGAGACAAAAATTTGCGTGTAGTAAAAAGCGATTATTTTAATATTACAAATAGACACTTCAATTTTATTTACTTGTATAGATTCTCAACATGAATGCTGTAACCAAGATTTTGTAATAATATTTTGATTTGAAAGTGTCCATGGAGTTTCTTGGCCATTCTTCTCCATAGAGAACTACGCTTTGGAATAGGCAACTACAGTACTTTCACAGTTTTTATGCCTTTTGACTGGGACTGTAGCTTCGCGTTTTAATTAGTTTTTTTTTTTTTTTTTTTTTTCCATAAATGCCTGTAATGGTCTAATTGAAATAAATGCTTTGAGTTTGAGTTTGTAAAATTGTTTTTAAATGTTTTAGGAACTATGTGAAAAGTTCTTTACAGCTGGTGGGCTACTGCCCGACTGCTTATATCGCGAAACAGCTCGTGGCTAAATAATAACAGCCACTGGGGTCGACCTTCAGGTTAATTAAGCCGTGCTTGCCTAGGTTCTACCAACCCAATGGATGACCACTTATTACACAGTTTCCTCCGCACCTCGGAAAGCACGTTAAGCCGTTGGTCCCGGCTGTCATTTGTAGATCTTTGACAGTCGTTATAGGCAGTCAGTGGCTCGAAAGTCTGAATAAGATAATTGGAAAAAGGCAGACAGACGATGATGTAAGGTTAGGAGGATCGCCCGGAGAACACGGTGGAACACACCGTGGAGGTCTGCTCCGCCTGGTCTGAGCACCGCCGTGTCCTCGTGGCGGCGATTGGCGGCGGCGACCTCTCGCGTCCGGCCCTGGTTCAATCCATGGTCCGGAGCGAGAGGGAATGGGAAGCCGTCGCCTCCTTCTGCGAAGCAGTCATGCTAGCGAAGGAGGTGGCAGAACGTCGGTGTACGGTGGCCGTAGGCACTATGGCTAGCTCACCGTCCGTCCGTCTCATGACGACAGGCCGTGTCGACGGCGCGTACGTGTTCCACGCGCGCCTCAAGGAGATGTCAGCAAACCGGAAGGGGTCCGAGAGGGACGATGCGTGCCAGGGTTGCGGGACTGTTCGAAAGAGATACCGTGGCCCTGGAACACAAAGGGCTAAGAAGGAACATGAATGGGTTTTAGTCAGGACAAGTCTTACGCTCCCTTCGCTTCGCCCAGAGCGCGAGGAGTCATTTGAAGGTAACGAGGATGATGAAGGGAATAAAACGAAAATTCGTTGTAAATTGAGTTTATTATTGTCTTTGTATAAGAATATCCTAAATATTAATAATTACTGCTAAAGTTAAAGATAAGCAATTCAAGCATCTAGATCTGACTCGCGAGGTTGTCGACATGTGGGACGTGAGTACAGCAATCATTGTGCCGATAGTCGTGTCGGCCAATGGCTTAATAGCCAAAAGCTTCGACCAACATCTGAGGAGTCTTTCGCTTGGCAGCTGGATCAAGGGCTTGATTCAAAAAGTAGTACTTCTGGACACGGCCCGTAACGTTAGGAGGTTCCTCTCTCAAGAGCCTTGACCACCGGTAGCTCGGACCCTGTTCCCAATGCCGGTGGGCTACAACTCAATGACCACCAACATAGAGGGGACCTGGCACTCCGCTCTGCTCCTGCCTGAACCTTCTAACCCAATATAACCCCTCCGACTCGGATTGCTTTGAATCGGGATATTAATAAAATAAACGTTATATCCAATAACGTTATACGAAATAAGTTTTAGAGCATACAAATGTTATATCTAAAGAAATTATATCAACAGTTGGTATAACTCATGTTTATTATCTCTTGTGAACGTTATTAAAATGAAATTATACCAAATAACTTTTTATGATATGATACGCACCCCTATTTTTCAATTACTTATACCAAAAGCTATAATTGATTATTTCAGTTACAAATATTAACACATATAAGGTTACAGTTTGATTCGGTAACATTATTGTATCTGTTACATTTAAAAGTGTTTTTGTGGTATATTTGTTTAAAAAAAAGGAGTGTTTAATACACTTATTACGGTTACAGTTTGAGCCCCTGGATGCAAAACAATACCTTGTATAATTTTGTATAAATATTTAAAAATGTAAATTAAATTTTATGAAACGAATCATCTGCCTAGCCTTTTCCCAAACTATCTTGGGGTCGGCTTCCAGTCTAACCGGATGCAGCTGAGTACCAGTATTTTACATGAAGCGACTGCCTATCCGACCTCCACAACCCAGTAACTGGGTAATACGATACCCCTTGGTAAGACTGGATGTCAGACTTTTTGGCTTCTGACTACTCGTAACGACTGTCAAAGATCTACAAATGACAGCCGGGACCAACGGCTTAACGTGCTTTCCGAGGCACGGAGGAAACTCGGTAAGTAATTATGGTCACCCATCCACGGACCAACCTCGGCAAGCACGGCTTAACCTTAAAGATCGACCCAGGCGGCAGTTATTATTTAGCCACGAGCTCCTCGAAACGAATAAAGGAGATAATTATTGCTAGTACACTTACGGAACTATTATGGCAATTTATTTAATACATAATATTTTCACATTATCAGTTCTTAATGCCTTGTCGGTCTAATGTCGAACGCGCGACTGCTGAGCATAAGGTCCCGAGTTAGATTCCCAGGTCGGGCAACGTATTACTGAGTTTTTCTATCAGGAATTTCACAGTAGCAGCCACGGAGTCCGGGTTTGAGGCCGATTGACGGCAATAGGCTCGCCCCCTATTACATGGCACTTGAAAAACATAACTGGCGGAATTTGGGAGTACTATTAGGTGGTGTACCTAATTCCTCTGTCTTAGGGACCGTTCAAGTATTACGTAAACGCTATAGGGAGGCAGGGGGGTCTTTGCTTTGCTTATTTTTGATGGGGTGGGGGGATCTAGGTATTGATTACGTCAGCAGTAATTATACAAGGTGTTGTTTTGCATCCTCGTCAAATTTCAGGAGGTGGTCACAAAACACATAAATAATCAATTAAAATTACGGTACCAAGTTAATTATTGATAAACGCTGATATTTTGGTTGTTTAAGTTTTACAATATTTCAGAATAACCCCCTTAACGTGGTTTAGGGAATAAGAAATTATCGAATGAACGTTTGAGATTTTTTTGTATGTGCGTAAGCGAGGTTATAGGGCAAGAACCAGACGGGCCGCGTTTAAAACAGGGGTGGTTCACACTTACCGATTTCCGTAAATAAGAAAAATAATAAAAATTACCTACCCATTTTATTATTGATTCGGGACGAGAATCATTAGCATAGTTACCTCCTTGAATTTGACGAGGATGCAAAACAACAGCTTGAATACTTATTTACACATATAGCAACCCACATATTGTCTATGCTTGAAAACGAAATGCATTTTTGGGGATTCCCACAAATAATGAATACGTTTAGGTACTCGCTTAGAACTTATTAGGGGAATTACCTCGCGCTATCCACTTGTCTGTCACTTATAACTGCTGCTCATGAATCAATAAATTGTACAAATTTTTACGTAAGCATGGGAGGGAGGGGTAAGAGCTTTGCTTACTTGTTCTGAGTGGGGTGGGTTAAAAATAGGGGTGCGGACTGGGTAAGAAAACGAGATTCGATCCGAAAGACAGGTAATAAAAAAATATTAGACACGTATTTTTTGTTTTATCAAAATATCAAAAAATAACGAGTTAAAACTCATTAAAGTTGGAGAGTGGGGACTAACTACGTCACAAGTAGGTATAAAAATTACCTACATGTGACGTCATGCGCCATTTCAACTCAATATATCTCCGTAATTTTTATAACCACGTGAAAAAAGAAAAAATCCGTGTCCAATACTTTTCAATAATCTACCCGACGGACAAAGAAAAAAAAAATGTGATCACCCGTACTGTATGTACCAATGTTTACGTAAGCACGGGGGGGAGGGGGGTAAGAGTTTTGCTTACTTTTGCTGACGAGGGGGAGGGGTGGGTTAATAATAGGGGATTATCCTTTTTTTTTTTTCTTTGTCCGTCGGGTAGTTTATTGAAAAGTATTGGACACGTATTTTTTCTTTTTTCACGTGGTCATAAAATTACGGAGATATATTGAGTTTAAATGGCGCATGACGTCACATGTGGGTAATTTTATACCTACTTGTGACGTAGTGAGCCCCCACTCTCCCAACTTTAATGAGTTTAAACTTAAGTATTTTTTTGATAAAACAAAAAATACGTGTCTAATATTTTTGCATTACCTGTCTGACGGACAAAATAGAATGTTGTTTTCTTTACCCAGTTTCACCCCTATTGTACCAATGTTTACGTAAGCACGGGGGGGAGCGGGGTAAGAGTTTTGCTTACTTTTGCTGACGAGGGGGAGGGGTGGGTTAATAATTGCGGAAAAATCTGCTTACGTAATACTTGAACGGCACCTTTGAGAATTACAGGCGACATGTTATGTGTTTATGTTTATTAGATAATATTCTGAGTAATTCCTAAAGGTTGAATGTGAACTATATTTAAGTTGCCCCCGATGTTCTGCTGGAAGTACTGCATGCGGTTCGCTAGTTCGATTCCCGGGTAGGGCTCCTCTTTCTTCACAGGCGGGACGGCGCGAGGCGACTGTGAAAAAAAAAGGTATATTTATTTACTTCTGAATGCTAGAGAAATCCACACAAAGACGACATTTAGACAAACAAATATAAATATAAAAAATATTTATATTTATTTGTCTTTTTTAGGGTTCCGTATCCAAAGGGTCAAACGGGACCCTATTACAGAGACTTTGTTGCCGTCAGTCCGTCTGTCACCAGGCTGTATCTCATGAACCGTGATAGTTAGCCAGTTGAAATTTCTACAGATTATGTATTTTTGTTGCCGCTATAACAACAAATACTAAAAAACGGAATAAAATAAGAAACCTTATAGATTCGTCCTGTCCGTTTGTATGTCACAGAGACCAGAGCATTCATTAAGCAGAGCAGAGCTTGCAGACTACTGGCACCACACAGTTGAAATTTGGAGAATAGCTCTCTTCTACACGAATATGGTGTGAAATAATAACAGATTTTGTAACATATTTTGATTTAAAATAGTGCCCAGGGAGTTTCTTGCCCGTTCTTCTCCGTAGAGTACTACGCTTTGGAATGGGCAACTACGGTACTTTCACAGTTATTATGTCTTGTGACTGGGACTGTAGCTTCGTTTTTTTTGTGTTTGACATTCAAAAGTGCCTGTAATGGTCTAATTGAAATAAATGATTGGAGTTTGAGGTTGACGATCTAAAATTGTGCTGCGTTAAAAATTCACATATAATATATAATATTATCTATATATATAAAAGAAAGTCGTGTTAGTTACTCTATTTATAACTCAAGAACGGCTGAACCGATTTGACTGAAAATTGGTGGGGAGGTAGCTTAGAACCAGGAGACGGACATAGGATACGGTAGGGTAGGGTAGGTAGGTAGGGTAGGTAGGTAGGGTAGGGTAGGTAGGTAGGGTAGGGTAGGTAGGTAGGTAGGGTAGGGTAGGTAGGTAGGGTAGGGTAGGTAGGTAGGGTAGGGTAGGTAGGTAGGGTAGGGTAGGTAGGTAGGTAGGGTAGGGTAGGGTAGGTAGGTAGGGTAGGGTAGGTAGGTAGGGTAGGGTAGGTAGGTAGGGTAGGTAGGTAGTAAGGGTAGGGTAGGGTAGGGTAGAGTAGGTAGGTAGGGTAGGGTAGAGTAGGTAGGTAGGTAGCGTAGGGTAGGGTAGGTAGGATAGGGTAGGTAGGTCGGATAGGGTAGGTGGGTAGTAAAAAGTGCATTGCAACGCATGCTGGGTACAGCTAGTATATTATAAATGCGAAAGTAACTCTGTTTGTTTGTAACCTTTTCACGACTAAACGGCTGATCGGATCCTAATGAAATTTGGCAAGGATATAGATTTCAACCTGGGGAAGGACATAGGCTATATATCATCACGCTACGACCAATAGGAGCAGAGCAGAAATGAAAAATGTTGCTAAACGAGGAAAATGTGACGCAGACGAAGTTGCGCTGGACAGCTAGTATATAATATACTAGCTTCTGCCCACGGCTTCGCCCGCGTTCTTTCGATAATTGTCTCACGGGATCACACTACCGGGATAAAAAGTATCCTATGTGCTATTCCAGACTATTATCTAACCCTGTGCCAAATTTCATCCATATCCATTCAGTACAAAACGTTACGTGAAAGAGTAACAAACATCCATCCATCCATCCATACTTACATACTTTCGCGTTTATAATATTAGTAGGATTCGTATTTTCATCATTTTGTGTAGGAAGACATGCTTGAGGAGCTCGTGGCTAAATAATAACAGCCGCCCGGGTCGATCTTTAAGGTTAAGCCGTGCTTGCCGAGGATGGTCCGTGGATGGGTGACCATCATTACATACCGAGTTTCCTCTGTGCCTCGGAAAGCACGTTAAGCCGTTGGTCCCGGCTGTGTTTGTAGATCTTTGACAATCGTTACGAGTAGTCAGAAGCCAAAAAAAGTCTGACATCGAGTCTTACCAAGGGGTATCGTATTACCCAGTTACTGGGTTGTGGAGGTCAGATAGGCAGTCGCTTCATGTAAAATACTGGTACTCAGTTGCATCCGGTTAGACTGGAAGCCGACCCCAAGAGAGTTTGGGAAAAGGCTAGGCAGATGATGATGTGTAGGAAGACATGCTCACCTTAGTCTTCTTATTGGTGTCGTGCATCATCTTCATGTGCTTGTATATGCTGGTCTGCCACATGAAGGTGGCGGGACACAGCTTGCACTTGTACACCTTGCTGTGAGACCGCTTCGTGTGCATCGCCCACACGTGGCCTTTTAGGCGTTTCACTGTCTGGGAAGGAAAGCAAGAAAATATTACTACTATTATAAATGTGATGATGGCTGTGAAAATTAATGAACTAATTAGATGATTTTTTTAGGGTTCCGTAGGTACCCAAAGGGTCAAACGGTCCCCGTATTACAGAGACTTCGTTGTCCGTCCGTCTGTCACCAGGCTGTATCTCATGAACCGTGATAGTTAGCCAGTTGAAATTTTACAGATTATGTATTTCTGTTGATGCTATAACAACAAATACTAAAAACAGAATAAAATAAATATTTAAGGGGGGGGCTCCCATACAAAAAAGTTTTTTTTTTGCTCGGTTTTATAAATAATGGTACGGAACCCTTCGTGTGCGAGCCCGACTCACACTTGGCCGGTTTTTTCCTATGATTGTAAATAACTTACCCTGTACGATTTTCCGCATATTTCACACAAATGTTCACCCTCTGCTTCTTTTTTTTTCCCCTCGTGTATATTATTGACATGAGCTACCAATATTTTTGCTGTTTTGAATGCCTGCAACAGAAAATCAACAGTCATTTATTTAAATTAAATGGCCGACAATCACTCTTTGAATGTCAAAATTACATCGATTCCTCAAAATTCTCGCCCTTAAGAAAGAAAATAAGTTTATTTGGACATGCCACAAGTGCACACAACCAACAATATAAAAAAGTAACAAGAAAGCTTAAGCCTAAACACAAAAAAAAAAGATATTTGCTGTGTGTCTCACTGCTGCGCCAAATAGGCCGTACCGTGCTGCGTATGAAGTTTCATCAAAATCGGTTCAGTCATTTCGGATGATTTCGTATGAAATTTCGTAAGGGGTAAACGCTAGCTGTTGCCCGCGACCTTCGTCAAAGTGAAAATATTATAAAAATATTGCTTCCTTCCAATAATTATTTAGTTTATTCATTTAAATACATATTATTTACATATTTTAATATTTTTACAAAATGATAAAAAAAAAATAAAATAAAAAAGTTGTAGCCCACCGTCATTGGGAACAGGGTCCGAGCTACCGGTGGTCAGGGCTCTTGAGAGAGGAACCTCCTAACAATACGCGCCGTGTCCAGAAGTACTGCTTTCTGAATCAAGCCCTTGATCCAGCTGCCAAGCGAAAGATTTCTCAGATGTTGGTCGAAGCTTTTGGCTATTAAGCCATTGGCCGACACGACTATCGGCACAATGACTGCTGTACTCACGTCCCACATGTCGACAACCTCGCGAGTACTTGAATTGCTTATCTTTCTCTGCTTTCACGAGGTTCTCGTCATGCGGGAACGTTATACCAACAATCATTGCGCGACGCTCCAATCGATCTATCAATACAATGTCAGGCTTATTGGCAACAATAGTCCCGTCAGTGATGATAGGTCGATCCCAATACAACGTGATATTACCATTATCGAGAACTGGGTCAGGAGCATACTTATATTGTGGCACTTCTGATTCCACATATTATTATCAAAGCATAAATATTACGATTCTAGGATATGCCGGTTTCCTCATCACGAATAAATATTAGGTAGAATTCTTAGATATTTAGATTTAGATTTTCCTCACGAAGGCCCGTTACGGTTTGACCAACACAGCTTTCAAGAGCTTTACGTCTAGTACCTATGTCTACCAAACACGTACCTTGAAACAGAAACTGCACTGGTACTTGATTCTCTTCAAATGATCCCAGTCGATGTGGTCTGTTAGACACCATTTTGTCGCGAATTTCTTACCGCAGTAGTTGCATTCGTGTCTGTAATAAATAATAACAGGTACAGTGTTATACAAGGTGTTGTTTTGCATCCTCGTCAAAATTCAAGAGGTGGTCACAAAAGACATAAGTAATCAATTAAAATTACGGTACCTAGTTAATTATTAATAACTCTGGAACATTTTCGGATATTTTGAGACATTTTCGTAATTTTTTACAAAAACTTTTTTCGCTTATTTTCAAATCATTTTCGAACACTTACTGGTAAGTATCCTGCGACACATGCCGCATTTTAAATATTTTTTCGGATAGCTCTGGAACATTTTCGGATATCTTCAGACATTTTAGCAAATTTTTACAAAAACTTTTTTCGCTTATTCTCCAATCATTTTCGAACACTTACTGATAAGTATCCTGCGACACATGCCGCTTACTGAGCCGCATATGGTTGTTGTAGCAGTCTCTGCTAGCGAACGTCTTGCTGCAGGCGCGACACTCGTGCAGGTTGCCGGCGTCGCGCTCGCGATGGTTGCGCGCGTGTCGCGCCAGGTTGCGCTTCCACTGGAACAGTTTGCCGCAGATCGGGCACGGGTAGGTGAGGCCGTCGTGGATTACACTGAGGGGAAAGGGGGGAAAAGTTACAAAGGGCAGTTTAGTTATAAAGGGTGTAAATAGACACTTAACGAAGCCGAAGGGCACTTGTTCTTCCCATCATTAAGATCATTTTTTTGTTCTGGACCATACCTGGGAACCTTATAGTTACTGAGATATTGGAGGTCAAAGTTCCAACTTTTTCACGGGTATTTAATATTAGTTTTTAAGGTTAAAACTTTACTTTCATAGCCCGTTTTCTATTCAATGCATCCATAAACAATGTTTTGAGTGCATTAGATTGGGTGGTAAAACTCAAAACGTTATTTTTAACCTCAAAAAATGTCGTTTCCCAGCAATAACTTTAGCGTAGAGTTACTTAGTGTGATGTGATTTTGATGTAAATAACAGAATGCTTGGTTGAAGGGTCCGTACAGCAATTATTCTAGTGACTAAAATAGTCGGTGGGAGCAAAAAGTCAATGAAACGAACAAAGTAATAGACTTCTTAGAGTCAGCTCACACCGAGACGCGACGCGACGCGACGCTGCGCTCACTTGTGAGAATTCAGAATACGTTGCGCAACGTATTCTGAATTCTCACAACGAAATGTATCTTTTCGTAGAGAAAATAAAGTTACATTTTAAATCGCTCTTTAAAAGTATGCGTACAGCGTCTTCCGCATTTTTCGCTGGTGTTTATTTTTAATTACAGCGATTTAAACTTTACAAAATTCACAATTTTTCAAATAATTCTGCCTCGTTGGTCTAAAGTTCAGAAGGATATCAAATAAATTCCATCAGATATTTACTGCAGAATTTGCAGACTTAACTCCCATAAGTAATTCGGCATATTGTTAGCTTAAAATCGAATATTTGGGATCGTTCTAGTATTACGCAAGCACTATAGGGGGGGGGGGGTCTTTGTTCTGCTTATTTTTGATGACATGGGGGGCGGGGGGCTCTAGATGGTGATTAAGTCAGCAGTAATTATATATATACTTTTTTACACACATGGCAACCCACACATTGTCTATGCTTCAAAACGAAATGCATTTTCAGGGAGCGTCTTACTTTTGTTAACGTGAGCGAGGGGTGGGTTAATAATCGCAAAAAATCAGCTTACGTAATACTTGAACGGCCCTGCCTTTACTGCAGATATTCCAACAAGTAGACTCAGATTTGACGGCACTGTTGGCGCAGTGGTTGAGCGATCGACTGCTGCGCTGCGTGACGCAGGTTCGATCCCCGCACGGAACAAATATTTGTATGGCCTACAGATAGTTGTTTCGGGTCTGGCTGTTTGTGTATGTGATTAAACTCACAACGCACCCACGATACAGGAGAAATTCCTAGTGGGCCAACGTCTTTAAAAAAAATAATTAGATATTATCGTTTATTTCTAGCACGGATGGTGTCGAGATATTTAAGTTTTTACATAAGTATATTCGAACGTCCTAGAAATATTAAAATAAATAATAATACTCACACATGCGCTCTATAACTCTTCTTAGAATGGAACACTTTATCACATCCCTTGCACGGTATGTACAGCTTCTCTTTAGGCTTATCGTCTTTATTCTGTGGCAGGATTCTGTGGACAATACACGGTGTAAATCACCTCATCACGAAGCCGTGAACCAAGCATTCTGTACATGAAACTAAGTAACTTTGCGCAAAAATTATTGCTGGAAAACGACTTTTTTTTGGGGGGTGTAAAATCATGTTTTATGGTAGAACTCAATGTAACGCACTCAAAACATTGTGCTGATGGACGGATTGAATAGTACGGGGGTCGTGGAGTTGTTTAAAGTAAAAATCTTACATTAAAAACTTGTATTTAAAAAAATACTTGTCAAAAAGTTGGAACTTTGACCCCTAATATCTCCGTAACTAAAAGGTTCCCAGGTATGGTGTAGAACAAAAAAATGATCGCAATGACAGGGAGAACCAGTGCCTTTCGGCTTCGTTAAGAGGTGTTTTACACCCTTTATAGTTTTCATTTAAAAAGGCGTAACTAGAAGACGTCTTTGATGAGTTGCTCGAGAAGAGCTGCAACATCGAGAAAAGTAGAAGGAATTAATAAAAACCGAAGTGTCTGTTTGTAATTTTAAAATAACAGCTTCTTACTGAATGCATATGAAAGTAAGTATGAAAGGTATTATTATAAAAAATAAAAAATGTCTGTCAGTTTTTTTCGGCTAATCTCCGGAAATGGCTGCACCGATTTTGACGGATAGCTGATGTTATAAGGAGTAACTTAAGTTACTTTTTAGGGTTCCGTACCCAAAGGGTCAAACTGGACCATATTACTGAGACTTCGCTGTCCGTCCGTCTGTCACCAGGCTGTATCTCATGAACCGTGATAGTTAGCCAGATTATGCATTTCTGTTGATGCTATAACAACAGATACTAAAGGAAAAACGGAATAAAATAAATATTTAAGGCGGCTCCCACACAAAAGTATCATTTTTGCTCGTTTTTATAAATAATGGTACGGAACCCTTCATGTGCGAGTCTGACTCGCACTTGGCTGGTTTTTATTTAAGAGAAAACATTAGGATTTCGTGAAAAAAAAAATGATAGGTGTTATTAACTGATAATGTCTCCGGTTTCGTAGTAAGGGAAGCATTTTCTGAATCACTTACTTACATGTGAAGTAATAAATGTTGGCAGATGATTGCTACTTACTTGAGATGATACTTAAGCGTCATTTTGTTGGCGAACACTTTCCCGCAGCAGTCGCACTGTGGCCTCTCTTGGCGACAGACGCCGCGGTGGTATGTTAGCTTCGATTTTGTGCTGTAACAAGAGAAATATCTTAAAAAATTGTAGACAATCATTGATATACAAGTTGTTGTTTTGCATTCTCGACAAAATTCAGAAGATTGTCACAAAAGACATAAATAATCAATTTAAATTACGATACCTACTTAATTATTTAAAATTCCGCTTTTTTTGCTGTTTAAATTGGTCAGTATTTCAGAAAAAACCTCTTAACGTGATTTAGGGAATAAAAAATATCGATTAAACGTTTGAGATTTTTTGTGTGTGTGGAAGCTCGATTATAGGGCGAGGATCAGGTGGGCCGCGTTTACAACACGGGTGGTTCACACATACCGAATTTCGTAAATAAATAAAAATTAAAAAATACCTACCCATTTTATTATTGATTCGGGTCAAGAATCATTAGCATCACCTTCTTGAATTTGACGAGGATGCAAAACAGCAGCTTGAATTATACATACAAAAACCTAGATGCACCGTTTCTTTCAAATGTGGACTGTTTGTTTGTATTGGTAGGAGTACGAGTGTGTGTGAGTGTGTGTGAGTGTGTGTGTGTGTGTGTGTAGGAGTGTTTGAGTGAGTGGGTGGCAGTGTGGGAGTGAGTATGAGTGAAAGAGTGAATCTGTCCGAAGGGTGTCAAAGGATTGTTTTTAGCGATTAGACCTGCCACCCTAAGTGTAATGTGTAAACATCATGTAAACAATATGTAAACTAAAATGATGATGATTTGGATGGCATACATAATAAAGAATATTCTATCTAAGAGTGGAGTCTATGGAGTTGTGAGTGCGTCAGTGGGTATGAAAGAATGGGTTGGTGTAAGTTTGGGAGTGAATGAATGATTGACTTTGTGGGACTCTGTGTGACTGTGTGGAAGTGTGTGTGTGTGTGTGTGAGTGGGTTTGTGTGTGAGTGGGTGTGTGTGTGTGTGTGTGTGGGAGTGTGTGTGAGTGCGCAGATGTGAATCCTCGGGCGGAAGTACGTGTGTGGCTAAGTCAGGACGGCACATACCTAAAGCTAGTCCCACAAGTGGGACACACATGCGCATCGCCAGCGGGCGCGTGAGTGGCCACGTGTCTCAGCATACGTCGCTTGAGCGTCGTACTGAACCCGCACTGCCGACATCGGTACCCTTGCTGGTGTAATGCCTTGTGCGAGGATACGTTATCTTTTGTTAAGAAGTAGGCTTGGCATATTGAGCATTGATGGCAGTCTTCGCTTTTCTGAAAATAAATTGGAGATTTTGAAAAAGTATGGTGGTGTCTTGTTGAGCTGTAGAGGTGCAGTCAAAACGGCCGGTCTGAACTCCGGACGCGAGTCTCTCTCTGTTCGCGAGTGGACACAGTGAGTTTCGTGTGTCGGGAATAGAATCGAATTGTGAGTGACAGTCGTAGTGGTACGGAGCGCAAAAAACGAACACGACAAAATTGATTTCGTTTTCTCACGAATCATAAAGGGTGTAAAACACCTCTTAACGAAGCTGAAAGGCACTGGTTCACCCTGTCAATACGATAATTTTTTTGTTCTACACCATACCTGGGAACCTTCTAGTTACGGAGATATTAGGGGTCAAAGTTCCAACTTTTTGACAAGTATTTTTTTTAAATACAAGTTTTTAATGTAAGAGTTTTACTTTAAACACCTCCAAGACCCCCGTACTATTCAATCCGTCCATCAGCACAATGTTTTGAGTGCGTTACATTGAGTTCTACCACAAAACATGATTTAACACCCCCAAAAAAAAGTCGTTTCCCAGCAATAATTTTTGCGTAAAGTTACTTAGTTTCATGTACAGAATGCTTGGTTGACGGCTTCGTGATGAGGTGATTTACACGGTGTATACAGTCCTGAATAAATCGCCACCCTCTCAATAAGAATTTAGGTTTCTCTTTAAGGTTTTTTTTTCATACACAAAAACACGCCTTTTTCCCATGGACAGCAACAACAGAACGCATAAGCAGGATACATAGGTCTAAAAAGTTACTTGAAAACATTTTCGAAATGTCTTTAAAAAATAAGATAATTGGAAATTCCTGTTTTTATAGATCTACTAATATTATAAACACGAAAGTTTGTAAGTATGGATGGATGTTTGTTACTCTTTCACGTAAAAACTACTGAATGGATCTGGATGAAATTTGGCACACACATAGATAATAGTCAAGTCAAAGTCAAAGTCAAAGTCAAAGCATTTATTTCAATTAGACCATTACAGGCACTTTTGAAAGTCAAAAAAAAACAAAATAAAACGCGAAGCTACAGTCCCAGTCACAAGGCATAATAACTTGTGAAAGTACTGTAGTTGCCCATTCCGTAGCGTAGATCTCTATGGAGAAGAACGGGCAAGAAACTCCATGGACACTCTTTTAAATCAAAATATGTTACAAAATCTTGGTTACATCATTCATGTTAAGAATTACAAATATGTGAGAACAATGTAGAAATACGGGCAAGTTAAGAGCGTCCAGAGTAAAAGATTAAATCAGTAATTAAAAAATAAAGTAATTAAAATAAACCGTGGCAGCTAAGAGATGACCAGTCACAACTGACAGCGCCCGTTCACGAACATGACTGTCTGGAATAGCACAAGTATACTTTTTATCCCGGTAGTGTGATCCCGCGGGACAGTTACCGAAAAAACGCGGGCGAAGCCGTGGTCAGAAGCTGGTAATTTATAATGGGTGTAATTTTGCTGTTACACCTTTTTTTCGAAAATGCTTTTTTGTTAATTTTTAGGGTTCCGTATCCAAAGGGTCAAACGGGACCCTGTTACTGAGATTTCGCTTTACGTCCGTCACCAGGCTGTATCTCATGAACCGTGATAGGCAGTTTTTCTACAGATTATGTATTTCTGTTGCCGCTATAACAACAAATACTAAAAACAGAAAAAAAAAAATATTGAAGGGGGCTCCCATACAAAAAAGAGCTGTGCTCATTTTTATAGATAATGGTACGGAACCCTTCCTGCGCGAGTCCGACTCGCACTTGACCAGTTTTTTAGACCTATGTTTCCTGCTTATGAGTATGAAGTTTCATTAAAATCGGTTCAGTAATTTCGGAAACTTACGACTTGAAAGTTTGTATGAAATGCTGAAGGCGCAAACGCTCTTAAAATTAAATAGAGTACTCACCGGTTGATGTTTTCCATTCAGATGATCATGCATCAACTTTTCAGTATTGAAGGCAATGATGCAATCATCACATCTATGAAAAAAAGAGAAAGTCACTATTCGTTCATTTAGTTCTTATGTAGGTTCATCAATCAATCAATCAAAATATTTTATTTCACACAGGCCTACATGAACACTTGTAAAACGTCGACGAAAAGGTGCTCGGTTCGGGTTGTTCGTTTCCTATGGAGAAGAACCGGCAAGAAACTCCATGGTTACTCTTTTAAAATCATTTGGTTTTACAATATTTGAATGTTACAGCGTTAGTACTTAAGTATGGGCGGACAGCGTAGGCCCGACAATAAGTCGTTGCTTATTACAAAACGTAGAACAACATAAAAAGAAAATCATCACCATCTGCCTCGCCTTTTCTTAACGATGTTGGGATAGGCTTTCAGTCTCACCAGATGCAGCTGAATACCAGTATTTTATATGGAGCGACTGCCTATCTGACCTCCACAACCCTTTAGTAAGACTCGTTATTAGACTTTCGAGGCCACTGACTGTAACGACTGTCAAAAATCTACAAATGACAGCCGGGACCAACGGCTTAACGTGCTTTCCGAGGCACGGAGGAAACTCGGTATGTAATGGGTGGTCACCCATCCACAGACTGACCTTGGCAAGCGAGGCTTATCCTAAAGATCGACCGATTTATCGAGTAAGGCTATAGGCTATATAAAGGGTGTAAAACACCTCTTAACGAAGCCGAAAGGCACTGGTTCTCCCTGTCATTGCGATCATTTTTTTGTTCTACACCATACCTGGGAACCTTCTAGTTACGGAGATATTAGGGGTCAAAGTTCCAACTTTTTGACAAGTATTTTTTTAAATACAAGTTTTTAATGTAAGATTTTTACTTTAAACACCTCCACGACCCCCGTACTATTCAATCCGTCCATCAGCACAATGTTTTGAGTGCGTTACATTGAGTTCTACCACAAAACATAATTTTACACCCCCCAAAACAAAGTCGTTTCCCAGCAATAATTTTTGCGTAAAGTTACTTAGTTTCATGTACAGAATGCTTAGGCTTCGTGATGAGGTGATTTACACCTTGTATATCATCACGCTACGACCAATAGGGGTGGAGAAGCAATAAAAATTGTTGCGAAAACGGAAAATGTGACGCAGACAAAGTTGCGCGGGACAGCTAGTAATAAGTAAAGTCGGTTAATAATAATAATAAACTCTTACCTAAACTTAAGCTTCTGAAACTCCTTGCTGTTCAGGTCTTCGATCCTGATCGCCCACATCTCTTCTTTACTCATGGTATACAATTCCACTAACTCTTCTGGCAAGTTCTTTAGCTTTCTACTCTTCTTTTCGGGGTTTTTGTCCTTTTTTGTCTTCTGGCGTTTTGGGGACTCGAGCTGTGAACATAGGAAGGAACATACAATGGGGGTGTTAAGTCATGCAGCGCCATCTATCGAGCTAGAGGGTCAAGAAAAAGCGACATCTGTTGGTGCTCGCGAAGAAGTCGCCGCTCGGCTCGCTGCTCGCCCGCCGCCGCCGAGAGTGTGTTCCGTTTCATAGAGCGTGATGGTGCATTTTACGAAATTGTAAACGTGAATAAATTGCTGATTTAAATCCTGTAGTCTGAGTATCACTGAAGAAGTCCCAGCCAGTCTTCAGAGCCCTAACAGGGGGTAAGCAGAAACTATGGAACGCCACGTGCTACGACCACTTTTTTTTACGGACGGGAAATCATCAAATGACCCCTCCCGCTCTGGACGGAGCGGAAGGGAGTGTCAGACTTGTACTGACTAAAACCCATCAATGTTCCTTCTTAGCCCTTTGTGTTCCAGGGCCACGGTATCTCTTTCGAACAGTCCCGCAACCCTGGCACGCATCGGCCCTCTCGGACCCTTTCCGATTTGCTGACATCTCCTTGAGGCGCGCGTGGAACACGAACGCGTAAATACTCACCCTCTCTCTTTCCTTCTCCTTCTTCCTCTCACTCTTTCGTTTCTTCTTGACTTTTCCTGTCTCTTTGAGTTTAGAAAGCTGCACGTCTTCATCTGAAGTCACATCGTTGTCTATGGCTGGTATATCTTGAAAGTAGTGGTCGTCAAATGTTTCTTCTTTTACTGCCACCTCTGTGGAAGAAATTAGGTCTTATTTTAATAGTTAATTTATTATTAGTTAGAGCAGTTTTCTCTGTTTTTGAATAAAAATTGATTATTTCTCCCATTAAAAATTACAATTTAGTAGGTAAGTGACAACTAATTTGTTTTTTTTTGTGTGTGATGGTCATAATGGAGCTCCTGGCTAAATAATAACAGCCCCACGGGTCGGGTCTTTAAGGTTAAGCCGTGCTTGCCGAGGTTCGTCCGTGGATGGGTGACCATAATTACATAATTACATACCGAGTTTTTCGTGCCTCGAAAAACACGTTAAGCCGTTGGTCCCGGCCGTCATTATTTTGTAGATCTCTGTCATTTGTAAATCTTTGACAGTCGTTACGAGTAGTCAAAAGCTAAAAGTCTGACATCCAGTTTTACTAAGGGGTATCGTATTACCCAGTTACGGGGTTGTGGAGGCCAGATAGGCAGTCAAGGCAAAGGCTAGGCAGATAACATATACACTCACCGAAAGCATACTTCTCTTCGTTGTCGTCTTCCTCTTTGACATCAATCTCTCTCTCCTCATCCTCCACCGCGTCTGCCTCTGGCAGACATTCGTAAAACTGCATCTCAGTCCTAACTATGTTGCAAGTGGCGTATGGCTTGAAGTCAGTTGGAGAGTCCAAGAACGTGTGCTGGAATGATGAATGGGAAATTGATTTATATTGTATGTGATTAAGGTTGCGATTACATTGAAGTGGAGCTGAGTGGAACGGAGATGTGGTTAAAACACCACCTTTTTGTTGGGACTTGCGTCAAGAGTGAGGACGGTCGCGTCGTGGTGATGCGAACAGTCTGTCAGATTCGTACTGACTAAAGACGCATTTTCACTAAGGGACATTTGTTCCGCGACTCCGTCGCTCGACTCGAAATTCACGTGTCCCGCGCGATGTCGCCCGACGTCGCGCCGGACATTTACGCGTCGCGCAACTTGTCGCTAGTCGATGCTCTGCGAGCGTCGATACGCGCGACCTGCGTGTCCCTCGACAGGCGCCGGACAGGCTTTGAGTAGTGAGAACGTGTGTCGCTTGCTATTGTCTTCCGAAATTATTAACCACGAAATTATTAATTATTAAATTGTATTAACCACGCCGGTGACGCCTCGCAAACTTGTATCGGGGGGCAGCGGGATCTAAGGCGATTATCACACTGCCACGCATCGCGCTGCAGGTTGCGTGTCAACGCACCTACGCGCGTACTTGCGGGAGTGCAGATCTGCATCATTGTGCGGGTATATTACGCACTCACGCGCATAGTTGCGTTTTGTGGATTCACGGCCGATCTGACTCATTTCATTCAAAGCCATCCAAAATCACGCACGGCACTGCGAGACTCGGTGTGACATACCCACGCACCGCACCCACGCGCGTGTGCGCATGTTTCTCCGCTTGTTGGCGCGTGATCTGCATGAACGCGCGTGGATGCATTTTCTGTGTGTTATACTGTGCGTGTTTCTATACAAACGGAGATCCTTACAAGCAACTTTAAAACACGCATTCACGCGCTACGCTGCGTGGTGCGCGGCAGTGTGTTAATCGCTTAATGCGATTTCCACTGCCCCGGACTGGTTGATCTGCGGGCACGGTCCTTGGGGAGTAAGGTGTATAACTCCTCAAATTACGACTAAGAAAGACGCGCGTGGAATACAACGAGCTGCCGTCTCGGGTCTCGTGTGTTAGGGGGTGACGGATGCCACCGAATCTGTCGCCTCTGGACCGGTTTAGGGTGGCCGAAAGAGAACGTTGTCCGCCAACTGCAGACGCCCGGTGCGTCTACTACGAGATGGGATGGAGTCCGTCATCTCCCTCTCCCTTTCCGCAGCTTCCTTCTAAGATATGGTTGCTTCCTAGAATGAAATTACTGCGTCCCAGGAGCGGATAGACAGCCTAAGCTAACTTTGAACTTACCTCTTTTGAGTACGAGATAAGAAAGTCATAAGACTTGAGTATTTGCTCCTTGAAGTTGATGGCAGATTTGACTCGCGCCAGACATTCCCAGCATACCTGCACTTCTAGCCCATCTGGCACCTGGAATTAGAGGATAATTATAATAATATAACAATTGCTGAGAGCAACGGTGGTCCATTGGTAGCAGCCCAGACTTACGAACAGTAAGCCGTGGGTTCGAATCCAGACAGGCGCATTACTTTGTATGATTTATTTCTTCACCGCTGCCCTCAAAAACGATGAAGGAAAACATCGTGAGGAAACCTCAAACCGGCATGTCCTAGAACTAAAAAATCGAGTAAACCAGTATAAGCGGATCTCTCATTGTAAGGGAAGCTCATGCAAAGCGAGGTCAGGTTATACAGTACCGGATATTTATAACTTGATCGGTCGTGTGCGTGTGTACTACCGAGATCAGTGATGGTCTGCCACTTTTCACTCTTATGCCCTAAGTAATAAGGTTGAAAATTGGTCGACCATCACTCACTCAGTAGTACAGTACTCGTCCTTTTTTTCTCATTCTCTCTTCAATCCAACTTATATTTCAAATTTTTCTCAAACAAAATAGTTGCTCTCACTAAACTAAAAAAAGTCAACGCTAAAAATGCAAAACCGTTCACAAAAAAAAATATGCGTCAACAATGGCCGATCCAAGGATTTCTGTTCCATGTTTACATGAGTTTTAACACGATAAATGAATTAAACTAGACAGTTGTTACATTTAACTTTACTTTATATCCATTTATAAGCGCATTTTGTCTAGAAATTAGTAGTAAAACCATAACTTACATCAATATTTCCGAGTAAACGAAAAATTTCTTTCACGGTAGGATGGTAAAACATACGACGATTATAATTCAAGCAGCCAACACATATTCCGTTTACGTTATAGCCTTCTATATTTATGTTAACTTCCTTCATTTTTAGTGCACTTTTTCACATGAAATTCAAAATATTTTTAGGAACAAAAGAAACTTCATCGCTTTCCTTCGGCCATTTTGATGTTCCTTGCCAGCTTAATTTTCCGTTCCATTATGCCTTAAATATTATCATGCAAATTAAAACATGTTACTGGAATAAATATTCCTGGATTGAAGCAAAACTGTTAAAAATTCGGGAAAAACAAGAAATTGGTTTTAATTTAACAGTTATTTTAAAAATTAAATATCATTTTTGTTGAAACTTACAAACAAACATTTTGCTTGATCAGGAGTGGGATGACATTGTGTTCCATTCCATGAATACATAAATGTTCCCTTGGATGAACTATCTCTTTCACTCTTACGGTTTCTACGAAGCGCTGGTTCACTTTAATGCTATTCATATAAAAAGTTTTTTTTGCAACGTTTTTGAATAATCATTCTGCTATTAAAAAAAATAAACGTCAAACAACGTTTACTCCAACAGGAGCGTTTAGTCTTAATTGTTTATTTTATCAAAACGACGCGACGTTATCCTACGACAATCAAAATGTTTCGTTCTGCCGCAGACAGGTCTTTCGAGAAGAAAGAGATAGTGCAGACAGTTACTCCTGACGGTTATTCCTGTGATATGTGCGGCGAAGGACCGTGGACCGCCGAATTGGATCTCGAAATTCACCGAAAAAACGTACACAAATGGGATTTACTAAAAATTTTGAAAGATCAAAACACTCCGATGTGTTCTGTAAGTTATTAACTTAATTTTATTTGCTTTCAAACGGTTAAAGTGAGCACAAAGTATCCAATCCGAATAATACCGCACTTGAGTTCCTGGATGACCTCTTTAATGATTTCTTAGCTATTTGCTTCAAATAGCCTGAACTATTTATGATACTTACGTCTGGCGCAGTCTTGGGCAGTCAGGCCTGCTACCTCCTTGCCAAATATAGAAATATCCTAGACTCTAGGACAATAAAGGACATCATGTACACTAAAACAGTTACTTAGCTCTTTTACAAATATGTACATACTAGCAATAAGTGACTGACCCATTTTCTAATAGTGCTTACTACTACAGCACGTGTAGCATGACCGCCGTAGAAATGGGATATGTCTACAAAAGAATCATCAAACTGACACATCGTCTATAAGTTGATTCCTCTGTAGATAAAACTCGTTTCTACAGTGGTCATGCTACGCGTGCTGAAGTAGAATTAAAAATTATTCTTGGGCCTCTTGAAAACATGTTCCATTTATGATAAAGTACGGTTCACTTTTGCTACTAAGTAGAAGTAGACCACTAGAACAAGTTGGACACACGCATTCCCTCAAGTTGTAGAGACAATACACAAGTCCGGGTTTCGGTGGATAATGCGGAGCAGTGAAGAAGAAATGAAAAAAGATTGCATGCAGCCGAGATGAGAATGTTGAGATGGATGTGTGGAGTGACTAAAATGGATAATACTGTGTCCGTTGGTTGGTTATATTATTTAGCTAGAATGCATGAAAGACTAGCTAAGCGCATCTTCTATTCTGGACCCCAGGAAGGTAAACGGAAATGTGGTGATCAGTTCTTGAATTTCAAGGATAGTCAAAAGACACCTCAAAATGTGCGAAATTGACCCCTTAGTGTGGGAAAAGCTGGCTTAAAATCCGCCGCCTGAGGTTTCTCGTGCATCAGCAGGGCAACGCCTTTGAAGAGAGAAGATAGCCGCATTTAGATATTAAGTGCGATGACCTTAAAGATAGGCCACATACAGCTATACAATACAACATCGTCAATGGTGTTCTGACATGTCCGCTTTGTGCTCAGAGTTTTTCGGTCAAAGTGGGATATGCTAGCCACTTGAGAGCATGTGAAATAGCGGCACACCAACGCTTTTCATACTTTCCAACCCAGAAAAACATTGAATGCCGTCGCTGTGGCCACAATGGGTTAGATGGCATCATCATGATCATATTATTGACAATACCAACCTCGTTTAGATACTGGTGACACTGGTGAGCTAAACAGCCAATGGCAAAAAACTAAATATTGGTCTGCATTATTGGTGTAGTGGTTGCAAGAGCAACTGCTTAGCATGATGTCCTGGGTTCAATCCCAGGTCAAGCAAAGTGTTATTGGGTTTTTTCATCAAAAATTTCATCAAAACGTTTGAAAGGTGTTTTAATCGAGAGTGTTCTTAGCTATGTTTCGATAAAATCTGATCAGCCGTTTGAAGGCCATCACCTCTTTTCTAGTTGAAGGGAAATTAACAAGGTCTGATCGATTCGAAATTTGAAATCTTGTCACTTGTCACCATGGGCATTGCCAGGGGGGGTGGGGTCCTCCCCCCAGAAAGTTATTTTTTTTAATTTTTGCTGTTTTCGTTAATTGGCGAGATGACACGCAACACCGAGAAAAGTGGAAGCAATGGGGGAGGCCTATGCCCAGTATTGGGACAGTCAAGGCTAAGATAAAACAATTTAAGTTTAAAAAGCATGAAATAAAAATTAAATTAAAAATTTAAAAAACAAAAAACCTCTAAAAAAACATAAATAAAATAATCCAAGCGTCTTAGTGTCGGGGGACCGCTAAGTAGACCGCTTAGTACAAGCACATAACAAAGCGGACCCCCGACGCTAAGACGCTTGGATTATTTTATTTATGGTTTTTTGTGTCGGGGGTTTTTTAAATTTTTAATTTAATTTTTATGTATATAGATATTCAATGTACTATTGTATTGTATAGCGGGCTGGTTTCCGCAACTCCACATCTAAAGCGCGTATTTTGCGTACGGTTGGGAACATTATGCGATCCACCCTAGTTCCCCGAGAAAGGCCAGCAGCTCTTTGGTGTTGCTGACGATCTCGCGGAGAGTACCTGGGTTACCGTGGTACTTTGCCCTGTATGCTGCAACCTCTGGGCAGTGTAGAAGCACGTGGGCTGCCGTCTCGTCTTCCTCCATGCAGGCTCTGCACAGTGGGCTATCTGTGACTCCTAAGACAAAGAGGAGTTTATTAAAAGAGCCGTGCCCAGTGACTGTGCTGAGCTGTAGCTTGGTCAGCCGGAGCGCCCGTTTCGTGAAGCGGCTGTATATACATAGCAGGAAGTGCTTCCTTGGCCTGCCAACACTTACAAATTCAATGAACTAATAAACGCTTTTTCCTTCCAGATATGTCTACGAGTCCAAATAACCAAGCAAGCTTTAATTGAACACATACTGGTAAACCATTTCTTCTGTGCCCCTAACGCGACCATGCTGAACCGTGAAATATTTATCTGCGATCACTGCCAACGCCTATTCTTCAACAAACAACTCTTAAGCTTCCACATCTTCCATTGGCATACGAAGAAAACTCCAGAAAATATTGATGTCAGATATGACTGTCCTAAATGCTGGAAGAAAATTCGAGCCAAAACATCCTGGTTTCACTTACTGTACCATGGAGTTTTTAATGTAGGGACCTGTCCAGTTTGCCTAAAAATCTGTGAGAGCCATTCAGAAATGCTGGAGCATATGAAAACTCATCCGAACATATTCCGTTGTAACATATGTCAGTTTCAAACGACAAAAGAATGCTTTTTGAATAATCACGTAGAAAAACATCAGAAGAATTACATAGACTGTAAAGATGATGTGTCAAGGTTCTTTTTGCCGGAGCAGATGTTACCTTCCCTGAATAATCGGATGTGCCATATATTTAAAGGGATTCCTCTAGCTAATGAAGTGAGGATCTGCATACTTTGTAGGGCATTCGTTTTTTCTGTAGAGGAGATGGAACAACATATATATGGGGCTCATGTCCCGGAAGAGAAAGAAAAGAGTAAGACTTACCAATGTTATTGCGGAGAGAAGTTCTTTAATGGCATATTGTTGAAGCAGCATGTTTTTAAGTTGAAAGGAGATCATGGAGCTTGGGGTGAGTTTTTTTTTATGTCTTTTTTTTTACCATACCTAGTTTCCTCCGTGCCTCGGAAAACATGTTAAGCCGTTGGTTCCGGCTGTCATTTGTAGATCTTTGACAGTCGTTACGAGTAGTCAGAAGCTAAAAGTCTGACATCCAGTCTTACCAAGGGCTATTGTATTACCCAGTTACTGGGTTTTGGAGTACAGATAGGCAGTCGCTTCATGTAAAATACAGGTAGTCAGCTGCATCCGGTTAGACTGGAAGCCGACTCCAAGATAGTTTGGGAAAAGGCTAGGTAGATGATGATACCTTCTTTGCCAATGACTTATAGTCTACGCTAAGTTTGGCGCCATGACCGACATCCGAAAGAAGTTTTTTTTTTTGTTCTAACTAAAAAAAATGTTTTTACAGATGGAGTATCATCAATTCCAAGTGACAAAAGTTTTATTCAACAAGAGTTAGTAAACGTTTATCAAGTATATGGATTAAGTGAGTATTTTTTTATTCTTCTAGTTTTTCAAACAAATGTACTACATAATGTGGCAACATGACGTCTCCATGACTTCGATTTTTAACTTTACCACGCGAAATACTGAAACCTGACATCAACCATCGGGCAGTAGCTTTTATATTACTCACCACGTCATGGTGGTACGTCTGCTAACCTGTATGCCAAAGAGGTTTGCATTATATTTCGCTGCCGAACTTAGCAGAACTATTTTTTTTTTTTTCAAAATAAAATAGCTCTTGTATCAAACATTAATCAATAGCTAGTATACAAAAAAGTTTCTTATGAGACAAAATCATCTAAAGCCACGTTTCCGAAATATAAGCTATCAAAATTAGACTCTGTTCATTCATCTTTAGTATAATTTTGATTTTAATAGCCACGCATAAACCTGTATTAATCGATAGCTGGCATCCATACAAACAAGAATTTTATGAGGAAAAGTCTTCTAAAACGTCACATTTTCAGCTATCGAAGTTACAAGCTTTGCCATCATCAGTACAACTTTCATAGCTTATATTCCCAAAATGTGTCGCTGTAGAAGCTTTTTACCGGCTGATGTTGATGACGATAACGTCACGTTGATCGAAGGCTGCGCTGACGTCCATTTTGGGGTCACCAATTTAGGAGTAGAAAAGGGAGGATCCTCCGACCAGACAGGTGTTCCATCTGGTGGGCAACTGCCCGACAGTTGTTGTCGGGTTTTTTTAGTCTTAAACTTCGCTTGTGAGATTCAGACCATATTAGTTCTGCAGTTTTTATCAGAGATGGCGCTGTACATTAGTACTTTTTGTTATAAGTTGCTTTTTGTAGGTCGTTACATCCAACATACAGGGTGTTTGGAAGGGAGCTGTACATACGCCTAGGGTAGAAACTAGGGATAGTCTGCTACCTACCCCCGCCCATTATATTGACCTTGGCCTCAAGGTTTTTTTTTAATTTATTTTTATTTTTTATTTGACTTTTTTGTGATTTTTTGACTAAAACTACCTGTAGCTCAAAATCTATCCATGGGACCAGTCGGCTAATGGTCTTGTTTTAATCGTTAGAGTCTTAGGGTCCTGCAAAAAATTATTTTACACCAGAAAATTGTGGAGAAGAAAAGTTATGGGGCCTGAAGTACCATAGTAAGGTAAAGAAATAATTTTAAGGGCAACTTTCTATGGGGTTTAAAAAAAACTAACAGGGTTGGAGTTCTTCTGATTTTTTTAAAACATCCTCAGTCCATGCCCTTTCTAACGATATGCTAAAAGTGTATTTATCACTTTTAGTTTTAAAGTTATTAATTAATTTCCGCAACTAGGGCACTTTTACCACCACGAGTCGACATTTGTAAGACAAATGTAATTTCCAGAATTTAAACCAGTTTGGCCTACAGTTGGCAAATTTGTTGTCTCACTCTTACACGAGAGCAACATGTAAGAGACAAAACACGTCATGTCATGTCTCTTTCGCTCTTGGGTCGACGGGGCCGGGCAGGTAACTCGTTGGGGTCTTTGTTAGTCAGTCGAGATTTACCCATCTTAGCTAACTTACGTACTTGCCGTTACGACGCTCCACTGTTTTCGTTAATTTTGTTGAGTTTGTTATTACTTCGTTTTTGTTAAGTTTTGTTATTTGTTACCTTGTTGTTGGCAAAATGGCTGGATTTACCAGTGAAGAGTACACCGACATGCTGGTGGTGTATGGAATGGCTGATTGCAATGGGCGCGAGGCACGGAGGATTTATCAAGAACGGTATCCTAACCGGCGAGTGCCTAACCACCAAACGTTTGGCTCAACTTATCGGCGTCTGCGAGAAACCGGAAATTTAAATTTCTGGGAACCAGCCGTGAACAGATTTCAACCAAATTTGGCTGCGGAAGAACGCATATTGGCTGAATTTGAGAAAGATCCGACCAGAAGCGTAAGAACCGTAGCCCGGACGCTTGGTTTAAGCGTGTGGAAAGTCTGGTCGGTTCTTCGCGAAAATGGACGTCATCCTTTCCACTACATCCCTGTTCAAGGTAATTTTTTACATAAAGTTTTTGTTTTTAGCTCTTATGTAATGAACTAGCATGTGAATTTCACAGGCAATTTTTAAATTAACATGAGCATGTGTGTGAGAGAGAGAGAAATGGAAAGACAGAGATAGCAATCAATGTTACATAGCTACTAATTCATAAGGAAACCGCTAACGTTGATATTTTTATTGTTTTAGGCTTAGAGGATAACGACTATGCAAGAAGGGTGGAGTTTTGCCGCCACTTGCTCCATACGGACGTGGAAGATATTAATTTTTTACGGAGTATTCTCTGGACTGACGAGTCCAAGTTTGACAAGGAAGGAATTGTAAATTACCACAATCTCCATCACTGGGCACCCACAGATCAAAACCCGAGAGTCAAGAGGCACAGAGGTTTTCAACGAAGGTTCTCCGTGAACGTATGGGCAGGCGTCATCGGTAATCGGTTGATAGGGCCGCACTTTTAGCCAGACAACCTAAACGGGCAAAACTACTTAGATTTCCTCGAAAACGATTTGCCTGATTTAGCGGAAGAAGTGTTTGACGAAGTTCGGCCCATAGTCTTCCAGCACGACGGCTGTCCTGCTCATTGGAGCCTAGCAGTGAGGGAGCTTCTGGACAACTGCTTTCCTAATTCTTGGATTGGTCGGGGTGGGCCAATTCCCTGGCCCCCAAGGTCGCCTGACCTTACCCCACTCGACTTCTACGTCTGGGGAAGGGCGAAAGAGTTGGTGTACGCAGAAGAAGTACCAACAAGGGAGGTTCTAATTAACAGGATCCACGCCGCATTCGATACAATGCGCGAGGAACTGCTGCTTAGAACGGTGACCGTGGAGATGAGGAAGAGGTGCCGAGCATGTTTACAGGTCAATGGTCATCAATTTGAACAAAATTTGTAATTAATTAAAATTAGTAATTAATTAAAATTTGTAATTTAATGACATTAGTCATTACCAAATTTTTTGTTTCATTTGCCATCCTTTTACGATCGAACACATTTAATTTTCATTAGTTGAAATTTTTGCTTGAAGTGCCCTAGTTGCGGAAATTAATTAATAACTTTAAAACTAAAAGTGATAATTACACTTTTAGCATATCGTTAGAAAGGGCATGGACTGAGGATGTTTTAAAAAAATCAGAAGAACTCCAACCCTGTTAGTTTTTTTTTAAACCCCATAGAAAGTTGCCCTTAAAATTATTTCTTTACCTTACTACGGTACTTCAGGCCCCATAACTTTTCTTCTCCACAATTTTCTGGTGTAAAATAATTTTTTGCAGGACCCTAAGACTCTAACGATTAAAACAAGACCATTAGCCGACTGGTCCCATGGATAGATTTTGAGCTACAGGTAGTTTTAGTCAAAAAATCACAAAAAAGTCAAATAAAAAATAAAAATAAATTAAAAAAAAACCTTGAGGCCAAGGTCAATATAATGGGCGGGGGTAGGTAGCAGACTATCCCTAGTTTCTACCCTAGGCGTATGTACAGCTCCCTTCCAAACACCCTGTATATCCTGAAACTGACATGTAAAATGCAAAAAAGGGCTACTCTTTGCGGGCCTGTGGACGGTGAATAATGGGCTAGCTCTCCGTCCGTCCGTCTTATGACGACAGGCCGTGTCGACGGCGCGTACGTGTTCCACGCGCGCCTCATGGTGATGTCAGCAAACCGGAAGGGGTCCGAGAGGGCCGATGCCTGCCAGGGTTGTGGGACTGTTCGTAAGAGATACCGTGGCCCTGGAACACAAATGGCTAAGAAGGAACATGGATGGGTTTTAGTCAGTACAAGTCTGACACTCCCTCCCGCTCCGCCCAGAGCGGGAGAAGTCATTTGATGATTTCCCATCCGAAAAAAAAGGGCTACTCTTGCGCTTCCTCCTTAAGACATCGATAAGTAGCTAAAAGGGTCAAAGTTATTATATTAAGAACAAATATACTGCCTCGTAGGAACTGCCGACTGCTTCTTTGGTCGAGTGATCGTAAGGGCGACTGCTGAACAAGAGATCCTGGGTTCGATAAATGATAAATGATGTTTATTTTGCAAATAGGTTTTTTCAAACACTTTTACACGTCATTTTTTTTAAACTAGTTGGGGCCTGTGTTTCGTACCTGACTACTGTGAGAAGAAACAGCCGAAACAAACTCAGAGGTTCTCTGTTAACTTGTTGCTCTTTTAAAGTCCAGACATTGCTCAATTTACATGATGACTATGCAGATTAGTATCTGATATGGTCTTTTGAAGAAAGAACCACACATATTTGAGTGGACCTGTCCAGTCAGTGCAAGCATTTGTCAGTTATCGTGTAGCTCGACTTATAACTCAAGGAGCTCAACGAAACGACGAACAATACCAAAGAAAGGACATTTGGGTAGGTCACTTAAAGTAGTCAAACTGCCAGACAGCGGTGGGAGAAAAAAAAATGTGACCTACATGGTCCTCACATTCACAATAATTAAATGTAATTAATAATGATATACGAAATGAATTTAAAAAAAATCAAGAATATCAATAAATGTCACACAAATAATAAAAAAAAAGTAAATATTAATGTCAAATCAGTAAATGTCACATAAAAAAATAAAGTAAAATAATAATAATAATAAAATACTGAAATAAGTATTCATGTCACATCGGTAAATGTCATCTAAAATAATTTAAAAAAAAAATTAAAAGTAAAATAAAAATGTCACACATAAACAAGCGAAGTCCGGAATTTCGACATTCACAGAGCAAATTTCATTGGAGCAGTTTAATCCCAAGCCTTTTTATCTTCGAGATAGTGATTTACATGATAGTAGGCTTTCAGGCATAGCTTCCGTTTTATAAACGATTTGAATTTATTTAGGCTTAGTGCTTGAATATGGCTCGGAAGCTTATCGTAAAAACGTATACATTGGCATCTGAACGTACCCCCTACTTTTTTGAGCCTCGTTGCAGGAACAAAAATTTGTTTGATCCCGGTTGAGCAAAGTGTTATTGAGTTTTTCCATCACGAATTTCTCAGTAACGGTCCAGAGTTTAAATTTGGCGGTAGGATAACCTCGTGCCTTTAAGAGCGTTTACGCCTTACGGCATTTCATTCAAACTTCCAAGTCCTAACTTTCTGAAATGACTAAACCAAATTTAATGAATCTTCATATGCATAAGCAGAAAACATAGGTCTAAAAAGTTACTAAAAATCAATTTCGATTATCTTTAAAAAAAAAAAGTTATGTTTGTATGGGTAATGCATTTATAATCGGACTAATTTAGCTGTAATACAATTTTTTGAAAATGTTTTTAAGTAACTTTTAGACCTATGTATTCTGCTTATTGGTAAAAAATACTTGAAAGTTTGTATGAAATGCCGTAAAGCGTAACGCTCTTAAGATGATAAAAATAGTAAAAAACGGGCCAAGTGCGAGTCTTACTCGCACACAGGGTTCCATAGCCCCAAACAATATAATGACAATGTTTTGAACGGTCATTCATTAGTAAACCTTCAATCAACCGCAAAACTAAATTTGTTTTTCATAGTAAGTTAATGAAAAACAAAGTTACTGCTGCAGTTTGGTGAAAAAGTCACATATCTCAAAAACTACATATCAAATCTTATTCAAACCAATTTTCGTTGAAAGTTTTTTTTACGGTCTACATCCCCATATTTTTTTCAGATTTTTTCTCCTGTTACTTTAGAAATTAGAGGGGGGGGGGGGGGGCACTCGTTTTACCACTTTGGAAGTGTCTATCTTTCAAACAATTGACTTTGAAAAAAAATAGTTTCAGGAACCTCAATGTCATTTTTAAAGACCTATCTATAGACACCCCACACGTATAGGTTTGATAGTTTTTTTTTTTTTAGTTTCAATTTCATGTATGGGGGGATATCCTTATCTATACTTTTTTTTAAATTTTGTACAAAAATCATAATGCGGTTCACAGAATACATCTACCTACCAAGTTTCAGCTGTGTAGTCCTAATAGTTTCGGAATAAAGTGGCTGTGATACGGACGGACAGACAGACAGACAGACATGACGAATCTATAAGGGTTCCGTTTTTTGCCATTCGGCTACGGAACCCTAAAAAGCACAGGAAAAGTATCGCATATTTATGATAAAGTACGATTGTATTTTTTTTCAGGCGATTCTGCCGTTAACGAAGTAGAAGTAGAGATCACAGCTATCGACGGCGCAGACGAGGATGACGACAAAAGTCAATGTCAAGAGGTGATTGCGGAGTATGAATTAATGGAGAGCTAGTGCAGGTCTCTTTGGTGATTCTGTGTTCGGGGTGTAAAAGGCCCTCGCTCACGGCGACTTTTTGTAGCGATGCAGTAGCGATGCTGTCGCGCGTCCGTATCGATACAGTCGCGAAGCGGTCGCTAGCTGTGTGCCCTAGCCCACGGGCCCAGATTCAAACGCGATACTGGTGCACTTCTGTGGCGATGCAAACGCGATTCAGTAACGGCACAAAAGTACTCCTCCGATCGCTACAGTTGCAAGATGGACTCCGTTTAGACAATATTAGTCACGTTGTCTTTGGTGCTGCTTTTACGTAAGCAGCCGATGCGAAGGCAGTTCTCTCCCCGATGTCGTCCAACACGGTCGCGCGTTTGCATCGATATAGTTGCGATACTGTAGCGCGTTGGCATGGTGTCACCTTGTTTCGCAGACAAAAATTTGACAGAATTTCGTTTCCCAGAAAATGTTTTACATAATATTTAGTCCCCGTATTTTTATTTCGAATATTTTTGTTTCGACTACTATTTACTTGAATGAAAAATATTTTACAGAAACACAATTCAAAGAATTTTACAATCACGTTTTTTTATTTTACCAACATAACAAACAGCAGAATTATTTTTCAACGAATATTGTTTGTTCGATGTATGTTTCCATGGTATTTTATTTCAACGAAATTATTAACCTTAAATTAAAATATTGTCTTTAAAAGTCAATATGTTGTACTACAAAAGTTAGTGACAGAAACGAATGGCTGCAAAACAGACTCCACGTAGTCTTGTTTGCCCTACCCCTAGAGTGTAATTTAAGCCCGCGTAGGCGCGGAGGGATGAGGCGGCCCGCGAGTTGAGGAGCAGGTGGTTTCTAAAGATCGCCGCCGCGGCTGAGGCTGCAGCAAGCCGAAGCTGCGGTGGTGAGCGTTAATACCATCTGCGACGATAAACTTGCGTGGGGCCGCCGGAGCCCCGCAGCGCCGGAGCCGTGACAGAAACCTTGCCTGTTGCATGTTAC
The DNA here is from genome assembly GCA_963082945.1 of Cerastis leucographa. Taxonomy (NCBI): domain Eukaryota; kingdom Metazoa; phylum Arthropoda; class Insecta; order Lepidoptera; family Noctuidae; genus Cerastis; species Cerastis leucographa. The sequence continues at coordinate 1,983,587 of OY720376.1, forward strand.
ATGCTTGCATGCATGCTGCATGCAACAGGCATGGACACCATTAGTGACAATAACAAGATTGCTTTCCTGCTTGACAATAATTTACCCGCATCATTTTTGTGAACCCGGTGTTATAATTTTATAGGAGGATATGCATTTTTCAAAGGTTTGAATTTTAGAAACTGTCAGTCGATTAAAATGTTATTCTTCGTAATAAGTTTTATGTGAAACAAACAATATGTGGATAAATAATATTTGATTTGATAATCTATGATATGAATATTCTAACATTAAACTTTATTTGAAACAAAAATCGATGATTTAGATTTCTTCAAAATAAGTATTCTGCGTATTGATTATTCTATGAAATGATAATATGAGAAACAATTTATGTGAAACGAAATTCGATGAAACAATTAGCGACGAAACAACGCACAACCCGTTGGCATCGCTTCTGTAGCGCGTTGCAAATGCGACTAACCCGCGTTAGTAGCGATGTAGTCGCGCATTTCGTAAACGCGCGACAGCATCGCTACAAAAAGTCGCCGTGAGCGAGGGCCCTAAGGACGCCGCCGCCGACGCGAAAATGCTTACCGCGTTCTCAGTACGTCATTCTGAAACTTTTCATCCGTAATTCCGGAGCGTTTACGCTTTACGACATTTCATACAAACTTTCAAGTCCTTATTTCCGAAATGACTGAACCGATTTTAATGAAACTTCATACGCATAAGCAGGATACTTATCTTATATATATAAAAATTATTTTCGAAATGTCTTTTAACACCTTATAGTATCTGCTTACTACAGATACTTTATACTCACACTTATCATCCATATTCATACTTTTATTTAATTTTTATAAATATTTTCTAATCCTTTGTTGTGACATGTTTACTTCAAGCATATTTGTCAGATGTCATTTACTTTTATTTTTGATTGTTACCAGCCAAACTCTCTATGAAGGTTTCATTTAGATTATATATTACTAAAAATTATTATCATCAATTCGTGAGTTCAATTATTGTATTTTATATTTAATTGCGAATATTTGCTGTGTAAAGATATTCTGAGTTATTTTTATAAAAATATTATGCGCAAGGTTTTTGACCAATTGTTACTGGCTGCTTTGAAGACTGGCAGGTTGCGTCTTACTAGAGCGCAGCAGTTTTGAATCTGAAAAAGAAATTTGAAGAAAAAAACGGAAGATCAGGGTATAAAAGGGATTTCTGAGCGATGCCCTGGTTCTAGTCTGGAGTTAAGAGTCGGTTCAGTCTGGACACGAGAAATCAGTATAGTCTAAAATCAAGAAAACAGCTAAGTCTAGTTTGGAGTCAAGATCTGTCATATCTTGAGTTTTGAGCACAGCCTGGTGGAGTCAAAGAGCGGCCTTCGTTTAGTGCTGCCGTGGCTGTTGCTAACTGTCTGCTGGAAGCTGCTTTGCGAACTGACGAGCCTGGCACTGGGGCTCATTACCTGTCTGCTGGAAGCTGCTCTTCGAGCTGACGAGCCTGGCATTGGTCGGTACGTGTCTGCTGGTGGGTCCTACCAAATCGCCCTGCATCAAGTTCGTCGTGGTCAAGCTCATCTTAATCAAGCCAGCTTTCTACGACTGCAAGTTTGTCTTCAGTTACTATCACGCTCAGAGATTTGCGGAGATATTTAAAACGTTCTCGGTTAACCTGCCCTTCACTTTTGTACTAATTTATTGTATTTTTCATTTCATCATTTATTAAATTCATTTTCCCCTAATTACTTTTTTAATGTATAAATCTGTTTACTCCTTTCATCAAGGAATAAGCAAGTTTGTTACAACCTTCACCGCCGCTCCGGTCAGCGGTGACCTCAAACAATACAATTTCAATTGTGTCTATGGTCTGGCGGCCTACGTGAAAAAAGATGAAAGGAAATTTCTGTTTCTATAGATAATTTATAATCGGTCTAATTTAGCTGTAGCACTATTTTTCTCAAATGTTTTTTAGCGACTTTTTAGACCTATGTATCCTGCTTTTGCATACAAAGATTCATTAAAAATCGGTTTAGTCATTTCGGAAAATAAGGACTTGAAAGTTTGTATGAAATTCCGTACCTTACGCCTTACGGCATTTCATACAAACGCTCTTAATGAAAAAAGTTGTTCCATACATTTTGACCGTGTAGGTAGACGCTTTAAAAGATTTTGTTTCATACAAAAACTAGTTTGTATTGATATTGATTATTAGTGGTCATATGCGTGACCGCAAGTTTGAGAAAATATTAAAATATCAGAAGTTAGGCAGACCATGCTTCATACAAAAATCTTTCAACCCCTTTCTATGATGATTTTTATGATTTATACATAGAAAGTTTTCACCGGCAAATTATTAAAAAAAAAATACAATTACATGAGTGGGTACCTACTATTAAATTAAAATATAAGTGTATTACTACAATATAAAGCTAAAAAATGGAGCTTTGGGCTTTAAAACTGATTTGAATTAATATTTAATATATTTAGATGATAAAACTAAAGTAAAGATTTTTTTAGAAATTGCACACTGTATGAGGTTCTAAGTTGGACATGAAAATTATATTGCACGTTGGAATTTGAATTTTTTAATGCCACTTGGAGGGAAAGTACTTTAAATACTGGAGATAACAAATTTTACTCAAAGGAAACATTCCTTTATTTTTTAAAAGAAACATATCTCAAAGATGTTCAAAAATTCACGTGCCATGTTAAGATTTCATGGTTATGCTTCCATTTAATTTATAAATTTTTGTTAGAGTTTTGATACTTATAATTGACCCTATAGATCATCATCATCATCATCATCATCATCAGCCTATATTGTTCCCACTGCTGGGACGCAGGCCTCCTCTTTATGAGAGGGAATGGGCTGTAATCCACCACGCGGGCCCAGTGCGGGTTGGTAGATGTCACATGTCTTCGAATTTTTAGTTCTAGGACATGCCGGTTTCCTCACGATGTTTTCCTTCACCGTTTTGAGAGCAGCGGTGATGAAATAAATTACACAAAGTAATGCGCCTGCCTGGGTTCGAACCTACGACTTACTGCTCGTAAGTCGGGGCTGCTACCACTGGGCCACCGCTGCTCTATAGATCTATAGCATAAAAATAGGTACATAGTCTTATTTTCTCGGTCTAAGCTGGTTAGATTCCAAATTTTTGAAAATCTTTGAATGCATATATGTTTCTTTTTAATGTTTCTTTTGAGAAAAATCTCTTGCTATCTCCAGTACTTAGAGTACTTTCCCTCCAGGTGCCATTGAAAAGTTCCACCCTGTATATCCAATATGTTAAAAAAAACATCCTGTCCGATCCGCGAGGGTGTGGTTAGGTATCGAGGTTACATACAATTTTGTAGTCCTTTTTGAATAACAAGTAAAAAAAATACCCCATAAATAATAAATAAATAAAATAGCCTTATATTTCTTGCAAAAAAATAAGTTTACAAAATAACAAAATCAATTATTGCATGCAATCGTAAATAAAATAACTAATACATTTCATTCATAGATAATTTTGCATAATATATTATCATAATCCATTCAAATTAAAAATATTTGGGTGTATGGCCATAAATAATACAAGTACAAAAATTAAATTAAATGCAGCAAAATGGGGAAAGTGACATGGCAACACAGGACAGCACTCCGGTCGCTTCTGAAGTAGTGACGTCATAAAGAAACAGCTGACGATCGAACATACTAATGCCGAAGATGGTGTTATCATGTTTTAAAAAGTTTGTTAGATTTTAGGGATATTGAGGTAATTTGGGAACAAAAATCGTGTTTTTTAAAATTCATTAAGTAATTTTTTAACTCTTATGATTATTGTGTGTTTCTTTATTGTATTTGGAATCGGACAGTTTTTTTTGACATATTGTATATTTTTTTATTTAAGATGGGTTTGCTCTTGATCAAATAAATATGGAGGAGCTCGTGGCTAAATAATAACAGCCGCACGGGTCGATCGTTAAGGTTAAGTCGTGCTTGCCGAGGTTGGTCCGTGGATGGGTGACCATAATTACATAAGTACCGAGTTTCCTCCGTGCCTCGTAAAGTACGTTAAGCCGTTGGTCCCGGCTGTCTTTTGTAGATCTTTGACATACACCCAATATATAAAACAACTACTAGAAAGAATTTCAGTGAGTATAAAATTGCACGCTGCCTGCCGTAATATTATCATCTCAATGCATTTTTTTTTGTATAAATTGACTACTTGTAAGTATAATATAACAATATGTTGATTATGTAATATTTGATTAAGTTCTAATTATAGTCTTAAGCTATTTTAATGTACATGATTATAATTACTTGTATCATACTTATTTTTAAATAATATATTATAAGCCGAATATTATATTATTTTTTGTAGCCGAGATGTCTTTTATTATGGATAGTGTGTTCGATGTAATTTTCTAGAAAATTATACTGTACTGTACTTCAAATCAAATCGAAATTATTTATTTCACGTAGGCCAGTTACAGGCAATTTTGAATAGTCGAAAAACAATAAAAGTGAAGCTACAGTCCCAGTCACAAGACATAATAACTGTGAAAGTACTGTAGTTGCCCATTCCAAAGCGTAGCTCTATGGAGAAGAATGGGCAAGAAACTCCATGGACACTCTTTTAAATCAGAATCTTGTTACAAAAAACTTTAGTTCGAAATGAGCCGTGGCAGCTAAGACCAGACCAGGTACGACTGACAGTGCCCGTTCACGAACAGGACGCATGGATCAGCCATCATTCAACTAAACCATTTTGAAGGGAACTAAATGACCCGACACACGCGCCACATTTGAGCATGACATACTCTCAACCGCCAGGGCACAATTATACTGTTAATATCGGGAACCCATAAAAAATAGTAAATATCTCGATTCCAGTGTTATTGACAATTATACTCTGTTCATCTTTCTTGATATTTGGTAGCATTTAACGCTGCAGGTCAAAAGCCTCGCGGGCCTGTGGACGGTGAGTAATGGGCTAGCCCACCGTCCGTCCGTTTCATGATGACAGGCCGTGTTGACGACGCGTTCGTGTTGCACGCGCGCCTCAAGGAGATGTCAGCAAACCGGAAGGGGTCCGAGTGGGCCGATGTCTGCCAGGGCTGTGGGACTGTTCGAAAGAGATGCCGTGGCCCTGGAACACAAAGGGGTAAGAAGGAACATGGATGGGTCAGGACAAGTCTGACACTCCCTTCCGCTCCGCCCAGAGCGAAGGAATCATTTGATGATTTCCCATCAGAAAAAAAAAAGGTCAAAAGCCTCGCATCCCGGACTGTTAGCCTGCATTATCCCACACCTGAGGAAAGGCCTCTCCCCACGATATGACAGCGATGTAAGATGTGGGACTGGTACAGAGTAGCTAGGAGCATATACGTTATGAAGAATAGGGTGTAAAGTTCTTCAGCTCCCATAGAAAAGGGAGGATCCTCCGACCAGACAGGTGTTATGTCTGGTGGGGCACTGCCCGAATTGTCAGGTTTTTCTATACATATCATCATCAGCCTATAATGTTCCCACTGCTGTGACGCAGGCCTCCTATCTATGAGAGGGAATGGGCTGTAATCCACCACGCAGGCCCAGTGCGGGTTGGTAGATGTAAAATGTCTCTTCGATTTTAGTTCTAGGACATGCCGGTTTCCTCACGATGTTTTCCTTCACCGTTTTTTCTCAAAAACGGTGAAGTGATTTCATCACCGCTGCTCTCGCGGCGGTGATGAAATAAATTACACAGAGTTATGCGCCTGCCTTGGTTCGAAGTTCGAAGCTCGTAAGTCTGGGCTGCCACCACGGCCACCGCTGCTCTCTACATTCATATAAATCGCGGATAACAATAACTGCGCGAATGAGAATTTTGATGTTAGTTCTTCAATTGTCTCATAGATCGCTGTAGTACAAGTACTGTAGTTTTTGGAGGTCGAGTCACCCACGTCCGTAGGAGTGTACCCTTTGTTTCCCAACACGTGGTCCCCGGGTGGTGCAAATCAGGTGACACTAACAGGATGTAGGCTTCGGCCGAAGGCTTGCGACCACCCACCGGGCAAAGACGTACCGCCAAGCGGCCTAGCCGTGTTCCGGTACGATGCTCGGTGTAGCCAACTAGTGGAGTCGGGTCGAGACAGTTGTTCCACTGCAAGCAGACCAGCCTGACGCGCGCTGTTATGGATGTATCGGGAGACTAGTCGCGGAGAGTAGCGGGATCCGAGGCACGGTGCGCCGCTGGCCGACCGCAGGTAGTTGGGGGCCCAAGTAGTGTGCCAGCCACACACGAAAGGCTGCCCCGCCAACTGTCGAAAAATCCCGGAATGTTCCATCGTGCTGGTTGGCGACCAGTTGGGAGGGCCCCATGGTCATTCCGGGGGGGCTCGGGCGTCCCGCAGTCTCCAGACTAGTGCCCCAATGATGGCGTCCTTTCAGTGCGTGTCTTTAGGTTAGCAGCGTGGAATCTCGTCTCACTTCCTTCTCCTCTCCTCCCTTCACTCTTTTTACATTAATAATAATATGGTAGGAAAAATAAATCTAGAGTCCAACAGCGGCTGCACCCCCTCCCACACAAAGTGCACTTCACCAACATTAGAGGTCTGCACTCAAATCCATGGGCGTACCCAGCTTCTGGCCTAGCGGGGGGCTATTCAGATTTTTAGGTCATTTAATTCCGTTATCTCCAAATCGTCGAAGTCCTCCTGCTTGTGAACCCAAAAAGTGCACCATAGTTCAGCTTCAGATGTGATCCCTTCTAATTCATAAAATTTGGATACTTCGTCCATAATTTACTTAATTTTGGAGCTGTAATTTTTATTACTTGAGCAGGGTGTAACAATGAAAGAGCAAACGCTGGTTATTTACCGAATCTCGCCTCTAATGAGGATGATAATAAATACAAATAGGGCACGTACAACGATCGGCGAAAATATTCGCTTAACGATCCAGCTGGATGATTTGCCCTATATTGTTGGCGGCTTGCTGTCCTTGGAAGACGCAGCTCAAGATTCAAAACGTTAGCAATTTCATTAGCTTTCAATAATTCTTCAGTGCCTTCTTCGGCAGAAAGCTTATGTTCCGTAATTGCTGTTTTTATGGTTTGTATGTGCTCTGCACACTTAATTACGTCTAAGGTCTTAGACTGCAATGTGTTTGCGACGGGTTGCAGCAGCGAATTGTATTTGTCTATAATACAGACAATAGAATAGAATATAGAATAGATACAATATGAATGTGGTTTGTCCAACTGCGGATAACAATTATTCTTCTTCTAGGCAAGCGTGCTTCACCGTCGACCACATCATCGCTTACCATCAGGTGAGATAGTGGTCAAGCGCGAGCCTATTTATAATAAAATAAAAAAGTACTATTTGTTCTATATTGCTGTAGTACTTTTTGTCCTATATTGCTGTAGTACTTGTTGTTGTATATTGCTTTAGTACTTTTTGTTGAATATTGCTTTAGTACTTTTTTTATATATTGCTTTAGTACTTTTTGTTTTACATTGCTGTAGTACTTTTTGTTCTACATTGCTGTAGAATTTTTGTTCTACATTGCTGTAGTACTTTTTGTTCTACCTATATTGATGTATTACTTTTTGTTCTATATTGATGTATTACTTTTTGTTCTATATTGCTGTAGTACTTTTTGTCCTATATTGCTGTAGAAGTTTTTGTTCTATATTGCTGTAGTACTTTTTGTAGTGACACTACAAGCAATTGTAATGAAACAAAATAAATAAGTAACGTAATTTTATTTATACTAGCTTGATTGTTTACTGTTGCTTCCATGTCTCTCGTCATCCGAAGAATGGAGCTGGAAAACCCCCTGTAAAAAAAACATCATTTCAGAAACTATTTTGTGGTGTAGTTCACGACATGATGATGAGCTACAAGTTAGCTGACAAATGCTTGCACTGACTAGACTCAAATTTGTGTGGTTTTTTTTTCAAGGTATAGGCTGTAAAGTTTTTGCCGCCCTTGCCTCTACAATTTTCTAGTCCTAAATTATTTTTCCAATCCAACAATCTCGTTGAAATTACACGTAATATAATTATTGGGTTTATTTTTGAGCTAATCAAAGCTCAATCATGTACGATTAATAAAGGAGGTTTCAGTAGTCAGTCAGTAGGACTGACGGTGTCCTGCCTTTTCGCCGAAAATTGTTTGGCAGATTATCACTTGCTAACCAACGTTTCGCCGATGTTTCACTTTGACAACTAACGATTAGCAAATTTTTGTATGACAACGTTTCATTTGGTAGAATTATTGTTATGCTGATTATTATAATGACACAAAACGTTTGGAACATTTATCATTTGTCAATCATACCGTTTTTAAAACAACCTAAAAATCCCCAATGTAGCCCCACTGATTGTATGTGTGTACAATAGGCAATGTTACTTTTGCTACCAGGAGATTCTGGATGCAAGAGCGAGCGAAGCGAGCTCTGGACTTGGGGCACCCCGACTCGGACAGGTTAGGTTCGAAGGGGATGGCGGGGTCTAGTGAGCGAGCGGAGCGAGTGAACTAAGACCCCGACATTCCCTTCGTGTTAGGTTACTGTAAACCCTGCAGACAGAAATAGGAGCCCCGCGTAGCGGGGCTACGTCGACTACGTTTTTTAGGCGAATGTAAAATGCTTTGAGGTTTGTTTACAATAATTGGTTTTTCTCAAGAACGGTGCATTACCTTTTCATGGGAGTGGTGCCAGGGGAAAAAGTTGGCATTTTAAAAAGTGTCATTATGAAAATCAGACCAAACGTACAGTTGGTAACTGTGAGGTTGGGAAATAAAATAAAATTATATGATAAGTTGGCAAACGATTATTCGGCGGGAAATAAAATTCTGCGAAACGTTAGTTAGCAAGTGAAAATCTGGCAAACAATTTTCGGAGAAAGGGCAGAGAACCAGGACTGACATGTATGAGTTGATACTGTTGATAGTGCGAAGAGGGAAATACATTTTCTGCAATTTCTCTATTCACTCATACAAAGTGTGGGCTGAGGGTGCAGAGGCCGATTACTGGTCGGGGGGCGGCGAATTAGTTGTTTTACTAGAATATAATATGGAAGTTTGCTACACCGAATGTACAATGACAAGTGAAAGGGGAAAGTCATCCGCAAAATTTGTTGCAGACTTTTATCTGTTTAACATCAGAAAACCGCCATGCAGAAATCTTATTGATTACGAGGTAGCAAAAAAAAAAAGAAATTTGGTCCCCAGATTTGCCGCCCCAATAATCTGCCGCCCCCAGCCTACTCAGTCTGCTGGTACATCCGCCATTGCACAGCGGAGATGAGAAGAGACATTCGCGGCGTGCGGTAAACGGTGTACGGTGAACAGTGTGCTGTGAGCTTCTTGCGGTGAGCGGTGTACTCCACACACAGCTTCGTTGGATACGCCCTAGCATTAAATTAACGCATTTCCTTTCCTCTCCGCTTCGCAATCTCCACTTTTCTCCGTTTTGAGGGTGTCCGGGCCTAACAGTGAATATGATATCTACCTGCTAAGTTGGTCGCTTTGTCTGCTTAGTCTGGAGCACCTGCTGCAATAGAGACAGAAGACTGTGTAAAGAAAACGAAATTCTATTTTGTCCGTCAGACACGATACAAAAATATTAGACACTTATTTTACTAATAAAATACTACAAGTAGGTATAAAAATTACCTACACGTGACGTCATGCGCCGTTTCAACTCAATATATCTCCGTAATTTTATGACCACGTGAAAAAAGAAAAAATATGTGTCCAATACTTTTCAATAATCTACCCGACAGATAAAGAAAAAAAAATGTCATCATCCCTTATTGTAACAACGTGTGCGTAGTCGCAGCGGAAAAATGTCGAATTTCTTAATTTCAGTTAAGCAGATATTTAGTGTATGACCTCGTGTAATTGTGTATGGTAAGTACAAATTTGTGTATCCAGCCATTGGGGAGCTATTCAACAAAAACTGTTTCCGCTGGAACTACGTCATCCTAGCGGCACTTTTTTTATCCTATGCACGTACATGAAAAAAAATACATTCAATAATTAGTGTGTAAGGAGAGGTAAATGTGTATGCTTGAATGAAATTTGTGTGTCATAAAACTGCGAAGATATTCAAGTTTCCGCTGCGCTGACGTTTGGCTATTTGATGAAAATCATATAAAACAGCTTAGTGCAGAGTTGAATTTTTTTACGCACCTTGCTTTGAATTTGTGTGTAATGTTTGTGAAAACAGAATTTGAAAAAAACATACCGTTCAGATGATATACACGTAAAAGTAAAATAAGGTTATTAGGTCCAATTACTTAAAATAGGTACTCTAGAGCCTAACTTATTACGTTTACTTGTATCTTGTAAGGGTCTACAATGCCTTGCCAAGTTTCATTTATGTGGTCTTAGTAATTAATGAGCAATGGCATAATTTACTACGACTGGACCACTATATTGTATGACATCGGATTGCAGGACTTTTTATAGATAAAGCAGACTAAACTTATTCCGATAGTTAGTGTATTAATGCAACTATTCACATGTAAAATTTCAGGTCATTTCACTAAATAATTAAAGAGATGGAATAAAAATACCAAAACAACCGCAATTCATGAAAAAACCGACCAAGTTTGAATGGCTACAAAAAAGCGGCCGTGCAGTATAAAGGGTGTAAAACACCTCTTAACGAAGCCGAAAGCCACTGGTTCTCCCTGTCATTGCGATAATTTTTTTGTTCTACACCATACCTGGGAATCTTCTAGTTACAGAGATATTAGGCGTCAAAGTTCCAACGTTTTGACAAGTTTTTTTTTTAATACAAGTTTTTTATGTAAGATTTTTACTTTACACACCTCCACGACCCTCGTACTATTCAATCCGTCCATCAGCACAATGTTTTGAGTGCGTTACATTGAGTTCTACCACAAAACATGATTTTACACCCCAAAAAAAAAAGTCGTTTCCCAGCAATAATTTTTGCGTAAAGTTAGGTACTTAGTTTCATGTACAGAATGCTTGGTTGACGGCTTTGTGATGAGGTGATTTACACCGTGTATAGAGCTAACGTTCTAAAATTTCCAGTGTTGTACCATTATTGGATTGGTACAGGTGGGCACACAATTCTTAAATAAGTAACAAATAATTATCGTAATAAAAATAGAGGGTCTCTTGTTTGTTTCTCAAACTTAAAAAAATCGGTGCGTGGAGTTCCTCTGCGCGGAAGAAGTGAAGTGGCGCCACGCACTAACTCTCGTTATTTTATTGAGCTTCTAAATAATATTTTGTTGTTGTATTGTTGTATTATTTTTATTACATAATTATTACATAAGTTTATCGAGGAAATTGAGCGAAAACTGGTCACACCGAAGAGTCGAATGCATGGCTGTTTGCACGTCATCTTGCGTACCTAGTAGAACTACGTAGTACGTAGTCACAAATCTTGTAATACTGCCAGTGAGTTTAAGTTTAAAATATTTCCCCTCCATGGTAGCGTTGAACTTGTTGGAGGAAGTCGCATAAGAAGTTTCACTTTAATAAGAATAGCTTCTGTATCACAATAATACAAAAAATTGTTACACTTGGTAATTATTGGGTCCTTCCTTAATATTCTGCTGCTTCCAGCGTACAAATATTTTGATGATACTCGGTATAATTTGTTTAAATGAAATACTAATAATAATTATAAAAATTCATTAACACCAGTAGTTATTTCAGATGTTGAATTTAAAAACTGATCGGTTTATTAGTGAATAATCTAAAGAAGGTTATTCTAACTCACTACGATGGTGGGTTGGTTTTAGTCGTGTGTGTAGTGCACATGTACATTGTTTCTGTGTGCGTGAAAGCTCGAACGAAAAGACTAACTCCCGAAAAGTTAGGTGCTAGTACAAAAAAACTAAGATTTACTTAAACATGTAAGCTTTTACAGTAGGCAATATATTAGTTATTTATGTTTAATAAAAAACTGATTCTTTATCAATGTTATTATTACCTACTTTGTTAATAATGTGGCTTTTTTTTATTTTTATTAGTCATTAACGAATAATTTTCTTTAAGAGTAGGAATAAATTTAATAAAGTTGTTTTATTTTCTGCTAAACAATTGTGTACGCACCTGTACAAAACTATTACACACAATAACGATACTATACTGGAAATTTTAGAACGTTAGCTCTATATACTGCACGGCCGCTTTTTTGTAGCCATTCAAACTTGGTCGGTTTTTTCATGAATTGCGGTTGTTCTGGTATTTTTATTCCATCTCTTTAATTATTTAGTGAAATGACCTGAAATTTTACATGTGAATAGTTGCATTAATACACTAACTATCGGAATAAGTTTAGCCTGCTTTATCAATAAAAAGTCCTGCAATCCGATGTCATACAATATAGTGGTCCAGTCGTAGTAAATTATGCCATTGCTCATTAATTACTAAGACCACATAAATGAAACTTGGCAAGGCATTGTAGACCCTTACAAGATACAAGTAAACGTAATAAGTTAGGCTCTAGAGTACCTATTTTAAGTAATTGGACCTAATAACCTTATTTTACTTTTACGTGTATATCTTCTAAACGGTATGTTTTTTTCAAATTCTGTTTTCACAAACATTACACACAAATTCAAAGCAAGGTGCGTAAAAAAAAATCAACTCTGCACTAAGCTGTTTTATATGATTTTCATCAAATAGCCAAACGTCAGCGCAGCGGAAACTTGATTATCTTCGCAGTTTTATGATACACAAATTTCATTCAAGCATACACATTTACCTCTCCTTACACACTAATTATTGAATGTATTTTTTTCATGTACGTGCATAGGATAAAAAAAGTGCCGCTAGGATGACGTAGTTCCAGCGGAAACAGTTTTTGTTGAATAGCTCCCCAATGGCTGGATACACAAATTTGTACTTACCATACACAATTACACGAGGTCATACACTAAATATCTGCTTAACTGAAATTAAGAAATTCGACATTTTTCCGCTGCGACTACGCACACTGTAACAACAGTGAATCAGGCATTCATTCATTGCATTTGGACGGCACGGTTGGCGCAGTGGCTGAGCGATTGGTTGCTGCGCTGCGTGTCGCGGTTTCGGTCCCCGTACGGATCAGATATTTTGATGGCCATAGTTGTTCCGGGTCGGGCTGTTTGTGCATGTGAGTTTAAATGTTTGTAAACGCGACCACGATACAAAGAAATTCCTAGAGGGCAAAGTTTTTGAAGTGAAACTTTATATTGGAAGTCACATATGAAGTTTATCTTCAAAAACTTTGCCCACAAAGCCTACAGGGTTGCGTTAAACATTTAACGCTACCATGGACGGGGAATAGAAAGAGACAGAGCGAGAGTGAATGCGTGGCACTCGAACGCATGCGTGTAGTATTACGAAGTTTCACTTCTTCCGCGCGGAGGGACTCCACGCACATTTTTTTTTTAATCATTCACGTTAATGAAAACACCAGGAGTTTTGTACAAATATGAACACTATAACACTAGGCAAGCACGTCTTAAGGTGGAAGCGACTGGGTAACCCACAAAATTCAAATTTTCTTAGGTTTTTGCAGTACCTATGCCAGTGTCAGGCTGTAACGTATGTTTAACAAAACATGATTTGCGGTCGTAATAAGAATGTATTTATAGAATTATAATCATTAAAATCATCAATACGTACGACTAAGCACATTGATTGACTTTTTGATGAAAAAGTCGTTCAATGGGGTTTGTGATGATTTTATTGATTATAATTCAACAAAGCTATATTTGTTATAAAGAGAGCACGAGGCTGGGTGCCAACACGATGGTCCGACCGAGTAAAAGAGGCTATATCCTCAAGCAAATTTTAGCAGGTGGTAATGGCAACTTTGGACCGGAGTCGATGGAGGCAGATTGTCCGTTTAAAGGTGTCCAGTGACCACGATCCTCAGTATTGAGGGACCGATTGAAGAAGAAGATATTTGTTATGGCCGCGAATCATATCTTAATCATAAATTAAAAAATTAAAAAATCCCCCGACACAAAATACCTCTAAAAAACTAAAACTAAAATAATCCAAGCGTCTTAGCGTCGGGGTTCCGCTTTGTTTTGTGCTTGTACTAAGCGGTCTACTTAGCGGTCCCCCGACGCTAAGACGCTTGGATTATTTTATTTTTGGTTTTTTAGAGGTATTTTGTGTCGGGGGTTTTTTTAAATTTTTAATTTAATTTTTATTTCATGCTTTTTAAACTTATATTATTTTATCTAAGCCTTGACTGTCCCAATCTTGGGCATAGACCTTCCCCATTGCTTCCAATTTTCTCGGTGTTGCGCGACTTCTTGCCAATAAACGAAACAGCTAAATAAAAAATTGTTTTTGGGGTGAGGTTTTTGGTGTAACCAATGGGCATCGCCAGGGCGCCCTGGCGATGCCCATGTTTACAAGTGACAAGATTTCAAATTTCGAATCGACCAGACCAAGTTGTGGAAGTTGTTAATTTCCCTTCAACTAGAAAAGACGTGATTACCATCAAACGGCTGAGTAGATTTTTTTCGAAACATAGCTAAGAACACTCTCGATTAAAACACCTTTCAAACGAAACCAATTTTATTAAAATCGGTGCATCCGTTTAGGAGCTACGATGCCACAGACAGACACACAGATACACAGACACACAGATACACACGTCAAACTTATAACACCCCTCTTTTTGGTCGGGGGTTAAAAATACAACCTGCCACTGACTGGAAAATTGCAAAAAACGTAAAAATATTTGAATTTCGCGGGCTACACCTGAAGAATCCACCTTAACCTGAAGATTGCTGTTATTATTTAGCTCTTCATCAAAAGTTCGTTAGTTATCAAAATCGATATGTGTTTATGCAGAACTTGATTTTTGAATAACTATCAAAATCGATGTGTTTATGCAGAACTTGATTTTTGAAGACTACGTTTTTTTTTATAACACATTTGCTCGTAAAGGGTCTCTTATTGCACCAAGTTCAGTATCGTAATGTATCTCATTACGCACTAGTGCGGTAATGTAAAGTAAAACGCACGGCTTATCATAATGCTCCGTCTAAAACGAAGGGTACTTTTTTAAATCTTAGCAAAGAGTTTTTATGTCAGAAAAGTGATCAACATTTTATGAATAAAATTAACTTGGGAGATAAAATATAATAAATAAACATTTAATTCTTTAATTTAATCAATTTTGACCATAAATTACAACCATTTATCTGTAACAAAACACAAAAATAATAATTTACTTTATCAGTAATACTGGCTGTTTTTGTGCCTTTGCCTTAAAAAAGCGTAAAAATTGTTCCGCGCGCTTTCTCTTTACGCTGCATTGTTTTTGTTTGAAAATGTCATCCGAATTTTATTTATTTCCTCGCAAATGTGTTATAAAACGTCGTATGACATACGTGCGCTTTGATAATTACAGCCTCTGCTTTCTTGTAGCCCTCGCCTACGGCTCGGGCTAGCAATATCGCCTCGGCTGTAATTTTCAACTTACCGCACTTATATCATAATGTACTATTACACAATCGGTGAATTTCACCCTTAACTAAGATGTTAACATTATCTATTATAGGTACCTGTTGCGATGAATAGAACGTTAATTGTTCAGGCTCGTCAAAGTCAGCACCTGTAAGTTTTTGTTAAGAGCGTTTACGCTTTACGACATTTCATACAAACTTTCATGTCCATAATTTCCGAAATGACTCAGCCGATTTTAATGAAACTTCATTCGCATAGGCAGGATAGAGAGGTCTAAAACATTATTTTTAGAAAATGTTTTTTAGTAAATTTTTAGAACTATGTATCCAGCTTATGCTTATTCAGTTTCATTGAAATCGCTACAGACATTTCGGTAAATAAGGACTTGAAAGTTTGTATGAAATGCCGTAAGGTGTAAACGCTCTTAATTATTATTTGGGATGCTGTGGTTCCCAACATGAAAGAAAGAAAGAATACGTATTTATTTGGCACATGCCACAAGTGCACACGATAAAAAATAAAGTAGAAAACTTAAATCTGAACGGAAAATAAAAAGAAAATATTGTGTGTCTCACGGCTGCGCCAAATATACCCAGTTCAGCAAACTGCCGAGCCGTGCCTGACGCTGGTTTTCAACTAGACCTGAGAGATGTGTATCATCATCATCATCAGCCTATAAAGTTCCCACTGCTGGGACACAGGCCTTCTCTCTATGAGAGCGAGTGGGCTGTAATCTACCACGCGGGCCCAGTGCGGGTTGGTAGATGTCACATGTATTCGAATTTTTAGTTCTAGGACAAGCCGGTTTCCTGACGATGTTCCCTTTCACCGTTTTTGAGAGCAGCGGTGATGAAATAAATTACACAAAGTAATGCGCCTGCCTGGGTTTGAACCCGCGGCTTACTGCTCGTAAGTCGGGGCTGCCACCACTGGGCCATCGCTGCTCTCACCGGGCCATCGCTGCTCTCTGCAGACGCCAAATGTGTATGAATAGTGTTACAAGACTTAAATATGTGAGTGTAGATTTATATTAGTAAGGTTCTTGTAAACAGTCCATGGATAAGCTTGTTATAGTCAAGATACTTTTCATCACACTTGCACGTAAACAGTGTCATAACATACTGGTTAACTTGGCTGTAATGCCCCATATAAAACCCTAGGGCGGTAAGTATTTTTTTTTTAATTTACAGCACAGCATGACAGCACACAGGTCATGCAAGTTCAAGCAAGGAGTTTACACGCTATTGAAAAATTGTCTTAAAATGTTATTTAAACAGGAATTTCATTCAATCTCGCTACATGTTATTTAATTACTCAACTTATGTTCTAAAATCTAAATAATCGATAGTTTTTTGTATCAAAACGTCGTTATTTTTTTTATACTCCGTCATGGCTGTATACCTAGGTAAGTATTTGCCTTTAACGTTTCTGAACAAAACATTTGTATAATCTGTGGTGTGGGCAAACAGCCCGCCATCCGCAAATCAGTTCACGTATTTCGTAATAATATGTGCTGACTTGTGTATATTCATAATTATTACCTCGCAATTGTGATGAAAAACATTGTATGTTTCACGGGCGGTACGGGAATTACGAACCTCGACTCAGCAAGCCCTCAGTCTTCGACTTCGGGCTTCTACTAGAGCCTCGATCGTAATTCCTTACTTACCGCCCTACACAATATACTATTTTTGTCATTTTAAATCCTTCAAAGTGTTACTGGCAGTTATAAAATCATTTTGACAGTGATTTGAATTGTTAGTTTAAAAAGCAGCTGACATGATCAGTCAAAAACGAGACACCGAAGTGACAAGTTTAAGGTTAGTAAATTAATGTGTTGTGTACTGAACTAGGCTGAATAGTTGGTAATAAATATTGTTATTGAGTTGATTTAAATTCGTTGTTTCAATTCTATGACTCCCTTCTGAGATTATTATAGGTAGTAGGTACTACCTATTCATACACATTTGACATCTCATCATTACTATACATATAATAGTACATTAATAGCAAATAAAACTACATTAAATAAATATCGTGAAGCACGACGGTTACCTGCGAACTTGGTCGCTGCTCCAGTTAAACCTTGATTGGCACCATCTGTGTGAGCAATCGTAAACCATTGTTAATGTCGGTTCCAAATATTTTCGAGTAAATATCTTAATTAGCATGTTATAAGCCATAATTACTAGAGATGTTCCGACTAGTCAGTTAAGCCGACTATCCGGCCTCTTTAGAAGTCGGCGACTATTCGGCCAAGAGTGCCGACTATCCGGCTTCTTACTTTGTAAGTATTTCTAAATAAAATGTATAAGAGGAATTACACTGACTAAACAAAATTCACTTTAATGTAGTACTATAACAGTATTGTATTTATTTTTACACATAAAAACACCGCTCAGACCAGTGGAAAAGCAAAAATCAAGAAACAAAATAAAATAAAACATTTCCGACATGCTCGCAAGCGGCGGCTGCGAAATCGCGAATCAGCTGTAAACCAAGCGTCACAGAAATTTCCAAATACCCCCGAAAACGAATCAGCTAGTCGGCCAAAGACCTGCGATATTATCGGCTACAATCAATACAATCATTTCCACCGACACCTGTAGATATTTATTGGTATATATCTATATAAATAAATAAAAACTGAAATGTCTGTTTGTAATTTCAGAATTACAGCTTTTCACTGAATGTCTGTTTGTTTCGGCTAATCTTCGAAACGGCTGGACCTATTTTGACGGGACTTTACTGGCAGATAGCTGATGTTAAAAGAAATAATAACTACTTTCATTTAGGAGAAAAGATTAGGGTTCCGAGCAAAAAACATGCTGAAAAAACCCGATACAAACGGGAGAGACATTTAATATTAAATAAAATACGACATGGAAAATAGAAGAAAAAGACTTACCACTAACTGTTTGTAGCCCTCCTCCTGGGAGAGACGAACCTCCTCCTGGGAGAGACGAACCTCCTCCTGGGAGAGACGAACCTCCTCCTGGGAGAGACGAACCTCCTCCTGGGAGAGACGAACCTCCTCCTGGGAGAGACGAACCTCCTCCTGGACCATTTATTTTTAAAAGCATTTTGTAATTGCTATTTTTTTTTAGGGTTGTCAACAGTATCATACAAAATGGTCACTACTATCGGCGTGGTGCGCATGTTTGTAGATGTGGTTTTTTTGTGGTTGAGTGTAAAAATAGAAATAAAAACAGTAACAGAAACCCATAGAAAACCTATTCAATAACAAAGATATTTATATATTGGGGGGCACAGTAGTGCCCCCGCTTAAAGCCCCCGAGCCAAGCTAAGCGCAAGGGCACCTACCGTTTCTCGAAGTGTTTCGTCGTTTTTTTGAACCCTCATAGAGTTGGTTTCCGATGTACCAGATGGTTCATATTCTCAGGATATGATCACAATAATTAAAACTAACAAAGTCTCAATTGAATAGCTCTAATACTTTAGATTTTGTTGATATCTAAAATACACCGATTTCGTCACTGACACACTCACTGACACACTGATGATCATCAAAATGTTTGGCTACTTCCTGAAGTGCTAGAAAGCCGAAATTTGGTATGTAAACAAAGTTCAGTACACCCCAAAAAAAGAAAAAACACTAAAAAGACTGCCTAGCTACTTACAAAAAGAACTGAAATCCAACCAAAAACATTTCATGTAAAATGTTGCCAAGACGATCACATATTCACATCACGTCTCCACGACGGTAGCAAAACGGCGAAGCCATACATTTTTACTGATATGTAGAATTTGTGAAGTTAGGGTCGGTAGAGTTAGACCGTGTGGAGTGCCCTTATTAAGTTAAATGGCGTGTTCTATATTAAAAATATTTTGTTTGAGAAGGACTCGGTTATAATTACCTAGAATTATGTTTTTCAAAGGATCACGAAACAAACCTAACAATCTAATGAGTTTCTAAGTAATTAATGTTATTAATTGTTAAAATAGTTTTAAGCGGTCTGTTGAAATGAACGTATTATTTTGCATAATAACGGAACGCAGCAAATATGGTTCCTGTACGTCTACCATGAGTTGTCATAGTTAGATCGCTTGACGTAACTGCAATAGTTCCGTCAATACGCAAATACTACAGTTAGCTTTGTCAATGGTACCATGAGCTGTGTTGGTGCTTACTACCAAATTCTAAGCAAATAAAGCCCAAACTTGCAGTCGCTGTACGTGTTACTACACGGTGACGTTGGATAGATAACTATAGTGATTCATACTGCGCATTTTAGTACCCAACTATCCGCTAGAGGCGCTGTATAAGTTTTCATACATTTTTTTAACTACAGACGCTAGCGAGTATAGATTGTTAAAACTCATGGTAGACGTACTGTCTTGTCCCCGTCTGTGGCGCTGGAGTGTAACATATTATGTGATGTGCGTAGAAAAATAACTGTCATAGAATATCTTCCTCTCTCGCTCGTAAAACAAATCATGTCGTGCCTAAATGCAGTGTTTCATTTCTCAAAGCCAGATATCCCAAACCACAACACGGTCAGAACTAGTTCTGACAAATGAAAAGTTTTGACTATGACATGTAGAAACCGGAATGATGCTCTATTTAACATTATCTTTCTGGGTATCTATAGTAACTGTTGAAACATTTAACAAGTTTACAACAGAAAGCAAGTAAGAATAACTGAGGTCTAAGAATTCCATAGAACTCCATAGATGACTCAGCCTATTTTAATGAAACTTCATTCGCATAGGCAGGATAGAGAGGTCTAAAAAGTTACTAAAAACATTTTCGAAAAATAGTGTTACAGCTAAATTAGACCGATTATAAATTATCTATAGAAGCACAAATTTCCAATTATTTTTTTATTAGCTTGTAACACTATTTTTAGAAAATGTTTTTTAGTAACTTTTTAGAACTATGTATCCAGCTTATGCGTATTCAGTTTCATTGAAATCGGTACAATCATTTCGGCAAATAAGGACTTGAAAGTTTGTATGAAATGCCGTAAGGTGTAAACGCTCTTAATTATTATTTGGGATGCTGTGGTTCCCAACATGAAAGAAAGAAAGAATACATATTTATTTGGCACATGCCACAAGTGCACACAATAAAAAACAAAGTAGAAAACTTAAATCTGAATAGAAAATATTAGAAATAATAGACTTGAACCAGGTGCTATTGGCAAGCCATTTATTGAGGTAAACTACCAGACGTTAGGGCTGTTGGTAATCCAGGTGAAGATGGATTACCCGATGCAAGCGCTGGCGACCCAGATGGAAAGACTGGACTATCCGATCCGGATCTAATTGGTAAAGTACCAGTTGAAGGTAAAGCTGGCAATCCAGTTCCTAATGGAGCTACAGGATTTGGTGTACTGCAAGTGGTAACGTAGAAGAACCACCAGCTGGTGGGGTGATGCCGCTAGGTTGTGGTGTGGTTAATGCTCCCGAAAGAGTTACACTACCCGATGGTGGCGTGGTTATTCCACCGGGGAGAGTAGAACCGCTGGCTGATGTTGGTGGGGTTACTGCTCCAGAGAGAGTGGAACTACTGGCTGTAGTGGCTGATGATGGAGGGGTTATTCCTCCAGGCAGAATTACACGGAGCTGATTGTGGCCAAGACAATCCAGGGATTGGTAGACCACCTAATCCTGGCAATGTGGGTATTGATTGCAAAGCACCTCCAGGTGATGGATTAGTTGGTAACCCAGATGATGTGGGGGTCGATAGTGATGATGAATCTGGGCTTAGTGTCGTTACAGACGAAGTTCCGATACTAGGAGTTAAAGCACCAGGTGAGGTTAATCCTGGAGTCGACGCAGATAAAGATAGTGTAGTTACACTTACTGCAGGAGAACTTGGCTTTGGTGTACATACTCTAAGACTTGGCGTTGACAGCCCAGTAGACGTTGTACTAGGTCCAGCTGGAGTATCAACACTAGGAGCAGTTATTCCTGATGAAGGAGTGGCACCTCCGTTTGGAGTAGAATCTTCAGGACGAGGGGTTATACCAGAATTTGATGGCGGAGTCACAACCAGAACTGCACTTGGTAATTTTGGTAACAAACCAGACAAATTAGGAACACCGGGAAGCGATGGGTCCTTCAATCCAAGAGATGGGAAAGATAATTCCCATTTAGCACCAGGCTTACTAGTTGCACCCCCTTTAGCACCAGGTTTAGCAGTTACACCTCCTTTACCAGTTATTTTAGCAACAGCCCCTTTAGCTGCCGTTTTGAAATTTGCAACTTTAGCAGCTGTCTTGTGATTAGCTCCCCCTTTTCCAGTTGGTTTTGAATTAGGAGCTAATCCAGAAATTAAATCAAATAAACCTTGGCTGCCTTCAGGTTTAGGAGGATTCAATATGTTAGTGGCCGGTTCTTTTACTGCTGCTAGAGGATCGATGAGAGGAATGATTGGGGCTGGTTTCTTGGTACATGCGCGGTTGCCTTCTTAGTGGCATGATGAGCTGTTTTTAACCCCCGACCAAAAAAGAGGGGTTTTATAAGTTTTCTTATATGAGCAGTTTGTTCTTTCGGGAATAAACTCATTTCATGATTATTTATGATTAATTCTGTGGAAAGAAAAACAATTATAATAGAATTCTGAAAATTAAGGGTTTTTTTCAGTTACATTGCTTTAAGTTAAGATACGTTTAAACGTCAGAAATTGTACAGTTAGGGGCCGTCCATAAATTACGTCACACGTTTTTGAACTGAAACTCAAAAATAATCAAACCCATACGTGTGGGGTATCTATGGATAGGTCTTCAAAAATGATATTGAGGTTTCTAATATATTTTTTTTCTAAAGTGAATAGTTTGCGCGAGAGACACATCCAAAGTTGTAAAATGTGTGTCCTCCCCCCCTCTAATTTCTAAAGTAAGAGGATAAAAATTCTGAAAATATTTAGGATTATAGAACGTAAAAAAAACTTTCAACGAAAAATGGTTTGAATAAGATATGATATTTAGTTTTTGAGATATAGGACTTTTTCATCAAACTGCAAATCGACTCGTATGCTGACGGAAAATGGTGTTCGCCCCCACCCCTATGCCACGTAAAATCAACATTTTCCCATTAAAAAAAATTGTTTTGATTGATTTGATTGATTGTTGATCTTGTTTTGTTTTTGAATGTTCCACTTTCATTTTTTTTTTTTTCTTCATATTTCGTTATAAGTTTTTTTTTTGAACGGTTTCTATTAAAAACATAGATGTTTCACATCTGCCGGGCGTTCCGTGACGATGAATTATTTTTTATAATTTTGTTTTGTGACTCCAATAATTTTTCTTTCTTTCAAAGATGTGGAAAACATACGTCTCGTTCATACAAAACGGTAAAGATACTTACTGACGTCAATTGAGATCGCGTGACACACGCATAACTGAAAAAAAAAAAACAAAATTAAAAACATCAGTCTCTTAATGCCTGCAGAGAAAGTAGATATGAAGCTATCATGTGACTGTTCTTAAATTACCCTAGGCTAGGGATGGCGAACCAATGGCACGCGTGCCATTGGTGGCACACGAATACACGACACAATATTTTGCGCACGCCATTGATATTAACCATATTTTCATCTACCTATGGCCTGCGCTCATTATTTTCAGACATGATAAACATTATAGATTCACTTAGTTACCATGCATTCAATAAGTAACCTCTTATGACCCTAATTCAAGTTATTTGTTATCTAATCTGCAACACATAAGTCATACTAATGGTATTTTAATTTAAGTGACACGTAAAACAGAACTTTAATACTATACAGTGCCAAAAGTTAATTTTTGGTAGAAAACAAAAAGTTTTGAGAATAGAGACTTAAGTTTTCCTAACAATCACTAAGTCAAAACTATTTGGAAAAAATGGCACGTTGACGTAGATCCCTAAAGGTTTGCCACCCCTGCCCTAGGCTGATAATATTTTGGTTTTTTATCATATACACCGTGTAAATCACCTCATCACGAAGCCGTCAACCAAGCATTCTGTACATGAAACTAAGTAACTTTACGCAAAAATTATTGCTGGGGAACGACTTTTTTTTGGGAGGTGTAAAATCATGTTTTGTGGTAGAACTCAATGTAACGTACTCAAAACATTGTGCTGATGGACGTATTGAATAGTACGGGGGTCGTGGAGGTGTTTAAAGTAAAAATCTTACATTAAAATCTTGTATTTAAAAAAAATACTTGTCAAAACGTTGGAACTTTGACCCCTAATATCTCCGTAACTAGAAGGTTCCCAGGTATGGTGTAGAACAAAAAAATGATCGCAATGACATGGACTACCAGAGCCTTTCGGCTTCGTTAAGAGGTGTTTTACACCCTTTATATATATATTAGACTAAGTTCGGTTTTCCCATGTTGAATTTCGGCAATTTTGTTCCCGGCAGCTACTGAAAAAGGAATGGAAAACCCGAATAACAAATTATCATCAGCCTATAATGTTCCCACTGCTGGGACACAGGCCTCCTCTCTATGAGAGGGAGTGGGCTGTAATCTACCACGCGGGCCCAGTGCGGGTTGGTAGATGTCACATGCCTTCGAATTTTCAGTTCTAGGACATGCCGGTTTCCTCACGATGTTTTCCTTCACCGTTTTTTAGAGTAGCGGTGATGGAATAAATTACACAAAGTATTTCGCCTGCTTGGGTTCGAAACCACGGCTTACTGCTCGTAAGTCGGGGCTGCCACCACTGGGCCACGGCTTCTCTCCCAATATCAATTTGTGGTGGCATTCGAAAACATTTCGAAAAGTGTCCCTGCTGGTCAAAGCACTCCTCTTTCTCCTACAAAACCTCTCTATCCTGAGCAATATCTGGCCACGTTCGCCTCGCAAACAAGATCAAATCGTCACACCACCTGCGCCGTCGTCCACCTCGACGGCGATTTCCTCCGTCAGGAATCCAGAGAGTGACGTGCGTTGCCTATCTCTCCGAGCGCATTCGTGCTATGTGGCCAGCTCACGAAAATCGTTAAGTTTGCGTCAAAGCTCAGTAAAATACCAAAGACAATCGATAAATTTGAGTGTAAAGACTATCAAATAACATAAACGTAACCATCCCATCTTTTTTTTGCGTACCGCTAAGGAGTGGAATTCCCTGCTGGATTCTGTGTTTACCGATAGCTACAATCTGGGGGTCTTTAAGTCAAGAGTGAATAGGTTTATTCTAGGCAAGCGTGCTTCACCGTCGACCACATCATCGCTTACCATCAAGTGAGATAGTGGTCAAGCGCGAGCCTATTGATATATAATAAAAAAAAACTCGCCTTTGCCTCCACGAAGCGTTGAGCAGAGGTGAACCTAATAGTACACAACATTTCGCCAGTTATTCTTGTAATAGGGGGCGAGCCTATTGCCATCAACCGGGCACAAATCAAGACTCCGTGTCTGTTACTGAGAAATTCTTGAAGGAAAACCCCAATAACAATTTCCCGACCTGAGAATCGAACCCAAGACGTCATACTCGGCAGTCGTGCATGCCGCCACTACACAAATGAAGCAGTCTTCCAGTTCTGCAGTTTTTAAAATATAACTTAACTAGCCTATGCCCGTGGCTTCGCACGCGTGGAGTTCGATCACTAACCCACGGGATTGTACTATCGGGATAAAAACTATCCTATGTGTTAATCCAGGTTATAAACTACCGCTGTGCCAAATTTCATCCAAATCCGTTCAGTAGTTTTCGCGTGAAAGAGTAACAAACATCCATCCATCCATTCATACTTACAAACTTTCGCGTATATAATACTAGCTGTCCCGCGCAACTTCGTTTGCGTCACATTTTCCCCGTTTTCGCAATATTTTTCATTGCTGCTCCGCTCCTATTGGTCGTAGCGTGATGATATATAGCCTATGTCCTTCCTCAGGTTGAAATCTATCTTCTTGCCAAATTTCATTAAGATCCGATCAGCCGTTTAGTCGTGAAAAGATAACAAACAAACAAACAGAGTGACTTTCGCATTTATAATATTAGTATGGATATGGTTATCGATAGTAGGAAGTAGGATACTTAAATTCAATTAAAATACTCACCAAAGACATTAAAACTATGAACCTCGCCATTTTCACCACTTCAACGACTAATAACTACCAAATTAATCATTTCAAGCACTTTTATACAAGCACATGAACAAATAACTTTGATAAATTAATTAATTAATTTATCAGAAGGAAGAGCTGTACAAATAGTACAACCACGAGTAAAGTTTAGTCCAATTGAATAAGGCCACGACTTATTTGAAATCATTATTTTATCAGGTGTTTTAACAAAAACAGGTTAATTTTTCAATTGTGTTGTTTTCGGCCATTGAAAAAGCGATATTAAATGAACAATGCTTGTGATCAAGTGGATTTTTCATAATGTCCATACAAATTTCCATCCCTTCACAACCAAGTAGAAGGGTAATACGATACCCCTTGATGAGACTGGATGTCAGACTTTCGACTTCTGAATACTCGTAACGACTGTCAACGCTCTACAAATAACAGCCAGGAGCAACGGCTTAACAGCTTACCGAGGCACGAAGGAAACTTGGTATGTTTGGTCAGTCACTCATCTACAGATCAACCTCGGTATGCACGGCTTAACTTTGAGGATCTACCCGTGCGTCTGCTATTATAAAGTCACAAGCTCCTCTTAGACCAAATTGAAACGCCGAAATGACAGTTACATTTGGAACTATTTTTGTTTTTCAAAATGTTCCTGAAAGTCACTACCTGCAGTTCATATTTTGAATCTATGACATTGTATAATGTATTAATTTGAAGTTTTTTCTTTTTTTTTTGTATAGGGTATCAATATTGAATTAATGTCATTCTTTATAGAATTAATTTAAATTCATGAAAATGTGTATTATAAATTTTGCATGCCTGCATTGGTACCTACAACACAGTGGACTGCGCATTCACTTGACAACTGCAAATGTATAATATGTACTGTGTTGAGCAATAATATACTGTGTCTGATTTTTACGGTCTTATGCGGACACGAATAGCATCCCTGATGCGGCGAGTGCGCGGTAGCTCTAACAGGCTGGTGGCTATTGTGGCCGACATGATGGACAGTCCAATAATGTGGCATTGGATGACCACTCGTCGTGCGTCTTTCATATATTTAAAATAAGTTCTTAAAATGTGTGTAGTTTTCTAAAATTATTATGTTTTTAAATATGGACTTACTTGGTCTGAAATAAATTTTTATTCATTTACAAACGCTGTTTTAAAGGCCATAAATAAAATTACACTGAAACCATATGAAAATTCCGTATTAATAGTTTTCACGATTTACTTACGCAGGGGATATGGCTGAAAACATATTATTATAATGACTGATTACGTCATCCATAAGTTAGCATGTAATATATTTATTAAGGCTTAGTAAATAACATGACAACAAGATACCTTCCTGTTTTGAAAATAAGTTATAATCATCATAATATGCCGAGTTTTTCGAACTCTGTTGGAGTCGGCTTCCAGTTTAATATATCTGTTACATACCAGTATTTTGCATGGAGCGACTGTCTATCCCTTTATCATCATCATCAGCCTATAATGTTCCCACTGCTGGGACACAGGCATTATCTCTTAGGGAGGGAGTGGGCTGTAATCCACCACGCGGACCCAGTGCTGGTTGGTAGATGTCACATATCTTCGAATTTTTAGTTCTAGGACATGCCGGTTTTCTCACGATGTATTTCTCTGTCTATACACGGTGTAAATCACCTCATCACGAAGCCGTCAACCAAGCATTCTGTACATAAAACTAAGTAACTTTACGCAAAAATTATTGCTGGGAAACGACATTTTTTTGGGGGGTGTAAAATCATGTTTTGTGGTAGAACTCAATGTAACGCACTCAAAACATTGTGCTGATGGACAGATTGAATAGTACGGGGGTCGTGGAGGTGTTTAAAGTAAAAATCTTACATTAAAAACTTGTATTTAAAAAAATACTTGTCAAAAAGTTGGAACTTTGACCCCTAATATCTCCGTAACTAGAAGGTTCCCAGGTATGGTGTAGAACAAAAAAATGATCGCAATGACAGGGAGAACCAATGCCTTTCGGCTTCGTTAAGAGGTGTTTTACACCCTTTATATTTTGCATTAATGTAGTGTAAAATTAGATATAGTATCCTTCATTGGGGAAATAGTTATGAATAATTACAACGTTAAAAGAGCTTTCGTTTTACAAAAACGCTCAATCCGTACCATTTCCAGTTCGCATCTCACAGAGGGAGAGTTGTCGTCAACACTATGTTAATTTACATATAGGTAATACTTACAGTGCCAAGTATTTATGTACTTGTACTGTTAAGTAATATGGCTACTAATGCAACATTATGATACATCTGAAGAATGACAATTAGGGAAGGGTCTCGTAGACAAGACTAAATCCTACTAGTCCATACTAATATTATAAATGCGAAAGTCACTCTGTTTGTTTGTATGTTTGTTTGTTTGTTTGTTACCTTTTCACGACTAAACGGCTGATCGGATCTTAATTAAATTTGGAAAGAAGATGGATTTCAACCTGGGGAAGGACATAGGCTATATATAATCACGCTACGACCAATAGGAGCGGAGCAGCAATGAAAAATGTTGCGAAAACGAGGAAAATGTGACGCAGACGAAGTTGCGCGGAACAGCTAGTTTAATAAATGCGAAAGTTTGTGAGGATGGATGGATGGATGTTTTTACTCTTTCACGCAAAAACTACTGAATGGATTTGGATGAAATTTGGCAAATGAGTAGTTTATAAACTGGATTAATACATAGGATACTTTTTATCCCGATAGTATGTTCCCGTGGAACAATTATCGAACTCCACGTGGGCGACGCCGCGGGCATAAGCTAGTACAAAATATAACACATGCTAATTTTAGAGGCGATATGTCTTTAGACATAAAATGCATTATTTACACAAGCTTTTTTTTAAGTAATTTGATTTTTTTTTTCTACTGAACAAGGTGTCTTTATGATGTCGAAAAACTATAATTTGTAATCCATGAATGATGTTTAGGTATTATTGTGTTTTAATTCATTTATTACACAAATTTGTTACATTTTTAAATATTCATTATTAAAAAAAAAAACATTTGAAATATAAAAAAAATTTAGCCCACCGGTATCGGGAACAGAGTCCAAGCTACTGACGGCCAGGGCTCCAGAGAAAGGAACCTCCTAACAATACGAGCCGTGTCCAGGAGTACCGCTTTCTGAATCAAGCCCTTGATCCAGCTGCCTACGAGAGCTTCATCAGATATTGGTCGACACTCTTGACAATTAAGCCATTGGCTAAAACGACTATCGGCACAATTATCGCTGAGTCCACTACCCACATGACGACAATCTCGCAAGCCAAGTCAAGATACTTGATTTGCTTATCTTTCTCGGCTTTCACGAGGTTCTCGTCATGCGGAACCGTTATGTCAACAATCATTGTGATGGATATAGATTCGCCCGGACGCGCGGACGGTGGTATGCCCGACATATGTCAACCTTCACTTGTTGTGATATATTGTTATTAAAGAAAAAAATGACCAATTTGTTTATTTTATTAAACATAGAATGCTGCTGATGAAAACTAAATTTTATTGATGCCAAAATGTTAATGATTACGGTATTCATTTATTTCTAACTTCATAATTACTATTTTATTATAAGATGATTGTGAATGAGGTACTGTGTAAATTCAAATTATTATAATGAATATTATTAATATATTGACGGCACGGTTGGCGCAGTGGTTGAGCGATCGACTGCTGCGCTGCGTGTCGCGGGTTCGATCCCCGCACGGAACAAATATTTGTATGGCCTACAGATAGTTGTTCCGGGTCTGTCTGTTTGTGTATGTGAGTTTAAATGTTTGTAAACGCACCCACGATACAGGAGAAATTCCTAGTGTCCCCGCAACGTTTTTAAAAAATAAATAAAATAAATAAATAAAATAAAAGATTATGAATATGACTATGCCTCGATAATTTATTCCGTTATGTACCCAAGTGCTGAATTGTCATTGATTATAATCACGATGCGGGCTTGTTCTGTATTTTTTAAGTAAGTACAGTTGGCGTGTCGAAACAAACAGTAATACAGAAATTTTTACTTTTCTCCAGTAACTAGTAAGCACGACGACCAATCAATCTGTTCAGAACCAAATAAAAAAAATTGTTAGTGGAGGCCCTCCGCGCGGAAGAAGTGAAACTTCGTAATACTACACGCATGCGTTCGAGTGCCACGCATTCACTCTCGTTATTTTATTGAGCTTCTAAATAATATTTTGTTGTTTTCTTGTTGTATTATTTTTATTAAGTACATAAGTTTATCGAGGTTATTCTACTCATGGAAGAGTCGAATGCATGACTGTTTGCACGCCATCTTGCATACCTAGTAGAACTACGTAGTCACAAATCTTGTAATACTGCCATCTCACTTTCGAGTTTTAGAAAATATTCCCCCTCCATGGTAGCGTTAAACTTGTTGGAAGTCGCATAAGAAGTTTCACTTCAATAAAGCTGATTTGTCATTGTACGGGAAATCTACATATACAGAGCGAGCCTACTGGAATCTTATTTGATGCGTCGCCGTCGCTGTGTGTACAAGAAGGATAATAATTGTTTTCATAGATATAGGCCTCTGTTTATGAGAGGCAATGGGCCATAGTCCACCACGCTGGTCAATTGCAGGTTGGTGGATTCCACAAGTCTGCAAATTGCTCGTTTACCTTTTTAGCAGTGACCACGGAATAAACAGATGCGCAGCGACCAACGCATGTGGAATTACAGAGACCCTTGTGACTGGGACTGTAGCTATATTTTTATTGTTGTCTTTGCTCGACAAATCAAAAGTTACTGTAATTGGCCTACTTGAAATAAATGATCTTGATTTTTGACCGCCCGCACGAAGTGACAGCGACCACGCGCCATAGACAGCCATATTGAATCTGTGACGGACCATTCCAAGGTGAGTCGTGACATAATTAACCGTGATAGACCGCCGTAAATTGTGACTTATGGGCCCCAATGGCTCTGATAGGTCACTATGGTGGACCATGATGGACCATAATGAGGGGCCATGATGGGTCACAATTGGGGGTCATAATGGGACGCTATTAAGGACCATGATGGTTCACAGTGATGAGCCAGATCACGGTGGTCCATAATGGAACTCAATGATGAACCATGATGGCCCACAGTGTAAATAGGTTAAGATGGTGGCTCATACAGGCAAATAAAACGCATCTAAATCCTTTAATAGTTACTTATGTCATGATCTATCGTCGAAAACTTGGGCGGCGACAAACGCGTGTGGAATGACTGCGTACAACGCGGGAGTATCCCGCGAGCTAGCCCATTACTCACACCGCCCACAGGCCCGCGAGGCTTTTGACCTGCAGCGTTAAATGCTACCAAAT
Source organism: Cerastis leucographa (assembly GCA_963082945.1). Taxonomy (NCBI): domain Eukaryota; kingdom Metazoa; phylum Arthropoda; class Insecta; order Lepidoptera; family Noctuidae; genus Cerastis; species Cerastis leucographa. The sequence continues at coordinate 2,014,417 of OY720376.1, forward strand.
ATCAAGAAAGATGAACAGAGAACTGTATAATTCTCAATGACACTGGAATCGGGATATTAACTATTTGTTATGAGTTCCCGATATTAACAGTATAATTATGCCCTGGCGGTTGAGAGTATGTCATGCTCACTCAAATGTCACGCTGATGGTGGCGCGTATGTCGGGTCATTTAGTTCCCTTCAAAATGTTTTAGTTGAATAATGGCTGTGTTAAGAATAGTAAGTTAGTAACATTTAGAATATTAATTTCGTTACTTGGCAACACTGATTTATATTATATTTTAATTTGTTCATGGCAACACTGTGTCCCTTGCCTCAAAAGAAATGGAACTGTAACGACGTGTTCTGTGTGCAACCTTGCAATAAACATTAATTAATTGTGAAACTCAAGAGAATTTCAATTCCACCACGACCACTCGACCTGGATACAGCCTACACACAAAATAATACAAGGGGTAAACCCCAACATGGTCCTTCGACAGTGAAAAGTTCCAGCATCAAGCCGCAGTTCACGCAAGTATTTCGTGCAGTATCATCGTGACATCAGTCACGCAACATTTATACTGGACAAATCGTCCATTGTAGCCTTGTTGAGTGGAATACTAGATACCTCAAGGTTATAATATCATCATAAGGATAAGATCCAGACTGCAAGTCTTCAGCGTCATTCGTCGTAGTCACAGTCGACTTCTTCCGTTTCCGTCGTCTCAAGTTCGACAACATAACTAGGTCCCTACCTACAGACTACAGTGGCATCAACAATCCAAGTGCGCCATCTCGTGGAAAACACGCAATACTCGGTGGTGCAGTGGTTTCCCGCCATCGACAGCAAAGACAACCAGAAATAGCTCCATCTCTTTCACACTCAAGAGCTCTGGAAGAGATACATGCGCTCCATCTTTATCGCGTGGGGTCGGTTTTATCGACACATCGATCGATCGTCGCGCATCGTGTTGTTGCCAGCATTGGACTTGCGAAGAACTTCACTTCAATCCGATCAATAACAAATCGAAGCGGAAGACATCTTGTATATTTTTTTTTTACTGTGTAATTTACGTCGTACTTTGTCTTGGTGCTTAGTTTTAGTTACAGTATAATCTCATTAATTACTTTAGTAATAGTGCAAACTGTTTATTATTATAAAATGGAAGACTTAAATACACTTGTAAGTGCCAGGGGCTACGTCAAAGGAGCCATAACGAGAATTGGAAATTTTATAGAATCGAAAGATTTTCAAAACTCATCTCGTTCTGTTCTTGTGGCGAAAAAGGAGCGGCTAATCACTGCATTTCAAGAATATGAAAAGTATAACATGCAAATACTCGATAAAAAACCTGAGGACAGTGAAAACGTCGCAGTACAGGAAGACAAGTATATTGAGGTTTTGGCACGCCTTAATGACGCCATAGCGAGTTGCAAAGGTGAACAAAAAATGGAATCGTCCCCCCTGGCACACACTAAGCTTCCCAGTGTAGAAATCCCTCCCTTTACAGGAAATTATTGTGAGTATATGCCGTTCATAAATGTGTTTAAGTCAATAATCCACAATAATCCGAAACTGGACAATGTACAACGATTGTATTACCTGCGTACTTTTCTCAGACAGGAGCCTTTAGACTTAATTAAAAACTTACCCTTGTCTGCGGAAAGTTACGTGGAAGCCTTAGAAATATTAGCAGATAGGTATGCTTACAATACACTCATCAAAAATGATCATATCAATCGCATTATAGATTTACCTAGCATTGATTCTTCTGCAGCTGCTATTAGAGATTTTGTGTCTAAAATCAAGCAACACATAGCAGCATTAAAAAATATAGATAAAAATGTTAGCGGCTGGGATCCTATTCTTTTGTGTATCTTTTATCGAAAAATAGACCCTTTCACGGCCAAGGCATTCCAGATGGATCGAGACATGAAGAAGGAAACATCATTGACAGAATTCTTAGAGTTTTTGCAAAGGAAAGCATTGGCTCTGGAAAGCGTGGATGGAAGTGGTCATCCCCTCAATGCTTCAATGAGCGACTCATCAAAGACTTCGGTGAATGTGTCAACAGCCTCAGCATCTCATACATGCCCAAAATGTAAGTCATCTCATAAATTATTTAGTTGTCCACAGTTTAAATTATTACCTGTAAAGGAAAGGTTAGAGTTTGTTACACAAAGTAAATTATGCAGAATATGTTTAAATCCACACCAAGGCAGGTGTAGGTATTTCTTCAGGTGTAAAACCTGCAAAAAAGCTCACAGTACCCTACTACATGAAGACGACACAACAAACAATGGCAAGGAGAATCCGGTGGTCCTCGTAGCAAAGAATATTAATAATCTAACTTTACTCCCTACAGCTAAAGTCAAATTGCTACGAAGTGATGGGACGGAGTTACACGTCAAAGCCCTTTTGGACACAGGCTCACAGGTGTCATTTGTCACATCTCAGGTAGTACAGGAGTTAGGGCTCAAACCTAAGGAGAGCAACATAGACATAGTGGGGATTGCAAATATCAACAATACAATTAAATACAGCATTCCCCTGGAGGTCCACTCTCTAATTTCGAATTTTAAGTTAACAGTAAATTGTAGTGTGGTACAGCAAATCACTTGCAAGCTACCACAACAAAAGATAAAACAATTTACTCTGCCTCCTGGAATAAAGTTGGCAGACAGTGACTATTATAACCCAAGCAATATAGATATGTTAATGGGATGTGATGTCTTCTTCCAGGTCCTGTTGCCGACCCAACAGCTGCATAATGTGGATGGCTGTGGCGCCACCCTTCCAGCACCGTGCTTCATAAACACACAGTTCGGCAGTGTACTTGGAGGTAGCATAAACCATCACTCTCCCTCACAACAGGTACCTCTTGTAGCTTCTTTATGTACAAGTTGTGACAATAGCATCAACAAAACAATTAAACAATTTTGGCAGACGGAAGAGGTTCCTCAAATATTTAATGAAAACTCCACAGAATCTGAATTATGTGAAGAAATTTTTAAAAAATCTGTGCAATTTGATAGCAAGGGTTTTCAGGTAGATTTACCAGTTAAGGTTCCTCTAGAGCAAGTGAACGACCATCTGGGCGATTCATTCAATCTTGCTCTCAATAGATTTGTCAACTTAGAAAAAAAGCTACATAAAAATGAAAATTTATTTCAACAATATAAAAAATTTATAGATGAGATCATCGATCTAGGGCATGGCCAATATATTGACATAGGGCAATATGATTTTAAAAACGATCTTATTTACTTTCTACCACATCATGCGGTCTTCAATGAGAAAAGTAAATCAACAAAATTAAGAGTAGTTTTTGATGGCTCCATGAAGACTAGTACAAAGATAGCATTAAATGATATACTTTTAAATGGTCCCGTTGTCCAGAATGATTTATTTGACATACTGTTATTATTTCGCTTTGGTGAACATGCATTTACCACAGATATAAAAAAAATGTTTAGATATATAGCTATAAACCCTTCACATGCCTCATTACAGAACATCTTGTGGAGGGAGAGTCCCAACGTTGAGATAAAATGTATCCAGTTAACTACAGTCACATACGGACTAAAAAGTTCCAGTTTCCTCGCCACGCGGTGTCTGGATGAGCTTGCTTGCATGTACGAAACAGAGTTGCCTCTTGCTTCGTCTATCTTAAGAAACTGTACATTCGTTGATGATGTACTATATGCATGTCAGGACTTGACTACAACCCTAGAAGCCAAAAATCAATTAATTGAAATTCTAAAAAGAGGTAGCTTTAAAACTCACAAGTGGGCATCTAATAGAGCTCAAATTCTGCATGATATTCCAGAAAATGAGCAACATTTTGATAATTACGATTTTGAAAAGGAAAGTTTCAATATGAAGACTTTAGGCATTGACTACAATGTCAAAAATGACTGCTTTACAGTAACCTGTCCAGAAAAATTTAATGACAGGCCAGTAACCAAACGGCAGATACTTAGTTACATTTCAAAATTCTATGATCCCCTAGGGTTTATAGCACCAATTATTGTGACTGCAAAAAGCTTCATCCAGACGCTGTGGGCTGAAAATGTGGGTTGGGACTCCACCTTGACAGGTGATCTTAGGGAGCAATGGTTGTTATTTTCTAAAAGCTTAGAAAACATGAGTCCTATAACACTGCTTAGAAATATTCCTACCACGCATGCATTGGTGCAATTAATTGGGTTTGCTGACGCATCCAGCTCAACGGCTTATGGCTGCTGTATATATTTAAGGCTGGTGAATAAAGGTAAGGCAAGCTTATACTTACTGTGTTCCAAGTCCCGAGTGAACCCGCTTAACAAGCCATTAACTGTGCCGCGACTGGAGCTGAATGCTGCACTGCTGCTTGCAAAATTAACAGTTAAAGTTCACAAAGCTATAAGCTTAAAGCTAAGGGTGGAAAACGTGTATTTATTCACAGACTCGCAGATCGTCTTAGCATGGATTGGTACTCAAGTAACTCAGCTTAATGCTTATGTGGCAAACAGAGTTCAGGTTGTGGCTCAGTTAACGGCCGAGTGCACTTGGCACTATGTGTTCACAAACGATAACCCTTCAGACCTCATCACGCGGGGCGTGGCCCCCCAGGCGCTGGCAGACAACACATTGTGGTGGAGCGGCCCAACGTTTCTACAAAACCATGAGTATAAATTTGAAAATAAATTTGACTTACCTGACAGCATTCCTGAAATGAAAACGAATGTTGACACAGCGCTTTCTAGTGCCATTGCTTATCCGGTTGCAAAAAATACATTTGATCTGTTTGAGAGGTATTCAAGTATACACAAAATGACTAGGATACTAGCATATATCTGGCGTTTTTATAAAAACTGTAAAGCTAATGATTTAACGCAAAGAACTCAAACAAATTTCTTAACAAATATAGAAATACAAAACTCTTTACTGTTTATAATAAAATATGAACAAAATAAATATTTCAAAAAAGAGATAAATTCTCTAAAAAACAATATCAATATAAATAATTCATTAAAACCATTACATCCATTTCTTGATAAAGAGAATATAATTAGGGTTGGTGGGCGTCTCCACAACTCTTCAATTCCATACACGCAAAAACATCCTATTATTCTTCCTAAAGAATCACGTGTTACTGACATGATCATTCAAAGTGAGCACATTAGGCTTATGCATGCTGGCCCTAAGCTATTATTATCGGTTTTAAATGAAAAGTATTGGTTGATAAATGGTCTTAGACATATAAAAAAAATTGTTCACAAATGTGTAACATGTTTCAAATTGAAGGCACAAGCCTCCAAACAGTTGATGGGTTCCTTGCCTGAGCAAAGAGTAAGTCAAGCGCGTCCATTTGAAAAGGTGGGTATTGATTATGCAGGGCCTTTGGACATAAAACAATCAAGGGTAAGACGGTCTCTAGTTACAAAAGGTTACATATGCCTGTTTGTTTGTTTTACAACAAAGGCAGTCCATTTAGAACTGGCATCAGATATGACGACTGCAACATTTCTTGCCTGTTTCAAACGTTTTGCATCGCGGCGGGGTCTCCCTCATGACGTATTTTGTGATAATGCAAGTAATTTCAAAGGTGCAAGGAACCACTTGACTAATTTGTATAGGCTGATAAGCTCTCAAGACCATCAAGCACGGGTAAATGGTTATGGCTTGCAAAACAACATTAATTTTCATTTTATACCAAGCTATTCGCCGGTGTTTGGCGGCCTTTGGGAGGCGGCTGTTAAAAGCACTAAGCATCACCTAAAGAGATCAATAGGAAACACTGTACTTACTTATGAAGAGATGTGTACTGTCCTCACGCAAATAGAAGCGATTTTAAATTCTAGACCCTTAGTACCTCAATCAACAAACTGTGATGATTTCACGTACCTCACCCCAGGTCATTTTTTAGCGGGCAAGGCGCTAGTTTCATATCCTGAGCAGGACATCTCTGAGGTTCCAATCTCTAGGCTTAAACTGTGGAATGTCACAAACAAAGTTGTACAATCCTTTTGGAAAACATGGCATAAATACTATCTCAACAACTTGCAATCCAGACCAAAGTGGAGAGATGAATGTTCTAATGTAAAAATTGGTGACTTAGTATTGCTTCGTGATGACAATACACCACCTCTCTCGTGGCCTATGGGTCGTATAACTCAAGTGTTCCCTGGAAATGATAATAAAATAAGAGCATTTGAGGTAATGACATCAAATAAACGAAAACATACTAGGTCAATTACCAAGGTTTGTTTGTTTCCCTTTAATAGTGATGACATAGCATAGATTAAGATAGTGTCATAAGTTCGTAGGCCATCATAGATGTGTAATTTAGTTACTTATTAGATTTAATTGTGTGTATTAATTAAAACGGTGTATTATCTTTAAATTATAAGATGTAAGTTTCAATATATTGTATACTTAAATATACTTACTGCCATTTTTATTGTTTAAAATGTTTAAATACAACTTGCTATGTGAATATAATTTCTAGAACTGAGGTTTGCATCTCGCGGCCCCCAATATGTTAAGAATAGTAAGTTAGTAACATTTAGAATATTAATTTCGTTACTTGGCAACACTGATTTATATTATATTTTAATTTGTTCATGGCAACACTGTGTCCCTTGCCTCAAAAGAAATGGAACTGTAACGACGTGTTCTGTGTGCAACCTTGCAATAAACATTAATTAATTGTGAAACTCAAGAGAATTTCAATTCCACCACGACCACTCGACCTGGATACAGCCTACACACAAAATAATACAAGGGGTAAACCCCAACAGGCTGATCCATGCGTCATGTTCGTGAACGAGCGCTGTCAGTCGTGCCTGGTCATCTCTTAGCTGCCACGGCTCATTTCGAACTAAAATTTTTTGTAACAAGATTCTGATTTAAAAGAGTGTTCTGGAGTTTCTTGCCTATCCTTCTTCATAGAGATCTACGCTTTGGAATGGGCCACTACAGTACTTTCACAGTTATTATGTCTTGTGGCTGCTTCTTTTTTATTGTTGTTAGATTATTCAAAAGTGGCCTACTTGAAATAGATGATTTTGATTTGACTTGAAGTACAGTAAAGTATAATTTTCTAGAAAATTACATCGAACATACTGTTTGTTGTTAATTAAACACATCTCGGCTACATAAAATAAAATAATATTCAAAAATATGTATGATACAAATAATAGGGGTGCGGACTGGGTAAATAAAACGACATTCTATTTTGTCCGTCAGACAGGTAAACAAAAATATTAGACACTTATTTTTTGTTTAATCAAAATATCAAAAAATTACTTAGTTAAAACTCATAAGTTGGAGAGTGGGGGCTTACTACGTCACAAGTAGGTATAAAACTTACCTACATGTGACGTCATACGCCATTTCAACTCAATATATCTCCGTAATTTTATGACCACGTGAAAAAAGAAAAAATACATATCAAATACTTTTTAATAAACTACCCGACATACAAAGAAAAAAAATTGGGTTATCCCCTATTATAATCATCGACATTTATATGTACTATAGCTAACTATAAGTAATAGCTTGACTATAAGTAGGTAGAACTTAATCAAATATTACATAATCAACATATTGTTTTATTATACTTACACAAGGAGTCAAGTTAATACTACTACTACTTGCATGTACAGTCACGGACTTTAATTGATGAGCCACTTACCACTGTTCGTATTTTAGCAGTGTTATACAAATCGGGTATAGTCGGTTATTTTCGTACATAGTACAGAGTGACTACCCAAAGTCAACCAATTGCAGGTCTAGCAACCATTACCTAGCTACAATTTGTTTTAGCGTAATGATAATTCTTTTATTTGCATTAAACATGGTATACAGTGGTGTTAAATACAATTGTAATAGTTCAAACATGTTCAGCTGAGATAAAACAAAGCATGCAAAATTTTAAGCAAAATGCTACAGCATCAACATTTCTTATCCATAAATTCTTTTGGACTATAAAAATTACATTCATTTATCCACTTGTGCAATTTAATTTTAAATAATCTAAAATTCAATTCCTTGAGGTGTCTAGGTATCTTGTTATAAATACGAACGCACATGGCTAGGCAGTTTTTGTTATATTTCGCAAGTCTTGGCAAATCACTTAATATTAACATAAATGGATCTCGTCTGTTCCCATAGTAGCCATAGTAACGCCGAGCGTACGGAGAAATTATGATTGGTAATTTTGACATCGGAAAAACTCGAACCCACGATTTTATCCGACCGCGTGGCGTCCAAGATGACGTTCATGACATGATTCGTTCACCAAAATTCAAAATAATCTTCTCTGAAATTGGCATTTCAACTGTCTGAAAACCAATACAAGGTTTTCAGAAATAAAGAGTATTTAGTGAGCTCTAATTTAAAGGAGGTCGGCAAGAAATAAATTGGATAAACGTATGTAAAGTTTTATGGATTTTTCATTGACAACTTATAAGTCATTCTTCAACCTCTATTGATAAGACTATTTCTGATTATTAGTAATATGTCATCTTGTTTACGAGAATGCGGTTTGAGTTCGGGTTTAATCGTTTAATTTCGTGAATTGATAAAACTGCAAAATTAGAAAGTTTCAAAGTGGCTTATCATAAAAGTCCGTGACTGTACAACAGCAATGTTGCAACTACTACTTGCATGTGACTGGAACGGGCGGCGGCGCGCGGCGTCGCGTCATGATGGTACAATTTCCCCCTTTTTTCCACGTAAACTGGCAGTGGAAAATCCTGTATTTGGTCTTTTGCTAATTTTTTCAGTGTTGAAAACCTATAAATATGAATGCAAAAAGTAAAGAAAAACATCGCACATTATAATCCGATGACATTTATGCACATATATTATTCTTAATTACCACTTACTTTTTTTATTTCCTACTATTCGTTTAAATCCACGCAAGTTTGGATTATCCAGTTCCTCTTATGTCTTAATTTTACATTGAAGTCGTTATAATTATGCAGCCTATATAACATATCAAATCGATTGGGATGACAAATAATTAACAATGCAACCCACACTTAAAAATTATAAAACGTTGACCGTTTAATATAAGTCCGTGGTGCGTGGCTGCTTGCAGCGAATGAAATAAAATGTAGTGTACGTTAAAAATCTGGCAACGTGCGAAACAGGTTTCTAGATCCTTAGTCTGTTGTCATGCGTTCATCTCTTTTGTTTACCTTCTTATTTTACTCGGCACTTTACTTTGTATTATTATTGAGTAGTTTAATTTTTTTTTTGTTATTATTATTGCTGTACACAATCTTATTGTATATAAGCATCCGTCTCACACACACATACACTCTGACACAATATATAAAACTGTTTTACGTCCGTCACATCACATTCGCAGGTCCAGTTGAAAACCAGCGTCAGGCAGCCTAGCTGCCCGGCATTTTGCTGAACTGGCCCTATTAGGCGCTGCCGTGAGGCACACAATAATTATTCCTCTTTTTTTTATTGTTTTTATTGTTATTAGGATACACAATAATTTCCCCTTTTTACTTTTGTTTAAATTTATGAAGTTCTGGTTAATATATTATTTGTTTAATGTTGTGTGTACTTTTGGCATGTGCCAAATAAACTTATTTTCTTTCTTTCTTTCTTACAAAAAACATTGCATTGAAATAATAATATTAAAGGAGGCAGCGTGCAATTTTATACTTACTATATTTCTTTCTGGTAGTTGTAGACGTTCGAGCCGCTGATTACCTGTAACGACTGTCAAAGATTTACAAATAACACTCCAGCCGGGAGTGTATAACGTGAGGTCGACACACGGAAGCGCGATTAACGCTTGTGCGACAAAACTGTACTGCGACTCACTATAGGTCGAATGCACGCTTGTGCGACAAACTGTAGCTTGACATCTCCCTAGTGCGACACACTGAAGATCGACATCACGGTGGTGCGACATGAATCTAGTGATAACTAAATCAAAGTCTGCTTATTTGAGAGTGGTCATGATAACAAGTTCTCACTGAAACTTTTGTGAGATTTGGCAATCAAAGAATCGACTTATAAGGACTATAGTAAAAGGAAAAGGAATGAAAGAAAACGAAATATTGTCGCTTTTTAGGGTTCCTTAGCCGTATCAAAAACTGAAATCGGGATTGCACACAGCCGGTATATTCGGTGACAATTGGCACCACATCTATGAAAATTGGAGGTGCACAGAATACTCCTTGTATTCTGTGCACCGTGCACTCTGAAATACAAAATAATTTTGCTGTGATTAAATTAATGCCACTGCATTAATAAAATGCGTAAATATTCATTCCGACTATGGAACCCTGCATTGTACGAGGTGCGACACGCGCTTGGTCATTTTGTTGACTTATTACCTGTCTGTTATTTGTCAGTTGATGACCAGAGTAGTCAAATGTAAAATAATCATGGAAGTAAAAAGTACTAAGAAATAATTTAAAAAAAAAAGGTTAAATCGATTGATGATTGATTTTTTTTTTATAACTATAAAAGCTTTTAATTATGCTTCTTTTCGCGCGTTCTAGATTATAATATGTATTTTGGGATTACCTTGAGGAAAAATAATATATACATTTAATTTATAAAATATTACATAAATATTTGCTAATGGTTCATCATCATCAGCCTAGCCTTTACTCAACTGTTTTGGAGTCCGCTTCCAGTCAATCCGGCTGAAAATCAGTATTTTCCATGGAGGACCAATCTGACCTCCACAGCAAAGTTAGCCTTGAGTAGTACAATACCCCTTAGTAAGACTGGTTGTCAGGCTTTCAGGCTACTGACTACCTGTAACAACTGTTAAAGAACTACATATGATAGCCGGGACCAACGGCTTAATGTGCTATCCGATACATGAAGGAAACTTGGTATGTAATGATTGGTCACCCATCCATGATATTAAAATTTCTTAACATTTTTTGAGTGATGCTGCCTTTTACACCCTGTTCAGGCGATAGTGTCGCATAAGCGTTTGTCGCACTTGAGTAGTGTCGCACTTGAGTAGTGTCGAACTAATGTCGCACAAGCGTTTGTCGCACTACCGTGATGTCGATCTTCAGTTTGTCGCACTAGGGTGATGTCGAGCTACAGTTTGTTGCACAAGCGTGCATTCGACCTATAGTGAGTCGCAGTACAGTTTTGTCGCACAAGCGTTAATCGCGCTTCCGTGTGTCAACCTCACGTTATACACTCAACAGCCGGCTTAACTAACGTGCTTTCCGAGAGTAAGTAATATATGATATAATTCACTCTTCAATATAGTCCCCCTCAGTCATGATGTGTTCGGTGGCCCACTGAGGTGCCTACCATAATTTGTTCTGTTTTGTTTTATCTTTTTTTATATTTTATGTGAAATCTTATTAATTTTTAACTATACTGTATTTTTATTATTATGACCACGTGAAAAAAGAAAAAATACGTATCCAATACTTTTTAATAAACTACCCGACATACAAAGAAAAAAAATTGGATTATCCCCTATTATAATCATCGACATTTATATGTACTATAGCTAACTATAAGTAATAGCTTGACTATAAGTAGGTAGAACTTAATCAAATATTACATAATCAACATATTGTTTTATTATACTTACACAAGGAGTCAAGTTAATACAACTACTACTTGCATGTACAGTCACGGACTTTAATTGATGAGCCACTTGCCACTGTTCGTCTTTTAGCAGTGTTATACAAATCGGGTATAGTCGGTTATTTTCGTACATAGTACAGAGTGACTACCCAAAGTCAACCAATTGCAGGTCTAGCAACCATTACCTAGCTACAATTTGTTTTAGCGTAGATTGGTAATTTTGACATCGGAAAAACTCGAACCCACGATTTTATCCGAACGCGTGGCGTCCAAGATGACGTTCATGACAAATTATTCGTTCACCAAAATTCAAAATAATCTTCTCTGAAATTGGCATTTCAACTGTCTGAAAACCAATACAAGGTTTTCAGAAATAAAGAGTATTTAGTGAGCTCTAATTTAAAGGAGGTCGGCAAGAAATAAATTGGATAAACGTATGTAACATTTTATGGATTTTTCATTGACAACTTATAAGTCATTCTTCAACCTCTATTGATAAGACTATTTCTGATTATTAGTAATATGTCATCTTGTTTACGAGCATGCGGTTTGAGTTCGGATTTAATCGTTTAATTTCGTGAATTGATAAAACTGCAAAATTAGAAAGTTTCAAAGTGGCTTATCAATAAAAGTCCGTGACTGTACAACAGCAATGTTGCAACTACTACTTGCATGTGACTGGAACGGGCGGCGGCGCGCGGCGTCGCGTCATGATGGTACAATTTCCCCCTTTTTTCCACGTAAACTGGCAGTGGAAAATCCTGTATTTGGCCTTTTGCTAATTTTTTCAGTGTTGAAAACCTATAAATATGAATGCAAAAAGTAAAGAAAAACATCGCACATTATAATCCGATGACATTTATGCACATATATTATTCTTAATTACCACTTACTTTTTTTATTTCCTACTATTCGTTTAAATCCACGCAAGTTTGGATTATCCAGTTCCTCTTATGTCTTAATTTTACATTAAAGTCGTTATAATTATGCAGCCTATATAACATATCAAATCGATTGGGATGACAAATAATTAACAATGCAACCCACACTTAAAAATTATAAAACGTTGACCGTTTAATATAAGTCCGTGGTGCGTGGCTGCTTGCAGCGAATGAAATAAAATGTAGTGTATACGTTAAAAATCTGGCAACGTGCGAAACAGGTTTCTAGATCCTTAGTCTGTTGTCATGCGTTCATCTCTTTTGTTTACCTTCTTATTTTACTCGGCACTTTACTTTATATTATTATTGCGTAGTTTAATTTTTTATTTGTTATTATTATTGCTGTACACAATCTTATTTTATATAAGCATCCGTCTCACACACACATACACTCTGACACAATATATAAAACTGTTTTACGTCCGTCACATCACATTCGCAGGTCCAGTTGAAAACCAGCGTCAGGCAGCCTAGCTGCCCGGCATTTTGCTGAACTGGCCCTATTAGGCGCTGCCGTGAGGCACACAATAATTATTCCTCTTTTTTATTGTTGTTTTTATTGTTATTAGGATACACAATAATTTCCCCTTTTTACTTTTGTTTAAATTTATGAAGTTCTGGTTAATATATTATTTGTTTAATGTTGTGTGTACTTTTGGCATGTGCCAAATAAACTTATTTTCTTTCTTTCTTTCTTACAAAAAACATTGCATTGAAATAATAATATTAAAGGAGGCAGCGTGCAATTTTATACTTACTATATTTCTTTCTGGTAGTTGTAGACGTTCGAGCCGCTGATTACCTGTAACGACTGTCAAAGATTTACAAATAACAGCCGGCTTAACTAACGTGCTTTCCGAGAGTAAGTAATATATGATATAATTCACTCTTCAATATAGTCCCCCTCAGTCATGATGTGTTCGGTGGCCCACTGAGGTGCCTACCATAATTTGTTCTGTTTTGTTTTATCTTTTTTTATATTTTATGTGAAATCTTATTGATTTTTAACTATACTGTATTTTTATTGTAATGTAACTATTGTATGCCCTAAGGGCGGGACGTAGCTGAGCACAATTTCGTTATTTAAGACCTGTATTATGTACCTACCTATGATCCACAATAAAGATATTGATTGATTGAAATTACAAAATCTCTAACATTCACAACATAATTATAACAACTGAATCTATAATTTTATTCGATATAATGATCAGTTAGTATAATAAACGATTGATATAATTTTAAAGTAACTAATTTTTATAAGCATAACATACATTGGATATATAATCGTTTGATATACCACTCGAAACACATAAAACCTATTTAGTCTAATATGATAAAAAGCCTAGTAAAAAACACAAAGCAAGCACGCAGCATGTAAGCAAGCATGCAGCATGCAAGCAAGCATGCAACATGCAAGCAAGCATGCAACATGCAGCAGGCATGGTATCTGTCACGGCTCCGGTGGCGCTGCGGGGCTCCGGCGGTCCCATGCGAGCTTATCGCCGCAGATGTGTTTCACGCTCACCACCGCGGCTTCAGCTTGGTGGCCGGCTTCGCCGCCCAGCCTCAGCCGCGGCGGCGAGTGTTTAAACAACCTGCTCCTCAGCTCGCGGGCCACCTCGCCCCTCTACGCCTACGCGATTTTAAATTACACTCTAGGGATAGGGCAGACAAGACTACGTGAAGTCGGTTTTGGAGCGATTCGTTTCTGTCACTCCGCTCTGCTCCCGCCTGAACCTTCTATTATAACCCATCCGAGTCGGATTGCTTTGAATTGGGGTATTAATCATAAAGATGGTATCAATATTAAGGATATATTTTAAACGATAAGCCAAATGATTTTCGATTAAATAAACGTTATATCCAATAACGTTATACGAAATAAGTTTTATAGTTTATATATGTTATATCTAAAGAAATTATATTGACTGTTGGTATAACTGACGTTTATTATATCTTGTGAACGTTATTAAAATGAAATTATACCAAATAACTTTATATGATATGATACGCACCCGCTTTCCGAAACTCGGTATGTAATGGGTGGTCACCCATCCACAGACCAACCTTTTCAAGCGCGGCTTAACCTAACGATCGACCAGAGTGTCTGTTATTATCTAGCGACGAGCTCCTCCTTGTTTCTGATGTGTCATGGACTAATAATTTATTTTCCACAGGGTGACTCAGGCGGGCCGGCACAGATCCAAGATGGCTGCCTGTGGCGCGTGGTCGCTGTCACTTCGTACGGACGGTCTTGCGGTGCGCCTGATACTCCCGCGTTGTACGCAGTCATTCCACACGCGTTTGTCGCTGCCCAAGTTTTCGACGATAGATCATGACAATAAAGTAACTATTTAATGATTTAGATGCGTTTTATTTACCTGTATGAGCCACCATTTTTACCTATTTACACTGTGGGCCATCATGGTTCATCATTGAGTTCCATTATGGACCACCGTGATCTGGCTCATCACTGTGAACCATCATGGTCCTTAATTGCGTCCCATTATGACCCCCAATTGTGACCCATCATGGCCCCTCATTATGGCCCATCATGGTCCACCATAGTGACCTATCAGAGCCATTGGGGCCCATAAGTCACAATTTACGGCGGTCTATCACGGTTAATTATGTAACGACTCACCTTGGAATGGTCCGTCACAGATTCAAGATGGCTGTCTATGGCGCGTGGTCGCTGTCACTTCGTGTGGGCGGTCAAAAATCAAGATCATTTATTTCAAGTAGGCCAATTACAGAAACTTTTGATTTGTCGAGCAAAGACAACAATAAAAATATAGCTACAGTCCCAGTCACAAGGGTCTCTGTAATTCCACATGCGTTGGTCGCTGCGCATCTGTTTATTCCGTGGTCACTGCTAAAAAGGTAAACGAGCAATTTGCAGACTTGTGGAATCCACCAACCTGCAATTGACCAGCGTGGTGGACTATGGCCCATTGCCTCTCATAAACAGAGGCCTATATCTATGAAAACAATTGTTATCCTTCTGGTACACACAGCGACGACGACGCATCAAATAAGATTCCAGTAGGCTCGCTCTGTATATGTAGATTTCCCGTACAATGATAAATCAGCTTTATTGATGTGAAACTTCTTAAGCGACTTCCAACAAGTTTAACGCTACCATGGAGGGGGAATATTTTCTAAAACTCGGAAGTGAGATGGCAGTATTACAAGATTTGTGACTACGTAGTTCTACTAGGTACGCAAGATGGCGTGCAAACAGTCATGCATTCGACTCTTCCATGAGTGGAATAACCTCGATAAACTTATGTAATAAAAATAATACAACAAGAAAACAACAAAATATTATTTAGAAGCTCAATAAAATAACGAGAGTGAATGCGTGGCACTCGAACGCATGCGTGTAGTATTACGAAGTTTCACTTCTTCCGCGCGGAGGGCCTCCACTAACTAAATTGATTGTTTAGTCTTTTGTGACAACCTCCTGAAATTTGACGAGGATACAAAACAACACCTTGTATTACTGTAGTACTTTTTGGTCTACATTGCTGTAGTACTTTTTGTTCTATATTGCTGTAGTACATTTTGTTCTATATTGCTGTAGTACTTTTTGTTCTACATTGCTGTAGTAATTATTGTTCTATATTGCTTTAGTACTTTTTGTTCTGTATTGCTGTAGTACATTTTGTTCTATGTTGCTGTAGTACTTTTTGTTCTATAATGCTGTAGTACTTTGTGATATCTATATTGCTGTAGTACTTTTTGTAGTTCCGCTACAAGCAATTGAAATGAAACAAAACAAATAAGTAACGTAATTTTATTTATACTAGCTTGGTTGGTTACTGTTGATTCCATGTCTCTCGTCATCCGAAGAATGGTACTGGTAAACCACCTGAAATAAAACATAATTTCAGAATCAAATTACACTAATAATAACGAACAATTTTTAACCGAGTAAATAAACAAGCAAAATATTTCATTAATATAAAAGTAAACGGAAATATAAATTAATTAATAGGATATAAAATAATTAAAATTATAAGTTTGAAATTATAATCACTGTAATTTAATTGTAATCTTTCTTCTTTTTTCTTGATATTACAAGGAAAATTTAGAGAAGCGCTCTTCCTCTCTCTCAAATAAGTAGGTACTTATTTAAAACTTCCTGTGCCCGACAGGGTCCATAATAGGGGATGATCACATTTTTTTTTCTTTGTCCGTCGGGTAGATTATTGAGAAGTATTGGACACGTGAATAGTGAATATAATTTAAGGAAAAGTGATAAATTATATAAAGTAATCAACAATTCATGGAGTCAGTATATAAAACATCGGCAGGACTCAATATATAAAGTGATTACTCGAAGGACAAACTGTTATAATTTTCAAACAAGAGCAAAAAGTGATACAAGTGACTAATTAAACAGATACAATTTATGCAAAACAATATGCTGTGAGTGTGCTGACAATAAAACAAAGGAATCTGTAAAGTGAAAGTGTAAAAACATTTAAATAATAACTGTATAACCTCTAAAATTCCAAGTTATTACATCAAACTTGCAATTCATTGGGAACAGCACCATCTATCATTTTTTGGCGGAACGTTGACAACATCGATACGACTTTCGCCATCTATCTATGTTTCAAAGAACTTCAAGCTAACTAGTTGAAGATTAATTGACATAATTGGATCCTTCAAGGTTTGAGTTAGGAAGTCATATTTGTCAACACCAAAAGAGGGCGCTTTCTCAAGTGTATGCTTACGATGGAAGAAATTAAAGAGTTGTTAATAAACATGCAACAAGAAATAAGACAGCAAAAAACTGAAATGTTGGAGATTAAAGAAGATATAAAAAATACAATCAACAACAACATAAATGAGAAATTTAAACACTTAGAAATAAAAAATGATGCTCTTGAGAAAAAAATCCAAGAACATAGCACCACAATACGTATTTTAGAAAGACATGTAAGACGTAAGAACGTGGTCATTTTCGGAGTTGAGGAACGTGAAAAATCCTACCATGAATTAGAGGAAAGAACAATAAAAATAATAAATACATATTTCAACGTCCAGTACGACAGCAATAACATTGAAGGAGTTAGAAGATCAGGAAAGAAAGGCGAGAAGGTTAGACCAATCATAATATCATTTACCACAATTGGCTTGAAACTAAAAATCCTGAAAAATGGCAAACTTTTACGTAACACCCAATATTACATCAATGAACACTACCCATTGGATGTTTTAAACAAGCGCAAAGAGCTGCAAGCCGCACTCAAGATAGAAAAAGACCTAGGCTAAACAGCTTTTATCAAATACGACAAACTGATCGTACTGGACAGCAACAAGAACACTGTCCGCAACTACTCAAATAAAAGGTACCTGTCCGAATCTCCTGAAACAAGCACTTTCAACCACCAACAAGACAATCGGACAAAAAAAAAACAAGTACCAAAGAAAAACAAACATACCAACATAAAAGACTTTATTTTACAAAAACCAAAATTAACAATCAAACACACAAGCAACAACCAAGAACAACCAAAAACTGAGGAATGAAGTGCTAACTTCCTTCAACTTTGGATCAGACCACAGACCAATCAGAGCAACTCTAAGCCTAATGACAAAAAGAAGACGAAGATACTTCAGCACGCCAAAAACCGCTTTGAAAACATCGGAAGAGAAAAATACTTACCTCACACATCTAAATGACCATCTGCAAAGTCTGCCAATAGAACACGAAGAATACACAATCAACCAGTAGTGCCAAATGATCGAGAAATCTATAAAAGACAGTTTAAAAAGCATAAAGGGAAAACCACGACAAAATATTTTCAGCGAAGAGACTAAGGAACTCATTGAAAAGAGAAGTTCATTAAAACATAAAACTAATCTGTGTAAAAAAGACAAAGAAACGTTGAACGAACTGTACAAAAAGACAAATAAAGTTATAAAAAAATGCTACAAAACGTAGAGAACAAATACAATACTCATACACCTGGAAACCTCAAGAAGTGCTAAGAAAGCATTTAAAGAGCTAGATAGCGCGAAGACTTGGATTCCATCCTTACAATCTGGTTCAAGGAAAAGTAAAACCCAATCTGGTTCAAGGAAAAGGAAATTATCAACATAGCAACTGACTTTTACGCTCAGCTACATGACCAACCAAATTCAATACAGACACACGGCCAAACTTACACTACACAATCCGACGTTGAAATGTTTGACATATCCGAGGTCCTCGAAAATATGATAAAACTAAAGTTAGAAAAATGCCCAGGCTCAGATGGTATCAGAAACGAACATATCAAACATGCTAAGGAATTGTTGGTTGCCCCACTGACATGTCTATTTAATCAAATACTTACCGAAGAGCAAGTGCCAAAGAGCTGGACTAAATCAGAAATTGCGCTACTATATAAGAAAGGCGATCCAGCCGACATTGGTAACTATAGACCAATATGCGTTATGACATGTCTGTACAAGCTGTACGCATCATGCCTACTGAAGAGAATATCCTTCGACATCGATAGTTACCAACAAATCAAATTAAATCTGTGTGGTTCTTTCAAAAGACCATCTCAGACACTTATCTGCATAGTCCTCATGTGAGGTGACCAAGATTATGTCTGGAACTTAAAAGAGACTGACCTCTGATTTTGATTATTCTCAGAGTAGTTAGGTACGAAACACCGGCCTCATCTAGTTTTTTAAACATAGCGTAAAGTTTTTATAAAAATCTATTTGAAAAATAAACATCATTTATGAATTATTAAAGAGAACTTGAGAGCAGCGGTGGCCCAGTGGTGGCAGCCCCGACTTACGAGCAGTAAGCCGTGGGTTCAAACCCAGGCAGGCGCATTACTTTGTGTAAATTATTTCATCACCGCTGCCTTCAAAAACGGTGAAGGAAAACATCGTGAGGAAACCGCCATGTCCTAGAACTAAAAATTCGAAGACATGTGACATCTACCAACCCGCACTGGGCCCGCGTGGTGGATTACAGCCCACTCCCTCTCATAGGACAGGAGGCCTATGTCCCAGCAGTGGGAACATTATAGGCTAATGATGATGATGATGATGATAGAGAACTTGAGTTTTTTTTTGTAAAATAGTGTTGAGGAGATGTCTCTTACGGGAGTTGTTTAGGCCAGCATCAGCACTTGGCGGCTAAGCTTTTCATGTATGGGTTGATACTGTGGATAGTGCGAAGAGGGAAATACATTTTCGCTCTATTCACATATACAAAGTGTGGGCTGAGGGCGCAGCGGCCGATTACTGATAGGGGGTCGGCGCACTAACTGTTTTACTCTAGAATATGGAAGTTTGCTACACCGAATGTACAATGACAAGTGAAAGGGGAAAGTCATCCGCAAAATTTGTTGCAGACTTTTATCTGTCACATCAGAAAACCGCCATGCAGAAATCTTATTGATTACTACGAGGTAGAAAAAAAGAAAAGAAATGCGGTCCCCAAATTTGTCGGCCTACTACTCAGCCTGCTGGTAAATCCGCCACCGCACAGCGGAGATGAGAACAGACGTGAGCAGCGTGCGGTAAGCGGTTACGGTGAACAGTGTGCCGTGAGCTTCGTGCGATGAGCGGTGTACATCTCCACACAGCTTCGGTGGATACGCCAGGAAGGGAGTCCGGGCCTAATAGTGAAAATGATATCTACCTGCTAAGTTGGTGACTTTTCCAGCCCAATCTTGAGCGGCACCTGCAATTATTGTAATGACAACAGTGAATCAGACATAAATAAAAATAAAATAAAAATAGTTTATTGGTAATACAAGTGTGGGCACAGACAAGTTTTTTGATTGGATCCTCCTTTTAGGCAGACAGTGCCTGTATTAGGAGAGTCCGCTCTTTCATTGCAAGACGTGTTATACAGAAGCAAAAACGTAATTTTTGGTAAACTACATAATAAACATTAACTTAAAATTAAATCAAATGTGTGTATAATGACTGGGTGTAATTATGTGTGTAAGTAAATATGAGTGAGAGTGTAGCCTGTAGGTGTGACTGAGTGTACATGAGCGTGAGGGTGTGTACGTGTCAA
This sequence comes from Cerastis leucographa, assembly GCA_963082945.1. Lineage (NCBI taxonomy): Eukaryota > Metazoa > Arthropoda > Insecta > Lepidoptera > Noctuidae > Cerastis > Cerastis leucographa. The sequence continues at coordinate 2,034,979 of OY720376.1, forward strand.
GGTTTCAGAAGTATTTCGATATCATTGTAGGTAAGGGTTTGTATCCATTCCATTATTATTTTTTTACTGTCATGGTAGTTTCTGGGATACATGTAGATGTATTTATTGATTTTATTTAATTATTTATTTTATGATTTCATACTTTCGTTCATTGCATTTGGACGGCATGGTTGGCGCAGTGGCTGTGCGATTGGTTGCTGCGCTGCGTGTCGCGGGTTCGATCCCCGTACGAAACAAAGTTAAAGTGAGTTTAAATCAAAATCAATCAAAAGTCATTTATTTTAATTAGGCTGATAATCAGCACTGCATACTACGATGAAAATGGTAGCTTGTTGTAAAAGGTTATATACCAAGCCCTACGAATGAATTATGAACCTTATGAAGCCGGTGAAAGGGAACACGTTGTTTATGCTTATTTAGATTGTTTATGTTGTGGATATCGCTGTTTTAACTGTACAAATAGATATTTTGTCTAATATATAAAATGTTAGCGAAGATGAATTGTGAAGGCACCGTGAGGATACCAATCTCTTTAGAAAAATCTCTCAGAGATACTCGTGCACCCAGCTGGTAAATTGCACAAACCTCTCGTTTTTGAAGAACGAATACATTTTCGATATCAGCGGCTTTGCCCCACAGCAGAATACCATATGTCATAACACTGTGAAAATAACTAAAATAGACTAACCGTGCTGTATCAACGTCAGTGTATTGTCTAACTTTTCTGACGGCGCATGCGGCCGAACTAAGCCTCCCTGCTAGGCTTGATATGTGTGGACCCCATTGTAATTTTGAATCTACTGTTATACCTAGAAACACGGCGGAGTCAACAGTTTTAAGCTCCTCATTGCCGAGAACAATGTAGGGACCTAGATTTTTAACATTAGGTAGGGTGAATTTAATACTTTTAGTTTTCTTGGAATTAAGAACAAGGTTATTTGTTGTGAACCAATCAGTGACCATTGATAGAGCGCTGTTTACGTCTCCAAAATTATGTCTCTTAATTCCTCCTCTTCCTTCTCTACTTTAAAGATAAGAGAGGTATCATCTGCAAATAGTATAATACAACGTCACAAATAGGTACCCTTTAAATTATATGGTAAATTATTAATATAAACCAAGATTAAAAACGGTCCCAGTATTGAGCCTTGAGGTACACCTAGCTGATTATGATTTATTATTGATTATAATTCAACAAGCTATATTTGTTATGGCAGCGAATAAAAATATTTTAATCAAAATACAACCTGCCAATGACCGGCAAATTGTTATTATTTAGACTTATTATTATTTAGCTCCTTATTATTATTATTTTTGATTTGACTGTTTTGTTCCTCCGGCTAGCCGGGAAATGCTGATAGCACGGGCCTAAGCCAAGTGGTTATCGGCTGGGTTAAGAGTCGATGCAGACGATGCAGTAGATATAGATACGGTTCTGTGCTGTAGGTTGAATGAATGATGAGGGTATGTTTGAGTGAAGATGTTGTTGGTGCTGGTCGTCTGATTCACATTGAAGGAACTTCCTTACCAGTCTGCACGTGTTTAATATCACTGCTTTCTGCAGCAGGTGGTAGGTGGTAGAGGGCAGGTTCAGGGGAGTAAGGGACTGGTGGAGTTGTTTTGGAATCACTCCTGTCGTGGACAGTACTATCGGAATTATGGTTACTTTTTGCAGATGCCAGAGTCGGGTGTTCTCATCTTTTAATTCAATATACTTAGATATTTTTTCCGCTATTGTACTTTGTAAATTGTGTTTATTTGGTATTGCTATGTCGATGAGATATCCAGTTTTGTTTGTTTTGTTTATTAATGTGATGTCCGGTCTATTGAAGTGGATTGTTCTGTCGGTAAAAATACCTCTGTCAAAATATAATTTTGTTGAAGTGTTTTCTAGCGCAGTTTCTTATCTTATTTAGTTAGTTAGTGATCTAAATCGATATTTGTGTTTATGCAGAACTTAGTTATTAAAGACGACGTTTTCTTTACACAATCGGTGAATTTCACACTTAACTAAGATGTTTAGATTATATATTAGGTACCTGTTGCGATGTTGGCCGCTTGTTCAGCCACGCCCAAACCAGCACCTGAAAGTTTTTGTTAATTATTTATATATTTGGGACGCTTTGGTTCCAACATGAAAGAAAGAATACATACAAGGTGTTGTTTTGCATCCTCGTCAAATTCAAGGAGGTAACTGTACTAATGATTCTCGTCCCGAATCAATAATAAAATGAGTGGGGGTATTTTTTTCTTATTTACGTGTGCTTTAAACGCGGCCCGTCTGATTCTCGCCCTATAACCGCGCTTACACACATACAAACATTCTTAAACATTTATTCGATCATTTCTTATTCCAACCTCGCTAAGGGGTTTATCTTATAATACTGACAAACTAAAACAACCAAAAAAGTCTGCGTTTTTTTAATAATTAACTAGGTACCTTAATTTTAATTGATTATTTATCTATAAAGGGTGTAAAACACCTCTTAACGAAGCCGAAAGGCACTGGTTCTCCCTATCATTGCGATATTTTTTTTGTACTACACCATACCTGGGAACCTTCTAGTTACGGAGATATTAAGGGTCAAAGTTCCAACTTTTTGACAAATATTTTTTTAAATACAAGTTTTTAATGTAAGATTTTTACTTTAAACATCTCCACGACCCCCGCACAGTGGAACGAATGTATGGGAGCGGTTGGACGTAGACATGTCCGAAAAATAAGAGTAAAATTATGACAAACTAATGATGCCATCTTATTCGATTACTTAATGCCTTCATAAATTGTGGTGATGAATTTCTTCATAACTCCCATATTTCGGGAGTAATTTGAGAAAATGTGAAATTTTACTATGAAAATGAGTGTATCGAGCTCTCTCCCTCCTGATTCCGGGCTTGTTTCAAGTAGCGGTCTCTAATATCATAATGCTATTACTAAGAGCTATATTTAATACTAAGACACATAGTGCGCCAAATGTGCACTTTCTGGGATAAAAGGAAATGAAAATTTAAAAAAAAAAAAACGTTTTTTCCCCATTTGTATTTACTTTAAACCGCAGACAGACTTATTAAGAGGTCTATAAATATATTATATATATACAGAAATATATATTAACAAAAATATTCACAAGAACTGATGAGAGTATGACTTTTAAGTAAGTTGATAATAAATTACCTAGTTTCATTAAAAGTACAATAAATAATTAAGATGTAAGCTCTAATTTACTAAGTTACACATTTTAAAACAATAACATCATTTAATTATCTTCGTCATCATCATCATCATCAATTAATTCAAATTCAGAATCGATGTCCGCTAAATCATTTATGTTAACAAATTCGATATCACTTTTCTCAGAATCCGTAAGCTCATAAAATTCCTTAAAAGAAGATTTTTTTACAAACTTATTTCCTTTTGGACGGATACTTGTAACAAGTGGATCAGAAGACAGTAAAAGATTGTGCATAATATCTTCATTGCATGAGATACTGCTATGCTTTCGAGAATGCCCCTCTCTATATTTTCTAAAATCTTTATTTCTAGCCTCAGATGCCTCTTCGGATAGAAAACCAATGGGCACAATTGACATGTTCTGAACTATGTCTGGCCCATGCATTAAAATTTTATGAAGTGAAGAAGGCATATAATACCATGGGTATAACTCCACGTAAAGCTTAGCAGTATCAAAGCAGAACTCTCGGAATTTAGTTACGTTGATCTTCTCTCCTGATGAAATACACTGCAAGATCACACAGATTTTTCTTAAAAGCATAGCATCTATTCCGGTCAGTTCAGCAGATTTAGTGTAGTTTTCAAAAAATCTCCTTGCCGAGTTGCCATTGTTGGTGGATCCACTGCCTTGTTTCACAACATCGAGAAGTAAGCCCGTTTCTCTTCTTACAGCCTCTTGAACTCTTTTCTTCCTGTCATCAACTTGCCTTTTTGCTATATCACCCCTTACTTGCCATGATTTTATGTCTAATTTGTAGGAAATGTGTAATAAGCATTCCATTGAGCGAATCCAAGCGTGAAGGGTGCTTAAGCTATATTTATACATGTCCTCGTTTGCGTGTTTATCTTTGATTAACTCTAAATTATTCATTTCTTTAGGACAAGCCTTGCATATGTCACACACTGAAGCTGCTGTATTGGATATAATGGAATGAATTTTACCATCAATCATTGTCAACAGCAGTTGGTGTTTGACACTAATTCCATCAGTGATGGTGGATGGAGTTAAGGCTTCAATCTCTGCTTCGATTTCAGCCATCTCTCTCTGCACATTTTCTTTGGTTTCCTTTATAAACTTAAACAATATTGGCCGGCAAAATGAAGTGGAAGATGGTCGCTCGTTTTCCCAAATTGTTACACCTTTTGAGACGAGCCGCAGTGGTACAAGACTAATCATAAAATTACTAGCAAGATCGATTTGCTCATCTTCACTCGTCCTTTGATGATAAATGCTTTGGCTAGATGATCCGTCAAAACCCCATTTGCTGGTCAATACGAGCTGTTGATTGGGATCAACAGGGGTTTCTAACGACCTAATAAGTCTTCTTGAGGTTAAATCCATCAAGGCTTGTAATTTGATTTTTGCAGAGCTCTCTGTAACTGTGAGATCTTCTTTGGCCGGATAGCACTTAATTTTTTCTTTAACCAACATGTAGTAACTCGGGTATTGAAGAGCTCCTTCTTGAGTGTTGAAATCCCGAAGAGTGTTATAGCGCCATTTCGATAAGTTCATCGATACATAAAGAGCCAATGCCTTCAAAGGGGATATTTCCCGTACCTGAATTGATTTACCTTCAATGAAGGCTTTGATTTTTGAGGCCTCTTCTGGATTCTCCGTCAAGTATTTCATAACATAAGCTGTATCGCTTTGTCCTGCCTTTTGAAGCGCCCTTTCGGCCGAAAACATAATTTCAGCGCTGCTACTGCTGCATGAAAGACTATCTTCAGTGCGTCTTCTTTTTTGCCGGTTACTAAGGTCCTCAAAAGATTTACGAGGACTAGGATGTGTACAAGTTGAAGCATTAGATTTAGCAGGAGAAATTATGGGCTCGATGACGTCACTTATATTTTCTGTAGAAGGTTCCATATTTTCATTCTGTAATTCCGGCCATTGAATTGCAGCCTGTAGCCAAATCTCATGTTTCTTCCGAAACTTATCTGTGCTTCTTCCAGACTGTGTCCATTTTGCATAAATGCGGTAGCAAAATCGACGACACCAGTCTTTTAAACTTGTTTCAGCACTTTCACATAACTGAACACAACTGTTATCTTTTAAAACACTGAACAAATAGTTAAAGTCGCGTAAATCTTTATGTGCGCGTGCGCATAAAGCAACGTGAATATCAAGATTTGTATTAAAATTTGGAAAATACATTGCGAGATTAGCTTGGATACAACGAGGTGTAAATCAACACTGATTTTAAAGTTACTAATAGTGACCTATTTATATAAAATCCAGGTATCCCAGGTATCCTTTGTTAAATATTGCAAGGTAATTAGTTATTGTGATAATTAGTAAATGATGCATGCTAAATTAGTGTATTAAGAGCCATTTAGTAATTAAATAATAGCAATGTTCTTATCAGTAATCATTAGTGCATCAGTTTTATATGTAAACCTTAAGTCCCTAATTATATATCCTAATTAGCTTATATCTTCTCTAATTGGCTGCTCAGAAATGTTATTGTAATAAGGTAAACCTTTAGAAAAACGGTTTTAATCAACAAAAAAACAAAAAATAAAAAAATTGTGTTATAAAATAAACATCACTCTTTATCCCAGAAAGTGCACATTTGGCGCACTATGTGTCTTAGTATTAAATATAGCTCTTAGTATTAGCATTATGATATTAGAGACCGCTACTTGAAACAAGCCCGGAATCAGGAGGGAGAGAGCTCGATACACTCATTTTCATAGTAAAATTTCACATTTTCTCAAATTACTCCCGAAATATGGGAGTTATGAAGAAATTCATCACCACAAGTTATGAAGGCATTAAGTAATCGAATAAGATGGCATCATTAGTTTGGCATAATTTTACTCTTTTTTTTCGGACATGTCTACGTCCAACCGCTCCCATACATTCGTTCCACTGTGCCCCGTACTATTCAATCCGTCCATCAGCACAATGTTTTGAGTGCGTTACATTGAGTTCTACTACAAAACATGATTATACACCCCCCAAAAAAAAATCGTTTCCCAGTAATAATTTTTGCGTAAAGTTACTTAGTTTCATGTACAGAATGTTTGGTTGACGGCTTCGAGATGAGGTGATTTACACGGTGTATAGTCGATATATCGATATAGTCTTTCGGGACAACCTCCTGAATTTTGACGAGGATGCAAAACAACACCTTGTATTATTAATAATATAAGGTGTAAAAAAATAAAGTAAAAAAACTTAAATCTAAACAGAAAATATTGTGTGTCTCACGGTTGCGCCAAATAGGCCCAGTTCAGCGGTGTGATTGTGTAAGACCTCACTTAGAACTTCGAATATGAATCCACTGTGAGTTTCTTGATTGACATCCTAAAAACCCGGTTGATAATTCGATTTTACACTAGCGCCACCACTACGAGCGTGTCAGCGAGTTGAACTAAATTAACAGGGATATTTTGACAGATAAAGTATGAGATGACGTAAGAAGTGGCATTCTGTAAGGTCCATTGGCTACAAAATCAAGGTCATTTTGAACCTCACGCGAAGTGACAGTGGATAGCTATGTGAGATGTGAGTTGTCGTCTGAATTTTACAGAATCGACGTACAGCAAACTGCCGAGCCGTGCTTGACGCTGGTTTTCAACTAGACCTGAGAGATGTGTATGAATAGGTACTTACTTATATACAATAATAGTACATTGTTACCCTAGGGGTGACAGTAACTTAATTAGTCCGTGAGGGCGCCAATAGTTCGAGGGACTAAATAAATCTTTAACCCGAGGTAAACACTGTGCTTTTCATTACGAATACAAGGAAAGTAAAAATAAAAACATGAATTAGCTAAAGAAAAAATGAGCACCATTTCATTAAAAAAAAACGTCGTAGGTACGATTTTAGGTATCTTTGTTTTGATTTAGGTGGTAAAATGTTTTCCACTACCACTTTAGCCTCTTCTCTTATAAAATCAGACGTTAAATTCATATCTGAATCAGATGAACTCATTTTATACAAATTTCTGCTAATCGGATGTATAAACAAAACTGTTACAACTCGAAAAAACAAATGAAGATCGGATTGCCGCTTTCCCACCTATATTGTTTTTTTTTTCTGTGGCCAGCCGTAATTTTTCATTTTAATCATTAAAAAAATTGTAAATATTTTAAAGAAATTGTGAAACTAAATTATAATAAAGTTATTTAAAAAATAAATATTCTTTAATCAATACTTAACTTTAAGTTATTTTAATTTTACATCGTGGCTGGCGTGGCTGCATAGAAAGTTGGAACATGGTTCAATAAAAATGTGAAAATAGACCTAGTTTTTTTTTGTATAATTTGATATCTGTCAGTTGAAAGCGATTCTCCCTAGGGATGAAAAGTATTACTTTCATCCCGCTCCTCAGGCAACTTCAGACCTACTTTCAGAGTATGAGTAATGAAATAGTACATTAATAGCAAATAAAACTACATTATAATATATATCGTGAAGCACGACGATTACCTGCAAACTTGGTCGCTACTCCAGTTAAACCTTGATTGGCACCATCTGTGTGAGCAATCGTAAACCATTGTTAATGTCGGTTCCAAATATTTTCGAGTAAATATCTAAATTACCATGTTATAAGCCATCATTACAAGAGATGTTCCGACTATATCCGGCGGCCGGCCACTTTCGTAGTCGGCGACTATTCGGCCAAGAGTGCCGACTATCTACACACATTTTCAATAAAATGTATAAGTAGGAGGAATTACACTAACAAAATTCGCTTTAACGCTCAGACCAGTGCAAAAGCAAAAATCAAGAAACAATTCGAAACATGTTCCGACATGCTTGCAAGCGGCGGTTGCGACTTACGCGCGAATTCTCAAATCAGCTGCAAACGAAGCGTCACAGAAATTTCCAAACACCGCCGGAACCGTGATCGGATCGTCCGACTAGTCGGTCTCTTTACAACCGACTAATCAGCTAGTCGGCCAAAGACCTGCTGTATTAGCGGCTGATACAATCATTGCCACTGCTAGCTGTAGATAGTTATTGGTGTATTTATCTATGCAAATAAATAAAAAATGAAGTGTCTGTTTGTAATTTCAGGGTACTTAACAGCTTTTAACTGAATGTCTGTATGTCTGTTTGTTCCAGCTAATCTCCGAAATGGATGGACCGATTTTGCAGGGACTTTTACTGGCAGAAAACTGATAGAAAAGATTAGAAAAACCCGGTACAAATGGGACAGACACTTTATATTAAATAAAATAAGACATGGTAAATAGAAGAAAAAGACTTACCACTAATTGAAGGCAATAAACCTGTTTGTTGCCCTGCTCCTGGGAGGGACAAACCTCCTCCGGAAAGAGCTTCTGTTCCCAAGGACTGAGTGTTTAAGTCTTTTGTAACTGACGACCCTGCTGTAGAAAGGCAGAAAGTTTATCAAATTGTATTTATCAAGGCTGAGCGCAGGTTTGAGTCACACAGCTTTAAGATAGACTTGCCTCACTTAGACAAGTCTGCCTTAAAACTAAAATGAAACTTGTTTTGTCTACGACACGTTGCGCACCTAAAACGAAACAGTTTTGTCCACTACGACTCGGCGCAATATCTTATTTTTAATAGATTTTCAAACTTATCTTAAAAATATACGATTCAAGGTTGATTGGGAAAATTTGACGCGTCATCAACTACCAACGACACAAAGGCAGGTTATGAAAACGTATAATTACCTGATGATATTTGCGGTGTCAATGCAGAAGCATCAGACCCAGGAGCAGTTTGTAGACTGCCTAAACCGGGGGCTCCTGGCAATGCAGCTGATGAAGGCCAACCGTCTGATCCGGGTACTCCAGGGAAGGCTTCTGACCCCAGTGAAGATGGTAGACTACCTGGCACAGAAGCTTCTGGCAGTCCAGATGTAGAAGGTGGATTGCCTGTCCCGGGCAATGATGGTAGACTAGAACCAGATGTTCCTTGCAATCCCAGAATTGATGGTAGACCTGATCCTGGCGCTGTTGGTGACCCAGGTATTGACGGTAGACTTGAACCAGGTGGTATTGCCAAGCCATTAGTTGACGGTAAACTACCAGATGTTAGGGCTGTTGGCAAGCCAGGTGAAGATGGATAACCCGATGCAAGCGCTGGCAGCCCAGATGGAGAGACAGGACTACCCGATCCGGGTATAGTTGGTAAAGTACCAGTTGAAGGTAAAACTGGAGCGCCTGGCAATCCAGTTCCTAATGGAACTACAGGATTTGGTGATCCAGAGCCTGTGGGATTCGGTGTACTGCCAAGTGTTAACGTAGAAGAACCACCAGCCGGTGGGGTGATGCCGCTAGGTTGTGGTGTGGTTAATGCTCCCGAAAGAGTTACACTACCCGATGGTGGCGTGGTTATTCCACTGGGGAGAGTAGAACCGCTGGCTGATGATGGTGGGGTTACTGCTCCAGAGAGAGTAGAACTACTGGCTGTAGTGGCTGATAATGGTGGGGTTATTCCTCCAGGCAAAGTTACACCACTTATTGTTGGCTTGGTTATCGCTGCTGAAGGCAAACTACCGGCTGTAGGTAAAGCTGGAGCTGATGGTGGCCAAGACAATCCAGGGATTGGTGGACCACCTAATCCTGGCAATGTGGGTATTGATTGCAAAGCACCAGGTGATGGCTTAGTTGGTAACCCAGATGATGTGGGGGTCGATAGTGATGATGAATCTGGGCTTGGTGTCGTTACAGACGGAGTTCCGATACTAGGAGATAAAGCACCAGGTGAGGTTAATCCAGGAGTCGAGGCAGATAAAGATGGTGTAGTCACACTCCCTATTGGGGAACTTGGGTTTGGTGTAGATGCTCCAAGACTTGGCGTTGACAGCCCAGTAGACGGTATACTAGGTCCAGCTGGAGTATTAACACTAGGAACAGCTTTTTCTGATGAAGGAGTAGCACCTCCGTTTGGAGTAGAACCTTCAGGACGAGGGATTGCACCAAAATTTGAAGAAGGTATCACACCCAGGCCTGTACTTGGTAATTTTGGTAACAAACCAGACCAATTAGGAACACCGGGGAGCGATGGGGCATTCAAACCGAGAGATGGGGGAGTTAATCCTCCTTTAGCACCCGGCTTATTAGTTGCACCCCATTTAACACCAGGTTTAGCAGTTCCACCCCCTTTACCAGAAGTTTTAGCAGGACCTTTAGCTGCCGTTTTGGCATTTGCACCTTTAGCAGCTGGCTTGTGATTAGCTCCCCCTTTTCCAGTTGGTTTTGAATTAGGAGCTAATCCAGAAAATAAATCAAATAAACCACTGCCTTCAGTTTTAGGAGGATTCAATATGTTAGTGGCCAGTTCTTTTACTGCTGCTAGAGGATTGATAAGAGGAATGATTGGGGCTGGTTTCTTGGTTACATGCGCAGTTGCTTTCTTAATTGCATGATGAGCTGTTTTCTTATGAACAGTTTGTTCTTTCGGAAATAAACTCATTTCTTGATTATTTATGATTAATTCTGTGGACAAAAATAATTATATTAGAACTGTCGAAAAATTTTTAGTCTTATGATTACTTTTGATGTGAAACATGTATAATATGCGCGACTAGGCCGTAAACTCGTCTCGTATTATGGCGGGGAATGGTGTTCGTCCTCACCCCTATGCCACGTAAATTTAACCTTTTCGCATTAAAAAAAAGTTTGTTTTGGATTGATTGTTATCTTACTTTGTTTTTGAAAGTTCCACTTAATTTTTTTTTCTTTATTTCACAGTTTTTTTTTTAATGATTAATTCTATTAAAAACATATATGTGTCACATCTAACGGGCATCCCGTGACGGTGTTTTTTTTTTTGTGTCCTGTGAGTTTAATACTTAGTTTTTCTTCCTTTCACACTTACTACGGAACTCAAAGAAGTGGAAAACATACGTCTCGTTCACACAAAACGTTTAAGATACTTACTGACGTCAAATAAGTTCGCGTGACACACGCATAACTGAAAAAAAAAACAGAAATAACATTAGTCCAGAATAGTCAGATATGAAGGTATCATGTCACTATTCTTAAATAACCCTAGGCCAGGGATGGCGAACCAATGGCACGCGTGCCATTTTTGGCACACGACACAATATTTAGGGCCCGCCATTGATATTAACCTATGGCCTGCGCCCATTCTTTTCAGAGATTATAAACATTATAGATTCACGTAGCTACCATGCATTCTACTAAAAGTAACCTCTTATAACCCTAATTCAAGTTATTTGTAATCTAATCTGCAACACAGAAGTCATACTAATATTACTTTCATTTAAGTGACACTTATAACAGAAACCTTTAATAAGTTCCAAAAGTTATTTTTTGGAAGTAAATAAAGAGTTTTGAGAATAAAGACTTTAGTTTTCCTAACAATCACTAATTCAAAATATTTGGCGGCACATCTATGGCCTCATCGTACATTTCTTTAGAAAAAAATGGCACGTTGATCCCTAAAGGTTTGCCACCCCTCCCCTAGGCTGATAATATTTTCGTTTTTTATCATTTATATACACCGTGTAAATCACCTCATCACGAAGCCGTCAACCAAGCATTCTGTACATGAAACTAAGTAACTTTACGCAAAAATTATTGCTGGGAAACGACTTTTTTTGGGGGGGTGTAAAATCATGTTTTGTGGTAGAACTCAATGTAACGCACTCAAAACATTGTGCTGATGGACGGATTGAATAGTACGGGGGTCGTGGTCCGTGGAGGTGTTTAAAGTAAAAATCTTACATTAAAAACTTGTATTTAAAAAAAAAATTGTCAAAAAGTTGTAACTTTGACCCCTAATATCTCCGTAACTAGAAGGTTCCCAGGTATGGTGTAGAACAAAAAAATAATCGCAAGGACAAGGAGAACCAGTGCCTTTCGGCTTCGTTAAGAGGTTTTTTTTCACCGTTTATTAGTACTAAGGTCAGTTGCCCCATGTTGCATTTCGGCAATTTCGTTCCCGGCAGCTACTGAGAAATTTGGAATGGAAAACCCCAATAACAATTTATCATCAGCCTATAATGTTCCCACTGCTGGGACACAGGCCTCCTCTCTATGAGAGGGAGTGGGCTGTAATCGACCACGCGGGCCCAGTGCGGGTTGGTAGATGTCACATGTCTTCGAATTTTTAGTTCTAGGACATGCCGGTTTCCTAACGATGTTTTCCTTCACCGTTTTTGAGAGCAGCGATGATGAACTACCTCCGATTGCCTCCGACAGGCGTTCAGTAAGTTACGATCTTTGCCCATCTCTCCGGGCGCATTCGTGCTACGTGGCCAACCCACGAAAATCGTAAATTTTGCTACAAAGTCCAGTAAAATACCAAGGCAAATCGATAACTTTGAGACATAAAATAACATAAACGTGGCATCACACCTTTGCATCCAGTTTAGTTTAGTTTATTTATTAATAATTATCAAAATTACATGTCAAGTTTAGCAATAAAAATAAAAAACAGTACAAATCATTAAAGGAGCATACAATACAAATTCGAATGAAAATACAAAATATAATAAATTAAGAATTACTCGAGAAATATAATAACCATAGACCAATCGTTTGTCAACAAAAAGTAAACATAATCAATTCAAATACCTAAAACCATTCTTTTAGGTCATATGTATAATGCGTGTTCGGTTAGCCAGCCTTTTAGTTTACGTTTGAAACCATTATCAGACATCGAACTCAAAATATCATCTGGTAGACGGTTGTATACCGCTGGACCCATTATATGTATCAACTTTCCAGACTTAGATAGGGTGTGTGGGAAACCAGCTAATTTATTTCTACCACGAGTACAGTAGTCATGCCTATCGCCACGTTTCCTATATTCGTTTAAATGTTCCCTAACATATACCGCCGCCTGAATTATCAGCATAGCGGTAACTGTCAGTATTAGTTTTTCTTTTAAAGTGCTCTCGCGGTTGCATCCCATTGCGACCGTGTAATGGCTCTTACGTACGCTTCTTCATCCTGAAGGCTCGCTCCCAATCCGCAGCTCGGCCCCCGAACTCAACGCCGTACTGAAGGACTGAGTGTACCAACGCGAAGTAACACCCTCTCAACATTTTACGCGGAAGCGTTTGCGCTAATCGCTCCAGAGCGAAGCATGCTCATCCAAGTTGGCCGCACATTTTGTCAATATGCTGCTCCCAAGTGAGAGGGCTGTCCAGTTCGAAGCCGAGAAATGTGGTAACTTGCACCTGTTCGACTACACTGCTTCCTACTCGAAGTGACAGTGGCGTACACGTTCGACCGGAAAGATTAATACGTCCGATAGTTTTTGCATTATTATCGTTTTTTTGTCCGCGTTAGACATGAATTTACAAATTAATTACACTATGTTATAAAAATATAATTTCACATTTTCACATAACAATTTATACAGAAAATTGTCTAGTTTAGCATATATTTTTTCCAAATTAATAAGACTAGAAGTTCAGACGTGATGCTCAATTTGTAATAGTGCATTGTTATCCTAGGGGTAAAAGTAACTTAAATAGCCCCAGGGTTTGGCGCCTGAGCGAAGTGAGGGCGCCAATAGTTCGGGGGACTAAATAAGTCCTTAACCCGAGGTACACTGTGCTTTTCATTACGAATACAAGGAAAGTAAAATAAAAACATGAATTAGCTAAAGAAAAAATGCGTCGAAAAAACAAATGAAGATCGGATTGCCGCTTTCCCACCTATTTTGTTTTTTTTTTCTGTGGCCAGCCAGCTTTTCAGCCGTTATTTTTTATTTTCATCATTCAAAAAATGGCGAATCTATGTTATTTTAGGAAATTGTTGAAAATAAATTATAGTAAAGTTAATTAAAAAATATATATTCTTTAATCAATACTTAACTTTACGTTATTTCAATTTTACATCGTGGCTGCAAAGAAAGTTGGAACATAGTTCAATAAAAAACCTCCTAACAAAAAACGCCTTCATCCTCTCTCGTATTGAAAATTAACTTTGCTGTGCCCGACAGGGTCCATAATTGATTCGATGTTTTAACATACCAACTGTTACATGTACACATTATGGAATGCAATAAAGTATTGAGTATTGAGTAAAATGTGAAAATAGAACTAGTTTTTTTTTTTATAACTTGACAACTGTCAGTTGAAAGCGATTCTCCCTAGGGAAGAAAAGTATTACTTTCATCCCGCTCCTCAGGCAACTTCAGACCTACTTTCAGATTACGAGTAATGAAGAATCATTAAAAGTCGTATCTACGCCTTAATACTTAAATTAAATTAAAATGCTCACCAAACACATTAAAACTATGAACCTCGCCATATTCAACACTTTACCGACTAATAACTAAATGTTAATTTACCAAATTAATCATTTCTAGCACTTTTATACAAGCATATGTACAAATAACTTTGATAAATTGTATAAAGCCTTAGCTGCTTTAATTTAAACAGGTGTTTTAACGAAAATAGATTAATTTTTCAATTGTGTTATTTTGGGCCATTGAAAAAGCGGTATTTCATGAGCAATGCGGGTGATCACGTGGATTTTTCATTGTTTAAAGCGTCCATAAAATCTTCCATCCCTTCACAACCAAGTAAAAGGCTAATAGATATCTCGCGTATCGTTCAATATTTCTAGCTTTGTATTTAGTTACATATAAGTCAAAACGGAATACATCTTAATAGGGGTGCAGACTGAGTAAAGAAAACGACATTCTATTTTGTCCGTCAGACAGGTAATACAAAAATATTAGGCACGTATGTTTTGTTTTATCAAAATATCAAAAAAATACTTAGTTAAAACTCATTAAAGTTGGAGAGTGGGGGCTCACTACGTCACAAGTAGGTATAAAACTTACCTACGTGTGACGTCATGCGCCATTTCAACTCAATATATCTCCGTAATTTTATGACCACGTGAAAAAAGAAAAAATACGTTTCCAATACTTTCAAGAAACTAGCCGACGGGCAAAGAAAAAAAAAAGTGATCATCCCCTATTCTTGAGGCAAACTGATTCATTTTAAAACTGATCTAACCGTACGTTTTAGTTGTTTTGGAGACTGATTTTAAGTACTAAATATCTACAACTACATACTTAAACTGATCCATTTTGATTAGTTTAAAGTCATCATCTGTCAAGCCTTTTCCCAACTTTTTTTGGGGTCGGCTTCCAGTCTAACCAGATGCAGCTGTGCACCAGTATTTTACATGAAGCGTCTGCCTATCTGACCTCCACAACCCAGTTAGTACTAGGTAATACGATACCCCTTAGTGAGACTGTATATCAGACTTTCGACTTCTGATTACCCGTAACGACTGTCAACGATCTACAAATGACAGCCGGGACCAAAGGCTTAACGTGCTTTCCGAGGCACGGAGGAAACTTGGTATGTGTCAAGCACGGTTTATCCTTGAGTATCGACCCGTGCGTCTGTTATTATTTAGTCACGAGCACCTTTAAGGTCTAGTTGTCACGCCGAAATGACTTTTTACATTTAGAACTCTTTTTTTTTATGTTCCTGAAATTCACTACCAGCAGTTCACATTTTGAATCTATGACATTATTATAATTTATCTATTTCGGTTTCGTTATGTTCGAATTACAAAATTGACAGCGGTTTTATTTTGAGACCCATAACGACATCGGGTTGCATTATGCGAATCGTCATAAATTCTAAAACACAAGCAAAGACATTCTGAACATACAACCAGGTACCCTTATTATTACTTCGAAATCGAGACAAGGTAAACGATGTTTTTAAAAATGGAACAAGCCATAGACCTAATAAAGACTACATATGTCAGTGTGTAGTTAAGTTTCTATTAAAAATACTTTTTTGTCTATATCTGTGTTTTATTCCTTCCTTCGTAGACAAAATCTTGTATGCAACTGTACGTTATGGACGGTCTTTTAACACGAGTGCCATTTTCGGTACAAGCGTAGCTCGTACCAAAACAGGTGGGCACGAGTTATTAATAATTAAATAGCTATTATTAGTTTGAATCTACATTTACATTGTGTAATGTATTACTTGATTGTTTTTTTTTTGTATGTATAGGATATCAATATTGAATTAATGTCATTGTTTAAAGTAAAACACAGTGGACTGGCTTCACTTGACATCTGGAAATGTATTATTATGTACTATGTTGAGCAATATCCTCATGTAAATTGAGCAATGTCTGGACTTTAAAAGAGCAACAAGTTAACAGAGAACCTCTGAGTTTGTTTCGGCTGTTTCTTCTCAGAGTAGTCAGGTACGAAACACCGGCCCCATCTAGTTTTAAAAAAAAATGACGTGTAAAAGTGTTTGTAAAAACCTATTTGCAAAATAAACATCATTTATCATTTATCATTTAATAAACATTTCAATTTGAATTTATTTACAAACGCTGTTTTAAAGGCCTTACAGAAAATCACACTGAAATCACATGAAAACTCCGTATTAACAATTTTCACGATTTACTTACGCAGAGGATATAGCTGAAAACATATTATTATAATGACTGATTACGTCATCCTTAAGTTAGCATATAATATTTAATAAGGCTTAGTAAATAACATGAAGATGCCTTCCTGTTTTGATAATAAGTTAATCATCATCATATGCCAAGTTTTTCGAAAATCAAAATCAAAATCAAAAGTCATTTATTCAAACTAGGCTGATAATCAGCACTTTTTGAACGTCAAAATTACAAGAGACAGTCCCCCAAAACGCCCGCCCTTCGCCACTTCCTAGTGTTTTAGCTGGGAAGAAGAAGTGGCGGAACAAATTCCCCAGCAACACATCTGTCTGTTAGGTTAGAAGAACCAGATTCTATACAAAAGTGTTCAAGTTTATATAAACAAGGAATCCATTACATCAAATTAATGTCACATGTCAGCTAGCACACACCAATAATAAAATAAAATATTAAAAAATATACTGAAGAATAAATAAAGCCTCCGGACATAAAGGGCGTGCCCGCTTACACGTGCATACAGACGAATAAAATAGAAATAAAGTAAAATAAAATAAAAAAAAAATAAAAAAAAAAATAAAGTTAAAAAAAAAAAAAAAACTACGCGTGAGGTTATATAATACCAGTAAGCTAATTTGGAGAAAGAAAGAACCTATACATTGTCTTGAGCTCAACCCAGCGACCAACTATTCTTGTCGTTAATGGAATAGTAGGCCTTTGAACAAAGGTTAGATTTCACTTTAGCTTTAAACACATTAAATGGCAAGTCTAAAAAGGAAGATGGTAGCTTGTTGTAAAATATTATACCAAGCCCTACGAATGAATTATGAACCTTATGAAGCCGGAAATATGTTGGGATCGGATTCCAGTCTAACAGATGCAGCTGAATGCCAGAATTTTGCATGGAGCGACTACCTATCCCTGTTTATCTCTGTGTATTTTGCATTAGTAGAGTCTAAAATTACCTATACTTCAATAAGGAAATAGTTGTGACTAGGTACAACGTTAAAAGAGCTTTCGTTTTACAAAAACGCGCAATCCGTACCACGGTTCGCATCTCACAAGGGGAAAGATGTCGTCAACTCTTTATTAATTTAGGTATACTTACGTACCAAGTATTTATGTACTTGTATTGTTAAGCAATATGGCTACTGACATGCAACATTATGAGATATCTGAAGAACAAAACATTGGGGAAGGGTCTCGTAGACAAGACTTAAAACAAAATATAAAAAATGCAAATTTTGGAGTTGTTAAACACAGTCTGCGATAGCAAGCTGTAAATTAATTCAACAGGATGCTTTTAGACATAAAATGCATTCTTTACATTAGCTTTTTTAAAAGTAACTAGCTGTCCTGCGCAACTTCGTCTGCGTCACATTTTCCCCATTTTCGCAACATATTTCATTGCTGTTCCGCTCCTATTGGTCGCAACGTGATGATATATAGCCTATAGCCTTCCTCGATAAATAGGCTATCTAACTCTGAAGAATTTTTCAAATCGGACCAGTAGTTCTTAAGATTAGCGCATTCAAGCAAACAAACAAACTCTCACTTCAGCTTTATAATATTAGTATAGATTTTTTTTTTCTACTGAACAAGTGTCTCTATGATGTCGAAGACCTATAAATTGTAATCCACGAATCATGAAATGAAATGATATGAAATAATTTATTTGCTAATAATAATTCATGTTGAGTTCATGTTAATAATTCATGTTGTGGTATTATTGTGATTTAATTCCTCTATTCATTTATTACACAAATTTGATACATATTTAAATATACACAAATAAAAAAATAAAAAAATTGTAGCTCAACGGGAACAGGGTCCAAGCTACCGGCGGTCAGGGCTCCAGAGAATGGAACCTCCTAACAATACGAGCCGTGTCCAGGAGTACCGCTTTCAATCAAGCCCTTGATCCAGCTGCCTAACGAGAGCCTCATCAGATATTATTGGTCGAGACTCTTGGCAATTAGGCCATTGGCTAATACGACTATCGGCACAATGATCGCTGAGTCCACATCCCACATGTCGACCACCTCGTGAGCCAAGTCAAGATATTTGCTTATCTTTCTCGGCTTTCACGAGGTTCTCGTCATGAGGAGCCATTATTGGAGTCTAAAATTACTGTTAAGTTGCGCGGGACAGCTAGTTTTAAATAAAATGTAATTAAAAAATTAAAATACTACCAAGAAAGCGATGGCCCTATCGCTCCGCCGTAGCTGACGTCGTCATACTTTATATGCTGCTGATGAAATCTAAATTTTATTGATGCCAAAATGTTAATTATGACTGTATTCATTATTTTTAACTTCATAATTATGTCAATTAACTTCAAATTTGGATAAATCCACTCTACCCTCTTAAGTGATAAAAAGTAATAAGTCCATGAATTAAAAGGCAGTATTTTTTTATTATGACAATAGTGTTGAAAAAAACGATCCTGTTTTGCAAATTCAGTGTAACCATGGATTCTTTCAAAAATGTAATATTTAGATTGGATTTACCTTCATTTGATATAATGGAATGCAATTTATCTATCTTTGAAAAAACTCATTGTGGATTTATAGAATTTAGATTAAATCAAATTCAAATATCTTTGATGATCGATCTATGAATCGATCTGGATTTGAAAAAATACGAATATAACTAGGGATGTGGTAGTGGCAAAATCACGGCATACCATCGACAGCCAAATGTGTAGTAGCTAACTGTATTCAGTTAGCTAGATTTCCTCATTTTGTTTATATTATTTTTAGCTTTATTAAGCTAAAAATAATATAAACAAAATGAGGAAATCTAGTTTTATTTTATAGAAGTACTAGATGTTTCTTGTAATTATTTTAAACAAAATTCAATATTTCTTCTGAATCATCTTCTTCAATGTTTTCTTCGTGCATTGGTAGAATGTGATGCGAGAGACTGTTTTGAAAATTAAACTAAGGAGATTATTTGCCCCTAAGATAAAATTAGAAAAAAAAGATATGTAAGTTTAAAAATAAAGAAATATTCTCGGACATTTCATATTATAATATGTACGTACTTATATAACGTCCTTACATACTTAGTATGTCAAAATTGTTCTGTAACAGTGGAACAACAAAATAATAATATTCGATGGTTAGCGCACCACTAGTGCCAACTCAGGATTCCAAACTACGCATAGGTATGGGTATTTCATACTTACCGAATTTTCGGTCTTACCTCTTTCTTACGGCGAAGTTTTATATTTGGCCGCTTGCGGACTTTACTTGGATACACAATTTTAATGGAATTATCCATGGGAACTGTCTAAATAATTAAAAGAAACAATAAAAAAGCAGAAGTGTACTGTGCTACTGTCGCAGAGTTTACTTACGTCGAGTGGCGGCCATGTTGAACAAACGCAAAGCGCTGATTGGCTCTCATGGACTTAACTACATTTGAAAAAGACTGCATCATGGATCTATCTGACTTTAGATAAAATATTTCGATTTTGACGGTTTATTTCTTAAGAACCATCATCATCTGCCTAGCCTTTTCCCAAACTATCTTGGGGTCGGCTTCCACTCTAACCGGATGCAGCTGAGTACCAGTATTTTACATGACGACTGCCTATCTGACCTCCACAACCCAGTAACTGGGTAATACGATATCCCTTGGTAAGACTGGATGTCAGACTTTTGGCTTTTAGCTACTCGTAACGACTGTCAAAGATCTACAAATGACAGCCGGGACCAACGGCTTAACGTGCATTCCGAGGCACGGAGGAAACTCGGTATGTTATTATGGTCACCCATCCACGGACCAACCTCGGCAAGCACGGCTTAACCTTAAAGATCGACCCGTGTGGCTGTTATTATTTAGCCACGACTCCTCCTTTTTTTCTACTTTTTTTTTATCTCAATATCTTAAAAAATCTCAGAATTAGATTTATCCGAGCTTGAAGTTAAGCGACACAATTACTATTTTACTGTATGATTGTAATACTGTGTAAATTCAAATTAGTGTGAATGAATAAAAGACTATGAAGATGACGATGGAGCGATAATTTATTCCGTTATGTACCCAAGTGCTGAAATGTCATTGATTATAATCACGATGCGTGCTAGTTCTGTATTTTTGAAGTACAGTTGGCGTGTCGAAACAAACAGTAATTCAGAAGTTTTAAGTTTTCTCTAGTAAATCTAATAAGCACGAAGACCAATCAATCTATGCAGAACCAAATAATAAAGCTGATCTGTCATTGTACGGGAAATCTACATATATACAAAGCGAGGCCACGTTATACGGAATTTTATAGCGTGATGCGTCGCCATGTGTACAAGAAGGATAATCATTTTGTTTCCATAGACATACTTCAAATATTGTAAAACCAAATGATTTTAAAAGGGTAACCATGGAGTTTCTTGCCAGTTCTTCTCCACAGTAAACGACCAACCCGAACCGTGCACCTTTGTTGACGTTTTTTAAGTGCCCCTGAGGCCTTTGTAAAATAAAAAAAAAATATTTTGATTTTGACACGCCTTTGTTTATGAGACGCAATGGGCCATAGTCCACCAAGCTGGTCAATTGTAAGTTGGTGGATTCCACAAGTCTGCAAATTGCTCGTTTACCTTTTTAGCAGTGACCATGGAATAAACAGATGCGCAGCGACAAACGCATGTGGCATTACAGCGTATAACGCAGCATTTGGCGCGCTGCAAGACCTGTCTTGTGACTGGGACTGTAGCTATATTTTTATTGTTGTCTTTGCTCGACAATTCAAAAGAGCCTGTAACTAAGAATAAGAATAAATTTATTAAGCCATTGTTACAAACTTTTTCTTAATCTAACTTAGCGCTATGAGTAATCGTAACAAGTAATATTTAATTTAGTTATAAAAAAAACAGAGGAACTCAAACTAGGCTGCGCCTGTTTCTTGGGGGCCGCAGTTGCGATATCTTAGAGTTAAAACACATATTTGTTGATGTGGTAGTTAAAAAGGCATAAGTAGGTAATTGAGGATTACCTTTGAACAAAAAAATAAAATAAAATGATATAAAATAAAAAGTACTCTAAAATTCAATAATGTTGAGTGAGTGGGTGTGTGCGCGCGTGTGTGTATGTGAGTGTGTTTGTGTGCTGATGTGTATATTATTAGCAATTATTTCATGTTTTTTAGTTTAAGTGTTTTAAGATTTCTTCCGTCTCTTCATATTATGTTCACTGGCCTACTTGAAATAAATTATCTTGATTTTTAACTGCCCGTATTAAGTGACAGCGACCACGCGCCAAAGACGGCCATCTTGAATCTGTGTTAGACCATTCCAAGGTGAGTCGTAACATAATTAACCATGATAGACCGCCGTCAATTGTGATTTATGGGCCATAATGGCTCTGATAGGTCACTGTGGTCGACCATGATGGGCCACGATTGGGGGCCATGATGGCTCACAACTGGGGACCATGATGGTACACAGTGATGAGCCAAATCACGGTGGTCCTTAATGTGTCAAAATGTTGAACCATGATGGCCCACTGTGTAGATAGGTTAAGATGGTGGATCATACAGGCAAATAAAACACACCAAAATCCCTAAATAGTTACTTTATTGTCATGATCTATCGTCAAAAACTTGAGCAGCGACAAACGCGTGTGGAATGACTGCGTACAACGCGGGAGTATCAGGCGCACCGCAAGACCGTCCGTACGAAGTGACAGCGACCACACGCCACAGGCAGCCATCTTGGATCTGTGCCGGCCCGCCTGAGTCACCCTGTGGGAAATAAATTAATTGTCTATGACACAATTGGCTTAATAATAACAGCCGCTCTGGCCGATCGTTAGGTTATGCCGCGCTTACTTAGATTGGTGTGTGTATGGGTGACCACGTATCACATACCAAGTTTCGGAAAGCACGCTAGTTAAGCCGGCTGTTATTTGTAGATCTTTGACAGTCGTTACAGGTAGTCAGTGGCCCGAAGTCTGACAACTAGCCTTACCAAGGGATATCGTATTCATCATCATCATCAGCCTATAATGTTCCCACTGCTGGGACACAGGCCTCCTCTCTATGAGAGGGAGTGGGCTGTAATTCCACCACGCGGGCCCAGTGCGGGTTGGTAGATGTCACATGTCTTCGATTTTTTAGTTCTTGGACATGCCGGTTTCCTCACGATGTTTTCCTTAACCGTTTTTGAGAGCAGCGGTGATGAAATAAATTACACAAATTAATGCGCCTGCCTGGTTTCGAACTCACGGCTTACTGCTCGTAAGTCGGGGCCACCGCTGCTCTCGTATTACCCACTACTAATTGGGTTGTGGAGGTCAGATAGGCAGTCGCTCCATGTAAAATACTACTATTCAGCTGCCGGTAACACTGGAAGCCAACTCCAACATAGTTGAAAAAAGGCTAGGCAGATTCTTACCTGACAAGTGTCATGGCCGCCGCCTCTATCTCCAGCACACATATGGCTCTCAGAGTTGACCCCATTCGGAAGCTTCAGCGGTGTCCCCCAGATGTCCTTGCACTCCTGCATATCCCATACGTTCAGAGACACGCTACGAAGTACGTACGAGTGATCACCACCTGGAGAGGAAGACAGGAGAATATTTAACATGGCTGGCGGCCTGTGGGTCTTTGCCGTTATAAGTTCTGCTGTTGAGCATCTTTTTATATCGTGTAGTTGGTGCAGTCTCCTGGTGTCAGAGATTTTTGACGATCGATATTTTTTTTTTACGTATAGGAAATCACACGGGAGTGTCACACTTGTACTGATTAAAACCCATCCATGTTCCTTCTTAGCCCTTTGTGTTGCAGGGCCATGGTATCTTTTTCGAACAGTCCCGCAGCCTTGGCAGGCATCGGCCCTCTCAGGCCCCTTCCGGTTTGCTGACATCTCCTTGAGGCGTGCGTGGAACACGAACGTGCCGTCGACGAGGCCTGTCGTCATGAGACTGACGAACGGTGAGCTAGCCCATTACTCACCGTACACCGACGTTCCGCCGCCTCCTTCGCCAGCATGACTGTTTCGCAGAAGGAGACGACGGTTTCCCATTCCCTCTCGCTCCGGACCATGGATTGAACCAGGGTCGGAACCATGGGCCTCTTACTTGGCTTTAAATGCAGTTAAGAAATATCTATCTCTAATGCATGCTGCTTTCCTCACGATGTTTTCCTTCACCGAAACAAGTGATAATTATACAATACGCACATGAATTCGAAAAATCAGAAGTGTTGGTTTCGAAGTAGAGCTAGGCTATAACTGCTTTTGATATATGTTGAACATGAGGTATTGGGATTTATTTTCCGGTCAAGGAAAATGTGGTTGAGAATTCAGGAATTTTACAGAGAAATTCCTGATAGTGAAGTCAAAGTCAAAGCATTTATTTCAATCAGACCATTACAGGCACTTTTGAAAGCCAAAAAACTTTTAAAACGCGAAGCTACAGTCCCAGTCACAAGGCGTAATAACTTATGAAAGTACTGTAGTTGCCCATTCCGTAGCGTAGATCTCTATGGAGAAGAACGGGCAAGAAACTCCATGGACACTCTTTTAAATCAAAATTTATGTTACAAAATCTTGGTTACATCATTCATGTCATGAATTACAAATATGTGAGAACAATGTAGAAATACGGGCAAGTTAAGAGCGTCCAGAGTAAAATATTAAATCAGTAATTAAAAATAAAGTAATTAAAATAAACTGTGGATGAGGAATTATTTTAGTAGCGACAGAGTCTAAAATGTCGGAGCTCGTGGCTGAATAATAACAGCAACACGGGTCGATCCTTAAGATTTAGCAATGCTTGCCGAGGTTGGTCCGTGGATGGGTGACCATAATTACATGCCGAGTTTCCTCCGTGCTTTCGAAAGCGCGTTAAGCCGTTGGTCCCGGCTGACATTTTTATACCACCATCACCTCTTTTGTAGTTGATGAAGGGATATAAATAACTTCCACAGGTCTGGTCGTTTCGAAAATTGACATCTTGTCACGCGTCACCATGGGCATCGCTAGGGGGGAAAGCTGCACCCCCCCCCCCCTATCTTTGACAATCAAAGATAGGTCATCATCTGCCTAGCCTTTTTCCCAAACTATCTTGGGGTCGGCTTCTATTCTTACCGGATGCAGCTGAGTACCAGTATTTTACATGAAGCGACTGCCTATCAGACCTCCACAACCCAGTAACTGGGTAATACGATACCTCTTGGTAAGACTGGATGTCTCTTTTTGGCTTCTGACTACTCGTAACGACTGTCAAAGATCTACAAATGACAGCCGGGACCAACGGCTTAACGTGCTTTCCGAGGCACGGAGGAAACTCGGTATGTAATAATGGTCACCCATCCACGGACCAACCTGGGCAAGCACGGCTTAACCTTAAAGATCGACCCGGGTGGCTGTTATTATTAAGCCACGAGCTCCTCAGACTGTCAAAGATAGGTCAGGAGCCAAAAGTCTGACATCCAGTCTTACCAAGGGGTATCGTATACCCCAGTTACTGGGTTGTGGAGGTCAGATAGTCAGTCGCTTCATGTAAAATACTGGTACTCAGCTGCATCTGGTTGAACTGGAGGCCGACCCCAAGATAGTTTGGGAAAAGGCTAGGCAGATGATGGAGTCTTAAATTTAGCGAGCTGCCCTGGTACTCACCGAACTCAGTCCTTCCCCATCCGGTAGCGATGACACTTCTGCCCACTGGTGGCGGTCTGCCCAGACACGCTGGACGAATTACTTCTGAGAACCTGGAATTACAAGCATTAGTCATTGAGTTAGTCACAACTGAATTTATTTATACAAGGTGGTAGGTACACAGACGCAAAAACGGCTACTACATTTTCAGTAAACTGTACATCATTTTAACACCCGACCAAAAAAGAGGTGTGCTAAAAGTTTGACGTGTGTATCTGTGTGTCTGTCTGTGGCATCGTAGCTCCTAAACGGATGTACTGATTTTGATAAAATTGGTTTCGTTTGAAAGGTGTTTTAATCAATAGTGTTCTTAGCTATGTTTCGAGAAAATCTGCTCAGCCGTTTGAAGCCTCTTTTCTAGTTGATGAAGGGATATAAACAACTTCCACAGCTGGTCGTTTCGAAAATTGACATCTTGTTACTCGTCACCATGGGCATCGCTAGGGGGGGAGCTGCCCCCAGTCCCCCCCTAAGAGCTCGGGATTTTTGTATTCGTTAATTAGCGAGAAGAGGCGCAACACCGAGAAAAGTAGAAGGAATGTCCCACACCAGGCATAGGCCACTGCCCTGCCCCCCTAGCATGACCGTTCTATCTCTATTCTACCAAGAAACGACAAGAAATCTTTTCTATACAACTTGTCATTTCTTCTGCCCGAGCATGGCGCGCACCGTCAACTCGCGTTTCTACGAAGACATAGACAGAAATTCTTTCCATAGCAACGGGGACGTATCACGTGATGTTTATATTCCCTGAATATTATTACGTTTAGTTAACAAAAAAAAGTTGCCAATTGCACGAGTTTTTCATTTTTCGGGCGGGATGGTGTTGCTGCATCCTGGATCCAGGCCTGGATCTTTTTCGCGAAATTAAACCTAAATATTTTACATAACATTTCAACCTTTTGAACGTAACTCAATGCAACCACGAAACGTATTTCTCGTATTTAGTTTTTATTAAGACTAGTTTTACATTTGCCAGAAGTAATGTTTCTACCCCCAAATGTCAAAAGAAGAGAAAATATGGTCGTCATGCTCGACCTTGTAGAGTTGTGTCGACTGAAGAAAAGAAACATTTCTTTTCTACATTCTTAATATCGCCATGCTTGGGACGATAGAAATATCTGTCAAATTGTCGATTCTTCCGTAGACATAGCCCGTTTCTACGGCGGTCATGCTAGGCCGGCTGGTGTGGGACAATCAGGGCGAAGAAAAAATAATCTAAGTTTAATAAGCAGAAAATAAAAATTAAATTTAAAATACCCCCGACACTAAAAACTTTGTTTTTAACCAATTTCTACATAGAAATTTTTAAAAACATCTTTTATAAAAATTTAATTTAAAATTTAAAAAACCCCCGACATAAAAAACCTCTTAAAAAAACAAAAATAAATTAGAATTTATATTCTAATTTATTATTGTTTTTTAAGAGGTTTTTAAAAATTTCTATGTAGAAATTGGTATTAGTGTAATTTAATGTGCGACCCAAAGACGATTTCTGACCGAAGCCAGCCTGAAGATCAACCTAAGCGGCTGTTATTACTTAGCCACGAAAATACCGATTGAGGAGGAGACGGGGAGGCCCATTTCTCTTTCGGTTTTCTTCTATTAAAATGATAAATGACAAATGACAGAATGTGAACATGTTTAAAAATAAACTCAGGACTTTGCTAATCAATAAGGCCTATTACAGCATTGACGAATTTTGTAATGACAAAAATCTCAAAACTAGTATTAAATTTAATTAAAGATATGTGTAACCAGTGCTTTTTGACTTCGTTATGATTGTTTTTCTTTTCTTTTTGACTTTGAATGTATTTTTGTAGCATTTTGCTGGGGACGGGGACTTTGTTTTGTATTAATTATATTAATGTTTGTAAAGTTAGTATTTTTTAATTAGGACAGACTTTTTAACTTCGATAATGGGTGAGGAACCATAACCTCGTTCTTCACCCATAATAATATATTTTTTGATGTTGTTTTTGTGTACCTGCTTTAGAAATATTTCGACAAAAATGTATTTTTGTTATGAAATAAATAACTTGAACTTGAACGTGACAAATGATAAATGATAAATGATAAATGATAAATGATAAATGATAAATGATAAATGATAAATGACAAATGATAAATGATGTTTATTTTGCCAGTAGGTTTTTACAAACACTTTTACACGTCATTTTTTTTCAAGCTAGATGGGGCCGGTGTTTCGTACCTGACTACTCTGAGAAGAAACAGCCGAAACAAACTCAGAGGTTCTCTGTTAACTTGTTACTCTTTTAAAGTCCAGACATTGCTCAGTTTACATGAGGACTATGCAGATTAGTATCTGAAATGGTTTTTTGAAGAACATTTCAACTGATTATACTTACTTGACTTTGGAAACCAGCTTTATCAGCGCGATGTCATGATAGGCCCTCCTCATCTTATACTTCGGATGACGTATCACGGATGATATCCTGACAACCAGGGCTCCACGGTCATCCAGATACGAGGAGCCGAGCTGAACTGCTTGCGGAGGACCGCTGTAAATTTCATTACTGATTTCAGTAAAGTTGATGAATTAATATGATATCAAAATCAAAAGTCATTTCTTCAAATTAGGAAAGAAAGAATAAAAAAAATTGTCGCAGGGACATGACTTGCATACAAAATAACAATGAACACAATAAACAAAGTATAACAAACATTTGTAAGTACAATAAAATAAATTATTAAAAAAAAAATAAGTAAAAAAGTTGACAGCTTGCACGTCGTCGTTTTTTGTCGTTAGACTGATAATTAGCACTTTTTGAACGTCAAAATTATAAGAGACAGTCCCCCAAAACAACCGCCCTTCGCCACTTCCTAGTGTTTTAGCTGGGAAGAAGAAGTGGCGGAACAAACTCCCCAGCAACACATCTGTCTGTTAGGTTAAATCAAATTAATGTCACATGTCAGCTAGCACACACCAATAATAAAATAAAATATTAAAAAAATATACTCAAGAATAAACAAAGCCTCCAGACATAAAGGGCGTGCCCGCTTACACGTGCATACAGACGACTAATAATAAAATGCGTGAAGTTATTTAACAGTAAGCTAATTTAAAGAATAATAATAAATTGATATATTTTTTATTTTTTTTAGAAAAAACGTTGCCCCGCACTAGGAATTTCTCCTGTATCGTGGAAGCGTTTACAAACATTTAAACTCACATACACAAACAGCCAGACCCGGAACAACTATTTGTAGGCCATACAAATATTTGTTCCGTGCGGGGATCGAACCCGCGACGCGCAGCGCAGCAGTCGATCGCTCAACCACTGCGCCAACCGTGCCGTCAAACTGTACAACCGTCTGTCAACTGTGTGTGTATTACTGTCTCATTGGTCCAGTGGTCGCAAAGGCGACTACTGAGCGTGAGGTCCTGCTTTCGATTGAAAGTGTTATTAGGTTTTTCATCAGGAATCGCTCAGTAGCAGCCACGGAATCTTAATTTGTGCCCAGTTGATGGCTAAGCTCGCCCCCTTTCATCATCATCAGCCTATAATGTTCGCACTGCTGCGACACAGGCCTACTCTCTATGAGAGGGAGTGGGCTGTAATCGACCACGCGGGCCCAGTGCGGGTTGGTACCGTCACATGTCTTCGAATTTTTAGTTGCAGGACATGCCGGTTTCCTCACGATGTTTTCCTTCACCGTTTTGAGAGCATTACATGGGACTTAAACGTAACTGGCGAAATATGTGTGTACTATCAGGTATCTGCCTAACCCCTCCGGGATTACAGGCGTGATGTTTTGTTGTATAATGATTAATAAGTGGGGTTTGGACAGGTGAAGTTAAGGTGCCTTTGTTGCGGTATTTTTTAAGAATTTTCCTCCTCTTACTTTAGAAATTTGAGAGGGACAAATTTTTACGGATTTAGAAGCGAATATCCTGTCAAACAAGGAAAAAAGTATATGAGGAAACTCGATATATTTTTTTAGAGCTGTCGATAGACATCACACACAGTTCTAAACGTAAAAAAAAACGCAATAAAACACGTAGGATCTTTTTTTTTCAACCTTAGTAGGTATGAGGCCACCTCTAATTTTTCACATCGCTTTTGTGAGCGATTCATTGAAGACAAACTCTCCGAATTTCAACAACAGTTTCAGAGTAGTAATAGCTGTGACATATGGATGGACGGACAGACAAACAGACGGACTATTTTTTATTGCCATTTTACAACGGAACTCTATGAAATCAGATGACGGCGAATGTAACAATTTAGGCTGTGCGCCGAAATTTGACTATAACTAAATTGAAATTGTAACTACCTGACAACATTGGCGTCCTTGTCCTGATAAGTGCAGTGTCCAGCAGTCAGAACATACCGGTCGCTGATCAGAGAGCCTCCACACTTCCAGGAATAACCATCGTCCTGGAAACATCATAACAGATAATCATCATCAAGTCAAAATAACAGATTTTTAAGCTTATTTGTAAAAGGTACGATAAGCAGTGATAGCCGATGGTGTAATCGGGCGTTTTGGGGGACTGTCTCTTGTAATTTTGACGTTCAAAAAGTGCTGATTATCAGCCTAGTTTGAATAAATGACTTTTGATTTGATTTGAATCGTCAAGGTCACGATTTCGAACCCAAGACACGCACCTCTGATTTTTCTGATCTAGGCACCTAGATCAGAAAAATCAGAGGTGCGTGTCTTGGGTTCGACTTACTATTTTTTTTTTTAAACTTTACCTCTCACTAGGAATTTCTCCTCAAGGTCACGATTTCGAACCCAAGATACGCACCTCTGATTTTTCTGATCTAGGTGCCTAGATCAGAAAAATCAGAGGTGCGTGTCTTGGGTTCAACTTACTATTTTTTTTTTAAAACTTTACCTCTCACTAGGAATTTCTCCTGTATCGTGGGTGCGTTTACAAACATTCAAACTGACATACACAAACAGCCAGACCCGGAACAACAATACTCAATACTCAATTATTTATTGCATTCCACAATTTAGGCTTAGGTGGTAAACATTTAACAAAAGAAACAATCGTGGAGATATTTGGAGATGAGGACAACAATCTGTAGGCCATACAAATATTTGTTCCGTGCGGGGATCGAACGCGCGACACGTAGCGCAGCAGTTAATCGCTCTACCACTGCGCCAACCGTGTCGTCGTATTGTATAATTATCACTTGCTTCGGTGAAGGAAAACATCGTGAGGAAACCAGCATGCCTTGAGAGATATTTATTTCTCGACGGCATGTAAAGCCAAGACAAAGGCGAAGGGCGGCATAAAAACTTTGACACCAGATTAGGCACTATTACCAAATGATAAAGAAGAACGTAGAGTAAAAAATTACATAACTATAAAATAAAATATTCGTATAAAGCGTTTTTAAACGTCATTCATAATGCGCACAGCAAAGGAGTGGAACTCTCTGCCTGCGTCTGTGTTTCCGAACGCTTACAATCCTAATCTCTTCAAAGTTAGAGTGAACAGGCTTCTCCTGGGTAAGCTCGTACCATCGTCGACTTTGTCTCTGTCATCTCTGACCTAGACTAGAGTCAACAGCAAACCCATAGCAAAAAAAAACCAGCCAAGTGCGAGTCGGACTCGCGCACCGAGGGTTCAATTATTAAAAATATTTTAATTAAATGTAACTAAAAATTTACGGTTTTTGCAATTGATCCTTTATCTGGTCTATAAGACGTTGCTTCGTACCAAATTTCAAGATTTTGAGTTCACGGGAAGTACCCTGTAGGTTTTGATTCCCTTGCGAGTGTCGAAAATTTGCGGCAAAAACAGCTGTATCTTTTGATTGCGTTGGCTTAGAAGTTTGATTTTTTCACAGCTCCAAGGGACAGTAGACTTGAGTATTTGATATAAATTCCAGCTTGATATCTCCACGCGTTCCTGAGAAAAAGTGTCTTAACAGACAGACAAACGGACGGACAACAAAGTGATCCTATAAGGGTTCCGTTTTTTCCTTTCGAGGTACGGAACCCTAAAAGAAACTTATTTCTAGAGGTAACAAAAACACAAACTTATTACTAGGCAACTATTTTACAGAAAGCACGAAACTCACCCGAACTTTCATCCACCCCACAAGCGCCATATGCGGGAAGTCCCTGATGGTGGCAACAGATCCACCAATCACAAGAGGTACTTTGATGGGTATGCAATCAGACACGTCCACTTCCACCGGGTCTGGTGATGGGATCAGTGGCAGCGCCACCACTTTCTTGATAGTCAAGGATTTGTAGTAGTCGCACACTGGAATAGAGAGATTTGACGAAGTGATCAGAATTATTGGAGACTAGCTGTCCCGCGCAATTTCACCTGCGTCACTTTTTCCCCGTTCTCGCAACATTATTCATTGCTGCTCCGCGACTTTTGATCGCAGCGTGATGATATATAGCCTATAGCCTTTCTCGATAAATGGGCTATCTAACACTGAAAGAAGTTTTTAAATCGGATCAGTAGTTCCTGAGACTAGCGCGTTCAAGCAAACAAACTCTTCACCTTTATAATATTAGTTTACAGGGTGTAAAACACCTCTTAACGAAGCCGAAAGCCACTGGTTCTCCCTGTCATTGCGATATTTTTTTTTGTTCTACACCATACCTGGGAACCTTCTAGTTACGGAGATATTAGGGGTCAAAGTTCCAACTTTTTGACAAGTTTTTTTTTTAAATACAAGTTTTTAATGTAAGATACACCTCCACGACCCCCGTACTATTCAATCCGTCCCTCAGCACAATGTTTTGAGTGCGTTACATTGAGTTCTACCACAAAACATGATTTTACACCCCCCAAAAAAAAGTCGTTTCCCAGCAATAATTTTTGCGTAAAGTGACTTAGTTTCATGTACAGAATGCTTGGTTGACGGCTTCTTGATGAGGTGATTTACACCGTGTAGATAACATTACATCGCAGAACCATGTTATCGCAGAAGGCTTATGCAGAAGTGTACCTAATAATAAACCCATATGTCACCAGTTATGTCTAAGTTCCATGTTATAGGGACTGAGCCTATTGCCATCAACCGTGCACAAATCTAGACTCCGTGGCTGCTACTGAGAAATTCCTGATGATAAAACCCACTTTGCCCGAACTGAGAATCGAACCCAAGACCTTATAATGCTCAGCAGTCATGCTTGCGGCCACTAGACCAAGGAGGCAGATGATATTGGAGCTGATGAGAGAAAATAATGAAAGAGCAAGTAAATGCGTAACATTTCCGTAAGAGGTAGGCAGTGATAGTTGGAGAGCAGCGGTGGCCCAGTGGTGGCAGCTCCGACTTACGAGCAGTAAGCCGTGGGTTCAAACCCAGGCGCATTACTTTGTGTAATTTATTTCATCACCGCTGCCCTCAAAAACGGTGAAGGAAAAGATCGTGAGGAAACCGGCATGTCCTAGGATTAAAAATTCGAAGACATGTGACATCTACCAACCCGCACTGGGCCCGCGTGGTGGATTACAGCTCACTCCCTCTCATAGAGAGAAGGCCTGTGTCACAGGCTGATGATGACAGGCAGAGATTGAGTGCACTAATTACTCTATCTATAGGGTGATCGATACTTAAACACATGATTTTAATCATGATAACAAAAAACTTTCCTAAAGAAACATTTTTTATACTCATTCACTTTTATCACAATAACACAACAGCCATATGAAACTCACGCGCGCGCGCAACTGTGACCTATCAGCTGTTAGCCGCGTGACGCCGTTGTATCTCATTACTATCGTACCGTGCCACAGTGGGTAGGTAGAGCACCCGTTCAACTCACAACCGTTCGTTATCATGAGTACAATCACGTGTTTAAGTATCAGTAACTAATTACCAGTCACCTTACATACTATTAAGCAATATTTGTAATCTCGATCTCGGAAAAGGGTCCAAAGGCTTCGATGTAAGTTGCAAAACTAATTCAATGGGATTTAATGAACGTAGAGGGTTGTATTGAAGACGTTGATGATTATAACTCAATAAAGCCAATTTTTTTTACGGTCACGACTCATATTTTATATTATCACAACCTGACACTGACCTGCACATTGACGTTAAAAAACAAATAGAGATCAGTAGTCTGCTCCCCGTGACTTCGTTCGCGCTTGAATTTTGATGTGTTTTTCAGGAATTCATACAAAGTGTTGTTTTGCATCCTCGTCAAATTCAAGGAGGTAACTATGCTAATGATTCTCGACCCGAATCAATAGTAAAATGGGTTGGTAATTTCGAAAAGAGGTAGGTAAGTGTGAAACACCCATATTTTAAACGTGGCCCGTCTGGTCCTCGCCCTATAACCGCGCTTTCACACATACAAACAATTTCAAACGTTGATTCGATAATTTCTTATTCCCTAAACCACAGTAAAGGAGTTATTCTGAAATACTGACAAAATTAAACAACCAAAAAAATCAGCGTTTATTAATAAGTGACTTGGTACCGTAATTTAAATTGATTATTTATGTATTTTGTAACCACCTCCTGAATTTTGACGAGGATGCAAAAGAACACCTTGTATAAACCTTTCTTTTCTCTAAAATCGGTGCGTAGTTTCAAAGATCTAAGCGTACACACGGCGGGAAGCAACTTTGTTTAATACTATGTAAAGATACTTACTTCTTTCAGCCTTATCGGCCCACCGTCTCTTCTGCCACTCCGTCATATCATCTTCATCTGGTCCAATCAAAATCTCTGGCACAAGACTAGGCTGATCAGTAAAGGTCACAGCACTAGGATCTGCAGGTCTATTGAAGTTGAAGAAATTATTCGTATTGGTCACAGGTCTATTCGTGATAGGTGGCAGACCAGTGTCTACATTAGCTGGTTGGACCCCTGGTCGGTTGATGAGAGGATTATCAGACGGGTAGTAGAATCCACCGTCGACGCCTTGGTTGAAATTATTGTTGTTATTCCAATTGTTATTCCAATTGTTGTTCTGATTGAAGTTGTTTGTAGGTCTATTGAAGCTGACTGTAGCTCTGTTGTTTTCATTAAAGTTACTCGCTGTAGGTCTGTTGTTATTGTTAAAGCTAGATGGCCCTCGATTGTTATTATTAAAGTTAGAAGTTCCTCTATTGTTAGACGTACCTCTGTTATTAAAATCAACTCCTGTGTTTCCGAAGTTCTGGTTAGGACTGTTGTTGTTGACTCCTGTGTTACTACCAAAGTTGTTGAACCCTGGGTTGTTGTCTGTATTTAAGAATCCATTGTTGTTTCTATTGTTAGCTGGTAAGCTTGCAAAGTTTATATTGGAATGAGTGTTAAAAGTACCTCTGTTGTTGTTAATATTACCATTGCCCCTGTTTTTGTCATTTTGAGCCCTGTTGTTATTGTTACCAGAAAAATTGTTGTTAAAATCAATATTCCCGCCAGTGCTGCCGAAATTAGCAGGCTTAGGTCGGTTATTAGCAGCAAATGTCTCTCTTTGATTGACATTCTCAGTAACTGGTACGGCAACATTAAAATGGTTGCCAAAAACATTCTGCGTTGTTCCTCTATTCGCATCGTAGTAATTAAAGTAAGATTCCGTTGTTGTTGTCGTTGTTTTAATTCTACTATTCTTATTAACCTTAGTGGTTATTTCATATGGGTTATAATAATCTCCTATAAGTATATTACTGTATTCATTCTTATTGTTAAAACTCCTAGAATTATTACTATGATTAGAAACTGCTTTCGTTGTCTTTCGACTTGGTTTTTCAGTTGTAGCAAAGACGTAATCATACTGGTTCGTAGGAGCAGGTTTCTTTGTCCGCCTATCCTCAGTCTGATGTCTCTGTTCTACAGTTTTCTTCTTGCTTTCTTGTCTATTTGATTGTTTGTGTGTGGGGGCTCTTGTGACTCCATTGTTGAAGTTTGTATTGTAGTCATTGCCTTGGTAAGGCTGGAATAGCTGTTGGAGTCCTTGGAGGATATCTGGAAACAGAAAGAGATGTTTTATATACAACCTGTTTTTTTTTTATATCTCCTATCTCTAGGGTTATATTTTGTAGGTAAAAATAATATTAAAACTCCTAGAATAGGTGGTCCAAAAATGCATAGCTTCGGAGATATCATCAATCATTTATTTATTTATTTATGTACACACATAACACTTAACAGGACAATACATTAAGATACAAGAGCACAAAGGTACTGCTTATTTCAAAAGAAATTTCTTCCAGCAGACCTGCGAGAGGCAAGTTGGATAAGAAATGTAGACACAGTGTGTAGAAAAGATAGAACAGGAAAAAAATAAATTAGAGCTTAAAACAAACTTAAAACCTATATAAAATAAACATACATACAAATAAATACACATATAAAAATTAAAAGTAGACGTAAAAACCTATAATAACCTACTATAATAACCATATAATACCTATAATATATATCAGAATATTACAGTATAGAGGAAAGGTAATGTTCTTTGACTTGCTTTTTGAAGAGAAATAAAGTTTTAGATTCTCGAATATTATACTAATCGAATATTATCATAATTAAATTAGGTCAAAAATTGTCACCAGTATAACGAATGTTTACTTTTGCGACGTTGCCAAACTTCGCAGTAGTGTAGTAAAATAGTATTGATAAATACGAGTAATTCTTTTTATTCAAAACAATAATTCATACTTAAAGCTAAGAAAATGCGAAAAAAAAAGTATGATTGAAACATAATTCATACGCCAGTTGATTCTTTGATATGGTCTCAATCATATCCTAGAGTAATGGGATATTAAAAAAAACATGTTGTATAATGCAGCCAAATTGACCTATAAACTACTTTACTATTGAAACTGTTAACGTAACTAGGATTCTTTCTCCGTAAGGTATTGCAATTGCTAGTAGGTAAACAAATTTTTTTTTTTTTTTATTATTTTGATGTTTTGGTTTTTTGTTGAGTCTGTTAAACTTAAAACATACATTAGGATTACCTAATTTAATTTTTGTTGTCACTTAAATGTAGTCACGTGTTAAAATTTGCATCTTAATCATTATAGTTTGCATGCCATCTTTAAGGCGAAATGTGTCATTGCCCTACTATTATTTTTTCCATCTTTTGAACCATGTTTACCTACTGCAAATAAATAATTTTGACTTTAAAAAATTAGGGTCGCGCGCGGGTTCGATCTCCGCACGGAACAAATATTTGTAAGCTGAGTTGTTCCGGGTCTGGCTGTTTGTGTATGTGAGTTTAAATGTTTGTAAAGGCAACCATACAGGAGACTAAAATAAACCGAAGCAAAAATTGGTTTTATTATTCACACTACCCATTCATAACTAATTCCGCAACTACAACACTTTTAATACTGATTATTATACTGTTTTCAACCTAAATTTTATCCACCGACCAAAAAAGAGGGGTATTTTAAGTTTGACGTGTGTATCTGTGCGTCTGTATGTGGCATCGTAGCTCCTACACGGATGAATCGATTTTGATAAATCTGGTTTTGTTTTATTTGGCTACAGAACGTTATTGTCTGATTATGATATGCATTCTTTCTTATGTAAGGAATACCAGGCCCCTCAGAAAGTATTGCGAAAAAAAGTTTTTATATATGGGAGACTGGCCAGTTATTATGTTTTTCGAAAATATGATTATTTATAAGTAAAAATAAGTAAGTTCCAATTTCAAAATTTCCCTCCACATTTTTTGCGAGTTAATTCAAAGTATTGTGTCTCACTGAAATATGGATCTGCGCCGGGAACATTTTAGAGCTATGATTTTATACGATTTCAAGTGTCGCCTGAAACCGGATGAATCGTACGATAGACTTCAAATGGCATTCATGGATGAAGGCCCTTCCAAGGCAACCGTGTATCGTTGGTATAACGAATTCAAGCGCGGTCGACCAACTTTGGGGGATGACGAAAGAAGCGGTCGCCCTTTGACGGCTGTTACCGAAGAAAACGTGCTAGCAGTGAAAAATTTAATCCAAGACAATAGGCGAATTACATATCAGGAGATTCAACACATATTGAAGATTGGATCGGGAAGCGTTCACGAGATTCTACACAGCCATCTTCGCGTGAGGAGGATAGTATCACGCTGGGTGCCGCACAACCTCACCGATGCTCAGAAGCAGGCCCGGGTGGAATGGTGCCGTGATATGCTTAACAAATTTGAAGCAGGCTCGTCTCGGCGTGTTTACGACATCGTTACAGGTGATGAGTCCTGGATTTATCAATACGACCCAGAAACCAAGCGCCAGTCGACTGTTTGGGTGTTTCAAAATGAGCCAACGCCTACCAAAGTGAAGCGATCTAGAAGCGGGGGTAAGATTTTGATCGCTAGCTTTTTTAATTTGACTGGCCACTTGGTATCAATTCCCTTACGGGATCAAAGAAGCATTAATGCCGAATGGTATACTTCCAAATGTTTGCCAGAAGTTTTCTCTGTTATAAGCAACAAGCGACCAAACACAGGGCTCCGCGGGCTACTGCTCCACCACGACAATGCACCTGCGCACACCGCACTCAAAACGAGGGACTTCCTGGACAGCACGCCAGTCAAACTCCTGGGTCACCCTCCTTACAGCCCTGATCTAGCACCGTGTGACTTCTTTTTATTCCCAAAAATAAAAAATCAGCTCAAAGGGATACAATTTTCGTCGCCGGAAGATGCGCTGGCTGGGTTCGAGCAGGCTGTAAACGAGGTGTCTGCGGCGGACTGGAAAAAGTGTTTTGAAAACTGGTTTAGGCGCATGAATCTTTGTATAGAGGCTGGTGGAAAGTACTTTGAAAAGATTTAATAAAAATATATGTACGTATAGAACAATTTTTTTTAGTTTCGCAAAACTTTCTGAGTGTCCCACGTATGCTATGTAATAAAATATATTGTTCATTATTATTATAATATAATATTTTGTTCCGGGTTAAGCAGTTAAAACCTTCGCAGGTTGATCAGCGAGTGGCCATTTCAAAAAAAAAAAAATGTTTTTTTGAGATTCTGTATAAGTGTGATTTAATATGTTGTGGTAGCAAGTTATAAATAGTTTTATTGAAGATCGTTGTGTGTGTGTGATCTTTTACATGAGATTTATTATCATATAATTGGCGATAATGACTAAGATATTTTATACGAGGTACGATTATGGAAGGAATTTATCCTTATATTTTTTAAGACAACGAAACATCATGGCCTCCGATGGGTGTCTTCGCAAAAAAAGACAACTCTATCACAATTTAATGCTAACTAATCTCAAATAAAATCTGCTTGAGTAGGTCACATATAGATTAGAAAAATACTCCTCTATACATCTATACAAATTAATAAAATTGAAGTGTTTGTTTGTAATATTAAAATAACCGCTTTTTTAATACACATGCATGAATGAATGTATACACGGTACATATACCAAAATATACATTTTTTTACAATTTTGTCTGTCTGTTCCGGCTGATCTCTGGAACGGCTGGACCGATATGGACGGGACTTTCACTGGCAGATAGCTGATTTAATAAGAAGTAATTAAGGCTATTTCTATTTTAGAAAAAAAACTAATTCCACGCAGACTAAGTCGTGGGCACAGCTAGTATAATAATAGAGGTAAAGCTACAGTTTTAGTATTTACGTGTGGAAATTTTGATGGGAATGTGTCAGGAAAAAAAACAGTACCTTATGTCTTTCCTTAGGATATAAAGGGTGTAAAACACCTCTTAACGAAGCCGAAAGGCACTTGTTCTCCCTGTCCTTGCGATCATTTTTTTGTTCTACACCATACCTGGGAACCTTCTAGTTATGGAGATATTAGGGGTCAAAGTTCCAACTTTTTGACAAGTATTTTTTTAAATACAAGTTTTTAATGAAAGATTTTTACTTTAAACACCTCCACGACCCCCGTACTACTCAATCCGTCCATCAGCACAATGTTTTGAGTGCGTTACATTGAGTTCTACCACAAAACATGATTTTACACCCCCCAAAAAAAAACATTTCCTAGGAATAACTTTTGCGTAAAGTTACTTAGTTTCATGTACAGAATGCTTGGTTGACGGCTTCGTGATGAGGTGATTTACACTGTGTATATTATAATCCTATCATGCAATGAATAAGTATACACCTAAAAAATAAATTATGATATCTGCTTTTTTGTGTGTTAGAACACGAAAAACTGGTTATTTTCAATAACAAGATCCAGTTTAAAATGTTTCTTTTGACATGATTTGGCTAAAGGTTATTTAATTTAGTTTTGTGTAATAACACATTCACATTATTATCTTCCTGAGAGCTGCGGTGGCCCAGTGGTGGCAGCCCCGACTTACGAGCAGTAAGCCGTGGGTTCGAACTCAGGCAGGCAAATTACTTTGTGTACCTATTTTATTTCATTACCGCTGCTCTCAAGAACGGTGAATGAAAACATCGTGAGGAAACCGGCATGTCCTAGAACTAAAAATTCGAAGAAATGTGACATCTACCAACCCGCACTGGGCCCGCGTGGTGGATTACAGCGCACTCCCTTTCATAGAGAGGAGGCCTGTCCCAGCAGTGGGAACATTATAGGCTGATGATGATGATGATTATCTTCCTGCTCTCCTCCCATGTTACTTGAAGTTGGCGCAACCCATTTTTTTCTTCCATTCCTTTTTTAACCCCCTACCAAAAAAGAGAGGTGTTTGTATCTGTGTCTGTAGCATCGTAGCTCCTAAACGGATGAACCGATTTTGATGAAAGGTGTTTTAATCGAGAGTGTTCTTAGCTATGTTTCGAGAAAATCCGCTCAGCCGTTTGAAGATCATCCCCTCTTTTCTAGTTGATGAAGGGATATAAATAACTTCTAAGCGTCGTCGTAGCGTTGGGGGACCGCTAAGTAGACCGCTTAGCACAAGAACAAAACAAAGCGGTTCCCGACGCTACGACGCTTGGATTAACTTATTAAAGGTTTTTTAGAGGTATTTTGTATCGGGGGTTTCTTATTTTTTTTTTTTTAAGTGAAACTTCCAACAAGGTTGCGTTAAACGTTTAACGCTACCATGGAAGGGGTATGAAAGCACTGTTGCGTTAAACGTTCAACGCTACCATGGAGGGGCAATAGAAAGAGACAGAGCGAGAGTGAATGCGTGGCACTCGAACGCATGCGTGTAGTATTACGAAGTTTCACTTCTTCTGCGCGGAGGGACTCCACACACTATTTTTGTTTTTTTACCTAAGTACTGTGTCTGTCCCCCAGAAACGGTGATCACGGTGAGCACCAACAGTGCTGTGAGAGCGCAGCTTGGCCCCATGTTCGCATTATTGTCTGGAACAAAGACAAATAGTATTGTTAAAAAACATTACAAAAAAAGCATTAAAAAAAACATCTTTTAATAAGCAGCAGCAAGCTGCATTTACATGAGGATCTTCGTGGCTAAATAATTACAGCTATACGGGTCGATCTTCAAGGATAAGCCGTACTTGCCGAGGTGGGTCGTGGATGGGTGACCATATTTACATACAGAGTTTCCTCCGTGCCTCGGAAAGCACGTTAAGCCGTTGGTCCCGGCTGTCATTTGTAGATCTTTGACAGTCGTTACGAATAGTCAGAAGCCGAAAGTTTGACATCCACTCTTACCAAGGGGTTCCGTATTACCCAGTTACTGGGTTGTGGAGGTCAGATAGGCAGTCGCTTCATGTAAAATACTGGTATTCAGCTGCATCCTGTTAGACTGGAAGCCGACCCCAAGATAGTTTGGGAAAAGGCTAGACAGATGATGAGTAAGCTACATTTGCATAAGGGGTCATCCTTTATTGACGTGACGTTAGAACG
Organism: Cerastis leucographa; assembly: GCA_963082945.1. Classification (NCBI taxonomy): domain Eukaryota; kingdom Metazoa; phylum Arthropoda; class Insecta; order Lepidoptera; family Noctuidae; genus Cerastis; species Cerastis leucographa. The sequence continues at coordinate 2,075,951 of OY720376.1, forward strand.
GGGGACAGAAAAACATACAGATCAATCCCGGTGGGGGCAGGGGATAGCGTGACAATCCCGTGTATTTTTTTATCTATTTTTGACCCCCGACCAAAAAAGAGGGGTGTTATAAGTTTGACGTGTGTATCTGTGTATCTGTGTGTCTGTCTGTGGCATCGTAGCTCCTAAACGGATGAAGCGATTTTGATAAAATTGGTGTCATTTGAAAGGTATTTAAATCGAAAGTGTTCTTAGCTATGTTTCGAGAAAATCTGCTCAGCCGTTTGAAGCTCATCACCTCTTTTCTAGTTGATGAAGGGATTTAAACAACTTCTACGGGTCTAGTTGATTGGAAATTTGAATTCTTGTCACTTTCTCACCATGGGCATCGCTAGGGGGGTAGGCTGCACACCCCCCTCCCCCCTATAAGCTCAATTTTTTTTTTAATTCATATCTTTCCTTGTTTTCGTTAATAAGCGGGAAGAGGCGAAACACCAAAAAAAAGTGGAAGGTTAAGAAAAGAAAAAGGTGCTAAGAAAAAATAATTTAAGTTTAAAAAGCATGAAATAAAAATTAAATTATAGTACATTATGATATATAAGTGCGGTAAGTTGAAAATTACAGCCGAGGCGATATTGCTAGCCCGAGCCGTTGGCGAGGGCTACAAGAAAGCAGAGGCTGTAATTATCAAAGCGCACGTATGTCATACGACGTTTTATAACACATTTGCGAGGAAATAAATAAAATTCAGATGACATTTTCAAACAAAAACAATACAGCGTAAAGAGAAAGCGCGCGGAACAATTTTTACGCATTTTTTTAAGGCAAAGGCACAAAAACAGGCAGTATTACTAATAAAGTAAATTAATAATTTTGTGTTTTGTTACAGGTAAATGGTTGTAATTTATGGTCAAAATTGATTAAATTAAAGAATTAAATGTTTATTTATTATATTTTATCTCCCAAGTTAATTTTATTCATAAAATGTTGACCACTTTTCTGACATAAAAACTCTTTGCTAAGATTTAAAAAAGTACCGTTCGTTTTAGACGGAGCATTATGATAAGCCGTGCGTTTTACTTTACATTACCGCACTAGTGCGTAATGAGATACATTACGATACTGAACTTGGTGCAATAAGAGACCCTTTACGAGCAAATGTGTTATAAAAAATTTAAAAAACCCCCGACGGACAAAACCTCTAAAAAACCAAAACCGCTTAGTAGACTGCTTAGTACATAAAAATATACATATATATACAAACAAAGCGGACCCCCGACGCTACGACGCTTGGATTAATTTTATTTTTGGTTTTTTAGAGGTTTTGTCCGTCGGCGGTTTTTTAAATTTTTAATTTAATTTTTTGTATATTTTATCACTACATAGTATAAAACAAAGTCGCTTTCTCTGTCCTTATGTCCCTATGTATGCTTAAATCTTTAAAACTACGCAACGGATTTTGATGCGGTTTTTTTTAATAGATAGAGTGCTTAAAGAGGAAGGTATATATGTATAAAAACATCCATTGAATAAGGTTTCTAATGTGATGTCGTAAATAATTACATTTTTTCCGCTTACATTGCAAACGCAGGCTGACCCCTACGAGATTTATCAAAATAATGTACTATTGTAGACATTGAAAAGGTCTACAGAAAACTCCGCGATGGTATATGTCTATCTCTTATGGATATCCCACAATAACATTTTTTTGTCATTTACTTTTTACGACAAATAATGACTAATTTTCGAAGCGATTTTAACCAATACAGCATTAATCCTTATCCAATTAGATACCTTAAATACATTGTTGATTTAATATAGATCTGTATGGCTCTTTACAGCATATGATTTTAATTAATATTTTCGAAATATTACAGATTTAAAAATTGCGGGACGTAGCGTTTGCGACGGTACCGGCCGGCCGGGGCGGGATGTTTGTATTGTCTAATGACAAGAAAGCTGTGAACGTTGTATATAACTTAGACATTCTGTAATATATTAATTGTTGTAAAAATATAGTAAATAGGTAAAAATGTAAAATGTAAATAAGTAAAAATGTAGTGCATGATTTTAGATATTCCAAAGATAGCAGGAAATCTTCATGGTATAGGGAAAGGGGAATTGTTTTACTCCAAATTTAACGCGTGTGGGCCACGGGCAGTAATGAATAAATCAAAACTACTGGATCGATTTTAATCATTTTTTCAGTGAGTGACATAGGCTATATATTTTATACCCGTGCGAAGCCAGAGCGGGCCGCTAGGTTTTTATATAACGTTCACAGTTTTTCAGTAGTGTATTTAGCATCAGCATTGCACCCTTGCGAAGCCGGGGCGGGTCGCTAGTATTATATATTGTATATTTTTTACGTCATCATCATCTGCCTAGCCTCTCCCAAACTATTTTGGGGTCGGCTTCCAGTGTAACCGGATCAGCTGAGTACCAGGGTATATTACATGAAACGACTTTAAGTTCATGTTTGACGTATCAAATATTTATTACCAATAAAGAATTAATAAAAAGTAATTAAAACACTAAAAAAACCCGACTGAAAAATCTTTTGTAAATAGGGATGATGACTGGGTAAAGAAAACGAAATTCTATTTTGTCCGTTAATCAGGTAATACAAAAATATTAGATACCTACGTATCTTTTGTTTTATCAAGTTAACAAAAAAATACTTAGTTAAAACGCATTAAAGTCGGAGAGTGGGGGCTCACTACGTCACAACTAGGTATAAAATGTACTGAGCCGTGACGTCATGCGCCATTTCAATTCAAAATATCTCCGTAATTTTACGATTACGTGAAAAAGAAAAAATACGTGTCAAATACTTTTTAATAATCTACCCGATAGACAAATAAAAAAAAATGAGTCACCATCCCTATTATCCTTTCATGTTATGATATGAGTCAGATTTAAATTCACTACCTACCCACCTACTGATTTAAAAATCTATGCATTTTCGAGGAATTCTCCCCTCGGGGTGTTCCTATGCCCCTCCCCCCCTCCCTCTACCTAAATGTACTTACATACGTGACCTTCTTGGTAGGTACCTAATAACACAATACGGCAAATTAAATTGAACAATCCAATGAAGACCCTTTTATTATAAACATAATAGACAATCAAAGACCCAAGTAAACAACTTTTTTTTGTATATTTTTGTATCTAATAATAAACTTATTCGGACTCAGTGGCGACTTTAGAAGTTTTTTATTGATTGATGGTGGTATTAATAGTTAAGACTTAATATCAATTTAGATAAAGACCACTACATCAATACATCTAAACTAAGGGATCCCTTCTTTTCGCATAATGTTCTTTGTCCTAATATACTTCGGCATAACGATTTTGGCACCATTTGTTTTGGCATAATAATATTTCGGCATATTTTTTTTAGGCATACATTTTATGTTGGCATAATCTTCTTAAAGACTAATTTGTTTTGGCATAAATTTGATTCGCATAACGTTAGTAGGCCTAAAAATTAAACTAACTAGGTTAAAAAATTGCAACAAAAGTTAGTGATAGAACCGAATTGCTGCAAAACCGACTTCACGTAGTCTTGTTTGTCCTACCCCTAGAGTGTAATTTAAAATTGCGTAGGCGCGTAGGGGCGAGGCGGCCCGCGGGCTGACGAGCAGGCGGCTGCGAGCGAGCTAGCACCGCCGCTTCGGCTTGTTGGCCGGCTTCGCCGGCCAGCCTCAGCCGCGGCTGTGAGCGAAAGCCGTCTGCGACGATTTGCACGCGTGGGGCCGCCGAAGGCCCGCAGCGCCGGAGCCGTGACAGAAACCCTGCCTGCTGCATGTTGCATGCTTGCTTGTTTGCTGCACGCTTGCTTGCAAAAAAGTTATGCTTTAGAACTTTATGTTTAATAAATTTATGCTTTAGAATATTATGCTTAATCATTATTATGGTTAGAGAAATTATGCGTAATCTGTTATGCGTAATTATATTATGCGAAAATATAATTTTGCCAAACACAATTATGCTAAGTTATATTAGGTCTTAAAATTTTATGCAAATGGATAGGGAACCCTAAACTAATACATATTATAAAGAGGAAAGATGTTTTTGTTACGATTTAACTCAAAAATAGCTCGACCGATTTAAAAAATTCTTTCACCATTAGAAAGCTATATATTTACCGAGCAACTTAGGCTATTTAATATCACAATTTTCGCGGACGAAGCCGCGGGCGAAGTCATTATCATCATCATCATTTCAGCCGAAAGACGTCCACTGCTGGACATAGGCCTTCCCCAAGTGTCGCCACAATGCCCGGTCCCGTGCGACTTGCATCCAGCGGATCCCCGCAACTGGGAGGCCTTCCAACGCATCGTTTTCCGGTTCGCGGTCGACATTCCAGAACTTTTCGGCCCCATCGCCCAGCCGTTCTGCGAGCAATGTACCCTGCCCACTGCCACTTAAGTTTGGTAATTCTTCGGGCTACGTCGGTAACCTTGGTTCTCTTGCGGATGTCCTCATGTTCGATCAGCGGGTGAAGTGCTAGTACTTAATAAAATGGTGAAGAGTTTTTTCCTGTTTGGTTGGTTGAAATAACTACGTTCCAATTGAAAAAATGTATATTGATAGTCCATTTATTGAGGAAAGCTATATTAAATCACGCTACTAACAATGCGAAGGGGGCATTAGGGGCCGTCCATTAATCACGTGATGTTTTTTTTAAGCATTTTTAACCCCCCCTCCCCCTTGGTGATACGTGGTGAGGTTTAAGACTAACCCCCCGCCCTACCCAAAATCACGTGTATTTTTAGTACCTACACAGAATCTTATTTTTTTTTTAATATTATCTTTAAATACAGGTACTCCGTTCGTTGCCTGGCAACGGCGAGTCAAGGTCTCACTACAAACCGCTTTTCGGTTTAGAATCGCGTGTTTGTCGTAAAAATAAATACACGTGATATCTGACTACACCCTCCTCCCCCCTTGTGATATTTTGTGATTTTCGCTAAACCCCCTCCTCCCCCTTTCAAGCTTCACGTGATTAATGGACGATGTTGCAAAAACAGGGTAAAGCGACCTACTACGACGCACCAGAGCAAACGCAGCGCCGGCCCCGACTTACTGGGACTTTTCGCTTCTTCGCGCCACCACCGCAGACTGTTCCGACTTACCGTGAACAATGCAGCAACGAGCTTCCAAATGGCACGGCTAAATACTACAAGAAGAATCATTCTACTATCGACCTTCTGCCTCCGGGGGGGAGTGATGTAGCGACCTACAAAAAAGCAACTTATAACAAAAAGTACAACAGCGCCATCTGATTAAACTGAAGAACTAATATGGTCTGAATCTCGCAAACGAAGTTTACATCGACTTAAGACTACATAGAGCAACCCGACAACAACTGTCGGGCAGTTGCCCACCAGACATAACACCAGTCTGGTCGGAGGATCCTGCCTTTTCTAAGGAGTATCGATATTACACCCTGTTCCTCATATCCCTAAAGGGGAAAAATCTGACGCAGCCGACGTTGCGCGGGTCAGCTAGTGCCCAAATAATAAAATTAGACACCACAGGAATGCCTAAGTGGAAGCCGCTCGATGGGTTGTCACCACTCAGTCTAGCGCTGAGAGTTTAAAATCCAACAAGAAGCTGTTATTAAGGCATTCATTTAGGCGTATCTTAGTTTTGGTGAAAACTGGTTAATGATAGGTTGAATTTTATTAATTTATTGATATCTAGCTAATGACGACTATAAGGCGTGGTTACCGGATTGGTTATTGATTTGTATAAAAATATATTTTTATGATATACGATATTTATGATATAAGGCGTCATTTCAATATTAATTTCTTAATGATTATTTTAACATCAGGCATGAACGCGCGGAATGTTAGAGGGAGAGCCTCACATCACAGCCGCCGCGGGAGCGCCCCGGGCGTCGGCCACCGTAGGCGCGGACCTGTGGACGGTGAGTAATGGGCTAGCTCACCGTCCGTCCGTCTCATGACGACAGGCCTTGTTGACAGCGCATTCGTGTTCCACGCACGCCTGAGATGTTGGCTAAAGGGGTCCGAGAGGGCCGATGCCTGCCAGGGCTGCGGGACTGTTCGAAAGAGATACCGTGGCCCTGGAACACAAAGGGCTAAGAAGAACATGGATGGGTTTTAGTCAGTACAAGTCTGACACTCCCTTCAGCTCCGCCCAGAGTAGCACCAGGCCATTTGATGATTGCCCATCCGTAAAAAAAGGCCTGTATGGATCATCTAAGAAGTAGACAGATTTGTCCGAATTACACGTATAACGTGAGACGATGCGTAAAAGAATTATTCAACTTAATTTAGTATTGTCTTATGCTGTACTAAGTGTAATAAATAACGAAAAAAACCGGCCAAGTGCAAGTCGGACTCGCGCACCAAGCGTTCCGTACCATTATTTAAAAACGAGCTAAAAAGTTTTAAATTTTGCATGGGAAATACTTATTCTATTCTGTTTTTAGTATTTGCTGTTATAGCGACAACAGAAATACATAATCTGTAGAAATTTCAACTGGCTAAGTATCACGGTTCATGAGATACAGCCTGGTGACAGACGGACAGCGAGTATCAGTAATAGGCGTTTGACCCTTTGTGTACGGAACCCTAAAAAGATGCTGGTAGAATACTTAACTTCCTTCGTTTTTAGAAGTCGGTTAAAAAACTATTCTACTTTTTCATAAAACCCCAGACATTGATCGGTCACTGATATACTTATTGGAGAACGTATAAATCTACTTTCAAACGTCCCAAATACAACTTCCTCATTGTATCATTCTTCTTATTGTATCAATAACATCAGACAGTATAGATCTTATTATTATGTTGTCAGTAAATTGAGCATAAGTAGGTCGTGGTACCGGTCGAAACAGTTCATATTAGGTACCGTTTTTATACCTAACTGTGAATCGAATATAAAGAAATGCTATAAAATATTTGTATTGTGATTTGATGTATTTTTTTCTGTCTAGTCAAACCGAATTAAATTTGAGGATATTTTTGCACTTTTCGGACGTCAAAATGTAATCTATACTAATATTGTAAAGCTGAAGAGTTTGTTTGTTTGAACGCGCTAATCTCCAAATGAGAAAAACGCGGAAATACTGGTCCGATTAGAAAAATTCATTTATTGAGGAAAGTTAAAGGATATATAGCATTACGCTACGACTAATAGGAGCGGAGCAACAATGAAAATTGTTGTGATAACGGGGAAAATGTGACGCAGACGAAGTTGCGCGGGACAGCTAGCTCATTATACTTATTCATCAGTAACTTCGGTTTAGAGTGATGTATGTGGTAACCGTTTGTGCATAGAATTCCTTATTTTTAATTAAAAAAAAAAACATTTTCGTACACTAGGAATTTCTCCTGTATCGTAGGTGCGTTTACAAACATTTAAACTCACATACACAAACAGCTAGACCCGGAACAACTATCTGTAGGCTATACAAATATTTGTTCTGTGCGGGGATCGAAACCGCGACACGCAGCGCAGCAGTCGATTCCTCAACCACTAAGCCAACCGTGCCATCTTTCCAACCAGTAATTATTCTCCCAAAAGGCCCGCTCTTTACAACTTCCTAGTGTTGTATCTGGGGAAAAATAGTTTCTTTAAGAAAGTCGAAAGGTTCTGTTTGAAAAGTGTAACGTAAAGTAACTGGGATATACCACGCTAAGCACTCTTCTGATGAGGAGACACGACGACTCACAAGGTGACATGTCGCGTTATCCGGCTCGAAGGACCAAAAGATGTTGGGGTATTCTCGTCGTCGACTGATGTCCCGGCAGTTGTTGTAGAAAAGCTAGTTAATTCACACCAAACCACTGTTAAGTTCAATAGTTTATTTACGTTATGTTTGTTTATTAATCTGAGCCGCACTTGATGCAATGCTATTATTGATCGACCCGCTCGTGGCTGAGTTTTATTGACGACTGAATATAAGTTAAAATAAAATCAGTAAAGTACGTTTAACGTAATTAATTACGTGCGTAGAAACGAAAAAAGATTATAAGATACTTAAAAGATAACTACTCATCTCCAAATATCTTTCTCTTGCTGTGCCCGACAGGGTCCACGATTGTTTCTTTTGTTAAATTTTACCATCTAAGCCTACATTGTTGAATGCAATAAATTGAGTATTGAGTATTAAATGACCCGACACACCCACCACCATCAGCGAGACATTTGAGTGAACATGACTGACATTCACTCAACCACCAGGGTAATTTCGCGTCAATGAAAGATGTAGGTACTCTGTAAATGGTGGCTTTACAGTACAAAGTACTCACACATGTGCTATGCAATTAAATAATACTAAGAGATTGAATCTAAACCATGCAAAGATATTTGATATTACATGGCAATTTGGTTGCCCCTATGGTTGTGGAGCAGGACCAGCATTGAGCAAAGCATTTTATCATAAACTAGCTGTCCCGCGCAACTTCACCTGCGTCACATTTTCCCCGTTTTCGCTACATTTTTCATTGCTGCTCCGCTCCTATTGATCGTTGCGTGATGATATATAGCCTATGTCCTTCCTCAGGTTCAAATCTATCTCCTTGCCAAATTTCATTAAGATCCGATCAGCCGTTTAGTCGTGGAACGGTAACAAACAAACTTACTTTCGCATTTATAATATTAGTTAGGATTTGGTTATGGTGTAGCAATAAAATAATTCATCTGAGTGCCAGTATTTTACTTGGAGTGACTGACTATCTGACTCCCACAACCCAGTTACTGGGTAAGACGATACCTCTTGGTAAGACTGGTTGTCAGACTACGGATTTTTGGTTACCCGTGACGAATATCGAACTTCCCTACCAACGCAATCACAGGTATATGAGGCATTTAAGCTAAAGTAACGCATCTACAATGCCTCTGGTATAGCGAATATCAGTGACCACTTCGAATCGGCTTTTCTGGCACAAATAAGTGACATGAAAAAATTAATCTGCATCCAGGAGCGAGGCATCGTCCAGAGACGGTACCTATTTCTTTTTTGCAAAAAACGTTTTTAAATCGTAGCAATTACCCCACATAAATTCTTGTCATGATTTTATTTTTATAACTAGAAGTTATTAAGGGACTATACCAAAAAGATGCTTTTTTTTTACATGGGCACTCGCAGATCAACCTGTTAAGGTTGATACTGCTTAACCGGCCTATCCTGTGGTGACCTCAAATGAATTTAAAGCAAACAAACTAGGTATTTAAGCTAAATGACCGCTCGCTAAGGGCACCCCCTGTGGGGTTCGGACCTCGGCATAAGGCGTCATTGAGAGATGGGCAGCAAGGGACGGGCTGGGTCATATTATTATTATTTGGGGAATTTAACGCTACATGCTCAGCGGCGCGGGCTGGCTCGTCGGGCAAGGAAAAAAAGATGCTAGGGGAAAAAAGGACGAGGTTATGGTAACCTCCATCTTTTTTTTTAAGTCTGCAAAAAACAAAAAAACGTTCGATATGCCACCTTCAGGCACGGCCGAGGCATCTCTGTGTTCTGTAGCCTGCATTAATGGCGGCAAGTTAGCTGAGTTTAACCTTTAATAAGGACACAAGAAACCTGTTGGCACGCTTCCGATAAATTACGGAGAATTTGAATATAAACAGTGATTTAATCGTATGTTGGAGTTATTTACATAAAATGTTTAGGTATACAAGATGGAAGGAACATCGATGCTGAAACGGTAACCACATATTATATAATTTTCAGTACATCAATACCCATAGACATTATTCATTGGTAATAAAAAATAACAGCTAATCCAAAAAAAAAAACATAATATTTTATTTCACATAGGACTACATGGGCACTTATTAAACGTCGATAAAAAGGTGCACGTTCTTCTCCATAGGAAACGGCCATCCTATGGAGAAGAACCGGCAAGAAACTCAATGGTTACTCTTTTAAAATCATTTGGTTTTACAATCTATATATCTATTTATATGTTACACTGGAACGCCACACTTAGCAATTACTCCAATGAAGCACAAAAATAACTAAACATGTTCAGCTGTTGATCTTCCATCATGATTCGAACGGCCGCGGGCCGGCAGCCAATATTTACAATATTTAAATGTTACAGCGTTAGTACTTAAGTATGGGAGGACAGCGTAGGTCTGACAATAAGTCGTTGCTTACTACAAAAGGTAGAACAAGATAAAGCAAAAAATAAAAAAAAAAACAATGGACCGATTAGGTATTGCAGTTTGAAGGAAACAGCTGTTATTTTTTTAAATTCTTAGTTAGTTTACGATTTTTTTTTAAACTAACGCGTCACAAAAACTCGGAGTCTCGACTCTTGGTGCTCGGAGGCGGGCTGCGCTGGATGGGTCGTGAACGTCGTGCGTAGCAGTTCTCGTGGCCCATCCACCAAAGCGACAGTATAGGCTCACGTTGGTGTATTTTTAGTGGGTGCAATCCCCACATAACCAAATCGTCTCCCCGGACGGTGCGGTATGCATTAGGCATTTTTTGCCAGGAACGTGGAGTTTGGCACAAACAAAGACAGAAAGAAAGAAAATACGTTTATTAGGCACAGGCCACAGGTGCACACAAAAATACAAAAAAAAACGGGATGCTCTGCGGGAGTGCCGGCAGAAGTGAAAACTTGAATATTAACGTTGTGTATTTTTGATATTTTGGAATGCTTAGGGAATAATTTTGCACGAATTGCTTTAATTATCAGTCTAAAAGTATTATCATTTATGTGGTAAAATACAATATTCATTCATTGCGCTATCGTAGGTACACAAACATGACAATATATATTTGACGGCGCTTTATCATTTAAATTAGTTTTAGTTATATTTCATAGATGTCGCTGTTAGTTTAAGAGTGTCGTGAACATTCATTACTTGTCTGCTACGTCACATCCGATCAAACGACACTCTGACACAACACCGAGCGCTAGTGCGCAGGGAGGCGAGGATTTACAAGCAGTATCATTTGAGACTCGGTCGGTATCGCACAGGCGTTCTACGCGTTCGGTGGAGTGTCCTACTTGTGCTACCTATTTTGCTACCGTAACTTTATCACCGATTATTAAAATAAGTTTGGAATAAAAGTGATTGTGCTATAACTAGTGCCTTTATTTTCTTCGCCCGACAATCCACGCCTACCTACAAAGTGCGACTTAGTGAGATCATGGATCCAATTAATACTGCTGATGAGGACCAAGTTCCTACATATTTAATTAAAAGTTTAACACTTCAGAACTATTACAATCCGTCTTACGTATTTTACCTCTTTGAAGAAACCGAAGGTTTTATTTTTGCATAAGATAATTATCCAGTTTTGGAAACCCAAACTCAATGACAGATGTCATGAAGTTCAAATTCCTTCGTAACCTAATGTCAATACGTCTTACGAATTTTCCAGTTTTGGAAACCCAAACTCAATGACAGATGCCATAAAGTTCAAATTCCTTCGTAACCTAATGTCAATCCATCTTACGGCTATTTTCGGTCAGGACCTGACGCGAGTTTGAAATTTTTTACCCATCACAAAAGTGCACAAAAGAAGTTTTCACTTCAAAAAAAAGATAGTAAGATAGAGGCCTATAGCCAGCAGTAGGTGAAGTCGGGCTGTGGATAATAATAATGAATAGGATACGACCCTAATAGTTAATACCAACCTAATGAATCACTCTTTAAGTCACCTGTATACAATTACATCTATATTTATCGTTCCGAGATCTGAATATAAATTACAAAATTATATTATTGTTAAAACCACAAGAAAAACAACTATTTTTAGCACATGTATACAAAGGAAAACCGCAGAGTTAATTGCTGAGCAATTATGTACCGTAAAACACTTTGTTTTTAAGCTTCAAAGTCCAATAGTGTTGTTGTTTCTTAATTTTTGACCCCGATTTATTCGTTTCGTATCGTTAAGCTTCAAAAGATATTTTTAAGGCAGTTTCACCTTCTACTTTGGCAAAATCATTTTGTCAAGCAGTCTATTCCCAACCAACTTGTGGTCGGCTTCCAATCTAACCGTATGCAGCTGAAATGCAGTTGCATTTATGACCAGTATTTTACATGTAGCGACTGCCTATCTGACCTCCACAACTCGTTTACTCTTTGGCACTCGTGGGCTGCAGGCGCTGCAGCTGCCTTGTGTTGCCATCTGGATGTTCGAAATCTAAGCTCAGCCCTTGCAGAGTAGCACATTAACTTCTATTATTATAAGATCTTACGCCCCGTTCACAACCTCATGTGATACGGCTTGCGCGCGCATGCTTCAATTGTTTCTTTCTCGTGAGTATCGTGAGTCGTGGCGTAATTTAAACAACTTTTTTTCCTATATAAAAAATAAAAGCACTAAGTCCTCAAAACGACACGTATATTTTTTTTATGTAAGTAAGTATGTCCTCGCATATCATTTGACAGAGAGGTGCGATTTGGTTGATTCTTTTTTTATTGGATAGCGTATATCTCAGAGTTGGTCCCATTTAAAATTGAAAATTAAAATCTACCCCTAAGTGAAGAAGAACAGTGTTTGACTTCTTTGTGTTCTCTTTCGAAGTCGAGTGTCTCCGCAGACGCTGTCGCAAGTCGCTTGCCACTTGATCGCGTAGTACGTGGCCGAGCGGTTATGATTCTCAGGTATAAAGTAACAAGCCTTATGCATTACATTGGCATGTGTAAATGCATGAGAATTTAGTCATTCAACACGCAAGGGGAAAAACCTTTCAATTATAGATAAACATATGTTTATAGACAATGTATTATGTTACTTAGTTGACACTGTGGCTTAGGAATAAGTAATACAAGGTGTGGTTTTGCATCCTCGTCAAATTCAAGGAGGTAACTATGCTAATGATTCTCTACCCGAATCAATAATAAAATGGGTATAAAGTAGGTATTTTTTTTTTCTTATTTACGGAAATCGGTAAGTGTGAACCACCCGTGTTTTAAACGCTGGCTGTCTGATTCTCGCCGTATAACCGCGCTTCCACAAATACAAACAATTTCAAACGTTGATCCTATAATTTACTTATTCCATAAAGCACGTTAAAGGAGTTATTCTGAAATACTGACAAAATTAAACAACCAAAAAAATCTGTGTTTATTTATAATTGACTTGGTACCGTAATTTAAATTGATTATTTATGTATTTTGTAACAACCTCCTGAATTTTGACGAGGATGCAAAACAACACCTTGTATAACTGCTTGGCTAATTTATCTGTGAACTATCTGCCCCGCGCAACTTCGTCTGCGTCACATTCTCCCCGTTTCTGCTACATTAAAAAACACTAACTTAATTCATCACACTAAAACAAGCCATTTTGTGAACTTCCCGTTAAAATTAAAAAGACTCGTTTGTTTTCAAAATAAATCTTCGTTAATTACACTTCAACATGACGAATTTTAACAACTTTTTGGTTTCCAAGAAAAGCTTGTAGTTATTATAGGTCCTTGCCAATAAATGCATTGATTCCTTTGAAAACCGCAGCTAATTTTAAATTGAAATTTACATATTTGGAGGTCAGTGACCTATTTAATAACTACGACAAGGTAATTGAATGATCATAATCTGCGTAGCCTTTTCCCAAACTTTGTTGGGGTCGGCTTCCAGTCTAACCGGATCTGCATTCGGTTAGACTGAGTCCGAATATTTTACATGAAGATCGGATGTCAGACTTTCGGCTTCTGACTCGTAACGACTGTCAAAGATCTACAAATGACAGCCGGGACCAACGGCTTAATGTGCTTTCCAAGGCACGGAGGAAACTCGGTATGTAATGATGGTCACCCATCCACGACAAACCTCGGCAAGTACGGCTTAACCTTGAAGATCATGCGGCTGTTAATATTTAGCCACGAGCTTCTTACTAGGTAATTTAATATTGTTATTGTATTAATATATTTATTTATATATTTATCAGGTAATTCCCACTGCCGTCTAAAACATAACTTGTCAATGGTCACTCCGGTTCCACTTCTGCTGAGCCGCTGTTTGAACAAAATCAGACAGCTATCATCATCTTCCTATCTCTGTTCCATATTACTTTTCATCACACTTGCACGTAAACAGTGTCATAACATACAGGTTAACTTGGCTGTAATACCCCATATAAAACCCTAGGGCGGTATAAGTAATTTTTCATTACTCATACTCTGAAAGTAGATCTGAAGTTGCCTGAAGAGCGGGTTGAAAGTAATACTTTTTCCAACTGAGGAACTATATAGGAACTGTAAAGTCCTTACAGTGAGACAATTATTTGTCTTACACATGGTACTATATCAGCACCAAAGAACCTCCTATGAAGTAATCACCACAAGACGCAAGGACAAGGTATGTCAACCCTTCCCCTGTAAATTCGCTTTTACAAGAAGATTTCCTTGTTTCCAAGGACCTCATCTCTACAATAGTTTTAATAAAGTACTAGACTTCTACTCACTTTCCAAAATGTCACTCAAAAAGAAACTAAGTGAATGGCTACTAACACTTAACTACAACAACACAGAAAATTTATTGTTGACTCAATATAGTTCCCGTTAAACTATCCTTTGCTCATAAACATGCACACTCACATACACACACACACTCACACACATACACACGTACACACACACACACACTCAACACACATACACACGTACACACACACACACACTCACACACTACACTACTCTGCTCATACCATATTTTATTTTTGTTTTCATTTTTTTCTTTTCTAAATACTTTATTTGCCCGTTTACTTTGCTGAATAATGGACTAGTCATATATTTTGTAAAATGGCATGTTTGTAACGAAATACAATTAAGAAACATCCACTAAAGGGTCGGGCCTTGCATCTTTAACACAAGTTGTCTTGACAATTACTTAGTAAGGGTGCTGGTGTCGCCAAACTATTGTTTAATTTTCTTTAAATAGGGGATAATCCTATTTTTTTTTCCTCGTCCGTCGGGTAGTTTATTGAAAAGTATTGGACACGTATTTTTTCTTTTTTCACGTGGTCATAAAATTACGGAGATATATTGAGTTGAAATGGCGCATGACGTCATATGTAGGTAAGTTTTATACCCACTTGTGACGTAGTAAGCCCCCAGTCTCCAACTTTAATGAGTTCTAACTAAGTAATTTTTTGATATTTTGATAAAACAAAAAATATGTGTCTAATATTTTTGTATTACCTGTCTGACGGACAAAATAGAATGTCGTTTTCTTTACCCAGTCCGATCCCCTATTGTGTGTACTAACATGTATTTAATGTAAAATGTTAAACCTTGATGCAAATAAATTATTATTATTATAATACTTTTCAGCCCTAGGGAGATTCGCTTTCAACTGACAGATGTCAAATTATTAAAAAAAAACTAGTTCTATTTTCACATTTTTATTGAACCTTGTTCCAAATTTCTATGCAGCCACGATGTAAAATTGTAATAACTTAAAGTTAAGTATTGATTAAAGAATCTATATTTTTTAATAACTTTATTATTTAAATTTAGTTTTAAACAATTGCTTTAAAATAACATAGATTTGGGCAAAATATTTACCATTTTTTCAATGATGAAATTTAAAAATAATGGCAGCCAGCTGGCTGGCCACAGAAAAAAAAAACAAAATAGGCGGGAAAAGTTGTTGATTTATGTAAAATAAAATTTACTATTTTTTTCTTTAGCTAATTCATGTTTTTATTTCCTCGTATTCGTAATGAAAAGCACAGTGTTTACCTCGGGTTAAAGACTTATTTAGTCCCTCGAACTATCGGCGCCCTCACTTCGTTCGGGCGCCAAACCCCGTCTCGGGACTAAATAAGTAACTTTCACCCCTAGGGTAACAATGATAGTGAAGTAAATGAATATTGTATTTTACCACATAAAAGACAGTACTTTTATACTGATAATTAAAGCAATTCGTGAAAAATTATTCCCTAACATTCAAGTTTTTGCTTCTGCTGGCACTACCGGATGATTTCACCACCAAATAATACATGCTTGTTCAAATAATTCCAATAGTGAGGAGTTAATGACCGTTTAAATCCAGCAAATAAATGATTTGATTTGATTTGATTTTAATAGGTTTATTTACGGAAATTAATTGATAGACAGTTATCGTGAATTCGTGATTGCGTCAAACCATTTAGTTTGAAGTCAGGTGTTGATTTGGAATGTGAAACCTTTTTATTTATAAGACCATTACATTATTACCGTCTCACATACACATACACTCTGACACAAAATATGAAGCTGTTTTACGTCCGTCACATCACATTCGCAGGTCCAGTTGAAAACCAGCGTCAGGCAGCCTAGCTGCCTGGCATTTTGCTGAACTGGCCCTTTTTGGCGCAGCCGTGAGGCACACAATAATTATCCCTCTTTTCTTTTTGTTTTATTTAGCTACACAATTATTAACCCTTTTTTTCTTTTGTTTATATTTAAGTATTTTTTGTGTTCATTTTCGTTTAATGTTGTGTGTACTTGTGGTATGTGCCAAATAAACTTATTTTCTTTCTTTCTTTCTTTCTTCTTTCTAAAAGGGTGAATTTCAACAAATGCCATTTTTTTTATCATATCGGTGAACTTTTTCATTTATATTTTTTTTGTATATTTTTCAGGTTTAATGTAATCTTTAAGTTATCAAATATCCCCAAATTTAATATCATCAACGTATCATTTAAGACTAAGGAGAAAATTCAGTTTGAATTCTGGTTTCCACCGATATGACAAACCGGCACCGATTATTTTTTCTGTACACCGGTATGATAAGTTTATCCACCGAAATGATGATATCCAGCGATATGATAATCTATCCACGTTTGAACATCAAAAAGGAAATAGTTAGTAGGTACCTATATATTTTTACAAGGGTGACTTAGAACTGATGACCTGTACTGAGGGTCTTATGTAAGTAGATCACATCCAAAGAAAACTGAGTTCTTCAGTTGAAATATATTTTTTTAAATTATGTACCTATTTTATTATATTTACTTTCTTTTTTATTATATTTACTATAGGTACTATGAATTAAAAAAAAATATATATTATCATTGTCTTTGTAATAGTATTATATTTTACTTAACGAAATGATATGGGATCTACCGTTATGATAAAACGAATCACCGAGATGATAAAATGATCAACCGATATGATAAAGTAATCCACCGATGTGACAAAACTGTGGGTTGGTCATGAATCAAAACACCGATATTAGATATAAGACACCGATTGATTTTTTCGGTGTAAATTATCACATCGGTGGTAATAAAGACCACCGATTACAGCGATATGAGAACAGCGACGTGAGAAATAACACACTTTTTCGAAAATTAGAAAAAATGCTTAATATCTAGGATAAATTCAATAACAGTCAATGAAGCTAATTCACTTACTACCTCTGTTAGAACCAAACAACAAAAATAAAACTACTCATTACACTATAAAAATGCAACCACCGAAAATATAAAATAATTGTCCGGGAGCAACTGAAATGGCGTACTTATGTTATTGGCGAGAATATGCAGCAATTTGACACAAATCCGTCCTGACTGTGCACTAGCACACACTAACGAGGAAAATAAAATTGGGGTGGGGATGCTATCGGACTCGTCGATGTAAAGTTAGGTTTAAATTACTTTTGTCCAGCGATATGAGAACATTTTGCAGGACAGGTACGTTTGTGCCTCTCAGTAATAATAATCGTTAATTATATAATAAAATATACTATATATTAATAACAAAACTAATATTCTATAAAATAGAACAAGTTATATACTTAACTTACTTATTTCTATTAGTGTATAAGCTTTTTTGTTTGTAAAAAAAGTAGAGGGACAGCACCGATTTGAAAAAAATAGAGGTTTATGAATTTATTTCAACCTTTGTAAATAGTCCTAGGCAAATTATATTTTTGCCACAACCCAATAACTACCTATTAAATACTAAAAAATATAATTCAGAACGATATTCCTTTTTTCAAATACTAATTTCACCGAAGACAAAAAAATAAGTCATTTGGGAAATTCACCCAAAAGTTGTACAAAAGTCTCTTCATTTTTAAGGGTTCCGTACCCAAAGGGTCAAACGGGACCCTATTACTGAGACTTCGCTGTCCGTCCGTCCGTCCGTCACCAGGCTGTATCTCATGAAATGTCATAGTTAGCCAGTTGAAATTTCTACAGATAATGTATTTTTGTTGCCGCTATAACAACAAATTACCGAAAACAGAATAAAATTAATATTTAAGGGAACGACGACAACAAAACGAACGAGTGAAAAATAATAACGAACAACGTTTTTATAAATAATGGTACGGAACCCTTCGTGCGTGAGTCCGACTCGCACTTGGCCGGTTTTTTGTTCTACATTTTATTCTACATTATTATTATTTTTTATTCTACACAAAGATAGCCTAGAGATGCAACCGTCGAACTACTAAGCCATAGGTCTCGATTAGGGAATGCAAATCGCGCGAGATTGGGGCTCAAGCGGGATCCCGGGAGTTTATGAGTACTTAACAATACTGCGAGATCTCGCCAATTTCGAGTTCTCGCGAGATTTACAGTTTTGTGTGTTTTTTTTGCCAATAATCACAATATTTGAATAATTTTTTTTTTAAGTATTATAAGATAAACATTTATCCAGTATTTACCCAGTTACTGGGTTGTGGAGGTCAGATAGGCAGTCGCTTCATGTAAAATACAGGTACTCAGCTGCATCCGGTTAGACTGGAAGCCAACCCCAAGATAGTTTGGGAAAAGGCTAGGCAAATGAATGATGATAAGATAAACATTTATTTTCACGAATTTTTTCGAAATCGTGAAAATTTATTTATAATTTATGTTTATCCAAAGTTTTTTTTTTAAGTATTAACTTAAAAAAAAAACTTTGACGTACGTACTATCAAATAACAAATGAAAGAAACAACCAGTCTTCTCTTCTTATACCAAACAAAAATGTTCTAGGAATAAAATAAACAAAACAACGAGAAGTAAAAAAAAAACTGAGATATTAAAATCAATTAAATAAAACTATATCTACTCGTACTCAGTAGATCCATTAGAAATTACAGATTAATTAACAAAATATACCAATCAAATGAAAGATTTTGTTCAGTTCAAATATCAAGCCATTATTACGAATTATTTTGAAAGTAGCTCCTTATGAAGCACAAAATGTCCAAAGAATCGTCTGCTAAACGGCTTCTTATTTTGTTGGCCAGATAACCAGCCTCTGAGAGGGCCCTTTCCCCACAGATCTCAGGCCACGGTTCCACCAACTGTAAAAGTTTGCCTTTTGCACCGAAGGAAACCGACAGATCGCAACTCCGTCCGTTGATACGGACGGAGTTGCGATCTGTCGGTTTAAAAAACGTTTTATTTGAAGCACGGACATCAGCCCGTGCTTCAAATAAAACGTTTTTATGCTCGAGTGCAAACTCTTTAAACTCGCGAGATTTCGCCCTTTTTTCGTCCGAGATCAATCTCGCTAAAAAAGGCCGAGATCGAGAGAACGAGATTGCATTCGCTAGTCTCGATTTCGAACTCAAAACACGCTCCTCTGATTTTTCGGATTCATGTGCGTATTGTGTAATTATCGCATTTAACACTTTCTTTTTTCACATATTTTATGTTTGTTACTTACAGAGGAGCTCGTGGCTAGATAATAACAGCCGCACGGGTCGATCTTTAAGGTTAAGCCGTGCTTGCCGAGGTTGGTATGGGTGACCATAAACATACCGAGTTTCCTCCATGCCTCGGAAAGCACGTTAAGCCGTTGGTCCCGGCTGTCATTTGTAGATCTTTGACAGTCGTTACGAGTAGTCAGAATTCAAAAGTCTGACATCCAGTCTTACCTAGGGGCATCGTATTACCCAGTTACTGGGTTGTGGAGGTCAGATAGGTAGTCGCTTCATGTAAAATACTGGTACTCAGCTGCATCCCGGTTAGACTGGAAGCCGACCCCAAGATAGTTTGGGAAAAGGCTAGACAGATATTATGATGATGATGTTTTATTACTTACAATATACCTCTGTTGTACCGTTTCGGCAGACACAGCCGTGATGCTAAGTTACCTAAGGTATTTTAAATTCTTTAAATTCTGATGCAAAAATCATAACCTGAATGATTTTAAATTTATAGATGCGGGCCTCGGTAATTATCGGTAATTATTAACATTAATGCAAATATTTCACAAAGAGATAAAAATATATTATCTTACTAGAAAATGCGACCCATTTTCAGGTCCTATCTAAAAATTCTGCTAATTTATCTGAGAATTTTTCTTTAGTAATGTGTAAAGTCTATTCACAGCCTTGTTTCCAATTGATGTTGCAATTTTTTTAAAATTGAAATGCCTACTGATTTTTGATAGTGGCTTTTTCAACCAAAGTTTTATACTGATGTCTTTAGCCCATTTTTAGGAATGACCGCACGACCCCAAGATTTTTAAGCCCAAACGGCTCGAAACTTTGAGGAAACTATATCATCAAACTGCTTCATTTATTGTAAAAAATAATTCAAAGGATCGTCATTTCATTTGCGTAAATAACTAAATTACACACAAAGGGTTTTTAATTTTAAGGAAAAAAGTCAATTTTAGTTATTGAAGGGGTCACCTTAATTTGGAAGTTTTCAAGACGTCAATGGACGACCGAGTTTTAAACGCATGACACTCTTCTTTTCAATCGGTTAGGTCATCGCTCCTGATTGCGTCTTAAACATACTATAAACGGTGACCCACACTTACCTTTTCATGGATTTGAGTCATATCTAAACAAATGAAATTGAAGAGTTTCTTTGTAATTAAAAAAAAAACCGGCCAAGTGCGAGTCGGACTCGCGCATGAAGGGTTCCGTACAATTATTTACAATCACGAGCAAAAAAATCACTTTTTTTATATGGAAGCCCCTTTAAATATTTATTTTATTCTGTTTTTAGTATTTGTTGTTATAGCATCAACAGAAATACATAATCTGTAGAAATTTCAACTGGCTAACTATCGCGGTTCATGAGATACAGCCTGGTGACAGACGGACGGACAGCGAACTCTCAGTAATAGGGTCCCGTTTGACCCTTTGGGTACGGAACCCTAAAAAAGAAGTAAGTATTTATCCTATTATTATTTTTGAGCCATTTTTGTCCATTTTGTGAGCTTCCCTTAATGTTTTCAAAATAAAACTTCGTTAATTACACCTCAACATGACGAATTTTATACACTGTGCTTGTTTCCAAGAAAAGCTTGTAGTTATTATTGGTCCTTGCCAATAAATGCATCGATTCCTTTGAAAACCGCAAAACCGTAGCTAATTTTAAATTGAAATTTACATATTTGGAGGTCAGTGACCTATTTCACTAATTTAATATTGTTATTGTATTCAGGTAATTCCCTCTGCGCTCTAAAACACAACTTGTGAATGTTCACGCCGGTTCCAGTTAACAGGGGAGAATTGAGGAACAAAACGTGTTGTGCCGACCCCAAGAAGAATTGGACAAGGGCTGAAAAACTATGAGTCGACCAGTACGTCTTTTTTTTTGCTCAGCATGAACCATTAAAACATAGTAAAACAAACTTCAAATGAAAAAGGAAGGTCAAATCACTATTATTATCATTTACTTAAAGGATGTCCAGTACAGATAAATTATATTAATTAGATAACTGATAAACATTTCAAATATTAAAAAAAAAACAAATGATTTTAAAAGAGTAACCATGGAGTTTCTTGCCGGTTCTTCTCCATAGAAAACGACATACCCGTGAGAACGAGAGATTCTGAAAGTCGTATGTCTATCTCGCTCGCTCTCGTAATACCAAAACAAGATAGACATATGACTTGTCGAAATCGAATCGAAGCGTTTGTGAATAAGGAGGCTGATTAGAATACCCAATAATACTATGTCATACTCGGGAATAGAACTCAGGAGCTCTATGCTCAGCAGGCGCGCAAGCAACCACTCCACACCTAGTTCCTGGGTAACACGATACCCTTTTGTTAAAACTCATTGTACAGTCACGGACTTTAATTGATAAGCCACTTTTAAACTTTCCAATTTTGCAGTTTTATCCATTCACGAAATTACACGATTAAACCCGATCTCAAACCGCATGCTTGTAAACAAGATGTCATATTAGTAATAATCGGAAATAGATTTATCAATAGAGGTTGAAAAAAGACTTAAGTATAAGTTGTCAATGAAAAATCCATAAAATGTTACATACGTTTGTCCAATCTATTTTTTACTGACCTACTTATAATTAGAGCTCATTAAATGCTCTTTTTTTTCTAGTTGAAATGTCGATGTCAGAGACGATTATTTTGAATTTTGGTGAATCAAATAATTGTCATGAACATCATCTTGGACGCCACGCGTTCGGATAAAATCGTGGGTGCGAGTTTTTCCGATGTCAAAATTACCAATCATAATTTCTCCGTACGTTAAGCGTTACTATGGCTGCACTAAAACAAATTGTCGCTAGGTAACGGTTGCTAGATCTGCAATTGGTTGACTTTGTGTAGTCACTCTGTACTATGTACGAATATAGCCGACTAAACCCGATTTGCATTACACGGCTAAAATACAAACAGTGGCAAGTGGCTGATCAATTAAAGTCCGTGACTGTACATAACACTTCTAGCTACCTGTAATGACTATCAAAGATCTAGGATACCTACCTATAGTGAAAAATTGTAATGTCTTGGTGGTCTAAAATGCCATAAGAGACATGAGCGTGCTATTACATTTGCAACGTTCGCTTCAGCTCCGAAAGCTGATAATCCGACACGCTCAATGTCACCTACGTTATTTCACATTACCGCTATTGGTATGTAGGTAAAGAATGTATAATTGGGCGGACAAAGCAAGAAGAAATGCATTGAAAGTCGTTTAAAATGTGAAGGACGAAAGTATATAAGGAAGGGCAAAGTCCAAACAGTATACATTGGTATGCCAAAGTACAGTTTAAGAGCATTTACACCTTACGGCATTTCATTCAAAGATTAAAGTCCTTATTTTCCGAAATGACTAAATCGATTTCAATGAAACTTAATACGCATAAGCAGGATACATAGGTCTAAAAAGTTACTAAAAAACGTTTTCAAAACGTCTTCAAAAAATAACTAATTGTGATAATTTATAATCGGTCTAATTTAGCTGTAACACAATAGGGGTGCGGACTGGGTAAAGAAAACGACATTCTATTTTGTCCGTCAGACAGGTAATACAAAAATATTAGACACGTATTTTTTGTTTTATCAAAATATCAAAAAATTACTTAGTTAAAACTCATTAAAGTTGGAGAGTGGGGGCTTACTACGTCACAAGTAGGTATAAAAATTACCTACATGTGACGTCATGCGCCATTTCAACTCAATATATCTCCGTAATTTTATGACCACGTGAAAAAAGAAAAAATACGTGTCCAATACTTTTCAATAAAATACCCGACGGACAAAGAAAAAAAAATTGGATTATCCCCAATTTTTAGAAAATGATTTTAAGAACTTTTTAGACCTATGTATCCGCTTATGCATATGGAGTATCATTAAAATCGGTTCAGTCATTTCAGTTAGGGTAACGCTCTTAAACACAGGCCAAAAAGATCTTGACTGTTGAGTTTTATACACTGTTTATTTATTTAACAGTTCAAACAATTTATGAAAAAAAAATAGGTACAAAGGTGATTATTTTTGTTACTGATTTTTGTCTGAAAGTGGCGCTTGTGACTGAAAAGTAGTGTGGTAATTGGCAGTCGTGGTATGGAGATGTCATCATCATCTGCCTAGCCTTTTCCCAAACTATCTTGGGGTCGGCTTCCAGTCTAACCAAATGCAGCTGAGTACCAGTATTTTACATGTAGCGACTGCCTATCTGACCTCCACAACCCAGTAACTGGGTAACACGATACCCCTTGGTAAGACTGGATGTCAGACTTTTGGCTTCTGACTACTCGTAACGACTGCCAAAGATCTACAAATGACAGCCGGAGCCAACGGCTTAACGTGCTTTCCGAGGCACAGAGGAAACTCGGTATGTATTAATCGTCCCCCATCTACGGACCAACCTCAGCAAGCACGGCTTAACCTTAAAGTTCAACCCGTGCGGCTGTTATGATTTAGCCACGAGCTCCTCTCGTGGTATAGAGATATGATGTAAGAAAAAAGGCGTGAGGAATGTTTTGAGTATGAATGTGGATGGGTATAAGAGTAGAGGAAGATCAAAGACACAATGGATGGTGTGAGGGTTGATAAGGCAAAAATGGACGAGTCTAGAGGAGGCCCCTACTCTATAAGTCCGTCAACGAAAGTACGGATCCGTCCGTAAGTAGCCTTATACTTCTAAATAAACCCTACTCCCTAATATTTTCAGATTCATGACTTTTGAAAACACATCGGGAGTAAAGACAACCGTCCAATCGTATTGTCATTCATTTTTAGTTCGGGCCCCAAACGAATCTTATGTCCGTAAGTGATAGGAAACGACCGTGACTTCGGCTGAAACCACGGATTTCGTGCTTAGAGAGTAGACCCCCTTGACGAGATGACGAGTAAAAGAAAAGCATGGAAGAACGAGACATGCCACGCCGACCCCCAAATAAATTGGGCAACAGAATGATGAAATTTCAAACGGAAAACATTGGGATGCCAAAGTACAGGTTAATGATCTTTAGTGTTGAGTTTTATACACTGTTTCTGTTTATTCGTTTTGATCTTTAGATTATGCTGGTCTACTACCACCCATCTATTTCATACCGAGTTTCCTCCGTGCCTCGGAAAGCACGTTAAGCCGTTGGTCCCGGCTGTCATTTGTAGATCTTTGACAGTCGTTACGAGTAGTCAGAAGCCAAAAGTCTGACATCCAGTCTTACCTAGGGGTATCGTATTACCCAGTTACTGGGTTGTTCGTCGTTTCACGTAGTCAAAAGTCTGAGAACCATGTGACAGGTAGGTACAGTCAGCATCAAAAGTCGGTTAACACTTATAAATATTACTCCAAGTTTTGTGGTGGTCAGTCTGATCTGATGTTATATTGTTTTGCGAATTTGTTTAACCATTGATGAAAATATTGTTATGTCTTTTGCTCCAGTCTGTTAATATGTATCGTTCTAAAACTAAGACGCCTTATAATTTTGGTTATGTAAAGCGACTTTTGCTGCTGACCGTACAAAACTAACATTCTTTGTTAAAAATTCATAATAACTTCTTACGTCGCACCATTATTCCAGTATAACCAGATTTGGTCCAGCCGTTTCTGATACAAGCTGTTGTTTTGCATCCTCGTCAAATTCAAGGAGGTAACTATGCTAATGATTCTCGCCCTAAATCAATAATAAAATGGGTAGGTATTTTTTTTTCTTATTCTTATTATGGAAATCGGTAAGTGTGAATCACCCGTGTTTTTAACGCGGCCCGTCTGATTCTCCCCCTATAACCGCGCTTTCAAACATACAAACAATCTCAAACGTTTATTCGAAAATTTCTTAAGAGGGTTATTCTGATGTATTGACAATCTTAAACAACCAATAAGATCAGCGTTAATTAATAATTAACTATGTACTATAATTTAAATTGATTATTAATTATCTCTTTTGTGACAACCTCCTGAATTTTGACCATGATGCAAAACAACACCTTGTATATGCGACGACAATCATAAAAACTCGTTTCATTTGTAACTGGTTTGTTTTTAATTAATGATTAGACCTGTTTGACTTTTTTTGTATTTAAGTATTTAGTTACTTATTTGATTTGATTTCATCGAGTTGTAAGCTTATTGCCATTATGTTGCATATTTTTTTAGTTTGTATGTTTTCCTGTTAATCAGAATGACATGATCTTCGCTTAAGAATTTTAGGGAAAAGATTAGCAATTGAAAAGTATTCATAATTTATGTAAACGAACCCTAACAGGAACAGGACGTAGTTAAATGATACAATGATTATATGAAACTGTCTTTTAATTCACATGAACTGCTCATACAATAATAATAAAAACAATATCTTTCAGTCAGTACCAAAACTCAATAGTTCCCCGCGCAACCGGCCAAGCGTTCCTTATTTCCCGCACAAAACCTTTTTTGTTTTTGGCGCGGAGCTAAGCAAGTGCTCCGATTGGTTCCCGCCATTTTCATCCATCGATCACAGAGCGACCACTAATATAATTAAAGGGTAAAGTTGACAGCATAAAATAATAAAAGAAAGTGTTAATACGAATATCGATTAAAATAATCAATTAGCAAAGTCAAAATTCACAAACCCTAACATTTATTTATTTCGATTTATAAAGTTGAGCTCATGGCAGTCTTGGCTAAATATTTACAGCCACTGTTATCATTCTTCAGGTAAAACCGCGCTTCCCTATGTTTGTCTGTGGATGGGTGATCACAGATTACATACCGAGTTCCCTCCGTGCCTCGGAAAGCACGTTAAGCCGTTGGTCCCGGCTGTCATTTGTAGATCTTTGACAGTCGATCATTTAGAACTACTAACATACGTTAGTTTTATTGAAGTAAAACTTCTTATGCGACTTCCAACAAGTTTAACGCTATCATTTCTAAAACTCATTAAGAGATGGCAGTATTACAATATTTGTGACTACGTAGTTCTACTAGGTACAAAAGATGGCGTGCAAACAGTCATGCATTGGACTTTTCGGTGTGACCAGCCTTCGCTCAATTTTCATGAGTAGAATAACCTCGATAAACTTATGTAATAATTATGTAATCAAAATAATACAACAAAATATCATTTAGAAGCTCAATAAAATAACGAGAGTGAATGCGTGGCACTCGAACGCATGCGTGTAGTGTTACGATGTTTCACTTCTTCCACGCGGACGGACTCCACGCACTATTTTTTAGCAGACTATTTTAAGTAAGGAAAGGAAGTATTGTGCACAGTTTCCTGCTTTTAAACTCAGCGGTTTTTACTGAGTCACCTAACACATAAATTTTATGACGCGCAGTAACGGTTGAAACAGGTAGTATCGATGCTTTATACTTTATAATTATGTTTGTGAGAGCCTGAGCAAAATGTAATGAGGCATCACCACTTATGAGCTTTTTTTTTTTTTGGAACGAAGTTCCTTATCGCGCGTTGTGCAAGGGGGCTAGAGGGAAAAAATTCTTACGAAAAGTTATCACGACACTTTTTGCTATAGTAAGCTATTGTAAGCTTTATTTCTTTAAAATAAAGTTGAAATTTCCTTAAATTACGTACAATTGGGGTGTGTATGTGAGTAAGGATAGATATGATTATTATTTTGAGTGACCGAACTACAAAGTACAAATTCGGTTGTGCAGTTAAGTAAGACGTATTGCTTCGGATTAAGGATTAATCTTCCTTAAATTAAATATTTTATTTTTCGCACACTAACTTAAATCTAAAATGTATTAATATTATGTACGTGAAAGGAACTTCGTTCCATCCGGGTGTCCCTTGACACCTCTCAAGTTTTTTTTTTTTTCGGATGGGGAATCATCAAATGACTTCTCCCGCTCTGGGCGGAGCGGGAGGGAGTGTCAGACTTGACTGACTAAAACCCACCCATGTTCCTTCTTCGCCCTTTGTGTTCCAGGGCCGCGGTATCTCTTTCGAACAACCCGCAGCCCTGGCAGGCATCGGCCCTCTCGGACCCCTTCCGGTTTGCTGACATCTCCTTGAGGAGCGCGTGGAACACGTACGCGCCGTCGACATGGCCTGTCGTCATAAGACGGACGGACGGTGAGCTAGCCCATTACTCACCGTCCACAGGCTCGCGCCTACGGTGGCCGGGGGCCACTGGTTGCCCCCCGACGCCCACCACTTATGGCCTTACGTTGGCAACGCATTAGCATCTAGCATACCCTTAATTATTAACGTGGCTGTAGACGCCTGGACGGTGGTGGACATTTTCCTCCTAGATAACCAGTTTTGCCAAGAGATAACTGGGCTTTACAAAAAACTTTTTTACAAAAAAATATAACCGAGTTCCAAGAAACACATTAAAAGTGGAAAATAATTATACTTTCGTGTGCTTTCTCAAATAAATCCTAGTCAAGTATCATTTTTACATTGTAACTAGACACCAGCACATCGTCCATACATACGACAAAGGATAAAATGCATAATAAAGAGGATGACTCAAAAAGTACCAAAGCAAATATAATTTAATTCATATGGGCCCACTGGGCAAGATTTATCTACCAAATGAATGAAGAATCATCTAAATCGGTCCAGTCATCTCGGAGAAAGAGGTAATAAAAAAAATGTTCCCAGTGGTGGCAGCCCCGACTTACGAGCAGTAAGCCGTGGGTTCGAACCCAGGCAGGCGTAATTTGGGTAATTAATTTCCACCGCTGCCCTCAAAAACGGTGACGGAAAACATCGCAAAGAAACCGGCTAGTCCTAAAAATTCGAAGACATGTGACATTTACCAACCGGCACTGGGCCCGCGTGGTGGATTACAGCCCACTCCCTCACATAGAGAGGAGGCCTGTGTCCTTGGGTGCCTCGGGTATCTGCATATATCCGTTGGCGATGACCACTTAAAAATTAATATACCGCGATAATAATATTGCTGATTATGCTACACTATAGGAAGTAGGAAATGGTTATTCCAATGAATCATCTCATTGAATTAATTGAAGCGATTCAATGTTTATTTGACCTCAAATCATTGCTCGTTTATTGAGGAATCCATTGCTCATAGCGTTTGTCTCAACCACGAGTTTCTGTGGTTTTATTTGATTAACTAGCTGTACCCGCGACATCGTCCGCGTGGAATTAGATTTTTTCTAAAATAGAAGTAGCCTAAGTTACTCTGTATTACTTCAGCTATGTGCAAGTCTCGTCAAAATCGGTCCAGCCGTTCCAGAGAGAACTCGGAACAAACAGACAGACAAAAATTGAAAAAAATGTTATTTTGGTATATGTACCGTATATACATTCACATGCACGTAGTAAAAAGTATAGATTACAAAGTGGTTAACTCGCGCACGTTAGGTGTTTAGTCTGAACGGCCCAAACCGAATGGCACACGGGTCGTTCGACCGTTTTGCATAACTTCCTTTCAATAAGAAAACCGTTTTGCCACGTAAGTAATTTGCAGGGTGGACACCCGACGCAAAAACGGTTACCTACCACAGAAAAATTTCGATTTTAGTAACATCGAAAGTTTTCAAAGGTAATTTTGAAAAAATCAGCTATTCCATACATTTGGGGTGGGTGGGATGTCAAAAATCGTCCGCATAACTGTCAACATGGAAAGTGCCCAGGAAGTTGCCAGCATCACCACGTTGGATGGCAATGCTAATTCTTTGGCCGACAAGAAGGCCAGCCCGCTGTCACGAGAAGAGTCGACCAACCGCTTTGCGAAATCTCGAAAAAGGTGGAAACTCGGGGGAGTATATTTTATGTTTCTGTAAAAATCAGCAGACTATAAAATGTGACGGACCAATTTAAACGAAACGGCTAAACCGGGTTTTCGAACCAGATGGGTGCTAACGATGTATAAATCTGCATAATCATTCGCTTGAGGATAAAGGCGAGATTATTTACTAGCTGTCCCGCGCAACTTCGCCTGCGTCACATTTTCCCCGTTTTTCATTTATCATCATCTGCTTGCCTTTTCCCAAACTATATTGGGGTCGGCTTCCAGTCTTACCAGATTGTGGATTGGCTTATTATGACAGTACTACATCCAGTATAAATGGACAACAATTTATACTAATACTAGCTGTGCCCGCGACTTCGTCCACGTGGAATAAGAATTTTTCAAAAATACATAGAAGTAGCCTAAGTTACTTCTTATTACATCAGCTATCTGCCACTTAAAGTCCCGTCAAAATCGGTCCAGCCGTTCCAGAGATTAGCCGGAACAATCAGACAGACAGACAAATTTGGTATTTGTATATACCGTACATACATAAGCATAAGCATAAGCATGTAGTAAAAAGCGGTTATTTTAATATTACAAACAGACACTTCAATTTTATTTATTTGCATAGATGTATAGATTAGAAGCTGAAAAGTTTGTTTGTTTGAACGCGCTAATCTCGGGAACTACTGGTTCGAATGGAAAAAATATTTTAGTGCTGGATGGCCCGAGGAAGACATATAACGGCCGCTACGACCAATAGGAGCGAATCTTTGACAGTCGTCACGAGTAGTCGGAAGCCAAAAGTCTGACATCCAGTCTTACCAAGGGGTATCGTTACCCAGTTACTGGGTTGTGGAGGTCAGATAGGCTGTCGCTTCATGTAAAATACTGGTACTCAGCTGCATCTGGTTAGACTGGAAGCCGACCCCAACAAAGTTGACAAAAGGCAGGCAGATGATGACTTTAAACTAATCAAAATGGATCAGTTTAATTATGTAGCTGTAGATATTTAGTACTTAAAATCAGTCTCCAAAACAACTAAAACGTACGGTTAAATCAGTTTTAAAATGAATCAGTTTGCCTCAAGGATCAAGATGTATTATGTTTCGACTTACGTAAACACAAAGCTAGAAATATGTAACGATACGCGAGATATATAAGGTACAGATAATTATTTTATTAAAAACTGAAGGTAGATACCAAAAACCTAACAATCTCGGTCGGTGTTACACGATAAAAAAATAATCTTCACAAACGCTACTTTTGAAAAAGCAATAAAATTCTAAGTAAGTAACTAAAAAAGACGGTAAAATTCCCATAATTACCTACCTTACGGCACGCAAACTGATTTAATGATAGACAATTAAATGTCTATCAGGTCCATAATCACTTAGCTATCACAAAAAACAATTATTTTTTTCGTCCATAAAGTTCGACCACAAACAAATAACTGGTTAATAAAAAAAAAATGCAAAGAAAAAAACAAATGAACACCACTTTTTGAGAATATCAGAAAAAAAAGAACACTCCAAAATGTCACATTCGAGTTCGATTCCTTTTGCAGATTTTGTTTTTGACAACACTTTTATTTAAATACGATTTTGCAAAATGTTTTTGTTTTAATTTCTAAATTTTTTTAATGTTTATTTTTTGATACACAAGATGTTGGATTGAATGTAAAACTACGTCTGAGCAAAACTCGTATTGTAACGCACACGGTAAGTTGGCGCTAGGGTTGGCGAGTAAGATATTTTTATACCCATTTTATTTAATTTTCATATTGTGTACACGTGTTCCATCCCGCGCACATTTGTGTTCTATCCCTCCTCATCACATGCCCATAAGAAGATAGAAGATTCCCTTTCATCTTCTTAAGATCAGTGAAAGTCCTTCTAGCTCGTTCCTTCCCCGCCTGTCTGAATTACTTTTGAGCTGTTAGGTACTAGCTGTGCCCGCGACTTCGTCCGCGTGTTAAAGGTTTTAAAAAAGAAGTATCCTAAGTTACTATTACACAGCTATCTGCCAGTGAAAGTCCCGGTCCAGCCGTTCAGCCGTTCGGTCCAGCCATTCCAGAGATTAGCTGAAACAAACAGATAGACAGACAAAAATTGTAAAAAATGTTATTTTGGTATATATATGTACCGTATATACATTCATAAGCATGTAGTAAAAAGCGGTTATTTTAATATCACAAACAGACACTTCAATTTTATATAGTTGTATCTATGTATATAGATATAAAGTTATAAACGTAATTTAACAGACTGCCTCATTTGTCAAGTGGTCACAATCACGACTGCTGAGTCCTGGTTTCGATTCCCGAGTCAAGTAAATTATTTATTTATTTAAACTTCATGTACAATAGTGGTACATAGGCGGACTTAATGCCACAAGGCATTCTCTACCAGTCAACCTTTGGGTAAAATACGAGAACTTTGTGATAGGGTACAAAAAAATATTTACAAATAACTACTAGTTTACGAAAATACATACACATACATAGACAGTAATACACATTATACAAATAAATATACTTATATATATTATAACAAATACCAAAATAAAAACGAGAAACCTAATAATTATTACTATGACTAGACTTTAAATGAAAAGCTATTTAGTCTGACTTAAATAGTGATTGCGAACTTTCTTTTTAAAAGTGAATTTACTTTCGGCTTTTTTAATGCTAATGGGTAGCGCGTTCCAGAGTTTTATAGTCGAGATAGCATAAGAATTAGATAAAAAACCGGTGCGGTGAGAAGGAATTTGCAGAAGTAGATTTTTGGAAGCTCGAAGTTTGCGACTATGAGAACTGCCTAACACTGTGAAATAAGTTTTCAGATAATCAGGAGCACATGGATCGTTCAATATAGTGAAGAGCATGCAGAGAGATCTGAGGGATCTCCTGAGTCGGATAGGCAGCCATTTAAGCTGCGAACGGAAGAAAGAAACGTGATCGTATTTTCGAAGACCAAAAACAAAGCGAATACAATTATTGATTAGTCGATCCAATTTATTTAGAAGTTCTTGGGATAGGTCAGAACAACAAACATCAGCATAGTCAATAATGGGAAGCACAGGTGACTGGACAAAAGTGATTAGTGAATTATAATTGGCTTTTTCCATCAGGAACTTCTCCATAGCAGCCACGGAGTCTGGATTTGTGCCCAGTTGATGGCAATAGGCTCGGCCCCTATTCAATTTCAATTTCAATTTCAATTAGCCTTTATTTCTGATACTGTACATGCAATTACATTTCCATCATATAAAAACAAATTCTGATTTACTAACATTATTACAACTTTTGTCTGATTTAATTTTCATTACTTTAATTTACATTCCGTTCATTCACATTTCATGCATTTGTTAATTATATTTTTTATTATCTAAATTAAAAATAAAATTCGTTATACATTATTTAGTTTCATTAATTATTGTTAAATTATTATTAATCATAGACATCGGTAACATTCGTATCAGCTTGCCCTTTGGCAAAGGCCTCCCCTAGGGTTTGCCATAATTTCCTATTTGTGGCTTTTCTTCTCCATGTCGATCCTGCCGTCTTTTTGACTTCATCCTCCCATCTCATTCTTTGACGCCCTTTGCTTCTTTTTCCATCTCGAGGGTACCACATTGTGACATCTTTAGACCATTTATTTCTATTGTTTCTTATCATGTGGCCTATCCAGTTCCATTTAAGTTTTTTCACAGTCAAAGTGACATCTGTAACTTTGGTCTTACGTCTTATAATTGATAGTTTGATTTTGTCCCGTAGCCTTGATGTTTAGAATGCTTCTCTCCATTTTACTTTGACAGACTCTAAGTGCTGTTTCATGTTTGTTAGTGAGGGCCCAGGTTTGTGATCCGTAGGTTAAACATGGCAGTATGCAAGAATTGTATACTTTAGTCTTCTCCTTCATTGGTATGTGTGGATTCTTCATTACTTCTTTGAGGGACCAAAATCTTTTCCAGGCATTGCTTATTCTGGTGTCTATTTCCTTCTGCATTTGGTTCTTCGGCCCCTATTACATGTGACTTAAACATAACTGGCGAAATCATCATCATCATCATCATTTCAGCCGAAAGACGTCCACTGCTGGACATAGGCCTCCCCCAAGTGTCGCCACATTGACCGGTCCCGTGCGACGCGCATCCAGCGGATCCCCGCAACCTTCACCAGGTCATCGGTCCACCTAGTGGGAGGCCTTCCAACGCATCGTCTCCCGGTTCGCGGTCGCCATTCCAGAACTTTTCGGCCCCATCGGCCATCTGTTCTGCGAGCAATGTGCCCTGCCCACTGCCACTTAAGTTTGGCAATTCTTCGGGCTACGTCGGTAACCTTGGTTCTCTTGCGGATGTCTTGTGGACTGGCGAAATGTGGGTGTAATATTATGTACACCTCTGCCTAACCCTTCCCGAATTACAGGCGTGAAGTTATGTTATGTGCTTAATATCTTAGCTCCGCCAACCCTAAAATAACTGGTTGTTATTAATGACAAGTTTGCGGCAACCGGCATGCGTTGCTCGATACGTCAGAGATTTGCGATGGTCCAATTTGTGAGATGCAGCGGTTGTGAGGCTGCAAGCTTATGGGCTAACGGTTGAGGAGCGGGCTTTCGAGATAAGGTACGTGAATTCGGTAACAGCGTGTGTTTTTTTTTTCGAAGTCAGTGGTTTTGATTCTTACAGTTTTAGTTTTCATCAAAATCGGGCTCGAGACTCCTTTAGTATTTTTCGCTATGCCTTGTAGTTTTGGATTTGGTCTATTTGAAAAATTCAGCCTGTATCTATACGGTTCTTATAACATTTTCTTTTGTCTGTCTATTTTTTCCTGCTTATCTCCGAAACGGCTGGACTGATTTTGGCAGATAGCTGATGTTATAAGGAGTAAGTTAAGCTACTTTTATTTTGGAAAAGAAATTAAGGGTCCCCGCTAAAAAAAGAAAACCCTTGAAGTTGATAGCAAAATCCGATTCAAACAAGGAAGTAAAATTTTTATAATAATTTCTCACGGACGAACTTAGGGGGCAACAGGTAGTCTAAACTAATATTATAAATAGGAAATATTTGATTGTTTGTTTGTTTCAGCATTAGAAAGCTACATCTTTAGCGAGTAACATAGGCATAACCGCATATATCACAATTTTCGCGGACGAAGTCGCGGGCGAAGTATTAGTTCTTAATAAAGTACCTTTGTACAGGTTGGTTTTCCTACATAACTTACACGTTTTGGAGTTTAGACCTGCCGAGTTTAAGACCATCAACTGCCTAGCCTTTTCCAAAACTATCTTGGGGTCGGCTTCCAGTCTAACCGAATGCAGCTGAGTACCAGTCTCTTACATGAAGCGACTGCCTATCTGACCTCCACCACCCAGTAACTGGGTAATACGATACCACTTGGTAAGACTGGATGTCAGACTTTTGGCTTCTGACTACTCGTAAACGACTGTCAAAGATCTACAAATGACAGCCGGGACCAACGGCTGAACGTGCTTTCCGAGGCATGGAGGAAACTCGTTATGTAATTATGGTCACCTATCCACGGACCAACCTCGGCAAGGACGGGTTAACATTAAAGATCGACCCGGATGGCTGTTTTTATTTAGCCACGAGCTCCTATTGCTGAGTTTAAGACCAACAAACCTTAATGGCCGATGATACATAAAACTAAAATTATAACACAATAGATCATGAGTAATCGTCTTCCCTATAACTAATATTGATGCGTCACATTCATAAAAACCCGGGGAATCTGTTGTTTCCCAGTTAACTAGAAGAATAGATAAAATTATAAACAAATGTATAACCAGGAGGCCTATCACGACATCTTAAAGCAGTATTGTTAGGGTCCCGTATCCAAAGGATCAAACGGGGACCCTATTACTGAGACTTCGCTGTCCGTACGTCCGTCCGTCTCACCAGGCTGTATCTCATAAACCGTGAAAGTTAGCTAGTTGAAATTTATACAGATTATGTATTTCAGCTGCCGCTATAACAACAAATACTAAAAACAGAATAAAATAAATTAAGGGGGCTCCCATACAAAAAAGTGATATTTTTGCTTGTTTTTATAAATAACTAGCAGATGCCCGCAGCTTCACCCGCGTGTTGTTTGATAACTGTCCCCATGGGATTGTACTACTGGGATAAAAAGTATCCTATGTGTTAATTCAGGTTAAAACCTACCTGTGTTCCCAATTTCATCCAAATCCGTTCAGTAGTTTTTGCGTGAAAGAGTAACAAAAATTTATCCATCCATACTTACCACCTTTCCCGTTTATAATATTAGTAGGATGGTACGGAACCCTCCGTGCGCGAGTCCGACTCGCACTTGGCCGGTTTTTGTAATCTTGTTCCAGAGTGGGAAAGAGATGGCGCTAGACGTCATCTATAGCTCGGTCTCTAACACCCTAGTTCTAAATTCCTTATTGACATCAAGTCAATGAACGCCAAATCGTCGTGTTATCTATTTTATTATATTTATAACATTTGTAGGTATTATCTATCTACATAAACACGGCGACATCGACACGTCAAGCTGTAAATTTATAGTATAACATGAATATCGCTATTTATAGATTTCTAATAAAATAAGAGATTCAACCAGTAAAATAATTGGACCAGTTTAATGTCTTTTTTTTATTATTTTAACCATTCTTTTATTGTTTATTTTAACCATTCTTTTTTTCTGTCTTGTGCGAGACTCATCATCAGCCTATAATGTTCCCACTGCTGGGACACAGGCCTCCTCTCTATGAGAGAGAGTGGGCTGTAATCCACCACGCGGGCCCATTGCGGGTTGGTAGATGTCACATGGCTTAGAGTTTTTGGTTCTAGGAAATGCCGGTTTCCTCACGATGTTTTCCTTCACCGTTTTTGAGGGCAGCTGTGATGAAATAAATTACACAAAGTAATGCGCCTGCCTGGGTTCGAACCCACGGCTTACTGCTAGTAAGTCGTGGCTGCAACCACTGGGCCACCGCTGCTCTAAAGTCGGGCAAAGTGTGCGAGACTAAATTATTTTTCTTCCTGTCTTTCATCCGCATGAACTGGTTTTGCATAACTCACTCAAACTCAAAGCATTTATTTCAATTGGACTATCACGGGCACTTTTGAAAGTCAAAATACAAAAAAAAACGCGAAGCTACAGTCCCAGTCACAAGGCATAATCACTTGTGAAAGTACCGTAGTTGCAAAAGTTAAAACTAGCTTATTACAAGTAGTGGGTCGTTGGTTCTATTCGTATAGATTTGGCAGTGTTGTATGAGAATCAATTATTTAAAGAGTTTGCTAAGAAGGCATACGAAAAAAAACATTTTTGCAAAATAAATAACCGATATAGCGGATAGTCGAATACTCCTTGGTCGCAAAGGCAAAGGTGTTCCGCCTCGGCGTTACTCGCCAGGCTAAGTAGCGTGTTTCCGAACGCTCCCATAGACGTAGAGTTTGTCTATGGTCGTACTGACCAATAGTGGTTAAGGTCATTTCAAGTATAAAGCTAACTGATCACTGATTGGTCAGTTTGAATTGTTAGAACCAATCAGGTTCAAGGAGGCTTGACATAAATGTTAAGTAAAGTTGTCTAGAATAAGAGAAATGGCGCGACTTGTTCAATCTGTTTAATTAAAGTTTTATCGTGTAACAAAGCTCTTTAACTGAACCTGACCCACCCTGACTTACCAAAACAAATATAGTGCTTTTTTTGCCTGGTTGATGGCAATAGGCTCGCTTGTATTACTTGGGACTTTAAACATATAAATAAGTACTATTAGGTACTCCTCTGCCTAACACTTCGGGAATTACAAGCGTAATTTTCATCATCATCAACATCATCAGCCTGTATTCGTCCACTGCTGGACATAGGCCTCTCCCATGACACGCCACTGAGCACGATCCTCGGCCACTCTCATCCAGCCCCCCTAGCATGACCGTTCTATCTCTATTCTACCAAGAAACGACAAGAAATCTTTTCTTTACAACTTGTCATTTCTTCTGGCCGAGCATGGCGCGCACCGTCGACTCGCGTTTCTACGAAGACATAGACAGAAATTCTTTCCATAGCAACGGGGACGTTGCTATGGAAAATTAAAAGGTTACGTTTAGTTAACAAAAAAAAGTTGCCAATTGCACGAGTTTTTCATTTTTCGTGGGCGGGATGGTGTTGCTGCATCCTGGACCCAGGCCTGGATCTTTTTCGCGAAATTAAACCTAAATATTTTACATAACATTTCAACCTTTTGAACGTAACTCAACGCAACCACGAAACGTATTTCTCGTATTGAGTATTTATTAAGACTAGTTTGACATTTGTCAGAAGTAATGTTTCTACCCCCAAATGTCAAAAGAAGAGAAAATATGGTCGTCATGCTCGACGTTGTAGACTTGTGTCGACTGTAGAAAAGAAACATTTCTTTTCTACATTCTTAATATCGCCATGCATGGGACGATAGAAATATCTGTCAAATTGTCGATTCTTCCGTAGACATAGCTCGTTTCTATGGCGGTCATGCTAGGCCGAGCTCTTGCCAGCCGCCTTGCAAAGATCATCGCTCCACCGAGTCTGAGGACTGAAGTGGCAATGGGCCGGCCATATAACCCGAAGAACCGATAACCGTTGGGGTAGACGAGTTCTTGAGTGGAGACCACGGATCGGTGAACGTAGCGTAGCGTGATTTTATGTCCTTCTAATTTCTTGACTAGCAAACAAAGACTCAGGAAGTATATACTTTGCACCACACACGCTCGTTATAAGTATAAGTAGGTAGAACCACTATGTAAAAGATGTAAATGAAAGATGTAAATGCATAATATCAGGGGTCTGGTCATCGAAATTTTATGAAAAAAAAGCTAAATACAAAAAACGTTGGAATTTGTGCTAACTAGCTATTGTTTTAACGCAATCAAAAAAGAACAGGCCAAGTGCGAGTCTTACTCGCACACCGGGTTCCATAGCCCCAAACAATATAATAACAATATTTTGAACGGTCATTCATTAGTAAACTTCCACTCAACCGCAAAACTAAATTTGTTTTTCATAGTAAGTTAATGAAAAACAAAGTTACTGCTGCAGTTTGGTGAAAAAGTCCCATTCAAACCATTTTTCATTGAAAGTTTTTTTTTACGTTCTACATCCCTTTATTTTTTCAGATTTTTCTCATCTTACTTTAGGAATTAGAGGGGCAGGGGGGGGGGGGGTACATACGTTTTACCACTTTGGAAGTGTCTATTTTTCAAACGATTGACTTTGAAAAAAATCAATGTCATTTTTATAGACCTATCTAAAGGGTGTAAAACACCTCTTAACGAAGCCGAAAGGCACTGGTTCTCCCTGTCATTGCGATCATTTTTTTGTTATACACCATACCTGGGAACCGTCTAGTTACGGAGATATTAGGGGTCAAAGTTCCAACTTTGTGACTATTTTTTTTTTAAATACAAGTTTTTAATGTAAGATTTTTATTTTAAACACCTTCACGACCTCCGTACTATTCATCCCGTCCATCAGCACAATGTTTTGAGTGCGTTACATTGAGTTCTACCACAAAACATGATTTTACACCCCCCAAAAAAAGTCATTTCCCAGCAATAACTTTTGCGTAAAGTTAGTTTCATGTACAGAATGCTTGGTTGACGGCTTCGTGATGAGCTGATTTACACCTTGTATAGTCACCCACACGTATAGGTTTGATGGCTTTTTTTTTAGTTTCAGTGCCGTTTGGGGATATCCTTAATCTATAATATATTGTTTTATTTTTGTACAAAAATCGTAAAGCGGTTCACAGAATACATCTACCTACCAAGTTTCAGATGTGTAGTCCTAATTATTTCGGAATAAAGTGGCTGTGACATACGGACGGACAGACAGTCAGACATGACGAATCTATAAGGGTTCCGTTTTTGCCATACGGCTACGGAACCCTAAAAAGTCCTACGTTAGGTACCTACTGAGGTCGTCCTTTAAACACGATGGGGGATGAGTTCATGTGGCAACCACGTGGCATCATCTTCATTATTCTCATTCATCTTCATTCTATGACGTATTGGCGTTGGCGCAGCATGTCTTCATCTGCTATACTTCCCTATTGCTTGTCATCTCATCAGACATATCTTTTCTTGCCATATCATCCTTCACACAGTCCATCCATTGCATCGTTTCTTTATTCTCCCTCTAATCTTATACCTAGTCATCTACATTCATATTCTGCATTTTCTTCATTTCTTCGCATCACATGCCCATACCACGACAACCGATTACCACACAAATTTTCAGTCACCGGCGCCACTTCCCGACTTCCTCATATATATCCTCATTCCTTATTTTATCCATTTGCGTTACAGCACAAATCCCCCTTAGCATTCTCATCTCAGCCACATGCAAATGCGTTTCATTCTTCCTTTTTGTGGCCCAACATTCTGATCCATACAAGACAGCAGGTCTAACATTGTTTTATAAATATGTGGGAGTCGTAGATTGTTCCCGTGACCTGCCGCCATTTCATCCATCCAATGGCAAACACGTGTATTTACATTAAAAAAAAAATGTTTGACATTTTAGGTTTTTTCACCAATTTTTTTTATTTAAAAACTCGAGTCAGCGAATTTGTGTCAAAATTGTTTTTTTTTTATTATAACTGTTTCTAAAACTACCTATATGATATTATCAAAAAAAAAAAAAAAAAAACAATGATGCTGGGTGGGGTGAGGAGGAATGGGCTAAAATATCACGAGTCGGGGTGAGGGGGCCAGAATGTAGCCAGAAAATCTCACAGACAAACAACAAAACGTTGAAAGTGATAGTGTAAGTTTAGTTATAAATCATGAAAGCTAAGTGTGATGTTACAGAATTACTAAATACGAAATTAATTGTAGCCAATAGTAGAACCATTCTCATACTACAGGGAGCCGGCAAAGATCGTTGATGGTGCGTGCACCTAAACGCAGTCATAGGAATCTATTTCAGCTTCGCCTTTGATACGGCAAGTCATCTGCACTGCTGCTGGTGTTACAGATGTCGATTTTATGACTGCAATGTGGACTGTCGTCATTTTTGCCAGCCATATTTCTAAGAGACTTACGTCACTTCTTTTTTATCTGCGTATTCTATTATGTAAATACATAATGATAGCTTACTGTATAAGGTAAATGTATCATAAATAAGATCAGTCATCTAATTGTGTTGATAAATTGCGTATTAGAATTGTAGCAGCTTGAGAAGTTAATATTTCTTGATAACAGCGCCATCTATGACACAGTGTTAAGTTAATCACGGGAGTTTCCAGTTGATAATAGATGGCGCTTATAGTAAACTCTATAAATAATTTGTTCTTCCTAGTTTTACCTCCTCTGCTGTTTTCTGCTACATTTACGATGAAGCCAGGCCGACAACGTTTAAAGGTGTTAAAAAATATAACCGGTCGCTATTATGTTCCTCCTGCGCTTGTCCCGTTTATTTCTGTTTTGTACAGCATGTCTTCTTCCAGACTACCATCTAGTTGTGCAAGCTGTTCGAGCTGCTGTTCTAACTTTTGGTGCATGCCCCGAAATAATGAAACAATTTTTCAATAATGTTCAATGTCTGAGTGCCAAAATATTCTTGTTTTGATTTATAAATCTCAAACAGCCTGCAACTGCTAAGTAAATAAAACTCATTCATATAATAATTATGTCGATGTCGGTATAATCTTGTCTTGCACAAGCCGTAGAGTCGTCTCGCTCGCTCACGGCACCTCGCGAACTACTAGCGCCTGAGCTTGTAGTTTCCGAAGTAGCTGTTCAGATGCTGCTAGACATAGGTCTTTTTTTTAATAATAGCCGTACAGAATTCTGAAAAATATTGGAACCACCGGATTGGTCTTTTGAAATCGTTTGTAGTATTGGTTTCATGAGTCAGTAAATAATAGTTCCATGGCTTGGTACTTAATATTTCCGTGTTTAAGTTTGTAAAGCTTCCACGACTTGACAGTGATGACAGATCTGTCAAAAAAATATTGGCGC
The DNA here is from genome assembly GCA_963082945.1 of Cerastis leucographa. Lineage (NCBI taxonomy): Eukaryota > Metazoa > Arthropoda > Insecta > Lepidoptera > Noctuidae > Cerastis > Cerastis leucographa. The sequence goes on from OY720376.1 coordinate 2,117,240, forward strand.
CAATTTCATACGGTTTTATTTTTCGAAATAAAATACATGTGTAAATAAAACTCTATATTAATATAATATAATAATTGTGTCGGTATAATCTGTGCTTGCACGCTCCCGTAGTGTCGTCTCTCTCGCTCACGGCTTCAGACGCTTGTAGTTCGCGAGGTGGCTGTTCAGATGTTGCGCCAGTTGATCTGCTCGAGCGAATGATGCCTGGAAAGATAAATAAGGTATTAATTTCAAATAATACCTTGACACGTCGCATAACTACACACTATTGCCACGAATCTGCTCATTTTTAAAACCAAAACCCGTGCACACGAATACCGTCATCTGTAGCGGCTGGGCGCTGCAAGCAAGAATAACTTAAATTCTGTAAAGGTATTTGACTTGTCCTTTTCATAATCTGCAAGTGCTGTGCATTTCTATAAATGATGAACTCAATTTACCTAAAACTGTTAGTGATTTCTTAAGAAATTAAGTCGTTTAAGTGTCATAAAAATAGATAAATAGTTGTGTCGGCAAATATCTTCTTCTCGAAGAACATATGGGCCTCCCCATATGTTCGTCGAGGCTCTCTCTCTCACTTGGTCCTTCTGGACACGGCGCGTATTGTTAGGAGGTTCCTCTCTCAAGAGCCCTGACCACCAGCAGCTCGGACCCTTTTCCCGATGCCGGTGAGCTGCTATTTTTTATATTTTTTTTATTTTTTTTTTGATTACATAATGTTAATGAATAACCTCCTCCTTTTAGAAGTCTGTTAAAAATGAATAAACATAGTTACAAATAGTGTCAGTGTCATGGTAGTGCCAGTGTCGTAGCCGTACCACTGTCATGTCAGAGTAGTGTGAGACTCACCTTACACACAACGCAGCGGTACAGCTGCTTGGCGTGGTTGTGCATGTGTCTCGTGAGGGAGTGCGCGTGCGAGAAGCGCTTGCCGCACTGCGCGCAGGCGTGCGGCAGGCGCGCGGAGCCGGGCGGCGGCGCGGCGCCGTGCGCGCAGGCGGCGTGGCGGCGCAGCTGCTCGAAGCGCGGGAACGTCAGCCCGCACTGGGGACACCGCCCTGAGGAGAACGAGGACGTCAGGCTCACTTTAACTCACGTTACACACGCTGTTCAATGATTACCTTTGGACATTGACTCAGCATTCGGCCTGGCTCACGCGCGGCCCAGTTAACAGAATGATTTGGTTGCATCTTACACGCATAGAACACATAGTTTGTTTAATTAGTCAATCCAGGAGGTTGTCGATGTCTACTTAAACTGGAAGCGAAGCGGGCCTGTGGACGGTGAGCGGGCCTGTGGACGGTGTGTAATGGTCCAGCTCACCGTCCGTCCGTCTTATGACGACAGGCCGTGCCGACGACGCGTTTGTGTTCCACGCGCGCCTCAAGGAGATGTCAGCAAATCGGAAGGGGTCCGAGAGGGCCGATGCCTGCCAGGGCTGCGGGTTGTTCGAAAGAGATACCGTGGCCCTGGAAGACAAAGGGCTAAGAAGGAACATGGGTGGGTTTTAGTCAGTCAAGTCTGACACTCCCTCCCGATCCGCCCAGAGCGGGAGAAGTCATTTGATGATTTCCAATCCGTCAAAAAATAAATAAAAAAAAGGTGGAAGCGAAAGGGTGGCCCGCGAAATTTAAATGTTCTTAAATTTTTTGCAATTTCCAGGTCAAGTTGTTTGTCGATTAGAATTTTATTCGAGACCGGAACAAATAAGGCTTTATTGAATTACTATATTAAAATTCACTATACCATGAAAATTCTGTAATCGTATTACGGCCGCAAACCATGTTTAATGTATAGACTGACACTAACCGTCAAATCGCAAAAAACGTAAGAAAATTTTGTTTTTCGAATTCTACCTTAACAGGACTATCCTGTGGATGTCTTGAGTGTAAGGTCTCCAGCCAGGGCAAAAAACTTACAAAAAAAGCGACTACTCGCTTGTGAGGTACGACCCTCGACATGGGAGTAGCTAGAGGAACAAAGCAAGGAGACAGGCTGGATCGGAACGAAACTCACGTAGAATGATACGAGTATACAGGGTGTTTGGTGCATCGTTTGCCTAATTGAAATGGTCGACTGGGGGGTCATCTGCTATCCTTTCAGACCCCTAAACACTTCTCATGCCCTGTAGATTTTATTTATCGACTTTTTATTGTTTTATTAAAAAATAACCAAATTTTACATTAAAATACAAATTTAAAAAAAAGTGTAAGTCGTAGACTCTGAATTTAAATTTTATTTATATGTGTATTGTATTCCAGTACTTATAAATTCAAGATTACTGACATAATCCATCTAGTTTTTTTTTTTAATTTACTCGCTAAGTTTCGGACTTCAATTAAAACTGTCCATGTTACAGCTATTTATACGGCTATAAAAAAAAAAAAACAAAAGCAACCGAGATGTTCCAACTCCCTCAAATTTTTTCTAGTCTATCCTCTTGCTAGCGATGTGCCACAATATGTCATACCGACTAGGTACTACTTCAACGCATTGAAACGACGCATTGCCTCCTTAATTTTATTAAACGTCGCGACGTTCAATAAAATTAAGGAGGCAATGCGACTTCGTACAACAAGTGTGGAAATAATGTCGAAATAGATGTCCGGCCAGCATTCGCAATAGAGGCCAACAATTGCAAGAGGATAGACTAGAGAATTTTTGAGGGAGTTGGAAGATCCCGGTCGCTTTTGTTTTTTTTTTATAGCCATATTAGTAGCTGTAACATGGACAGTTTTAATTGAAGTCCGAAACTTAGCGTGTAAATAAAAAAAAAAAACTAGATGGCTAATGTCAGTAATTTTTAATTTATAAGTACTGAAATACAATACACATATAAATAAAATTAAAATTCAGAGTCTACGACTTACAGTTTTTTTTTAATATGTATTTAAGTGTAAAATTTTTGTATTCCAGTACTTATAAATTCAAGATTACTGACATAATCCATCTAGTTTTTTTTTTAATTTACTCGCTAAGTTTCGGACTTCAATTAAAACTGTCCATGTTACAGCTATTTATACGGCTATAAAAAAAAAAAACAAAAGCAACCGAGATGTTCCAACTCCCTCAAATTTTTTCTAGTCTATCCTCTTGCTAGCGATGTGCCACAATATGTCATACCGACTAGGTACTACTTCAACGCATTGAAACGACGCATTGCCTCCTTAATTTTATTAAACGTCGCGACGTTCAATAAAATTAAGGAGGCAATGCGACTTCGTACAACAAGTGTGGAAATAATGTCGAAATAGATGTCCGGCCAGCATTCGCAATAGAGGCCAACAATTGCAAGAGGATAGACTAGAGAATTTTTGAGGGAGTTGGAAGATCCCGGTCGCTTTTGTTTTTTTTTTTTTATAGCCATATTAGTAGCTGTAACATGGACAGTTTTAATTGAAGTCCGAAACTTAGCGTGTAAATAAAAAAAAAAACTAGATGGCTAATGTCAGTAATTTTTAATTTATAAGTACTGAAATACAATACACATATAAATAAAATTAAAATTCAGAGTCTACGACTTACAGTTTTTTTTTAATTTGTATTTAAGTGTAAAATTTGGGTATTTTTTAATAAAACAATAAAAAGTCGATAAAAAAAATCCACAGGGCATGAGAAGTGTTTAGGGGTCTGAATGGATAGCAGATGACCCCCCCAGTCGACCATTTCAATTTGGCAAACGAAGCAACATGCATCCTGTATAATAGAGATATTTTATGACAGAGATTTATGGTCCCAGTTTTTTACCGTTTTCTTTTTGTTACTAAAAACTTTCCTGTCCAGTTATGAACAAATAAACATTTATTTGTGCTCTAAATTCAAAAAATGATTGAATTTTAAATCTATACTAATATTATAAAGCTGAAGAGTTTGTTTGCTTGAACGCGCTAATCTCAGGAACAATTGGTCCGATTAAAAAATTCTTTCAGTGTTATATAGCACATTTATCGAGGAAGGCTATAGGCTATATATCACGCTACGAACAATAGGAGCGGAGCAACAATCAAAAATGTTGCGAAAATGGGGAAAATGTGACGCAGACGAAGTAGCGCGACACAGCTAGGCTATTCAGCAGCTTCATAAATTTTTTATGAAATGCGCCTCACCTGTACTACTGTAATCAAAAACGATTTTCATAATGTAGTACACGACTTAGTATCAAGTTTCATACCATTTTAGATAGCTGATAAGACAAGGATATTTTCCTAGTTATTTATACATCAGGCGTAGTATTATTTTTAAGCAATAGACATCATTTTTAGGGTTCCGTAGCCGAATGGCAAAAAACGGAACCCTTATAGATTCGTCATGTCTGTCTGTTTGTCCGTCCGTATGTCACAGCCACTTTATTCCGAAACTATAAGAACTATACTGTTGAAGCTTGGTAAGTAGATGTATTCTGTGAACCGCATTAAGATTTTCAAACAAAAATAGAGAAAAAAAACAATAAATTTTGGGGGTTCCCCATACTTAGAACTGAAACTAAATATTTTTTTTATCAAACTCATACGTGTGGGGTATCTATGGATAGGTCTTCAAAAATGATATTGAGGTTTCTAATATCATTTTTTTCTTAAGTGAATAGTTTGCGCGAGAGACACTTCCAAAGTGGTAAAATGTGTGCCCTCTAATTTCTAAAGTAAGAGAATGAAAATTCTGAAAATATTTAGGATTATAGAACGTAAAAAAAACTTTCAACGAAAATTGGTTTGAATAAGATATGATGTTTAGTTTTTGAGATAGTATCTTTGTTTTTCATTAACATACTATGAAAAACAAATTTAGTTTTGCTGTTACATATAAAAATAATTTAATAATATTAAAAATATTTTATTGTTTGGTGGTACGGAACCCTGTGTGCGTGTGAGTACGACACGCACTTGGCCGGTTTTTTAAGAATAGGATAATTTACAAAAAAGAAATGTTTGATAACTGATCTTTGCCTAAGTTGTAGGCATTTTTCAACTTTTAATTATTAACAAAGGCTCTGCTACGGCATCAACTATGATAATAGTTTAAATTTTAGTACAGTCGCGCCGTCAATCATTTTTAAATTGGCTTCAAATGATTTAATCTGGGATTATTCATACAAAAACTAAAAATAAAATTAATACGCATAAGCAGGTACATATGTCTAAAAAGTTACTTTTTCTTTTTTTGCATGGGAGCCCCTTAAAATATTGATTTTATTCTGTTTTTACTATTTTTTGTTACAGCGGCAACAAAAATACAAAATCTGTAGAAATTTCAACTGGTTAACTATCACGGTTCATGAGATACAGCCTTTGCTAATAGGACGCTTCGATCATCATCATCATTATTTCAGCCGTGCGACGTCCACTGCTGGACATAGGCCTCCCCCAAGTGACACATTGCCCGGTCCCGTGCGCCTCGCATCCAGCGCATCCCCGCAACCTTCACCAGGTCATCGCTCCACCTAGTGGGAGACCTTCCAACGCATCGTCTTCCGGTTCGCGGTCGCCATTCCAGAACTTTTCGGCCCCATCGCCCATCTGCCACTTAAATTTGGCAATTCTTCGGGCTACGTCGATAACATTGTTCTCTTGCGGATGTCCTCATCTTCATCATCATGGGGTTTTTGGTTCCCGCACTTAGTCCCTAAAGTGGACCATTGTGCGTGAGCCATAGTGGCCGTTATTCCAACCAGCCCACCTCCCTCCAGAAGCAGATTAGACTTCCCAGTCTTCTCAGGGCATCCGCGAGGGATCCTGGTGTTCCCAGGGTCGCCTCGCGAATCTTAGTGACACCGGTGCGGTCAAGCAGCACATGCGCCACCGTTTCCTCCGCATTCATGCATGCTCTGCACAGGGGAGTATCAGTGATTCCTAGAGTGTAGAAGTGTTTATTCAGTGAACAGTGTCCAGTGATGGTCCCCGACACCAGGCGCAGTCCATCCCTGTCCAGACGCAGAAGGCGCCTGGTCAGCTTTGTATCAAGGGATGGCATGGCTTCCTTGGCCTGCCTACAGATGCGGATGCGGATGTCCTCATTTCTGATTTGATCACGGGAGGAATGAGGACACTCCGATACGGAGCCGTATTTTTTATGAATTTCAGTGCTTGCTGATGCTTATAAGAAACTATAAAAAATCAAGATCACTGCCATCGCCATGAACGTAATGCACTCAATATAACTAGTGATACTTAAATCAAAGAGCAGTGGCCTACAGAAAAAAAATGGTTGTCTGTAAAGTTGATTTACGGACGATAGTTTAACGTGACAACGTCATAACAAAACATTGATGCTGCGCAAGCGTACTATGAGCGTAACGGGACAATGAGTCATCCTTTTTCGTGCATGCAGCCGGCGTTCATCGATTTATTAGATGTTGTCGTGTCAAAAATAATTATTTAACATAACATTAAGCCTGAGGACAGGCAGATGTACAGACAGCAACGAAAGTCGCAAAACATTTATCCAAAATTATAAGACGTCTTAGTTTTAGAACGATCCATATTAACAGACTGGAGTAAAAGACATAAGATATTTTCATCAATGTTTACACAAATTCGGAAAACAATATAACATCCGATCACACTGATCAGCACAAAATTTGGTGTAATATTGATAAATGTTAACAGACTTCTGATACCGACTGTATCTAATAGTACACCAAATTTCGCCGTATGTGTTTTTAAGTGTAATAGAGGGCGAACCTATTGCCATCAATTGGCACAAGTCTAGACGCAGTGGCTGCTACTAAGAAATCCTAACTAATATTATAAATGCGAAAGTAAGTTTGTTAACTTTTCACGACTAAATGGCTGATCGGATCTTGATGAAATTTGGCAAGAAGATAGATTTCAACCTGAGGAATGACATAGGATATATATCACACGCTACGACCAATAGCAGCGGAGCAGCAATGAAAAATGTGGCGAACACGGGGAAAATGTGACGCAGACGAAGTTGCCCGGGACAGCTAGTTCTTAATAAAATAACCAATATCACATTGCCCGAACTGGGATTCGATCCAGAGATCTCATGTCAGTAGTCGCACTTGTGACTGCTTGACCAACAAAGCAGACGGCACGGTTGGCGCAGTAGCTAAGCGATTGACTGCGCTGCGTGTCGAGGGTTCGATCCCCGCACGGAACAAATATTTTTATGGCCTACAGACAGTTGTTCCGGGTCTGGCTGTTTGTGTATGTCAGTTTAAATGTTTGTAAACGCACCCACGATACAGGAGAAATTCCTAGTGTGGAGCAACGTTTTTTTAATGAAAAATATAACAAAGTAAGAAAAATTCAAAATTACTTTACTACTAGTCAAACATCCAGTCTTACCAAGGAGTATCGTATTACCCAGTACTAACTTGTCAGATAGTTGCTTCACGTAAAGTACTGATACTCAGCTGCGGTTAGACTGGAAGCCGACTCCAACAAGGTTTGGGAAAAGCATAAGCAGATGTTATTAGAAACAAAATAAACTACATTCTTACCAGCTCGTTCGTCCGCCGTATGAGTACGGTCATGCGCAGCCAGCTCCGCGTCGTCTTCGAAACACTTCCGGCACACCTCGCACCGAACTGTCATGGCGCCGCGGTGCGCTTCCGCTCTGGGGAAGAAATAGCGAAGTGAGAAAAAAAAACGGGTTGTGAAGAAAAGAAGTGATATCTTGAATATTCACGTTGTGCATTTTTGATATTTTGGAATGGTTAGGAAATAATTTTGCACGAATTGCTTTAATTATCAGTATTAAAGTACTATCATTTATATGGTAAAATACAATATTCATTTATTGCGCTATCGTACACAAACATGACAATTTATATTACATTAACAAGGGATTAAATATAATGAGCACCAAAAAATACTTTGAGATCCTAAGCTACGTTACCAAAAAAAAATAAACACCAAAAAAATTGTATTCAAAGACCAAATATAGTAAATGATCACCAAATTTTGTGGCAAGAAGAACTTAGGAAGCAAGTGCGAGCAAAGCGAGCTCGGGATATTGGGCACCCCGACTCGGACAGGTTAGGTTCGAAGGGGATGGCGGGGTCTAGTGAGCGAGCGGAGCGAGCGAACTAAGACCCCGACATCCCCTTCGTGTTAGGTTACTTTAAACCCTGCAGAGAGAAATAGGAGCCCCGCGTAGCGGGGCTCCGTCGACTACGCCTTAGTTCGGAGCTGTGATTTTCAGGTTTTTAATTCTGGTGATCATTTACTATTTCTGGTGATCATTTACTATTTTAGGCAGTATAAAAATGTTTTTTAAGGTTATATTTACTTTATCTGGTGTTATGTTAAACATAAGCCCATTAACAATTTAACACTTCAGAACTATTACAATCCGTCGTACGAATTTTACCTCTTTGGAGAAACCGAAGGTTTTGTTTGTGCATAAGATACTTTTCCAGTTTTGGAAACCCAAACTCAATGACAGATGTCATAAAGTTTAAATTCCTTCGTGACCTAATGTTTTCTGACGGTCACATGTCCTGACGCGAGTTTAACATTTTTTACCCATTACAAAATTGCATAACGCCGCTAAAGAAGTTTTTGCTTCAAAATATTAAGATTTGCCTGTCATTGGACGGTAATAAAATAACATTAATGCATTCTCATGCCGAAAAGTTCTGGAATGGCGACCGCGAACCGGAAGACGATGCGTTGGAAGGCCTCCCACTAGGTGGAACGATGACCTGGTGAAGGTTGCGGGGATCCGCTGGATGCGCGTCGCACGGGACCGGTCAATGTAGCGACACTTGGGGAGGCCTATGCCCAGCAGTGGACGTCTTTCGGCGGAAATTATGATGATGATTCTCAGGCAACTTTGGCCCTGATTTTAGATATACAGATTGTATTTTTAAAGTTGGCGTGAAAGGCCAAATCTATGAGCAATAGCGAAAAATACTCAAAGCCAGTCTCGAGGCTGATTTTGATGAAAACCAAAACTGCACCATTGACTTTTTGAAAAATGAATATTTCTAGCCAGGAAACGAACCCATTGATTTTGAAAAAACAAACACATTTTATTATTTGATACCATTCGATAGTATCTTTGCTTAGGATCAATTTCTGGGAAGTAATGATATACGGCAAACTCAAGGAAAATGTTACAATTTACTTGGTCTGCTTCCGAGTATACCAAGGTCTTCTATTAAGAAGACCACCGTGTTCTCCAAAGTAAACCATCTTAATTCATACTCAGTTATGTTCCCATACGAAAGTATTTGGAGAAGAGAAGGAAAAGACTGCGGTCTACTCAGTTGTGCTCCCATAGTTTCTCCCGTAGGTTAGAGGTTTCACTGCAACAGTCGCATTCGTATCTATCGAAGGAACGCACACGTGGTCCCAAGTTGCTGCGGTTCAGTAGACCTCGATCACTTCCTGAGTAGATCTCGGTATCTTCATAAGTCGACCTTGGTTTATTTTTAAGTAGACCTGGCTCTGCTCCTGAGTATACCAAGTTCTTGTCTTAAGAAGACAACTGTCCTCTTTAAAGTAGATCATCCGAATTCATACTCACTTATATTCCCATACTCCCGCGTGAGTAAAAGAACTTGTTTGGAAGAAAAGACTGCGGTCTACTCACTTTTGTTCCCATAGTTTCTCCCGTAGGTTAGAGGTTTCACTGCAACAGTCGCATTCGTATCTATCGGAGGAACGCACACGAGATCGCGAGTTGCCGCCGCCGCGGTTCGCTAGACCTCGGTCTGCTCCTGACCTAGTTTTTCTCCTAAGTGGACCATCCGAATTCATACTCACTTATATTCCCATACTGTTCTATGGTAAGTTAAGGAACGTATTTGGAGGAAAGACTGCGGTCTACTCACTTGTGTTCCCATAGTTTCTCCCGTCGTTTGAGGGTTTCACTGCAGCAGTCGCACTCGTATCTGTGTAGACCTCAGTCTCCGCCTGAGTAGGCCTCCGTCTACTCTTGCGTAACCTAAGTTTTCACTTAAGAAGACCACGGTCTTCTAAGTAGACCATCCGAATTCATACTCACTTATATTCCGTTACTCCCACGTGAGTAAATGAACGTGTTTGGAGGAAAAGACTGCGGTCTACTCACTTGTGTTCCCATAGTTTCTCCCGTCGGTTGAAGGTTTCACTGCAACAGTCACACTCGTATCTGTCGGAGGAACGCGCACGAGATCGCGAGTTGCCGCTGCCGCGGTTCTGATGCACGCGGCGATGGATTCTGTGGAAAGAAGTAGAAGAGGAAAGGTTAGTAGAGTTACTAGATCCAAGATTGTCTAGGTCGTTATGTTTTTGGCACGGTTTTTTCAAGTTCAAGTAGCTGAATTCGGACTAATATGAATGTTTTTTCGTATTTACGCAATTAAAAGTACGTTTAATACAATACTCTTATAGAGAGGAGGCCTGTGTCCCAGCAGTGGGAACATTATAGGCTGATGATGATGATGATACTGCAGGATGTCTAGCACCATCTCTTAACAATAATGTTTTAAGACGTCATGGTAGGCTACCAGATTTATCACTGAAAAGACCACGGTCTACTAAAGATGGTCTACTACTGAAAAGACCGCCGTCTTTCTGGTCTACTCACTTGAGCGTCACCCTCGTAGAATACCACTTAGAACAGATATGACATTGGAAGCTCTTGTCAGCGGACTCGTTCTCGGACTCGCTGATCTCGTCATGCGACACCGGCGCTGCCGGGTCCGCGGCCCGTTCCGGATCCGAATCGGATCCGCTGTCCGAAGCCGGGCCACTGTACGACCATGCGCCAAACGACCTGTGGATGTGAAGACGATCAGTTTTGACGGGTTAAGTTGTTGAGTGTTAAGAGGGGACTCTAGTCGGTATTTGAAAGTATTAGAAGGTATTTGAAGAAACTATTGCCGTCGCGCTGCGCCCGACCAAGCCCCCGTAAAGTGCGAAAGGGACAACTGCAGCTCAGGCTGATTTTACCTACAATAATCTTGACCAAAAGACGTTTTGTATTCCGCTGTTTTCTTCTTCAAAACTAAACTGATCTAAATAATTCTTATAACAAGATTTAGAGGAAAAGTATATCTATGCTTAATAGAAGCATAGATATATTTTCTTTTTTGTTAAAAACATATCTAATTTGTCTGTCCGGTTTTTTTTCGGGTTTTTGGATTGTCGTCATTCTTTTAGTGATTATATTTTGAAAAAAAAAGGAAATGATAGGGGCATTTATTAATAAGACCTAGATTTTTAGGAAAAAAAAAATCATTGCTCTAGACGCATTATCCACGAAGAAAACAGCGGAATATGTTTGTATGGAGAAAGGCACACTAGAGATCCCTCTTAAGGGAGACGGATATTTATACATAAACATGCATCACGCCTGTAATCTGCAAAGGGTGTAAGACAGTGGTGTATCTAATAGAACAGAAAGTTCTCCAATTCTATTTTAGTCCCATGTGTAGGAGCTCGTGGCTAAATAAAAATAGCCACTTGCATCCAGGAACTCAAACTATAACCGTAATAAAAGTGTTTAACACTGTTTTTTAAAACAGTTTTAACAGAAAAACACTTTTAAATGTAACAGATACAATAATGTTACCGCATCAAACTTTTATATGTGTTAATAAGTGTTAATATGTGTAACTAAAATAATCAATTATAGCTTTAGTACGCTGCCTTTACCTGTTACACTTATTAACACTGTTAACACTTTTATATCTGTTACAGATATGTTACAGTTGAAAACACATTTAAAAGTGTTACATATTTGATTCTGTTACCAATTCAACATGTAACACTTATAATTCTGTAACCTTTATGAAGTTGTTTTAAGTCCCTGCTTGCATCAATCTTTCAAATTAAGCCGCGCTTGCCTAGGTTGGTCTGAGTCAGTGGCCAGAAAGTCTGACAATCAGTCTTACCAAGGGGTATTTTATAATTATCGTAGTACTAACTAGATGTTGGAGGTTAGATAGGCAGCTTCATATTAAATACTGGTATACCGCTGCATCCGGTTAGACTGGAAGCCGACCCCAAGATCGTTGCCGTTAAGTTAATTAGATCTTACCTATCATCTTCGTTAGTGGTATGGTTGACCACGGGCGCTGGGTCTTCAGTCTTGGGTATCTCGTCACCAGATTCTGACTCAGAGTCAGAACTGTCTGATGAGCTCGAGGACCCGGAGCTTGATGATGTACTGGATCCCGAACTGGAACTGTCTGGGGAGTGCATATGGTGGTTAGTTGAGGAGTTGGAGAAGTTAACTGCAAGTTTATGTTCTTCTTTTCTTTTGGGGGTGAAAAATCATGTTTTACGGTAGGATTCAATGTTAACGCACTCAAAAAATTGTGCTGATGCATTGAATAGTATAGGCGTCTTGTAAGTACTTAAAGCAAAGTCATAAAATTAAAAACCTGTTTTAGGCGTACGAGGAACAGGGTGTAGAGTTCCTCAATATTCCTTAGAAAAGGGAGGATCCTCCGACCGGACAGGTGTTATGTCTGGTGGGCAACTGCCCGACAGTTGTTGTCGGGTTTCTCTATATAGTCTTAAGTCGATGTAAACTTTGCTTGCGAGATGTAGGAAATCGATGTTAGTTCTTCCATCGTGCCATAGATGGCGCTGTAGTACTTTTTGTAGTAAGTTGCTTTTCAACATCGCTACACTGTGTACATGTTGGAACTTTGTCCTCCAATATGTCCGTAACAAAAAGGTTCCCAGGTATGTTCCAGAACAAAACAATGATTGCAATAACGTGAAGAACAAGTGCCTTTGGGCTTCGTTAATAATAGTCATTATACACCTTGTATAGTGCGTCATAGTTGTTTTGGCGGTTAATCAAGAAGATCTGTTGGTTAACATTTTATTTGGATATTGCGCAGGGCATTGTCGGTAAGGGGTAATATGCTTTCTCGCAGGTTTGCGCGATGCTCACGTGATGTTAAAGTCACACTATTTAAAAGCTATTGCCAAACGTTATAAACGTGCAACCTGTGGAGCAATTACACTAAAAAAACCTGCAATGCTCTGCGCGTCCAGTATAACGTATTTAGGGGTTTGTTGGGCATGTTCGCGGACGGCTTCCAGGCGGAGCTTCGCAAAAGAACGGCGTCCCTGCGGTGTCGGGTACAAAGTAGCACCAACACGCTTCTGAGCGTGGTGTCGGACAAAGTGAACAGCCAAATCCTGAGGCATTGGTCGCTCATGCATGTCCAAAATATTATTCATTTTAAATTTTACTAACATAGCTTTAAGTACCTATAACATATCATTTAATGTGTGCTAGTCTGAAATAAATATATTCTATTCTATTCATTACGTAACATCACGCCTTTAATCCATAATAGTACAGCCACATTTCGCCAGTTATGTTTAAGTCCCATGTAATAGGGGGCGAGCCTATTGCCATCAATAGGGGATAATCACATTTTTTTTTCTTGGTCCATCGGGTAGTTTATTGAAAAGTATTGTACACGTATTTTTTCTTTTTTCACGTGGTCATAAAATTACGGAGATATATTGAGTTGAAATGGCGCATGAAGTCACATGTAGGTAAGTTTTATACCTACTTGTGACGTAGTGAGCCCCCACTCTCCAACTTCAATGTGTTTTAACTAAGTAATGTTTTGATATTTTGATAAAACAAAAAATACGTGTCTAATACTTTTGTATTACCTGTCTGACGGACAAAATAGAATGTCGTTTTCTTTACCCAGTCCGGTCCCCTATTGGACACAAATCTAGACTCCATGGCTGCAACTGAGAAATTTTTGTTGGCAAAACCCAATAACAAATTGCCCGACCCCTGGCATTGAAACCAAGACCACATGATCAACCGTCGAGCTTGCAACCACTAAACTTTGTAGACATTTTTTTCCCGAGCTTAATAGGGGATCGGACTGGGTAAAGAAAACGACATTCTATTTTGTCCGTCAGATAGGTAATACAAAAATATTACACACGTATTTTTTGTTTTATCAAAATATCAAAAAATTACTTAGTTAGAACTCATTAAAGTTGGAGAGTGGGGGCTTACTACGTCACAAGTAGGTATAAAACTTACCTACATATGACGTCATGCGCCATTTCAACTCAATATATCTCCGTAATTTTATGACCACGTGAAAAAAGAAAAGATACGTGTCCAATACTTTTCAATAAACTACCCGACGGACAAAGAAAAAAAAAATAGGATTATCCCCTATTGTTGTAAAGACAAGATGGAAGCATTCATTTCGAATCAAGACGCACTCTAGTCAAGTTAAACTTAAATAAGAACTTACTGCTGCGTGTGTTCCGTGATGCTGAAGTGCCTTGAGATGGCGCCGCACGACGCTCTGTTGACGAGAGTAAATAATTGTGAACATTGTACATAAAGGACATCACGCAAGCTCCCCTAGTGGGTAAACAGTGAACTACTATACGTCTACACGTGCCCTTGAATTCAGAATTTTAGACAAGAATTTTATTATTCGAACCAGCAGTTCCCGAGAATAGAGCGGTCGGCCAAAAAAACAAACTAACTCTTTAGCTTTATTATATTTTATCTAAGATTCTGAAATTAAATTTTGCTTAAATTTTAAGACCGTTTACGCCTTATGGCATTTCATAAAAAATGGCTGAACGGATTTTAATGAAACTTCATACGCTTATGCTGGATACATAGGTCTAAAAAGTTACTGAAAACATATTCGAAATGTCTTTAAAAAAAAAAGATAATAGGAAATTTCTGTTTCTATAGATAATTTATAATCGGTCTAATTTAGCTGTAACATAATTCGAAAATGGTTTTAGTAACTTTTTAGACCTATGTATCCTGACGGTAATGACAGCCGGGACCAACGGCTTAACGTGCTTTCCGGGACACGGAGGAAACTCGGTATGTAATTATGGCCACCCATCCGCGGACCGACCTTGGCAAGTACGGCTTAACCTTGAAGATAGACCCGTGCGGCTGTTATAATTTAGCCACGAGCTCCTCCAGGCAGGCAGCATTCAAACAAATTCTTTCGATCTGTTTTACTTTTCTTTATTATCCTTTCAGAAACCAAGTTTACAAAAGACAAAAAACAAACATCGCAGTGCAACATTGACGGTACGGTTGGCGCAGTGGCTGACCGATCGACTGCTGCGCTGCGTGTCGCGGGTTCGATCCCCGCACGGAACAAATGTTTGTATAACCTACAGATAGTTGTTCCGGGTCTGGCTGTTTGTGTATGTGAGTTTAAATGTTTGTAAACGCACCCACGATACAGGAGAAATTTCTAAAGTGGGGGCAAACGTTAAAAAAAATGTTTTTATTAAATAACCACGGAACCATCGCTCACCAGATCCAGAGCTACTGCTATCAGAGTCCGAATTGGAACTGTCTTCCAACTTCTCCACCCTGGTGTCCATCTCCTTGACGGAAGCACATCCTGGAATAATATCCATTATGAGTAGAGGAAAACAACACGGATCTGTTTGTTTTTCATCAAATTAAATATGGAAAAAAAAATGACGTCACGGCACACCCAGCAGATGTGAAACATATATGTCTATCTAACGAAATATTGAGTAAAATATATAAAAAATTGAGTTTCGTTGATAAAATCAATTTATTTATCTTACTATTTGTATTAAAATTTGGATTTTTTATTGTAATGTTTACACATTAATTATTTTATCGATATCTATCGATCAAACCTGCATCCATCACTAATTTATTAGAACTTTGAACATGGATTTTTCAGAGACAAAACTATCATTTAAGAGCGTTTATTCCTTACCGCTTTTCATACAAACTTTCAAGTAGTTTTTTTCCGAAATTACTGAACCGATTTAAATGAAACTTTATACGCATAAGCAGGATACATAGGTCTAAAAAGTTACTAAAAAATATTTTCAAAATGTGTTTTAAAACAAGAGATAATTGGATTTTTCTGTTTCTATATAGAAAATTTAAATTTGGTCTAATTTAACTATAACACTATTTTCGAAAATGTTTTTTAGTAACTTTTTAGATCTGTGTATCCTGCTTATGTGTACGAAGTTTCATCAAAATCAGTTCAGTCATTTCGGAAAATAAGGACTTGAAAGTTTGTATGAAATGTCGTAAGGCGTAAACGCTCTTAATGGGAAAAGAATATACGTCGCATAGAGGGGTCGTCAGACCATTTCACATACGATACGATCCGGTATTTCTGCCTAGACGCGCATAAAGATGTTTCACATCAAAAATAGTAAAATGACGTTATTTTAGTACGACTATCGCACTCTGGGTGGTCAGCCCCGATACCTACCTGCCTCGCAAATATTTAAACTAGAAGTCTATTATTACAAGGATCTATTGGAGTCCTATTTTCTTGGTTCTTCATTTTCAAAAGCTAAAGGCTCCTAAGGCATCCTCCTTAACATCAGGTCCGCTCTTCTTTTGACAAAAGTATAAAAAAAAACCCATTTTATTCTAATTTTTGCAACAACGCAAATATCTGTCAAGTTTTCAGCTTGATTGATTAATTTCGGCCTAGCCTTTTGCCAGCTATGTTGGGGTTGGCTTCCAGTCTAACCGGATGCAGCTGAAAACCAGTATTTTACATGAAGCGACAGCCTATCTGACGTCCACAACACAGATAGTACTGGGTAATACGATACCCCTTGGTAAGACTGGTTGTCAGACTTTCGGGCCACTGACTACCAGTAACGACTGTCAAAGTACTACAAATGACAGCCGGGACCAGCGGCTTAACGTGCTTTCCGAGGCGTGAAGGAAACGTCACTTACAAAACTTGCACGGGGACCAATCAAGCAATGCGAGACCAAATTAAGGTGATCTCTTATTGTACGGCAAACTCATACAAAGTGAGGTTAATACTGGATGTGTATATGTGTGATTGAATGATATACAGGGTTATTGATAAAACACCAACAAACTCTTAAGAGGTCATTCTGCTCATCATCATGAACAACATTTTCTATGGAACCAAACATGAAATCGCAAAAAAAAATCAGCTGTTCCATACTTTATATTCACATAACTCGTCAAAATGTAGGGAACAGCACTTTCTCGATTTCAGATTTGGTCTCATAGTAAAAGTTGTTCATAATGATGAGTAGAATTACCTATTAACATTGAACTATATTACTAGCGTATAGAACAGACACGCCGAAACAAAGATTTGCTTCATTTTTGTAAGAGTTAGAACTAAAGTTCGCTGCAGCGCTAAAACAATAGTTATGTCGTCTAACCAAACTGTTACAACATGCAGCACTAGATCGCATAGAAGGAATAGTTTTCTCGCGACCAAAACGTCATAAGCGCCAGGAATTTCATGGCGCTTACGCGTTTCGTTCAACGTAGTGTAACTGCAAGTCGTATGTTGTATTGCAAAATGGCGGCGCCCGGTAACCCGATTCTCGTGAGCATTATTACATCGACGGTACAAACTTTAAATCAGAGTTTTAAACGTTTATATGTCTACTTATTGATGATATGCCATACCATCACTTTTTTTTTGATGTTCTGGAGTGTTTACGGCAGTCTTTAAGTATACAACCAGGCATTTTGATGTTGTTATTTATGCGAGCCAAACACGACATGTCTCTGCGGGCGTTGGATACTCACTGGATGGTTGCAGTACAGCTCACCGCAAAGCGTGGCGCAAAATCATGCAACGCATTGTCTTCTCTATACGTAGTAGTAATACCTCAGTGCCTATTAAGAGGTTGTTGATGTTTTATCAATAACCCTGTATAAACTGACCTTCGGAACTCCTGACTGACAGAACTTCGTCTTCATCACCTCTTCGCTGAGAGTCGTGCGGCTTTTTGAAGTTAGCGGCCAGCAAGTGTGTGTCGTACAGATCATCCTGGGGACAATTGCAGATTTAGGGACGCTAGCACCACCATACCGATCACTATATTTTTTATTTGCGATCATTATCAGAATATTTTATTTTACATAAGCCTACATGGGCACTTATAAAACGTCGACAAAAGGTGCACGGTTCGGGTTGGTCGTTTCCTATGGAGAAGAACCGGCAAGAAACTCCATGGTTACTCTTTTAAAAACATTTGGTTTTACAATATTTGAATGTTACAGCGTTAGTACTTAAGTATGGGAGGACAGCGTAGGCCCGACAATAAGTCGTTGCTTACTACAAAAGCTGCAATGACAAAGTTCCCCCACTTATCAAAATGTACTATGTACTAGTTAGAGTGAACAGGCTTCTTCTGGGCAAGCTCGTACCATTTGGTTCAGACACTACACCAAGGGAATCATCTAGAATTGGTCAAAATACTCACCTTATCAATATTAGCGTACTTCTCGTGAATATGTCTCAACGCTCGCAGATTCTCGTCCAAACTCAGTGAGTCTGATGCTTGACTTGGTGAACCTAGGGCAAAAATAAAAAAAATACCAATAAAATATAAAGCTTTTTATTTGACTTCTTACAACACTATAATTACGTATATTTACATGTTACCAACTTTATGTGTTAAAACATCTATACCTACAAATAAATAAAATTAAAGTGTCCGTTTGTAATATTAAAATAACCGCTTTTTACATGCATATGAATGTATGTACTACGATACATATTCCAAAATAACAGTTTTTACAATTTCGGTCTGTCTGTCTGTTTGTTCCGGTTAATCTCTGGAACGGCTGGACCGATTTTGACGGGACTTTTCTGGCATATAGGTGATTTAATAATGAGTAACTTAGGCTACTTCAATTTTAGAAAAATAAATACTTCTTAAAATAAAAATATAAAAACGTAAAAAAAAACTGCATTTTTGTTAAATTTCACGCGGTTGAAATCGCGGGCACAGCTAGTTTTAAATAAAAACTGGCTCTTATCAAGCTTTAAGGTTCAACTAGTCGCGGGCTCGAACTCACTGATGGCCGTGGCCGAAAAGTAGTAGTATCAGTTAGTAGAGACAATACCATATCATGTTTTAATTTGGATGTGCAGTGTCAAACAGTGGAGTAACCCCCCCCCCCCCCGAAGTTTTTATGGAAACAATGTCGAAAAGTGTCACCTTAAGGTACAATTCGGAAGCCGACCGCTACTGCAGACCGCAGCGGCAGAGCAACCCATCGCTATGACAGAAAGCTGCGTCACGACAGGTTCCTATATCATACTCATCTACCTGTCTTTTCTCAACATGTTAAGGTCGGCTTCCAGTCTAAGCGGATGTAGCTGAATACCAGTATTTTACTGAAGAGCAGCGGTGGCCCAGTGGTGGCAGCCCTGACTTACGAGTAGTAACCCGTGGGTTCGAACCCAGGCAGGCGCATTACTTTGTGGAATTTATTTCATCACCGCTGCTCTCAAAAATGGTGAAGGAATACATCGTGAGGAAACCGGAATGTCCTAGAACTAAAAATTCGAAGACATCTACCAACCCACACTGGGCCCGCGTGGTGGATTACAGCCCACTCCCTCTCATAGAGAGCAGGCCTGTGTCCCAGCAGTGGGAACATTATAAGATGATGATGACGACATGAAGCGACTGCCTATCTGGTCTCCACAAACCAGTTAGTACTACGTAATATGTATAAGTCCCCGAAAGTCTTTCGGGCCTCTGACTACCTGTCAAAGATCTACAAATGACAGCCGGTACCAACGGCTAAAAGTGCCTTCAGAGAAAAAGCTATCCCCCACATTAGGGAGTACTTACAAAAAAAAGTACTACAGCGCCATCTATGACACGACGGAAGAACAAACATCAATTTCCTACATCTCGCAAGCAAAGTTTACATCGAATTAAGACTGTATAGAGAAACCCGACAACTACTGTCGGGCAGTTGCCCACCAGACTTAACACCTGTCTGGTCGGAGGATCTTCCCATTTCAATGGAGTATTGAGGAACTTTACACTCTGTTCCTCATACCCATAAACCCGTATCGCGGATCAGCCAGACCCAGAACGACTACCTGTAGGCCATACAGATACAGATATTGGTTGCTGGGGAGTTTGTTCCGCCACTTCTTCTTCCCAGCTAAAACACTAGGAAGTGGCGAAGGGCGGCCGTTTTGGGGGACTGTCTCTTGTAACTTTGACGTTCAAAAAGTGCTGATTATCAGCCTAGTTTGAATAAATGACTTTTGATTTTGATTTTGTTTAGTGCGGGAATCGAACCCATTTCGCGGGAACTTGCTTAACAAATTAATACCCCCGGCCTTGACATAACTTTTTGTAATACTTTTTTAAGAAATAAAATTATCTTATCTTATTAAAATAAAGTTTGTTTCGGAAGTTTGTTTTTGTTTCGGAATAAGCAAGAGAATGATGAGGTGGTGGTAAGACTTACCCAGATCCGGTTCATCATCACTATCCAATGTGATGGGTTCAGTGTTGACTGGCATCAGATTATTTCTTACGCGAATCTCTGGAAATGCACCAAAACAATATTTAATCAAAGTTTGTATACAGGGTGACTGGTAATTAGTTCATCATCAGCCTAGCCGTTTCCCAAACTATCTTGGGGTCGGCTTCCAGTCTAACCGGATGCAGCTGAGTACCAGTATTTTACATGAAGCGACTGCCTATCTGACCTCCACAACCCAGTAACTGGGTCATACGATACCCCTTGGTAAGACTGGATGTCAGACTTTTTGGCTTCTGACTACTCGTAACGACTGTCAAAGATTTACAAATGACAGCCGGGACCAACGGCTTAACGTGCTTTCCGAGGCACGGAGGAAACTCGGTATGTAATTATGGTCACCCATCCACGGACCAACCTCGGCAAGCACGGCTTAACCTTAAAGATCGACCCGGGCGGCTGTTATTATTTAGCCACGAGCTCCTCCTGACTGGTAATTAGTTATTATATTATTATTATAGCTAGCCTGTATCGTCCCACTGCTGGGCAAAGGCCTCCCTCCATTCCTTCCAACGGTCACGATTCTGTGCTGCTTCTTTCCAATTCTCAAGGAAAACATTCAGTTCGTCCCGCCATCTCCTTCGTGGTATGCCGCGACCCCGTGTCACTGTTTCAGGGCACCAATCCTGAGCTTTGCGGGCCCACAGCTCGTTCGGCATGCGACAGAGATGTCCTGCCCAGTCCTATTTAAGTTGGGCAGCCTTTTGAGCCACATCAATGATTTGCGTTTTAGTAACCGATACTTAAACACGTGATTGTACTCATGATAACAAACAATTTTCCCGAGGAAGCATTTTTTTTACTCATTCACTTTTATATTGAATGTGTGATGAACTAAAACATGACAAAGGGGTTCGAACATTTTTGTATGGAGCCTGGCATATCTAGCCGCCGCCATCTTGATTTTTTTTTTCAAAATTTCCGAGCACGATAAAAGTGGTATATTTGTATAGAGGACACTTATACAAACAAAAATAGTTAAATAACATGGTATCCTAAAGTGTCACGTTTCCGAGATATTTGGAAGTAAAGATCGCCATTTGTGTCATATGGACTCATATGGCGATCTTTACTTCGAACATTTTTTGTTTGTATAAGTGTCCTCTATCCAAATATACCACTTTTATCGTGCTCGGAAATTTTGAAAAAAAAAAAACAAGATGGCGGCGGCTAGATATGCCACAAAGGTTCGTACCCCTTTTTGAAAGTCTTAGAACAAAATTGTTGTTTATGATGTTAGTAACATAGTCCTGAGATGTTGTCGGTGTTTTACAAATAACCCTGTATATCTATCTATCTATCAGTCGCGCTAGCACCTCGCACCCAACCTGGGAACCCTCGAAACCCTAGGAAACCTGGAAGATTGATTCGAGCAGCTCTTGTTATTTAGCCACGAACTCCTCCATGATAATATGGTGTTATTTAAATAACAAGACTCACTAGGTTGCATCTGCTGCTTGTTGTTAGCTGCGAGTTGGTCCACCTTCCGCGGTCTACCTCGCTTGCCCTTCACGCGTCCTTCCGTCGAAGGGACCTGTACAGAATAGAATATACTTTATTGTACACCAAAATTGAAACAACGTTTTTACAATAATGCTAATTTTATGGTTAAAATGGCGGTCTTATTGCTGATAGCGATATCTTCCAGACAACCTTTGAATGGACATAACGGATGGATATTTTTTTTTATTTTTTTTTTAAATAAAAAGGTGGTAGTCAGTGGTATACTGCTGATTAATGAAAAATAAAAGTCAATAAAATAAACCGTGGCAGCTAAGAGATGACCAGTCACAACTGACAGCGCCAGTTCACGAACATGACGCATGTATCAGCCATCATTCAACTCAACCATATTGAAGGGAACTAAATGACCCGACACACCCGCCACCATCAGCGTGACATTCACTCAACCACCAGGGTAAATTCGCGTCAATGAAAGATGTAGGTACTCAATAAATGGTGGCTTTATAGTACATAGTACTCACACATGTTCTATGCAATAGGGGATAATCACATTTTTTTTTCTTTGTCCGTCGGGTAGTTTATTGAAAATTATTGGACACGTATTTTTTTCTTTTTTCACGTGGTCATAAAATTACGGAGATATATTGAGTTGAAATGGCCCATGACGTCACATGTAGGTAAGTTTTATACCTACTTGTGATGTAGTGAGCCCCCACTCTCCAACTTTAATGAGTTTTAACTAAGTATTTTTTTGATATTTTGATAAAACAAAAAAATAAGTATCTAATATTTTTGTATTACCTGTCTGACGGACAAAATAGAATCTCGTTTTCTTTACCCAGTCCGCACCCCTATTATCCATACTAATATTATAAATGCGAAAGTCACTCTATTTGTTTGTTTGTATGTTTGTTTGTTTCCTTTTCACGACTAAACGGCTGATCGGATCTTAATGAAATTTGGCAAGAAGATGGATTTCATCCTGGGGAAGGACACAGGCTATACATATATCATCACGCTACGACCAATAGGAGCGGAGCAGCAATGAAAAATGTTGCGAAAACGGGGAAAATATGACGCAGACGAAGTTGCGCGGGACAGCTAGTATATTATAATACTAAAAGATCCTTCGATCCAGGGCCAATGTGGACCACTGGTCGTTGGTTCTATCCAGCTCATCCGCCATCTCCTGCAGGGTCTACCGCGTCGCCTTCTGGCTGTTTAAAAAAAAACATAGTATTTAAACAATGATATTACTCACAGCATCTTTTTTAGCGCTCGGAGTCCTCTTAGTATATTTTCTCTTGGTCCTCGGTGTCGTCTCCCCGGCAGATGACGAGGCGGCAGAATCTGTAATTTAAGTTCAACCGTGTAGTCTGCGAAAATAAGGCTCTCGAAGAGTTGGCAAGGAGTTTTCATGCATTTGATTTGGCCTCATTTTGCCGTTACTACAATATAATCGGCAAGGATCTTTAGAGCGTTTTCACCTTACGGCATTTCATACAAACTTTCAAGCGTCTGAAGCGATTTTAATGAAACTTAATACGCATGAGCAGGATACGTAGATCTAAAAAGTTACTAAAAAACATTTTCGAAAGTTCTAATAAAAAAAAAAGATAATTGGAAAGGGGTTCGAACATTTTTGTATGGAGCCTGGCATATCTAGCCGCCGCCATATTGATTTTTTTTTTCAAAATTTCCGAGCACGATAAAAGTGGTATATTTGGATAGAGGACACTTATACAAACAAAAAATGTTAAATAACATGATATCCTAAAGTGTCACGTTTCCGAGATATTTGGAAGTAAAGATCGCCATTTGTGTCATTATGGACTCATATGGCGAAAAATCTCGAAAACGTGACACTTTAGGATACCATGTTACTTAACATTTTTTGTTTGTATAAGTGTCCATATATACCACTTTAATCGTGCTCGGAAATTTTGAAAAAAAAATCAATATGGCGGCGGCTAGATATGCCACAAAGGTTCGTACCCCTTTCTGGTTCTTTAGATAATTTATAATAATCGGTCTAATTTAGCTGTAACACTATTTTTTGAAAATATTTTCAGTAACTTTTTAGACCTATGTATCCTGCTTATGCGTATGAAGTTTCATTAAAATCGGTTCATTTATTTCGCAAAATAAGGACTTGAAAGTTTGTATGAAATGACGTAAGGCGTAAACGCTCTTAAAGCGCAGCACACACAGGGAGCGGGCGCGGGAGAACGGCATCTATATTTCATGTACAGACAGAATCAGTATGTGCTAACCCCTCTACAGTACCGCCGAGTACGCCAGGGGGGTAACTACTTAATGCGTCTATCCGTACTAATATGGATGACATCACATAAACAGCGTGCGCGCCACACAACCCGCTCAGTTACTTAATCGGCGTAAATTACGCTATTCGGCCCAGTGTGGCAGACAACTGTTCCCAAAAGCAAAGCAACACATGACTGGTCTAAGTAAGCGCAGATGAAGATGACATGCAAAACATTAAAAAAACTACTAAAATCATCGTTCAAGAATGGCCGTATTAAATTGTGATACACTTTCAAAATCAACATCATTTGAGAGGGAAGCGCCAGGGTACGCCGCGAAATTTTTTATTTTTTTGCAATTTGCAGGTCTGTTTTAAGCTGTATGTTGAACAAAATATGATTCGCGACCGAAACACGTGTGTAATTACAGAATTATAATTTTCATCATCAGCTTATAATGTTCCCACTGCTGGAACACAGGCCTCCACTCTATGAGAGGGAGCGGGCTGTAATCTACCACCCGGGCCTAGTGCGGGTTCGTAGATGTCACATGTCTTCGAATTATTAGTTCAAGGACACCCCGGGTATCCTCACGATGTTTTCCTTCACCGTTTCTGAGGGCAGCGGTGATGAAATAAATTACACAAAGTAATGCGCCTGCCTGGGTTTGAACCCACGGCTTACTGCTCGTAAGTCGGGGCTGACACCACTGGGCCACCGCTCCTCTCAATTGTAGTTATTAAAATCATCAATAAACACCCTCCACTTTCATCTTATTCGATTGAACGACTTTTCATAAAATAGTAATTGAATGTTTTTAAATAACATTAGGGTTACAAATTGCAAAAAACTTAATAAAACTTGAATTTCGCAGGCCAACCTGGCGCTTTCTTTTATGAATGTCTTATTGTGTTCTGACTAATGAAATATTTTTCAATAGTGGCCGCAGACTCGGAAAAATCTTGCCACTTTTACTCAAGCCCCTTTATTTAACGTTAAAAGTAGTTTGTGGTAGATGTGGCTTTAGAATCTGAATGCAGGGCTTTTTTTATTGATGGCAATGGGCTCGGCCCTTTTTACATGGGACTTAAACATATCTGGCGAAATATCGGTGTACTATTAGCTACACCTCTGCCTAACCACCGGGAATTATAGGCCTGATGTTAAGTTATTCAATTAAGTCCATAAAATATTAATACAAATATGTACCAAACCGTAAAAAAAACACGTCATATTGCTAAAAAAAACTACATTCATGCATTTTGTAATTATTATTACTACCTATGAAATATTTATATAATAAATAATATAATTATTATTACGCAAGTTTTTCAAAAATAATACAAAAGTATACGTTACCTAAAGACAAAAACAACATTTATTTAAAAATAGATAAGCCTGAATCTACCATTTCATGCGGATTTTATTTCATCTTGCTCTCAATAAATAACGATATAACATACATTGTATATGTATCATACATTAAAATATTTATTTAAATTTTGATAAATAAAAACCTAAATGTACCGTCAGCAACACTAGTAGTTTGTTCCCGTAATTTCCTGTCTCAAAGCCGTCGTAGCCGCGGGCAAAAGCTAGCTCGAAAATAAAGTAATAACACGTAATAAAATAGCACGGTGACGCGCCGCATGACGCGCCGCGTCTCCGAGAATGATCCCTAAAAGACACGGACATTTATT
Source organism: Cerastis leucographa (assembly GCA_963082945.1). NCBI lineage: Eukaryota > Metazoa > Arthropoda > Insecta > Lepidoptera > Noctuidae > Cerastis > Cerastis leucographa. The sequence goes on from OY720376.1 coordinate 2,142,969, forward strand.
TATTTATTATAGTGAATTATAACAGTTTTACACCAATTACAAAAATTAATATAGAAACAGAAAACAAAAGTAATACATCCAGTTGACAACATGAAATGGTTTAAATTAAGTTAAATTAAAACTAACACAGAACAGTGGAGGACATATCAAACCGGCCTCGAAGTGCTAGTTTTTTTTTTATTTTTTATTTTAGCTGTATTTTTACATAAATGAATGTTTTTATAACAGAGAATGTAATATACCACTTTAATAAAGGAACAGTAACTGGAAAAACGATAGAAATAGATAAAATATCTTGAGAAAAATTCCAGTGGAAAATGATTCAAAATAAGGAGCTGAATGGATCCTGCCAGTTTGCGGAAGGCTGTCCTTTACACCCTGTATTTTGCTGACGGTACCAAAACGTCATAAGACGCTGAACTAATTTGCTTCTACCCACACAAGCCTATCTACTTCCATGCATCCATTATTAACTTGTGTAGAAAGCAGCCATCTTGGATTTTTGACGTCTATTGTTAAGATTCTAAATATATTCTAATGTTTTTTTACCAATTTCGGCTAAGCCCAAAATTATTTAAATGTTAGATTTATTTCATTTTTTTTTTAAATAAATATTTTAATATACTTGGTAGATAAACACACACCATTTTATTATAAGTTAGAGAAAAAGTTTTTTTTTTAAATAAAAACGACAGAGTATCTCTGCAAGACGATTCTTCTGTATGCTCTAAAGTATCATCTACCACATGACGTCTTAAAGCATTACTGTTTTAATCTTATAACAGCGTGGGAAAGAGATGGCGCTAGACGTACTCTTTGGCTCCGTCTCTTTCCCACACTGGCGTGACATCAAAACAATTTTGCTTTTAAGACGTCAACGTAACCCTCAATTCGAAATTCAAATAAATCCGGTTTGAATTAATTCTAAATGGTAGTTGAGTCAGTCACGTTAAAAATAATAAGTATTGGCCATTTTTCAAATTTTTAATGTATCAGCAAGGTCTAGAAAGTTTAAGCCTACACTTTTTTCACGTTTTTAAGTTATATTTCCTTCACAATAGACGTCAAAATCCCTTAGCCACTTCACACACAAGCCAACAAAACAAGACCTAAATCACAAACATTACCTTTTCTTTTAATAAACTTTCGGTTTTCAGCTCGTCTCACTAAAACCTTTCTATCGCCAACCTTTCGGACAGTGTTGCCAATTTTCGCCGGTAATTTCCTCATGGCAACACCCATTTTTTTATTGTTAGCTGGCAACTGTCGTTTTTTGACGCGCGATGACATTTGTAAGGCTGTCTTTGAGATGGGTTTGGCTAGAGACGAATGATGGGTGTTAGTAAGCTGGATGATGCTGTGGCGGAGTTGCAAGACTTATTTCAGATGAAAAAATTGTTTTTTTTTAAGTGAAAACTTCTTTAGCGGCGTTCTGCACTTTTGTCATGGGTTAAAATGTTAAACTCGCGTCAGGACACGTGACCGTCATTTTTTTAGTTACGAAGGAATTTGAACTTTATGACATCTGTCATTGAGTTTGGGTTTCCAAAACTGGATAATTATCTTATGCACAAACAAAACCTTCAGTTTCTCCAAAGTGGTAAAATTCGTGAGACGGATTGTAATAGTTTAGAAGTGTTACATTTTTAATGTAATTTAATTTGTCATTTTTGTGTACGATAGCGCAATAAATGAATATTGTATTTTACCACATAAATGATAGTACTTTTATACTAATAATTAAAATTCAAAACGTGCAAAATGATTCCCTAACCATTCCAAAATATCAAAAATGCACAACGTTAATATTCAAGTTTTCACTTCTGCTGGCAGTCCCGGAGTGCAACCCGTTTTTTTTTTAATTTTAGTGTCTTTTTTAGCACTTTCGGTGCTAAGTCAGCATATGGTTCGAACAATAATATGTTTGTGTGCACACAAACCGCCTCCCGAGTCGTCGTTATACGCAGCGATAGAACACTTGTAAATTTTGAGCATAAAAGTAAAATGAATTATTTGAACTTAACAGCGAAAGTGTTAATAAACGCTGATCAAAGTTAGGAAACGTTGACAACAAATTATAATTATACCGAAACTAACTAATTAACTACAATCTCGGGAGCTCGTGGCTAAATAATGACAGCCGTTGGGTTCGATCTTCCTCTTTCTGAGTTAAGCCGCGCAATTATGATAAAACGGAACCAGATACACAAAGGTAGGACTTAAAATACGGGTCCAAAGGCCAAGATTTTTAGTGTCTTGCAACTCCGCTTTTTTGTTTAGTGACTGCAAAGAAAACAAAGATACAAGACTGAAGCAAGAATTACATCGAAAATAATTTCTTTCAACTTGAAATAGGGATGATGAATGAGTATTTTGTCCGTCAGTCAGGTTATACAAAAATATTAGACACTTATTTTTTGTTTTAACAAATTAACAAAAAAAATACTTACTAAAACGCATTTAAGTTAGAGAGTGGAGATTCACTACGTCACAAGTAGGTATAAAATTTACTCAACCGTGACGTCATGCGTCATTTTAACTCAATATCTCCACAGAGTTTTTTTTTTTTTGATTACGCGAAAAAAAAAAAAAAACTACTTGTCCAATATTTTTTTATAATCTATCTGATAGACAAAGAAAAAAAAATAGTGCGTGGAGTCCCTCCGCGCGGAAGAAGTGAAACTTCGTAATACTACACGCATGCGTTCGAGTGCCACGCATTCACTCTCGCTCTGTCTCTTTCTATTCCTCTTCCCCAGAAGCGTTGAATGTTTAACGCAACAGTGCTTTCATACCCCTTCCATAGCAGCGGTAAACGTTTAACGCAATCTTGTTCGAAGTCGCATAAGAAAATTCACTTCAAAATAGTCATCAATCCTATTATGTAGCTCAAAATTAAGTATTGACCTCCTTGATAGATTCTTGCATATTCTTGTTTCAGTCTAGCATAGTAATTAAAGAAAATGAACATTGTTTAGTAAGTACATGATTAGTGAAACACTTTAAAATACACACTTTTGAGATACACAAGTGTAGTCCACAACATTTTAATATACAAGGAGAATTTTATGAGATAATAAATGTAGAATAGTCCCCCTTTACGACCTGGCATAGGATATTTGCTTATGGCAGCCAGTCTTAGCGGTGACAAGCAATACGGGAGATATTATAGTGCACAAGTGTGTGTGCGGGCGAGGGTGCATAGGAGGGGGAAGTGCCAGGGCAGCAATTTTTTTTATGTTTTTGCAATTTGCAGGACAGTGTCATTGAATGACTATTTAATAGAAGTCATTCCAAGGGATTAACCTTTTGAACGCCAATGTCACATATACGTGACAAGAAAGCGCGTGCCCTGTACGCCAACGACACAAATATGTGACAAAAAATATGGTGTACTATAACACGAAATAAGCAATTTAAATAATTACTTTTGTGTTTTTTTGTATTTATATATTTTTAAAATGTGATCTACATTTATTAAATATTAAATGTTTTATCAAGAAATAAGTTAACAATACTTTTGAAATCTCTTTTATTATTTCTACGCAAAAGGTTAAATTAACTGAGAGGGTTGTACTGGTGATTTTAATGGTTATAACTCAGATAAGATTATTTTTTATGGTCGCGAATTATATTTTGTTTAACATGAATTTCGGGGCTTACCCTAGCTCTTCCACCTTAATTAATTATGTCTATCAAACTTATAAAAATCCCTTCTTTTTTGTCGTGAATAAAAAAGAAAACGAATTTACTTCGCTACTAAAGTTTGTTCTTTAGCAAGAATAACTTTCGCCCACGTTGTTTTATTACTATTTTATTTACACCTTGTATATTGTGTCCAAAAAAAAAACAAAAACTGTCAAATTAGTGTCTTGTCACCTAATGCTAGCTTTTCTTTCGAGACGAGAGGCCATCCATAAATCAGGTCACACGAATTTCATGATTTCTTGACCCCCTTCTCCATCCTTGTCACAGCTGGTCATTTGTCAGACTCTCCCTCCCTTGTGTGACGACACATATTGTTTTTTTTTTTTTTCGTTTTTCGTACTTCAAATTTCGGAGGAGCTCGTGGCTAAATAATAACAGCCGCGCGGGTCGATCTTTAAGGTTAAGGCCGTGCTTGCAGAGGTTGGTCCGTGGATGGGTGACCATAATTACATACCAAGTACCTCCGTGCCTCGGAAAGCACGTTAAGCCGTTGGTCCCGGCTGTCATTTGTAGATCATTGACAGTCGTTACGAGTAGTCAGAAGCGAAAAGTCTGACATCTAGTCTTACCAAGGCGTATCGTATTACCCAGTTACTGGGTTGTGGAGGTCAGATAGGCAGTCGTTCCATATTAAATACTGGTACTCAGCTGCATTCGGTTAGACTGGAAGCTAACCCCAAGATAGTTTGGGAAAAGGCCAGGCAGATGATGTACAGAGTTCAAATTGCGTGTTTAAATCTTGAAATGTGACGTCACGAAATTTAGGACCCGTTTCCCTCCCCTTCTCTTTACGTTTAGTTCCCTTCAAAATGGTTGAGTTGAATGATGGCTGATACATGCGTCATGTTCGTGAACGGGCGCTGTCAGTTGTGACTGGTCATCTCTTAGCTGCCACGGTTTATTTTAATTACTTTATTTTTAATTACTGATTTAATCTTTTACTCTGGACGCTCTTAACTTGCCCGTATTTCTACATTGTTCTCACATATTTGTAATTCTTAACATGAATGATGTAACCAAGATTTTGTAACATATTTTGATTTAAAAGAGTGTTTCTTGCCCGTTCTTCTCCATAGAGATCTACGCTACGGAATAGGTAACTACAGTTCTTTCATAAGTTATTATGCCTTGTGACTGGGACTGTAGCTTCGCGTTTTATTTTGTTTTTTTTTTTTTACTTTCAAAAGTGCCTGTAATGGCCTAATTGAAATAAATGCTTTGACTTTGACTTAACTTTGACTTTGACTTGTGTGACGTAATTTAGGGATGGGCCCTGACGTTGACACGAGACAAACACTCAACGCCCTCTCGCGGCGAAGCTTCCAGTTAAAACCTGATTTTTTAATTTTCAAAAGTGCCTGTAATGGTCTAATTGAAATAAATGCTTTGACTTTGACTTGTGTGACGTAATTTAGGGATGGGCCCTGACGTTGACACGAGACAAACACTCAACGCCCTCTCGCGGCGAAGCTTCCAGTTAAAACCTGTTTTTTAATGAAAACTTACCTCCAGTAGCCCGACGTTTATAATCTCTCTTAGTTTTTCTCTCCAATGCCTCTGTTAACAAAATAAATAGAGAATTTAAGTAGTGTGTTAAATAATTTATCTTGGATACTTTTTTACAGTTGACAACAAAAATAATCAGTATACACGATGAAAGAAAAATTTTTTTTTTTTTTAATAGGATGCTGTACTATTGCAGAATGAAAACATTAATGTGATTTCACGATCCTTTATTCGGCATAGTTAGGAAAAAAAACGAAAAAGTTAAAGAACATCCGACCTCGATGACATACCTACACCGTCCGCCATTTTGAAAAAAAACTAGTTTTGGCGGCCACAGATGAAACAAGTGTCAATCGATAGAGTAAGTGATTACAAACAATAAATATTCAGCGATGACTCTCATAAGTGAAAGATATTTTCAAGATATTCAAGTTCAAAAGTCACGATAACGAAACTCGTTGCATCACTGGCTGACAGTAATTGTCGGTAGGTACTTAAGTATGCCAGGTTCCATTCACAAATGTCGGAACCTTTTTAGGCCAAAAACTGTTGTACTATTCATTCTGCGAGCGAACATCACACACACGAACACAACAACAATATGTCAAGTAATACAAAATTCAACATCGCACGGGAATCGAACCCAAAACTTATAGGAAATGCAAGGCAGAATTTTGCGGGCTACCCCTTAATATCAGAAAGAGATGGTGCTATTCAGGACGTCTACATCCATCTTTTTTCCGCAATGAAGTAAGATTAAAATAAGTTTTAAGATGTTTTGGTAGACTACCCGAGGACCTATTCGTTGCCGGGAACCACAGGGCACCACAGCTATATAAATTTATTTATATATATATTTATTTATAATTCACAATTTACATATTTACAACAACCAAAAAAATTATAAAACAAAGCAACCAACACCATACAAACCTTTTTTTTTAATTGTAAATGCGAAAAACTTTTGAACGTATTTAGGTAGAATTTTCGACACAACACATGTTGAGTATACTAATATTCCGGAAGATTTTCGAATCAGGGATCCCTAAAGCTTTAAGCGGTCGAAGACGAAAAAAAGCTGAGGATTATTTACATTTTGTACTGCACGAGAATAAAGTAAGCGATATGTTATAGTTTAAACTTACAGTGAGATTTAACTTTTTTTTATACTATTCCGTATACAAGGTGTTGCTTTGCATCCTCGTCAAAATTCAGGAGGTTGTCACAAAAGACATAAATAATCAATTAAAATTACGGTACCTAGTTAATTATTAAATAACACTGCTAGTTTTTGGTTGCTAAAATTTATCAGTATTTCAGAATAACCCCCTTAACGTGGTCTAAAAAATAAGAAATTAACGAATAAACGTTTGAGATATTTTTAATATGTAGAATGCGACCCGTCTCATCCTCGCCTTTACAAAGCCCTCGTTTAAAACAAGGGTGGTTCCCACTTATCGATTTGCTTAAATAAAATAAAAAAATGGCTCACCATTTTATTATTGATTCGGGACGAGAATCATTAGCATAGTCACCTCCTTGAATTTGACGAGGATGCAAAACAACACCTTGAATTTACCTTATAGTACTTTCCAAATCGAAATTCTGAATTTAAAATGTCACATGTCAGTATAACATGACTCATTTCTGGATTTTGTGTCGTTTTTCTGGATTTGACATCGCGATTCTAGATGTCTTGTCACGAAGTTTACAGTCGGTTGAGTTTTAGTTTTGTGTTAAAGAATAAAGGAACATTTTATTTCCATTTATTGCAGCTGTGAGACACACAATAATTATCCCTTTTGTTTTTGTATAGATTTAAGTTGTTTTGTTACTTTCGTATTGTATTAATTAACACTTGCTTTGATGAAGTAACAAAACGTGAGGAAACAAATATGCCTGACAGATATATATCTCTACGGCATTTAAAGCCAAGTCAGAGGTCCATACGCGGCATAAAAATTTTGACACCAGGCTAGGCACTAAAAGGAAGTGTTGTGTTCGTGACAAGATTTAATTTCACGATTCTGTGTGCTATGCAGGAAGTTTAAGTCGTATTTCTGGTTATCGTGTAATTTTTGTATCTGGATTTTATGCCATATGTTTGTGTTTCATAATCACAGTTCTGGACATTTTGTCAGAATTTTAGATTTCGAGCAACGTTTCTAGATGCTGTGTCGTGAGTCTGGATCTTGTGTATAAATTCTGGGCATTGTGGCGTAATTCCAGATTTTGTGTTAAAACGCTGGATTTAGTGAAGTTCTGGATTATGTGTGGAGATTTCCGAATTTGTCACAATTCCAAATGTCCTGGATTTTGTGCTAGAATTCTGAATTTTGTGTAGCAATCTTGGATATCGCAAATCCAATTCTGGATTTTGTGTCAAAATTCTGGATTTTTGTGTTAAAATTCTAGATTTGCATAAAATTCTGGATTTTGTGCCGAAATCGTATCTCTATAACCACGCTAGCTTACCTAAATGTTACAAAGTACCAAGCTCAAGCTAATGTTAGTGTACAATTAAAAGCCAACCCCATGTTAGTCCAAATACCATGTAGTATGAATGTATGTTTTGTTACCTAACTCTCGAGCCCTTTTTCTAGCCAAATATTCTGGGCTAGTTTTGTCCACACGTGGTCTGCCGCGCTTACGCTTTTCCCCACTTTCTGGGGTCCTGTTATTCATCATAGCCGCTGAAAAAAAAAAGAATAAAATAATGAAACAAAAAGAAACTTGTCTTGCCTTGTTTGTGGTTCCGAGCAATGTATAGACCGCACTTTCCAAGTATATTTTTTCTTGGTCTTCACCCTTTTTGGAGTATACAGGGTTATTTGTAAAACACACACAAACACAACTATACTCCCCTCGCTATTTTACTATCGCTTTCTTTTGCTCCGCATAGACTTCGTAACATTTAGAGCGTTCAATTTAAACATTTTTATTTTTGTATGAAAATATGATGAATTTTTAAAAGTCATAGAACAAAAGTTGTTGATTATGATGTTAGTAACATAGTCCTGAGAGGTTGTCGGTGTTTTACAAATAACCCTGTATATACTTTTTAGTCGATGTCAAGTCCATTTTTTTACGGCTCTAGTTACATTGAAAGCGGAACGGAAGATATCAAGCTTAGCTTAAGATATCGATACTTCTATTATATTCGTCTTCTTTTCTAAAATGCTTTTAAAGTGGAAGATACTTCGACGATTAGGTAACACGTTACCATGAATTCAGTATGTGTCACGTTTGTCACATCACTATCTCGGGTCTAGTTGAAAACCAGTGTCGGTCACTAGCTGCTCGGCAGTTTTATGAACTGGGCAAATATATACAAGTTGTTGTTTTGCATCCACGTCAAATTTCAGGAGGTGGTCACAAAAGACATAAATAATCAATTAAAATTACGGTACCTAGTTAATTATTAATAAACGCTGATTTTTTTGGTTGTTTAAGTTTGTCAATATTTCAGAATAATCCCCTTAACGTGGTTTAGGGAATAACAAATTATCAATTAAACGTTTGAAATTGTTTGTATGTGTCTAAGCGAGGTAATAGAGCAAGAACCAGACGGGCCGCGTTTAAAACACGGGTGGTTCACACTTACCGATTTCCGTAAATAAGAAAAAAAAAAAATTACCTACCTATTTTATTATTGATTCGGGACGAGAATCATAAGCACAGTTACCTACTTGAAATTGACGAGGATGCAAAACAACACCTTGTATAATAGCAAATATTTGGCGCAGTCGTGAGACACACAATGTTATCTTTTTCTGTTTAGAATTAAGTTTTTTCACTTTATTTTTTGCATCTTGTGGCATGTGCTAAATAAATGTTTTCTTTCTTTCTGTAGTAGGTACGTGAGTTTAAATTAACTAAGCTAACTTTTCTAAAAGTATTTTTAGAACATATTAGAGAATGAAGTACACAAGACATAATACAAAATTATCTCCGTTTCGATTTCCATGTGTTTCTCTTGTAGCTAAGTGAACAAAAACAAGACATACAGACACCCAGACCCGGAACAACTACCTATTAAACAGATATTCGTTCCGTGCGGGAATCGAACCCGCGACACGCAGCGCGTGCCGTCGTTGTAGTAAATTGTAAACGAATTGTTGGTTTGATTTTTAAAATAAGGACAAATCTCTTTTTTTTTTTAATATTGTCCATAAATAAATACTCTCCATTTGGAGTAAAGGTAACAATTTATCTCTTAATCTCTTTTAACTTTGACTTTAACATTTGTTTTTGACTATTGCCTTTGCATTGAACTTCAACTTCGGATTTTGAATAGCGTCTCAAAAATTTTGCTTTGATGATTTTGTGACTTTTTAATCAAAGTAAACATTCAAATTTTTACTTTGTCTTCTGACTAGAATGTCTGACTATGCTTTCTGACTAGAATATCTGACTATGCCTTTTGACTTTGACTTCTGACTATGCTTTTTGACTTTGACTTCTGACTATGCATTTTGACTTTGACTATGACTGTTACTCACCCATCTCCTTGGCCTGTTTCCTGGCAGCCAAGTTGGCCAGATACTCTGGACTAGTCTTATCCACTCTGGGCCGGCCTCGCTTCCGCTTTACAGGAGTCGGGGGGTCGCTGGTCTCAGCTGTGGATGAAAGCATATTGGTTATTTATGAGGAAGAGATTAAACAAACTTCTGCAAGCTTTGTTTCTTTGTGAGGCTGGAGGAAAGTGAAGGTGGAAGCGTACCTAGTCGTGCCACAGGAGCAGTAGGAGCCATTTAATAAATCTTTGTAAGTATGAACGTCACGCAAACATTCGCGTCAGTACATGGATTCCAGCACCGCGCGCATGTACATGTAAATTCGGCACATAAGTTACATAAAGCACGTGCATTTGATAATATTTGACGCCATTGTACCGAAAAAAAGTTGGTAGCCTAGTAGTACGTACGCTCAAATTTGGCGAGCGAACGATGACTGAAAAAATGTAATGATCCAATGCGCAGAATTCTAAGCATGTGGCGCAAAATGGAAGGTGGTATGTATGGCAAATGGGCGAGACGCCGTTATACTTTAAGCGGGTTATTAGTATAAAGGGTGTAAAATACCTCTTAACGAAGCCGAAAGGCACTGGTTCTCCCTGTCATTGCGATCATTTTTTTTGTTCTACACCATACCTGGGAACCTTCTAGTTACGGAGATATTAGGGGTCAAAGTTCCAACTTTTTGACAAGTATTTTTTTAAATACAAGTTTTTAATGTAAGGTTTTTACTTTAAACACCTCCACGACCCCCGTACTATTCAATCCGTCCATCAGCACAATGTTTTGAGTGCGTTACATTGAGTTCTACCACAAAACATGATTTTACACCCTCCAATAAAAAGTCGTTCCCCAGCAATAATTTTTGCGTAAAGTTACTTAGTTTCATGTACAGAATGCTTGGTTGACGGCTTCGTGATGAGGTGATTTACACCGTGTAGAAAGTAAAGTCGTTACCAGTGCTGATAGGCTCCTGCTTCTGTCTCGCCGCGTACAACTCCGGTGGAACGAAGTGTGATACGGGAGAACGGTAATCCACTGCAAGCGGCAGACCACCAGGCACTAGAACAAAAGAATTACCGTTAACCTTAGGAATTCCTTTGTAGGAAACATCCTTCCACACATTCTTCTTAGCGTCAGCATCTGCCTGCCTTTTCCCAACTATGGTAATGGTTTCCAGTCTATCCGGATGCACCAGAATACCAATATTTTACATGAAGGACTGCCTATCGAACCTGCGCAACCAAGTTAGTACTGGATAATACGATACCCCTTGGTAAGACTGGTTGTCAGACTTTCGTGCCACTGACTACCTGTAACGACTGTCAAAGATCTAGAAATAACAGCAAGGACGGCACGGCTTAACGTGTCAATCAAAATCAAATCAAAATCATTTATTTCAAGTAAGCCAATTACAGGCACTTTTGAATAGTCAAACAACAATAAAAATGAAGCTACAGTCCCAGACACAAGACATAATAACTGTGAAAGTACTGTAGTTGCCCATTCCAAAGCGTAGATCTCTATGGAGAAGAATGGGCAAGAAACTCCATGTAATGGTTTCCAGTCTAACCGGATGCACCAGAATACCAATATTTTACATGAAGGACGGCCTATCGAACCTGCGCAACCAAGTTAGTACTGGATAATACGATACCCCTTGGTAAGACTGGTTGTCAGACTTTCGAGCCACTGACTACCTGTAACGACTGTCAAAGATCTAGAAATAACAGCCGGGACCAACGGCTTAACGTGCTTTTCCGAGGCACGGAGGAAACTCGGTATGTAATGGGTGGTCACCCATCCACGGACCAACCTAGGCAAGCGCATCTTAAACTAAAGATCGACTTGGCTGTTGTATTTAGCCACGAGGACCTCGTTTGGTGCTGCGGGTTGTTCGAAACAGATACCGCGGCCCTGGAACACAAAGGGCTAAGAAGGAACATGGGTGGGTTTTAGTCAGTCAAGTCTGACACTCCCTCCCGCTCCGCCCAGAGCGGGAGAAGTCATTTGATGATTTCCCATCCAAAAAAAAAAAAAAAAAAAAAAATGACCTCGTTTGGTCGCTAAGAAGAATGTGTATTCTCCTAAGCGTGTCGGCGATTATCTTAATTGAGTCAGCCAAAAATTTTGCGTTGATTTTGGCACTTTCAAGGGGTTACTATGACGTCTCAAAGCAATATTGTTTTAACCTTATTTCAGTGTGGGAAAGAGACAGAGCTCTATAGCTCTAGGGCAGTACGTCTAGCGCCATCTCTTTCCTACTCTGAAATAATATTAAAACAATACTGCTTTAAGACGTCATGGTAGACCACCAGGCCTACACACAATCAGGGATACAAAACTAACATGTCGCTTTACTGAAGTTTTTTCTAGTTACCGACAGTAAAACCGGCCTAATGCGAGTCGGACTCGCGCACAAACCATTCAAAAAAGTGTTTTTTTTTTTCTCACCCCTTAAATATTTATTTTATTCTGTTTTTCGCATTCGTTGTTATAGCGGCAACAGAAATACATAATCTGTATAAATTTCAACTGGCTAACTATCACGGTCCATGAGATACAGCCTGGTGACAGACGGACGGACGGACAGCGAAGTCTCAGTAATAGGGTCCCGTTTGAACCTTTGGGTACGGAACCCAAAAAAGGAACATTCTGTTAAATAGTATTGTATAGTCTCCCTTTATTTCAATCCATTTTTGTTTGGATATTATATTTTAATTTTATAGTCCAAGCTGGAAAGTTTTGCAACTTACTGAGAGATACGTATGTAAACTGCGTGTGTAAACAGTGAGAGCAGCGGTGGCCCAGTGGTGGCAGCCCCGACTTACGAGCAGCAAGCCGTGGGTTCGAACCCAGGCAGGCGCATTACCTTGTGTAATTTATTTCATCACCGATGCCCTCAAAAACGGTGAAGGAAAACATCGTGAGGAAACCGGAATGTCCTAGAACTACAAATTCGAAGACATGTGACATCTACCAACCCGCACTGGGCCCGCGTGGTGGATTACAGCCCACTCCCTCTCATAGAGAGGAGGCCTGTGTCCCAGCTGTGGGAACATAATAGGCTATTATGATGATGATGATGACGTATGTAAACACAAACCTTGATTCAGGCCAAAGATCTCTCCATTATGCTCGATCTTAGGCTTCTTCTCCGGAGTCTGCTGACTGCCCTCACTGCTGGGAGATTCGTCACGCTTCAGCTGAGGCAAGGCGGAATCCAGCTGGCTTTCACACAGTGCCATGATTGTTGATTTTTATTATTAAGCTGGAAAAACATTTGCTGATATTAGTACCATGGAGATATTTTGTTATGTTTTGCTGGGCTTGTACTAGTTGTTCTTTTTCTACACTGTGCACACATACAAGGTGTTGTTTTGCATCCTCGTCAAATTCGAGGAGGTAACTATGCTAATGATTCTTGACCCAAATCAATAATAAAATGGTTAGGTAATTTTTTTTTCTTATTCATGGGAATTGGTAAGTGTGAACCACCCGTGTTTTAAACGCGGCCCGTCTGTAGCTTGCCCCATAACCGCGCTTTCACACATACAAACAATCTTAAACGTTTATTCGATAATTTCTTATTGCCTAAACCACGTTAAGGGGGTTATTCTAAAATACTGACAAACTTAAACAACCAAAAAAATTAAAAGCGTTATTAATAATTAATTAGGTACCGTAATTTTAACTGATTATTTATGACTTTTTTGACAACCTCCTGAATTTTGACGAGGATGCAAAACAACATCTTGTATAGATCTGACAATAATGTACCCAGTACAATACTAGGTGAATCTGTTAGGGGCCGTCCTGCAAACACGTGAGGTTTTTAAGGACACTTTTATAACCCCCCCCCCCCCTCCCCATTGGTAATACGGCTAGCTCTAATCCCCCTCTGCCAGCATCACGTGTATTTTTACCGATTCATTTATACAAAGAATATTGTAGGTAGTTCTTTGTGTATTAGGTACACACGGAGACACATCAAGTATATATTTCCAGTATAACATGACCCCGCTTTGAATACATGTTTTGTACAATGAGAGATCCGCGTAAACTGGTTTTTTTTTAGCTTGTTCGATCGCCGTGCGTACTTTATTTTTCTTAGTCCAAACATAATAGTTTTAATTTTTAGTGCAAAATAAATGAGAAATGAAGTGTATGAAATCCTAGCGTTTTCAAACTATATTTTCATTAGAGAAATTATAACTACAGGGTATAACGGAAAGGGAAAAATATATTAGCTGCCCCGTACATTTGGGTCGAATAGGTATTGAAGGCAGCAGATAATTTTTACGCTATTACGATGTTTGTCTGATGGAGAAACATGTTCAGTTTGATGGTCTGTAGCACACCCTTAAGTATGTACCTATATACCCTTTCCGTCCTGTATAAATATAACTGTTTGCTGTTAATAGGGACTCATGCCTGCTTTTCATAAAACTATGATGGAGTCAGCATCCAGTCTCACTGGATGCATCCATCTAAATACCAGTATATTACATGCAGGGAGGTGACTATCCGAACTCCACAACCCAGTTAGTATTAGATGATACGGTACCCTTTGGTAAGACTGGTTGTCAGGCTCTTGGGCTTCTAAATACCAGTATTTTACATGGAGCGGCTGCCTATCTGACTTGTCACTAGAGTAGTCTCTAGTAACCCAAATCCTAAGATGTACTAGTGCATAGCTTAGGATTTAGTTTAAACTTTAAAAGCAAATAATCTGCCATATTTACCATTGGTCGCAGATCAAAGCAGCAAAAAAAAAGGTAAAATATTTTAGCATTTCTTTATTTACATTTTTTACAAGTAGATTCTGTGTGGTTTTAGATACATAGCTTAGTTACAAAGACACGAGAGAGCGAAGCGGATCAGAATAGCAGAGTGGAAAGATCAGCAAAGAAACTAACTGTACGCACAGCGACCAATCTAGTTATACAAAACCAGTTTATGCGGATCTCTCATTGCACCGTAAATCTATACAAAGAGAGGCCATGGTATATTGGAAATGTGTAGCTTGATGTGTCGCTGTGTGTACAAGGATATTTTGGCGCTTCAATGACATTGACAGGAGATTTGTTGGTAAACATTTGTGAAAAGCGAAAATGTTGAAGTTAGTTCCGATTTAAGCCTTAAATTCGTGCCCACTATAGAAGAGATTAGCATAAAAATGTTGTTTGCAATTCAAAAAACATTTTTTTTGCTAATCTCTGCTATGGCTGTCACGGGCCATCCATAAATTGCGTCACACGAATATTTTTACCCCCCTCCCCCCCGTCTTTGTCACAGGTGGTCCCATTTGTGAGACACCTCCCTCGCTAGTCTGACGGCACATATTTTGCAATTTTACATGTTCATACAGATACGAGTTGGAAATTATTAGGTTTTCGTTAATACTTAAAATTATGTGTTTTAATACTTTTAGGTATAGGTTTTGAAATGTGACGTCACGAAATCTAGGACCCCTCCCACCCCAATGTCACATAAAATATCACTTCTTCCACCCCTTCCCCCCTTAACGTGTGACGTAATTTGTGGATGGCCCCTCATCAGTAATACTTTTTTTTTTCATTAACTTTAGCATCTCAACCATTCAATGTGTCTATCTACATGAAAGCCTAAAGAACAAAATCTGCTGTTTTCCTGCTAAAGTGCAATTCCTACACGGTCAAACTGATATACTCATGAAACAGCTGTTTTTTTTTTAAACTACTGATTAAAATTTTTCGGAATGATAACTGATGTTGAATCAAAATTAGCAATAAATCAATGTTGATTGATGATCAAACAAAACCTAGATATAAGAGCAAGAGTGCAACAAAAAATGTATGCACACAGAAACATAAATAGATGAATATGTTTTTTCACAGTTGAAAAACTCAGCTTTGGTAGAACAGGTCAAAATTTTTTTTTATTTGCGATGTGTTTGCAATTGACTCTTGTCTAGGTCAGAGATGACAGAGAAAAGTCGACGATGGTACGAGCTTACGCAGAAGAAGCATGTTCACTCTAACTTTGAAGAGATTAGGGTTGTAAGCGTTCAGAAACACAGACGCAGGCAGAGAGTTCCACTTCTTTGCTGTGCTCATTATGAAAGACATTTGAAAACGCTTAGTGCGAATTGGTGGAATAGCAATAAGGTAGGGATGGTAACTTGCAGTGCGTCTCGATGTCCGATCCTAGAAGGGGGTTGGTGGGATGAGGTCGTGGAGTTCTTGGGCACACTCACTGAAGTACAGCCTGTAGAAGACTGACAAGCAGGCAACCTTGCGGCGATGAGCCAAGCTGTGAAGCTTGCCATCTACCACCAGTCTTTGAAAAAAAGCCCCAAATGACAATAGACAACCTGTTACACTTGACAAGCATATTTTGAATTGGGGTGGCACATGCACCCGACCCATCAAACATATGTCTTCAACAATAGACACCTTACAAAAAAATGAGACCCTTGGATATCAGATTACTTGTAAATAAATATGAAACATATGGTAACACTGTATAAACATTTCATTGTAGCTGATAGATAAGTATGGATTGGATATTCGGATGCATATTAATTAACTAAAGTTTGAGTGTTGACTAGTAAGGAGCGCGCGTCTGTACCGAAAAAAAATTGGTTTATTTAAATACTAAGTTTTTTTTTTAATTCAAATCATGTGCTGCAAATGAACTGTCTTATTTAGCATTTTGGCCTATTTGAATAATACATTTTTTACGTGAGTAAAATATTAACAAATTTCTTGCCCAGTTTTAAATATAAGGAATATTTGCTTATTTAGAGGTATGAGGAACAGGGTGTAAAGTTCCTCGATACTCCATAGAAAAGGGAGGATCCCCTACTTGTAGGCAACTGCCCGACAGTTAGTGTCGGATTTCTCTATATATTCTTAAGTCGATGTAAACTTCGCTTGCGAGATTCAGACCATATTAGTTCTTCTGTTTTGTCATAGATGGCGATGTAGTTTTTTATGTTGTAAGTTGCTTTTTGTAGGTCACTACACTTATGAGTACGACATTTTATAAATACTGTATTAATTATTAAATACTAGATCTCGAGAAAAAATTTTTGTCTGAATATCCAAGCCCTAGCGATAAGTAATTGGCGCCTTCAGTAGCGTCCATCAGTTCCTGTAATTAACAAACAACAGGAGGCTTACTCTCTAAGTCCGTCAACGAAAATACGGAGCCGTCCGTAACTAGCTTTATACTCCGAAATGAAGCCTACTTCCTAATATTTTGAGATTCATGAGTTTTTAAAAACACATCGCGAGTAAGGACAACTGTCCAATCGTATTATCATTCATTTTTAGTCCGGGCCCCTAACGAATCTTATATCCGTAAGTGATAAGGAGTAGGAAACGACCGTGACTTCGGCCGAAACTACGGATTTCGTGCCTAGAGAGTAGACCCCCAGGACACGTAGGACACGCTACGTACGGACGGACAGACTTGAAACCCATACCCACTATGTATGCAAAAGACTAATAAGAATTTTTAGACTTTATGCAACTTCTAGGTGTAGAGTTAGAATAGCTACAGGAGCAATAGGGGATAATCCTATTTTTTTTTTCTTTGTCCGTCGGGTAGTTTATTAAAAAGTATTGGACACGTATTTTTTCATTTTTCACGTGGTCATAAAATGACGGAGATATATTGAGTTGAAATGGCGCATGACGTCACATGTAGGTAAGTTTTATACCCACTTGTGACGTAGTAAGCCCCCGAGTGGGGGCTCCAACTTTAATGAGTTCTAACTAAGTATTTTTTTGATATTTTGATAAAACAAAAAATACGTGTCTAATATTTTTGTATTACCTGTCTGACGGACAAAATAGAATATCGTTTTCTTTACCCAGTCCGATCCCCTATTACAAAAAAGAACTGTGTGGAAAAGTGAGAAAGTGGAGTATTACTGTCTAGATGAATAAGTGAACTCAATCAATCAAATCAGAATATTTTTATTTCACATAGGCCTACATGGGCACTTATAAAACGTCGACAAAAGGTGCACGGTTCGGGTTTGTCGCTTCCTATGGAGAAGAACCGGCAAGAAACTCCATGGTTACTCTTTTAAAATCATTTGGTTTTACAATATTTGAATGTGTCAGTGTTAGTACTTAATCATGGGAGGACAGCGTAGGCCTGATAATAAGTTGTTGCTTACTACAAAAGGTAGACAAGATAAAAAAAAAATACGAATTTACAAATATAATATAGTATGTAAACATATTCATTCCCTTTAGACTCGCTATACTACCAAACCGATTTATATGAAATTTTGCATAGTTGTTCTACATATGCCAGAGAGGGTTTCTGAAAAGCATTGCAATGCATGCCAGACACAACTAGTGTGAAATAAAATAATATT
Source organism: Cerastis leucographa (assembly GCA_963082945.1). Lineage (NCBI taxonomy): Eukaryota > Metazoa > Arthropoda > Insecta > Lepidoptera > Noctuidae > Cerastis > Cerastis leucographa. Next base: position 2,161,077 of record OY720376.1, read on the forward strand.
TTTAATTTAGTATGACAATATGTGTCAACCGCTGACCTGCACTGGGCTCTTGCAGTGGATTACTTGTTACTACTTGTCTATACTTATCTATATGTATATTGAGTAGCAGTGGCCCAGTGGTGGAAGCCCGGACTTACGAGCAGTAAGCCGTGGGTTCGAACCTAGGCAGGCATTACTTTGTGTAATTTATTTAATCACTGCTGCTCTCAAAACGGTGAAAGAAAACATCATGAGGAAACCGGCATGTCCTAGAACTAAAAATTCAAAGACATGTGACATCTACCAACCCGCACTGGGCCCACGTGGTGGATTACAGCCCACTACCTCTCATATAGAGGAGGCCTGTGTCTCAGCAGTGGGAACAATATAGGCTGATGATGATGAGGATGCTGATGATGATGACTTGTCTATTACTTGTCATCTCATCATACACCTGTCTTGCCATATCTTGCCTTCACACAGACCATCTATTGTGTCTTTTGTCTTCCTCTACTCTTATACCCATCCACATTCATACCCAAAACTTGCCTCATTGCTCCGCATCACATACCAAGCCTAATAAATTGCCACTCAGTATAATTACAAAAGTGGAAAACCTGGCCTTTACAGTGTAAAATGACAAACACGCAGTGAGTAATTGCAGTTATCAATACTTGTTTCTTAAGCCACCATCACTGGAAACCGGTCTAACGGGTCTTTACATCCACTGAGCCAAGCCTGCAAGGAGTAAGACGAGACAGCAGCCCATGTGCTTATACACTGCCCAGAGGTTGCACCATATAGGGCAAAGTAATTCAGTAGGTACTTGCCGCAGGAGATCATCAGCAACACCAATGCGCTGCTGGCCTTTATCAGGGAACTAGGGTGGAGCACTTCGATCAATAATAGTACTAGATTCCCGATGAGCGCTTCAAAAACGGCTCGAAAAATAAGACCACAAATGCTTTTGTGGTCTTATTTCAAATTAGTATGGTCCAATCATAGCCAACATTAAGACGTCGAAATGCCCGCAGTGCGCGTTCAATAACTGTGAAAATAATGACCGTAACACTAAGATTTTGAAAGGAATATGTTTTTTTTCGATAAGGATATATATAAGTGATTTTTCATGAAATAAAAACAGAATTAAATACTCAATAAAAGTAAAATTAGCTAATATTATGATTGTTTGACCAATGTTTGCAACAACGCACCAACTATTGTTACAAACATTGACTATTCTGGAAAAGGCAATGCATGGAGTAGTGTTGTTATTTTAAATATTATTTTTGTTTGTAGATTTCTTGTAGATTTCTAGCGACCCATTTCGATGAGCAGAATATATAAACCTTATCAAAATTCGAGAATATGTTCGATTCATTTTGATAGTTTGAACATAACTGGAAACACGCAAAGGCGTAAATTACAAAAAAATGGATCGGATGAAAACTATACCTGTAGGTATTTTCATGAAATACTTTAAAACTATTTTCAATAAACCGCGTAAGTATGTTTCTTTACAAGCCACACCTTCAACAAGTTTAATTATTTTAAGATACCACGTATCCTCGTTAGAAAGTACATGAAAAACATTGTATAAGTACCTATAAAATTTGAGGGTTGCCCTCGATTTCTCTGGGATTCTACCATCAGATCCTGACTTGGTGACAACGGGACCACCACTAGAGTAGGCTTAGGCTTTCGAATAAAAAAAGAATTTTGAACATCAGTTTACAATTAGTGCAGAAATCCGTCAACAACAAAAAAAAAAACAAAATATAGTCAAATTGAGAACCTCCCCCTTTTTTAAAGTCGGTTATAAATAGTACCTACTACTTAGTTTACTACTTTTTAAAATCGATCAAAACTATTTGCAACCTTACAAAACGAACCTTTGCATAAAAAAAATATATTCTGCAACTCTACGTCTTTCAATACTTACTGTGTTCTGAGCATTGAAATGTAATACCAAGAATTACGTCTAGTTCTAAATTAGAATAAGCACGAAATCGTCAATATAATGTTTTGAACTTTGTCATTTAGAGTTTAAGATTCATTTTAGAATAAATATTTTTGAACTCATGACTTTTTATTTTCAAGTGATATTTTAAATTTATTGCCTTTTACCTTTCACCGATGAAAGGACTTAAATAAATATATTTTGTAATTGTAATTAAACTTTATGTTAGAGTGTTAAGGTTTATATTAAACTGAAGTTGTTAATACTATAAAACTTTTTTCTAAGAAATATAGATGTTTACGTGTGTGCAAACTGTGGACACTTATGCAATTCATTTTTGTTCCTGATCCTCAATCTAGTACTATTATTGATCGAAGGTGGAGCAATTATTTTTCCCACCCATATGCAAAATATGCGTATGGACATAAGTTGCGTATGCGTACACCAGCTAGTTATCACATACAATACTTTTTTTTTTTTCTTTCCCTTTATGAGACAAAGCCTTTGAAGTTCCAACAAATACAAGCTCATAACTAGTTTATTGTTGTTCTTATTTGGATTATTTTAATGTCAAATCAATGGGATCAACAACCTTTGAAAGTTATAAACATACACTCAAAAAGTTTATCGTTGACCACTTTTAAATCCTCTGCCTTTAGCACTAAGGTTAAATGTGTCAACTGCCATTTTTGTTGGGGGTCTCTGAAACCAGATGACACATCATTATAATAGTGTCATATCAAAATCACACATCATCATCTGCCTAATCTTTTCTCATCTATGTCGAAGATGACTTCCAGTCTTACCGGATGCAGTTGAATACCTGTATTTTATATGGAGCAAATGCCTACAGTCCCACTCCCGGGCAAAGGCCTCCACCAATTCCCTCCACAAGCTCTTATCCCACGCCTCCTTGAAACCAGCCCAAACGGTATGCGTAGATGTCGTATAATAATTAGTAACAGCAAATCCATACTTAATATTATAAATGCGAAAGTCACTCTGTTTGTTTGTATGTTTGTTACCTTTTCACGACAAAACGGCTGATCGGATCTTGATGAAATTTAGCAAGAAGATAGATTTCCACTTGAAGAAGGACATAGGCTATATATCATCACGCTACGACCAATAGGAGCGGAGCAGCAATCAAAAATGTTGTGAAAACAGGGCAAATATGACGCAGACGAAGTTGCGCGGGACAGCTAGTTCAGTATATAATGTTTCCACTGCCAGGACCAAGGTGTCCTTTACGATAAGGGGGGGGCAAGTGATAAATTGGTTTGGTAAATGTCACCTGTCAGCAAAATTTCATATCTTGAGGACACAATGTTTTCTTTCACTGTTTCAAGAGCATGATGTAATAAATTACATATGCGGGGCTGGGCAGGTCGTACACCTTAGATGGTTTAGCATGCGTAGCATGACCGTTGTAGAAACAGGCTATATGTAAATGGAATAATTGACAAACTGACACATTGTCATTGTCTATCAGTCATTATGTCGGTTCTTCCGTAGACAAAACTTTTTTTTACAGTGGTCATGCTACGCGTGCAGAACAGATGAGCTAGAATAGTCACTCAGTAGGCCTGAAGATAAGTGCTTTAATCAAGCCAGGACCAAGAAACACTGGACTCACAACTTATTGGCAATGGAAGGCTAAAAATGAGGAAAATTGAGAAAGTATGAGAAAGGCCTTTGCCCAATGGGTGGATAAAATGGCCTAATAAAGAAAAAAAAGTCTACTGTCCAATCTCATAATTCATATGATTGATAGAACAATAACAACAAACAACCAAAAAAGTTGACAACACATTTAATTGAATAGATTTTCTGAAACTCCAGGTCAATAGTCCTACTGTGATGTCAACCTTTTTTTTTTTACTAAGCATAGACAAAAATGTAAACATTCACAGGTTGTTACACCTTCCTTACCACCTGTTAGAAAAAAACAGGTTTTTATTGGCTCAGGAATTTTAGAGAATTGCTCATGATACATACAAACTGAAATTTGGTTTGTTTTTGATATTTGTGATATCGTTTTGTTGTATTAAAAACGAGTTTTATAGTGCATGTAAGATGTGGTAATATCTTAAGTGTATGATACATTGCCTGTACAGTAATAATTTAATTTTAGATGGTGAGTAAAAGCAAACTGAGCTTAGTAACGTGCATTTATCTTGCTGGACACCATGGAAACGGTAATTAACCGCTTATCAATACTTCCAAACTATAAAAAGCTAAATGAATCTTACCTTAAACATCAAACTCCATCAGAAAACAGAAAAACACTTAAATAGCACTCTCTTTTACACTTAAAACTTACGATAAAACAATATTAATTAGATTTCCACACAATACAAACTTAATATAACAACAATAAACGGATAAAACCTAAAATAAAGTTCCATTAAGTAATATAAGTACAATCAATTATTTTCCTTTGCTCAACTACTCATGTTGAAGCGAACTGTAATATGCGACAAAACAACGTTTTCCACTGTTTATTTTTAACGTTACTACATCTTTGTTGTAAAAGAACGCTTTTAAAAGTGATTTCAAAAGTTTTTAGCGTAGATTATCGAAGATATAAACAAATTTCACGACGTATTTTAGGGACACTAGACGTCCATTTCTGTACCGTACGCTACGCTACTGCCTACAGAAAAATTGAGATAGCGAATGTATTTTTTTTATGGCAACATTCTGGGTTACTTTGCCAAGTCCCGTTGAACGCGTTGGCTTGGTCCGATTCTTACAGTAACTTCAATAAATATTTGAAGTTAAAGTTAAATAAGTGTTTCATAGATGAATGAGTCTAAGATTTCTAGCTTGTTGTTCAAATTATTATTCATTATCTGCAATTCAAACTAGTAAAATCTTAATTATTAGTTGAAATTATTACGGTAATCTTATTTTACTTTCTAGGCAAACAAAATAATTATTGAAATTCCGTTGTGGACTACTCACAAAGTACAAAGTAATCGTAGAGTATTTCCAATGCCTTGTATTTTGGCGTTGTCAACTTTATGTTTACTGTATTTCAATGAATTTTAATTCAAAATTTTGCTTTAGCGGAGACTCTTACAAAGTACTTCGGAACAAATTTGACAAGCTCTCTCGCAAACAAAATGTCCTCACAATCTCTTCAATTTATCCGTATAACAGATAAAATTATCTAAATCTAAACGAAAACCTTAAAAATCAAGTTAAAAACACGAAAAATCTTGTATTTTTTTTTTAGATTATATTAAAAATACATGCAAAAAGTTTGTTAACAAAAATTTTGTAGATTTTTGTGGGATACGAGCAACATTTATGGGTGTGGGGCAAGAAGAGAGACAGTACGAAATAGAGATAGTTATAGGTAGGTCGAGCGTCGAGTTGGCATTGTAATAAACTACTTGACGTGTTTATCGTCGGCCGCGTTATCGCAAGCCCCTTTGTGCGGTTTCACCTTGTTACGATCACACCAACTAGTTATAACAAACTCTGACGTAAAACATCTTTTAATTTCTTATTTTTTAAACCCCGTTTAATTTATCATTTTAAAATATCATTTGATTATATTTTGTAGAAAAAAACCAGCTGTGATTTTTCCATTTGTGTTTTTCAAGTTTGTATTTTAAAAGTATTTTTTTTATTGCAAATGTTAAATGGTAATTGCTTAGTTTTGTATTAAAATCACATGATTGCTGTGTTCTCTAAGTTATTTAGAGGCAGAAATTTTATGACGCATTCTAAATATAACGTAAAACCACCGATATAGTCATTCATGGAGTGGGCATTATCGCTATCTTATTATTACTGTTTTTCTAATCTTTCTTGTATGGAAATCAACTGCGTAGTAACAACCTCATATTCTAGAATACATTTTTATTTATCTCATACATGAACATCATTTTCTTTGGAAGAACAGCCGTCTAAAGCGTTTGCACTTAAGCATTTTGGCATCGTTCTCTGTTTGTCCCCACTTCCTACTGTTACCAAACAAAAGATTACTCAGACTCAGTCGGTACATATTATCGATTTGTTTGCACGACACAGTCCGAACAAAAATCAATAGTTTTGCCAACAAAGTAGGGGCGGGGAGAAGCATTTTTAGAAAGAGACAACGAGTGCTCCACATTTGAAAATTACAATGATTAGAATGGATTATTGTATGGGTATTGGGGATATAATGAAAATGAGCGTAGTCCCATGTCAACAGATGTCATTACGTAATTGATTTTTGCCAAAACTAGGTTAATAATGTCATTAGCTTATGTTAAGTAGCTTTTAGCTAGTTGCTTCAGACAGTTAATAGGAAAAATCAGTAGCGTAATAAAGTTTGTTTCACAAAAGCTCATTAAAATACAGGATTCACTGGAACTTTATTTCGAGTTGTAACAAAATACCTTTAATGGGTTTTAATTTTAAGAACTCCATAAAAATAAATGGAAAGAACTTGAACGTTATCAAATGGGGGTCTGATAATAATAATTAGGCTTATTTATAAACTTTTCATTAAAAAAACTGATTCCTGAAACTAAAAACATTTGTATTGAAATCAATTTTGTCTGCATATAGGTACATAAATAAGTAAGATAACAAGTAAATTGTTATTCTTAAAATAAAACAAAAATTGGAAAAAAAAAAACAATTAACAAATCTTCTTCTATCAAGTCGGTAAAAAAAAACATGTAAGATTAAAATCCTAATATGGCAATATTTCTGTAACTCCCCGACTCCCGTGACGTAACATTCACAACAGTTCACCACAAAGTTCATTAGAAATGTCAAAAGTTTAATCAACTTGTGCATAGATAAGAACTGTTTTGTTTTATTTATAAACTGTTTTGTTACTCTATGGTTTTGATTTTAATAGATTATAAAGTAAAGCATAGAAGCTCCTTTATATCTTAGAAGACAGTTCCTTTCTGATAAGTATTTGTTCCGCAATATTCAGTTCTCAACTCATCCTCTCATTTCTAAACTGGACATTTTAGTGACGCTGATTGATTCTTCAGATTACTGGTCCCATAAACGTGCTCCTTGTTTAGTAATAAGCTATAAAAAATACCTTTCTCTATCTTCTCCAGTACACCGTTCCAACAAACTTCCCATATTTAGCAGTAGTTATGATAGTTTACATTTCAAACCCATCATTAAATTTCACTGTACTAGAAAATCTGACCCCGTTTGTCATTTAAATTTCAACAATTTTCTGGCCGAGCACTCGGAATATCATCACATTTTTACGGATGCTTCCAAGCGTTCTCCGACAGGTTGTGTGGGGATTGGCACTTTTCATTCGCAATATAACATTGTTCAAAAAATAAAACTTCCTCCGGAGACTTCTGTTTTTACAGGAGAATGTTTTGGCATTTTGAAAGCCATTGAATATAGTCGGGTTTTTAAGTTAAAAAAAGTTATCATTTTTCGGATTGTCAAAGTGCGCTTCTAGCCATCAACCAATCTCCACTGACTCATAAATTACAGTTGCCCATAATTTATTTAATAAGAGAATTTGCGTACAGAACCTTATCTGAGGGTAATACCTTGGAATTCGCGTGGGTTCCAGCCCATGCTGGAATCGAGGGCAATGAAGTGGCAAATTCTCTCGCCGGTGAAGCGGTGCAGTGTGGGGACATCGTCCCATACATTAATTTTAACTCAGATATTGTAAATTTACCTAAAACTTTTCTTTTGGATACCTGGAAGGTGGCCTGGGAAATCAGTAGTAGACAAAAGGGTCGTTATTTTTCTTTGATCCACCCCGACGTTTCGGAAAAACCGTGGTTTGCCAGGGCTAAGTTTGGCAAGATGGAGACCTCCGTTCTCATACGGATGAGACTCGGTCACGTTTGTTCTCCAGCTCATCTTGCCAAACTTAAAATTATTAACGATCCCAGTTGTTCGTGCGGCACAGATGTGGGCGACTTGAACCACATTCTTTTCTCCTGTCCTCTATATGACCGTTCTTCCTTTCTCAGTGATCTATTGTCCCTCCGTATTCCTTTTCCTACTTCAGTTCTTACTTTATTTTGTACAAATAGTTTACCTGTATATAAATGTATAGCTTCATTCATTACCATTAATAATATTAGATTGTAATTTAAAAATATATTTTCATCAATTTATTGTATCTCATCATTCATTAGTAATATCTAGTTAGTTATAATCCTATTGATCCTTTATCCCAAATTCCGTTGTAAATATTATTATTGATAAATTCCAGTTTCCCTAACTTTGTCTTCCTAATATAACTTGACACTGGCTAAATGCACAAACCGTGCGAAGCCAGAAAGAAAAAAAAAAAAAAAAAAAAAAGTAAAGCATAGAAGGAGCGCTAAAATAGCAACTGAACTCCATTTATTTGCTCATTTTGACTTATGGAGCCGCTATGATGTTAGAGAAGGACAAGTGTACCGACGTTGTTGTAGATTGTCATTTTCATTCCTTCTAGTGATGTGACCTACTAAAATTCATCATCGATAGAATTTACAGTATACGTCTAAAATTATAATTCGAGTAATAAAACAGTTTATAAAATAAAACAAAACAGTTCTTATTTAAGCACAAGTTGAGTTTTGTTGCCAACAGAATCGGCATATTCGTCACCATTGACGAGTAATAGAAAAATATGGAAAAAGAACAACGCATGTTGCAGTAATCTTGTTCTTTTTGCTGGGACACAGGCCTACTCTCTATGCGTAATAAACCTTGGGCCGGGTGGAACAGATTAGTAAGCAACGCTCACAAGAACGCTAAGATTAAATTCAATACGTGGCTGTGGTATGGTAGACCTTCTTGCGGCGCCATATTTAACGCAATAATAGAATCTCGAAAGATCTTCAAGGGAGGGAAGGGGCTGTAATCCACTAAAGACGGTTTTTGAATTTTTGGTTCTAGGAGATGCCGGTGTCCTCACATCATCTGCCTACCCTTTTCCCAACATGTTGGGGTCGGCTTCCAGTCTAACCGGATGCAGCTGAAATCATACTACCGAGATAAAAAGTACCCTATGTGATATTCAAGACTATTATTTAACCCAGTGCCAAATTTCATCAAGAACCATCCAGTAGTTTTTTGCGTGAAAGGCAGTAGGAAGTAGGATAATGATGTAATCAAGTAAGTATTCAAATACTTTGGAATCATTATCATCAGCTTAAAATGTTCCCACTGTTGGGGCACAGGCCTCCTCTCTATGAGAGGTAGTGGGCTGTAATCCACCACGCGGGCCCAGTGCGGGTTGGAGATGTCACATGTCTTCGAATTTTTAATTCTAGGACATGCCGGTTTCCTCACGATGTTTTCCTTCACCGTTTTTGAGGGCAGCGGTGATGAAATAAATTACACAAAGTAATGACCCTGCCTGGGTTCGAACCTACGGCTTACTGCTCGTAAGTCGGCGCTGCCACCACTGGGGCACTAGGTCACCGCGGGTGCGCCAAAGTTCACCTAAATTTTCAACTCCGATAATTGGATATCCGAAAATGTTCTTCCTAACATTTTTCATCCTAACAATCACAATTCCTAACTACTCTGTCTCTAATGTTTTAATTCCGAAGCATTCAACTTCATAATGTCAGTAGCAATAAACATCTATTATACTTTTATTTGTTTTCCTATATTTTCTCAACATAAACATCTTTTACACTATTATTCAATCATTTTTTTTTTGTCTAGATTTCTTTTTTATTTATTAAAGCGTCTTCTTTAATTTTATTTATAGCGGTGTGTACCTGTAAAGATATCCATAGGTTAGGTTAGGTTAGAACTGTGACCAACTACGCGCGAGCCGAGCGAGCGAAGCGAGCGGTGCCGCGGCAGCGGCCGGCGAGTGCTACCTCGAAATTGGTCGCGAAATTTTGTCTAAGTATTTTTTTCATAGTGGTACTATAGATATTATCTTCTACCCACATATATTTTTTATTACACTTGGTAAATGTTTCTTTCTGAGTATGAGTGAAAATATTATGGTAATTATGTTTAGGGATAAAAGCGTTATGATAAAAAACAGTAGGAGTTAAAATATATTTACATTAATGATATTATTAATTACAAATTTCGGAAACATGAGTGTTATGAACATCGCCGGTAGCACTAGAAATAGTATGAATGAAAACTTTAGGATGAAAAATTTTAGGAAGAGTGATCATTCGGATTACAAATCATTAGGAAGAACAATTTCGGGTAAAGAACTTTAGGTGAGCCAATATGGACCCGGTCACCGCTGCTGTCTTTGGTATGCAAATATATAATTATTTATATATGTGGCTAAGCTTACAATGGTTTATAGGCTGTTGGGTAGTAAATGTTTTATTTAAAAAAAAAAACAGTAGTGACCAGCTCGTAGGTCTATCGACTGGAGAGCGTGACGTCCTGGGTCCGAGGTAGGGTGAAGTGCCACACCCTTTTTCCCTAACCTTTTCCCAAATATATTGGGGTAAGCCAAACGCAGCAAAAGTACCAGTAGTTAAAGTTAATATGCGAGCGTCTGCATATCAGACCTCCATAGCACAGTTACTGGGTAACAACTGCTATTATTGGTTCACAACGCGTAACAAGGAGCTCTTGGCTAAATAATAACAGCCACACGGGTTGATCATAAAGGTTAAGCCGTGCTTGCCGAGGTTGGTCCGTGGTTGGGTGACCATAATAATTACATACCGAGTTTCCTCCGTGCCTCGGAAAGCACGTTATGCCGTTGATCTCGGCTGTCATTTTTAGATCTTGGACGGTCGTTACGAGTAGTCAGAAGCTAAGTCTGACATCCAGTCTTACCGAAGGGTATCGTATTACACAGTTACTGGGTTGTGGAGGTCAGATAGGCAGTCGTTTCATGTATAATACTGGTACTCAGCTGCATCTGGTTAGACTGGAAGCAGACCTCAAGATAGTTCAGGAAAAGGCTCGGCAGACGACGACGAACGCGTAACTTATTTAGTTTATATAACTATAATAAAACTGCTGCACTTCGGTATTATATGTATTTAATTCGATGCTACAATGGTTAGGGTTTTGACAATACTATTCCTATAATAATACTCTAAACCAGGTACTTGAATATTGCTATCTAATGCAAAATACGAAAAATATGCGTAAAACCTCGACGCGCCAAAAAAACCAACAACCTTTTATTTTCGCCCGCGATTCCCGCGCTAACTGACCGCTTTTACCATAGATCGCACAAAATTCCACCGTTTTCGATGTTGCCAGTGTTAGAGGTTGATTATTCTCTATGGTTTTTGTATTGTCAAAATATAAAGAAAAAGAAGCACTTAAAATAATAGAATTATATTAGCTGTCAAAAAGGAGAAATATATGGTTTTAATTTCACGGATTTAAATTCCTCACAACATGGTAGCAGAGGTCCGTGGTTCTTTTTAAAATAGGCTTTCAACAAAGTCAAAGTGATCCTTTCTTTTTAAAATCGATATTACAAAATACGATAACAGTGTTTATTAGTGAATATGGCAACCAAACCAGATATCACGAGATTTAACATTGGGAACCTAGATGGCACCAACTGGTTGATATGGAAGTATAAAATATCTATGTTACTGAAGGGAATCCCAAAAGCCCTAGATCTATTAGAAGGTAGATATGAAAAAGCTTTATGTACAGATGACAAAACTGCTTCAGAAAAGTTTCAAGAACTAGATAGTACGGTTCTTAAAATTCTTACGAGCAATATGAAAGATGAAATTGTTCAAAGAATAATGCGTTTCGAGTCTTCTAAAGAAGTATGGGATGAACTAAAAAGGTTGTTTGATGGAGATGGTGACGATTTAGTATATGACAATTGCCTAAAGTTCTTTGAGTACAAGAAGCAACTGGATGACAATATGGCTATACATCTTTCAAAGCTGAAGAATATTTGGTTCAAACTAAACAAAGAAATTACGAAGCTTGAAGGAAACAATGAGTTACCAGAGGTACTATTGATATGTAAGATTTTAGATACTTTACCAGAGGAATACCTTACTTTCAAATCTAGTTGGCTACTTATGAGTAAAAAGGAGAGGACTATAGAGAGACTAACCTCACAACTCTGTGCCTTTGAAAGAAACATAGATACACAGGCTTCTATGTCTACAAGTGTGAGTAACCAAGCTCTTACAGTTAAAGCTTTTCAGAAGAAAGTAAACAAGGCTTACAATAAAAAGATAAAGTGCAATTACTGTGGTCAAGATGGACACAAGGTAAGAAAATGCTCTAAGTGGTTGAGTGATGGTCGACCTCCCAAGCCAAACACAAATACAAATAATGTGAATAGTACAGTCCTAATGAACGTTGACAGATGCTTATACCCTGACAAAGATAATTGGTATCTGGACAGTGGAGCTACAAGCCACGTCACATTCAGGAGAGATTTATTCCATACGTTTGAAGTTTTTGGTTCACAGCATACGGTAATGACAGCGAATGGCGAGAAAGTAGATGCCACTGGTAAAGGTGACATAAAACTTGAAGCTACGGTTGGCGATCATAAAGAAATGATAACCTTATGCGATGTGTGGTGTGTGCCAACACTGCAGAAAAATTTATTCTCATTATTAGCAGCGCAAGATAGATTACCGCAAAGTTTATTTGAATCTGACCCCGAGTTCTGTAGATTGAAATCTAAAGGTCAAGTCAAAGTTACAGGCATTCGAAAGAAAAGAGGAGGGCTGTTTAAACTTAATGTGAAGAATGTAATGCCACCAATTCTAGTCGAAATTAATGCACTGATACGCCAAGATGTATTACAGATTTATCATGAAAGACTTGTACATCAAAGCAAAACGCATGTGAAGAAGTTAATTGAAAGGGAACTGAAGATTAAGGTACCGAATAATACACATGAATGTTGCGAAGGTTGTAGCTTTGGAAAAATGAAAAGGCGACCTTTTGGAACCAGAGACAGAGCAAAGATACCTGGCGAGATGATACATTCAGACGTGTGTGGACCTTTTCCATTTTCATACAAAAGATATCAATATTTCGTTCTATTTAAAGACGATTTCAGCAAATACCGTTATGTATACTTCATGAAACAGAAGTCTGAAGTCCATTTAAAGCTTCAACTGATGCTAGAAGAAAGCAAAGTAGCTGGTCATGTAGTAAAAGAACTATTAAGCGACAATGGTGGAGAGTTTGACAACGAGAAAACTCGAACAATACTACAAAGATATGGCATCAAGCATAGATTGGTTATGCCATATACGCCACAGCAAAATGGTTGTAGTGAAAGGGAGAATAGAACGCTTGTCGAAGCCGCTCGTGCCATGATGTACGCGCACGAAGAGTTGCCTATTGCCTGTTGGGCAGAACTTATAAATACCGCAGCGTATGTGCTAAATCGTACAGGACACACTCCTATTGATGGTAAATCACCATACGAATTATGGTTTAACAAGAAACCAAAGATAAGTCATTTAAGAATCATTGGAAGTCCTTGTTATGCCCATGTACCCAAGCAAAAGCGTACGAAATTGGACAAGAAAGCAAAAAAATGTTTATTGATCGGTTATGATAATGATGACGGGTATCGTCTTCTGGATGGAAATTCACTGGTACGATCAAGAGACGTAGTATTTCAAGAGTCAGCAGTCTGCAGATCTGACATGAAATTGAATATTGGATCTAAATCTGCTGAGGAAAACTCTGAGATGGAAATAAGTCTACGATTACCAACGAATCTTTCTGCAAGGGAGGAGAATAATAGAACGATTCATGATGTAAGGGAGGAAGCAAATGAAAGTACAGATACATTTCAAGAGTGTATACCTCCTGAATCGTTTGAAGATACACCTAACACAGAGATAAATAACGGAATCCCAGAATTATCTTCGGAAACTCAAGATGAGCATGATGAAACTGATGATGTGGACAACGATTTATCAGAGCAAACATTACCAGAACGCTTGGAAGCGATAAACGATGAGATTTTGCCAGATAGAGAAATAGAGAATGAAGGACGAATAACTCTTCGAGACAGATCAAAGCTAAGACCTCCTGCAAGACTTGGTGACTACGTAATGATATCAGTAGATGATAAGACTGAAAATGATGAACCTACAACATATACTGACGTACTACAGAGTCAAGACAAGGAGCATTGGTTTAAAGCAATGAAAAGTGAAATTAAGTCCTTAGAAGAAAATAAAACCTGGTCTCTAGTTGATCTACCCAAGGATCGCAAAGCTATCTCGTGCAAATGGATCTATAAAATCAAAACGAACGCTGATGGTACAATCGACAAATACAAAGCAAGGCTTGTTGCTCGAGGTTTTTCCCAACAACCCGGAGTTGACTTTGACGAAACGTTTAGTCCTGTTGCAAAAATGACGACAATCAGATCGATCATAAGTGTTGCTGCAAACGAAGGTTTATCTCTTACTCAATTTGATGTCACAACTGCTTTTCTAAATGGGTCTATCGATGAAGAGATATACATGAAACAGCCAGAAGGTATCAATGACGGAACTAAACGAGTTTGCAAGTTAAAGAGAAGTCTATACGGACTTAAGCAAGCACCAAGATGTTGGAATAAGTGCATCGTGGATTACTTGAAGACCATAGGCTTTCAACAAAGTCAAAGTGATCCTTGCTTATTTATTCGAAAGCGATTGCAAAATAAAATCATTTTGGCATTATATGTCGATGACGGACTCGTAGCTGCAACAAAGCAGAAGGATGCAGATAAGTTTATGGCAGAACTTAAACGAAGGTTTAAGATAACCGTAAAGCCTGCAGACTACTATCTAGGTTTGCAACTACTATACAAAGATGATGGCTCCATAAGTATAACGCAGAAACATTACACTGAAAAGGTTTTAGCTAGGTTTGGGATGAACAGCTGTAAATCAGTAACTACACCTATTATCAGAGATTCGGAACTACGACAGTCTGAAAGAGAGGGCATAGACGAGAAGTCATACCCTTATAGGCAAGCTGTTGGTGCCTTAGCGTACCTCATGGTAGGAACACGACCTGATATTGCCTACGCTGTTGGTGTCGTTTCCAGAAGCCTAGAAAATCCTTCAAAAGAAGATGTATTAAAGGTAAAGCGAATAATGCGCTATCTACAAGGGACATCAAGCTATGGAATAACGTACAAAAAGGATTGCAAGTCCGGAATATTAGAAAGTTTTAGTGACTCCGATCATGCAGGAGACGTCAAGGACGGTCGCTCGACTAGTGGCATCCTTTGTTTATACGCTGGCGGACCTATCTCCTGGGCAAGTCGTAAACAGTCATCGGTTGCTATTTCCTCGACTGAAGCTGAAATAGTTGCAGCCAGCGAAACAGCACGAGAAATAGTATGGCTGCAAAGACTATTTGATGAAATTTCTGCTCTGAAGGATGTTCCCATACTGCAAATTGACAATGACGCCGCTGTGAAGTTGGCTCAAAATCCTGAACTGCATAGAAGAACAAAGCACATTGCAATCAGACACTTCTATGTGAGAGAACTAGTTGCAGATGGAAGACTTAAGGTTCAGCACGTTGGTACACAACTTCAAAGTGCTGATTTCTTAACAAAGGCTCTTAGCAGGCCATCTATGATAACAATATTGAACCGAATTGGTTTACATTGTTTATTAAATTAGTATTTTTTTATAATAGACTGTACAAAAGGGAGGATGTTAGAGGTTGATTATTCTCTATGGTTTTTGTATTGTCAAAATATAAAGAAAAAGAAGCACTTAAAATAATAGAATTATATTAGCTGTCAAAAAGGAGAAATATATGGTTTTAATTTCACGGATTTAAATTCCTCACAACAGCCAGCACATTTAGTCGATAACAATAAATAATCTATTACAAAAATAGTTGTTTTACACATCGGAACCTAACACTCGTCCATCCTGACAACGTGTATGGCCTCATACACGCTCTCAGGTAGAGACCAAAACCTAACACTCAGCTAATTACATTATTATAATTAACAATAGCTACAAATAAAGGTGCTAATTACATACTAGATTATAAAACTTATTTGAATCAGAAAAATAAAAAGAAAAAAAAATAATAATAATAATAACTCTTACATCATTTTGAAGTCCCGACACTTCCCAGGCTTCCCACTTTTGGAAATTCCCCTTATATCTCCAAATTTTGGAGTTCTCTCTTACGACTCCAACTTTTGGAGTTCCCTAATCTTTTCCAACTTTTGGAATTTCCTCTTACGTCTCCAACTTTTGGAGTTCTCCAACTTTTGGAGTTCCCTAACCATTTCCAACTTTTGGAACTCTCTTACGTCTCCAACTTTTGGAGTCCTCCAACTTTTGGAGTTCCCTAACCATTTCCAACTTTTGGAACTCTCTTACGTCTCCAACTTTTGGAGTCCTCCAACTTTTGGAGTTCCCTAACCATTTCCAACTTTTGGAACTCTCTTACGTCTCCAACTTTTGGAGTCCTCCAACTTTTGGAGTTCCCTAACCATTTCCAACTTTTGGAACTCTCTTACGTCTCCAACTTTTGGAGTCCTCCAACTTTTGGAGTTCACTAATCTACTCCACTTTTGGAGTTCACTAATCTACTCCCTTTTTGGAGTTCACTAATCTACTCCACTTTTGGAGTTCATTAGGTTTCTCAATACAATAGGTACACATTTAAATATTAAGTAACATATTGAATTCAATAACACTAATAATTAAAAACAATTGCATTTGCATTTTAAATAGTTTGACCATATTTTACCAAACTCATGTTAATGTAATAGGACTCCTTTGGAAAATAAAAACATTTTACTTTTACAAAATTATTCACTTGAATTTTCTTTACAGTCATCAAGTTCATCATCATCAGTACTACTTTCGTAAAGCTCTAAAGCAGCTACATGAACCCATGGTAACATTCGACTAGCGGCAACTACAGTTTTACGTTTGTTCTTCGTGGTACTTAATCCGGGAATCGCGGCTAACTCATATCGATCATTACCGAGCGACGCAACTACGCGATATGGACCTACGTAAACTGGATTAAGCTTTTTGCTTTTGCCGTCATTACTAAACGAAGTTTTTGTAAGTTTGACTAATTCTCCTATTGCGTACGTACGAGCTGGACGTCTATTCTTATCGTAACGATGTTTTTGTTTAGTCTGTTCCTCATCGATCCGATCCTTTACCTGCTCGCGAATAGTGACAAGATCAGTTTCGTCCCTAGTAGTTTGACGTATTTCATTTAAACGTGGATCTATTTCACTACTCATGTGAGTGCCGAACATTACCTCCGCTGGGGTTCTCCCTGTTGTTTTCTGTACGGTGTTATTTAAACCCCACTGAATTTTGCCAACCTTTGTGTCCCAAACCCTTTCGTCGTCTCCTAGATTCTGCGCCGTCAAGGAATTAAGAATAGTACGGTTATACCGTTCCACTTGTCCGTTCGATTGTGGACTAGCGACTGCATTTAACACGTGCTTGATCCCCTTTTCGGTACAGAATCTTTTGAACGCATGAGAGGTGAAACATGTACCGCGGTCACTAATTATGCGATCGGGTGGTCTGAAAATGTCAAAAATGTCTAACAATACATTTAAGGCGGTTAAAGTTTTCGTATTTCTTACCGGTTTTATAAAGGCGAATTTAGTAAAAGCGTCAACCACTACTAACAAGTAAGAATTACCTTTCTTAGACCCTACGAAGGGGCCCAGGTGGTCGATGTGGAGCGTATGAAACGGGATTTCTATCTTGGGTATAGGGTGTAATAGACCCTCGGACCTGTTTGACTTTGTTTTGGAGTATGCACATTCGAGACAAGCATTCACATATTTTTTTACAAATTTTGTCATACGAGAAAACCAATAAGTGCCTTTAATACGATCTAAGGTCTTTTCAACGCCAAGATGTCCAATTTCATCGTGATTAAGACGACACAACTGCCACCTAGCTCCCTTCGGGACTACCCAACGAAGTTTGTCAGGGTCACCATCGACACGCTTGTAAAGCCCGTTATCTTTGATAACGTAGTTATCTTTAATATATTTTAGCCCTTCTGGATCCAATTTTGTGTGTAAAATGTCGCGTATCCTATTCAACTCCGAATCACCCAACTGAAGGGTAAGCAACCAATCATCACTGTTCAATAACATAACCATGGGATACGTATCCACTTCACTAGACTGATTCTGAGTTTGGGGATTTCTAGATAAAGCGTCAACATGCGACATCTTGACACCCGGACGGTACTCAATCACGCATTCGAACTCCTGCATCATGAGCCACCACCTCGCGATTCGGGGAATTAAATCGCGCTTGGTAAAAGTAGTTCGTAGCGCTCCACAGTCTGACACAATTTTAAATTTCTGCCCTAACAAATACACCCTAAATTTTTTTAGAGAACAGATGACCGCTAGCGTTTCCAACTCATAAGAGTGGAAGTTTTTCTCTTCTGGAGATGTCTGGCGGCTGTAAAAAGCGACAGGATTGAATGATTTTGAACCAAACGGACGCTGCAAGAGAATCCCACCAATTCCAACACGGCTAGCGTCAGTATGCAGCTCGGTTTCGGCAGATGGATCATAGATCGCCAGGATAGGTCTTGAGACGAGTTTTTCTTTGAGGGTATTGAATGCCCGCTCTTGTTCACAAGACCACAACCAAGAAACGTCTTTCTTTAACAGTTTACTGAGAGGGTGCGCGACTTGAGCAAAATCCTGAATAAATTTGCGAAAGTAGCTCGCTAACCCCAAAAACTGGCGCACACCATGCTGATTCGAAGGACGAGGAAAATCTGTTACCGACTGTATCTTCTTCATACCAGGCCTAACGCCGGCAGAGCTAATTTCGTACCCCAAATAATCTAACTTATCCTTCAGAAATTCGCATTTGGTTAAGTTAAGCGTTAAGTTGGCTTTCTCAAGCAACTTTAATATATGTTCTAACTTAACCAAACAGTTATCTTCGCTTGTTCCATAAATAAGGAGATCATCTAGATATGCTGTAGCTTCATTAAACCGTGCAGAACCCAAAACCTTGTTCATCATGCGCTGAAAAACTGCTGGCGCATTTGCCAAGCCGAACGGCATACGATTAAATTCGTACTGACCGTCTGGCGTCACGAAAGAAGTCAGCGGTTTTGAATTCTCAGTGATAGGCACTTGGTAATTAGTCCGGGGAATTTACGCCGAAAATTAGGCCAACTCTGCATTAATTAAAAACAGCGATTTTTTTCATTGAATGTGTAGGGTATGGACAGGAGAGTATGTTATGCTGTATCCCGCGAAAAGTTCACCTCCGCGTATGTGTTTTTTTTAAGAAAACGTCTAATATGTTGTAACTTGGTGGAAAAAAATATAAACAGGTATGTTTATTTGGAGTATTGTAGAACAGATTGAGTGCTACGAGTAGGTCAGCAAATTAAACATTTTTCGTCCACGGAACAATCAGTTTTTTTTAAAAATCATATAATTTGACTTCGTACTTAAGGCAAAAATATTAACAGGACAAAAATAGTGCTAAAGTGATTGTTATCAACATATCTAACTATTATTATGAAAATTAAACAAATTCTGCTCCGGACTTCACAGAAAATCAAGAAAATCCATAAATCTTGAATACTACTTACGGCAAAAATGTAACAGGACTGAAATTCATTTAATAATGGGATATATATCAATCCAAACCTTAATCTCCCAAAATTAAACAGATTAGAGCGTTATTTAATAAAGTAAAAGTAAAAAATAAATTACGATGAACGTGACGTCAGCGCTAAGCAGCGAGCAGCGTACAGCGTGTGCTAGTGTGCGTATCCAAGATAAGCGCTGCGTTCATTGTATGCGTATGACTGTGTTCTTTTTTAAGAGTCGGTGTGTTTTTATTGATAAATGATGTTTATTTTGCAAGTAGGTTTTATTGTGTTACTCTGTAATTGTAAAAGCATAGGAATAAAAACGGCAAGCCATCAATCGGTCAGTGGCGACATACCTACTGTTTACAAACATGATCGTCATTAACGTTAAATCTTCATTTAGAAAACCGGCCAAGTGCGAGTCATACTCGCACACACCGAGTTCCGTAGCACCAAACAATATAATAAAAATATTTTTAACGCTAATTAATTTGTAAACATACACTCAACAGTAAAACTAAATTTGTTAAAGTGAAAGTTTTATTACATCGTCTCAAACTTTTTCGTCTGTGTGTTGCATGTCGCGTGACGGTCGGTTTTATGTACTCCGCGTTTTATACCCTTAATGCAATATTATTCCAATTTTTTTTAGATAAATGACAAAAGGATGAAAAAAAGTTTCACTTTTACCGTGGTTTCATAAAACCACACAATCCTTTTTCTTTTATAGTATGTTAATGATGAACAAAGTTACTGCTGCAGTTTTGATAAAAAAGTTCCATATCTCGAAACCTAAATGATTATTTCAAGAGTGGATTATTTTCAGGGTGGTTGAAAAAATGTAGCACCCACCTCGTTTTCTTTGGCTAAAAATACAGAAATAGTGTTATTTTATAAAGGACGATAACAACACAGTTTCCCAACATGTTAAATGCAGGTGAGGTAATTATATTACTTATTTCACCATTACAGTGGAGATAGCTACTATATACTTAAGGTGGAAGTAGAAGGGTAGCAAATGGCTTTACAAAGTTATATATATATATAAATAAAAATAGAAGTCCTGACTGACTGATTGACTGACTCATCAACGCCAAGCCCAAACCTATGACCCAGGAAAGCTGAAATTTTGCACAGAGGTTTCCTTTATAATGTAGACAAGGAATAAGGAAGGATTCTTCGAAATTCAACCCCTAACGGACTTAAATAGGGGATGAAAGTTTGTATGGAAATTCGTCATTTTTTAAGTTAGAAGGCTGAAATTTCATATACAAGCTTCTGGTTAGAAATAAATAAATACGTATTTTAGAGTTTTTAAGAATTTACCCCCTAAGAGGGTGAGATAGGGGTTCAAAGTTTTTCACAGCTTGAAATTCACTATTTGTGTTTCTCGATTGAATTGACGTGAAACACGTATCTATTTTTTTGAAAATTCCACCCCTCAGACGAAAACAGGGATTGCATTTTTTTGTTATTGTTTTTTGTGTTAGCACGTTTGTGTGGACAAATACGCTAAAAAAAACTTCATTTAAGTACACACTTCTAGGGAATCTGGGTCATTTGTGGGAAGGACACTTGCGGAAACCCATTTACGCGAAAAGATATTTGCGCGCATGGACACTTGCGTGACCGACACTCGAGGGCTGGACAATTGCGCGACTCAATGGCTTCACGGGTGTCGTTTTCGTGGTTTTAGCGGGTCGCTGGCAATAAAAAAAAATCGGAGATGGCCCCGAGGAAAATTTCCTGTTTTTCGTGCATGGGTGTCGTTTTCGTGGTTTTTGGGGTTGCTGACCAAATTGACGGCGAGGAAAACATTCGGTTTTTCTTTCACAAGTGTCGTTTTTGTGGACTTCTGGGTCGCCGATAACGAAAATGATGACCTCATTTTCTAGGTGCAAATAATAAAAATTAAAATACGCAATGTCTCAATATCCTCCCCTAGGCTATGGCTGGCATTGATTTAAGTGATAACTGTTTCTCACGTGTGCAGTTTTATGTTGCGTGCTCCGAAGTGAGCAAAAGGAAACACCGCAAACGTCATTTACACAGAAGAGCTAGGATAATTCATTAGTATAAAAGGGTGCAAAACACCTCTTAACGAAGCCGAAAGGCACTGGTTCTCCCTGTCATTGCGATCATTTTTTTGTTCTACACCATACCTGGGAACCTTCTAGTTACTAGAGATATTAGGGGTCAAAGTTCCAACTTTTTGACAAGTATTTTTTTAAATACAAGTTTTTAATTTAAGATTTTTACTTTCAACACCTCCACGACCCCCGTACTATTCAATCCGTCCATCAGCACAATGTTTTGAGTGCGTTACATTGAGTTCTACCACAAAACATGATTTTACACCCCCCAAAAAAAAAGTCGTTTCCCAGCAATAATTTTTGCGTAAAGTTACATAGTTTCATGTACAGAATGCTTGGTTAACGGCTTCGTGATGAGGTGATTTACACGGTGTAGTTTTCCGGGAATTAAAAAGATTGGTTTAATCTGAGTATTTTTTTAATTTAAAATATTGAAAGTTAAGTAAGTTAGCTCATTTACACCATAACCTATATCGCTAGGTGGATGGATGACCGGGGCATTTGAGCTACAGCATCGTCACTCGGAAGACATGTATAAAATAAATTCTGGTTCAACCCATTTAGGTCCCTAACAACACAAAAAAAAATTAACATTTTTCTAACCAGAATGAATTATGTGGCGTCTTACTTCGAAAAGCGCAGATTTTTACACAACTATTAAAATGTGTCCTATACTTACACTTACGCGCGCGCGAAGCCGTGGCCAACAACTATTATCTATAACATTTAAATAACTATTTTCGACATTATTTTGGGGTGGTTAACGCATACGTGGGCAATTGCCGAACTTCACGCGGGCGAAGCCGCGGGCAAAAGCTAGTCATTAACATTATGAATGAAAACAAAAAATATCGCGCGCGACGAAAAATTTCATTTGGCCCGTGATGTTCAAATTTTCTTACGCTTTTTGCAATTTGCACAGCAGTGTCAGGTTTTATATTGATTAAAAACTGATTTAAACGGATCGTAAATACGTCGATTTAAAAATGGAAAATACTTGTATTACGTACAATATTTTATAATTTATTTCGTATACTATATGGATGACTCTGACGAACAACGTAACGTGAACATCGACATTTTACGTTTACACCATGCGCTCGTGCTAGGGAACCAGATATTTATTTGAAAGTATGACAACCGGGAAGACATCAAAACATTTGTAAGTCTTAATAGTGTTTTGTTACGTATACGCGATTTTACACCTTATCTCTATTACGGAAAGATCAAATTCCTATGAAAGCGCTGCACCAAATACAAGAATAAAGCTTGCAAACGTATTTTGCGTAAACATTTTTTTTATTTTTTTTCAGTATTTGCTTTAAAGTGTTTAATTTTCGTGTAAATTGGTTAGAAATAGCCTTTAGATGAAAGTTAAACAAAATTAAACCCTGTTACATTTTTGCCCCGACCGCTATTGTAAAAAAACTGATATTAATAACTTCCGTGAGTCAAATTTGTTTAATTTTTTTAACGGAGGTTTAATATATTAATTTAAGTTATTTTATGTAAAAAAACCGCTGTTTATATTTTTGCCTCAAGTACAATCCAAAAATTACGTAAATGTTTTTTTATCGAAATTTCCGTGGACGAAAATGTTTAATTCTGAAAAAATATATTACTGTCACCAGTTCTTTACCTAAAATAATTAAATTCGTCCTGTTAATAATTTTGCCCACGTTTTTATTCACAAAAACGCGTTTTCGTCTTTTTGACCTTGATCCGGCCTTGGAAAATGTTTAATTTTTTTTTATTATTTGGAGAGATAAGGTCAAGTACACGATTCAAGAAAAAAATCGCTGTTTATATTTAATGCAAGGTTCAAACCTAAAAGCCCCGTACTAAATAGCCGGATGCTAAATCTAGAGAGATAAAGTAAGCTTGTCCGGACAACCTAGCAATTTCATCATCTATTATTGGCATGGGATAACGTTCTTTTACCGTTATAGAGTTGAGCATCCTATAGTCAATACATAACCGGAGCTTACCATCCTTTTTGCGAATCAATACAATAGGGCTCGCATACTCGGATGCAGACTCTCTGATGATACCGGCGCTGAGCATGTCATCTACCATTTCGCGAACCTTTTGACGCTCACTGTGGGCCAAACGATATGGACGGTAAACTACCGGTGTTTTGCTGTTATCCTCGATGCTCATCTCTACGATATTGGTACAGCCTAGTTCTTCGAGCGAAGAAGCAAAACAATGCCTGTATTTTTGCAATAGATCGAATAACCTTGACCTGTCAAAATTTGTTATAGACTCTCCTACTCGAATCTCGCTAATGTCAAGACTGTTAGAGAGTTTTGAAGAGACTGATGCGTCTGGTACAAGGACTCGATTCACAACCTTAACGACTTCTGCTCGGCCTAGGTTTGACCCTAAAGGTAGTGAGAATTCTGAACTCAGAGGCGTTAAATCGACAATCGTTCTCCCATGTTTGACCAAGTGTAAGCCACCCGCCACTACACACTGCTGATGCGGCTTACCTAACAACTTGCCATCTAACATAATGTAGCCCTCGCAACGGGGCTCTACTGAAACTCTTACCGAAGCTCTTCCATATAACATCACGCTGTTGGGCACACTAACTTTGACCACATTATCCCTATCTGTATGATTTTGTGAAAATGGCATTTCATCATCAATGTTTATAAATTGCAAATGTGTGGCAGTTTTATGCACAACAACATGAGGCTGTTC
Organism: Cerastis leucographa; assembly: GCA_963082945.1. Classification (NCBI taxonomy): domain Eukaryota; kingdom Metazoa; phylum Arthropoda; class Insecta; order Lepidoptera; family Noctuidae; genus Cerastis; species Cerastis leucographa. The sequence continues at coordinate 2,185,356 of OY720376.1, forward strand.
TGTGAAAGTCTGACCAACTAAAACGGGTACATCTAAGTATTTGTCGCTCACCACACGGCAAGTAATGTTAGCGGGTACATCGTCTACACAAAGTTCAACGTTAACTTTTCCTACCGATTGTACTAATTCGTTACCAAAGCCTTTCAAGACCGTTTGTACGTGGTCATGCTGGAGTCCTAGTTCCACTGCAAGAGACTCGGTAATCAACGAGACTTCACTACCAAAATCTATGAAAGACCTTGTATTCCGACCATTAATTTTTATTGTTTTAATGAATTTAGAATTGGGTTCAGATGCTGAAATAAGCAAAGTTTTGCTTGGATCCTTAGATCTGTTCTTTTCGGAATTTGAATAACATTTATCAGCACTATGACCAACTTTACTACACTTAGTACACGTTATGAGAGGCTTTGGACATTTAGAGAAAATGTGTCCCTTTTCTTTGCAATTAAAACAATGAATAGTTGAGGAACCATTAGTTTTGGTTGTTGCCTTAGTATTTGCTAAGTTTGAATCGTTGCCTGATCTGAATCGTGAATTAGCTTCTCGTTCGCCTGTGTTATTATCTTTGCTGCTCATCAGGTACTGCAATAATTGATCAGGATGACTGCACCTTAGTGCCAAAGCTGCGGATTTTAGTGACTTATCACCAATACCGTAAATAATACAGTCAACTGCGCGTTTATCGAAAATATCACACTGATTTAAGAGAGCTAGTTTATCATAAAAATAGTTTTCAATGGGTTCATTATATCTACTTTTCCGCTTCAACATTTCTTCTAGGGCTTGGCCATAATTTTGCTCGAATGGGAATGCACTCAGTAACTTTTCCTGCCACTCAGGCCACGTAAACAAAATAGAATTTAAACTTTCGTACCAGATTTTGGCCAATCCCTGAAGTTTCTGCATCGCGTGATGAATCGTTGTCCTCTCGTCCCATCCATAAACAGAAGCACACTCGTTTACTTTGTTAAGCCATACGTCAATGCGTTGATTTTTCAATGAAGGGTTAAACTCTGCTAAAATATTCTTAGAATCACCACCACGATTCATCGGTGGAGTGGTTGATGGCTGGGACGCGAGTTGTTTGATAGAACTTAACAATTGAGCTATGTCTTTCACACTAAAGGAAACGCTACTTGATCTCACAGGTTGTTCCGCATTATTAGAAACATTATCATGGTTGTTGCTATAATTCGTACGATGACGTGTTGACTTAGCACGGTTACCACGATGTACGGAAGATTCACGAGAACATGAACTATACCGGCGCTTTGATGATAAACGATTACGTGCTCTGCTCACTTCGTTTTCCAAAGCGTTGAGGCGCTCCCGTTCTTGTTCCGGCTCCTTTTCACGTAGACTCAACGAAGTACGGCTCCGGCGAAGACTGCGACTTCGACTTCGGAGACGCCTCGCACTGCCTCTGCTACCCGCTCTTGATCTGGCTTCAGCTGCATGGCGACTTCGACTTCGAGGGCCCGACCTGTGTCTGCTTCGCCTAGCACTGCCGTTGCGATGCGTTGCTTCGGCTGCGTGGCGCAATGGACCCCTTATTGGCGTTGATAAGCGCCGCGAGGTAGTCGCTCGATCGCGCGGCATGGTTCAGAATCCATAAAACAGAAATAAAACTGGTTTTAGAACGAATACACAATAAAACTACACATACATGTTAAAAGTTTTGTAGGGTTTTTATAAAATATCTTGGAAACGGTGCGTCTGAGGTCAAAAATAACAAAAAAAAAACTCCCCTTATAGAAACCCCACAGAAAGGACAAGAATCGCAAAACCACAAAAAAAATAAGAAAGTTTCCTTGTTCTGGACTCCCCTCATATTTAATTACTTATTGTCAAACGGTATTTCACTGTTGAAAATCTAATGAATTCGTAATCTATTAACACTGTGTTAAGGCAAGTTTAGGAAAAACCAATCACATTATAATATACTTAAGCGTGTACTTACCACTTCTGAAATATAATAAAACTGCTGCACTTCGGTATTATATGTATTTAATTCGATGCTACAATGGTTAGGGTTTTGACAATACTATTCCTATAATAATACTCTAAACCAGGTACTTGAATATTGCTATCTAATGCAAAATACGAAAAATATGCGTAAAACCTCGACGCGCCAAAAAAACCAACAACCTTTTATTTTCGCCCGCGATTCCCGCGCTAACTGACCGCTTTTACCATAGATCGCACAAAATTCCACCGTTTTCGATGTTGCCAGCACATTTAGTCGATAACAATAAATAATCTATTACAAAAATAGTTGTTTTACACATCGGAACCTAACATAACCCTTGTTGAAATAGATGAGGCGGTTGTCAATTTCTAACTTATATAAATTCGTCGTTGTTGTATACTTAATTGTATCGAATACATCCTCATCCGTCGGCTTTGTTTGTCAACCAACCTATCACATTTTGAATGGATCAGCGATCAGCATGTAGTACCCATGTACCTAGTTCCTCCTTGACCTTGTTGCTACACCATCCATAACCTTGGAAAATGAATTATCTTAGTATTGAATTCCTCCTCATAGATGGCGCAGTTGGAGGCAACTACGGCGACGAAAGAGTTAACACAAATACGGTTAGTTTCAGTCTGTGCCACAGTTCAGCGCTTGTTGTAATTTACCCAATTCTCTATTTTCAGCATTGGAATAATTAGTTGTCTGGCATAGCATTTGATAAAAGATTCATCTCAGGGGGTGGCTACTAGCAAATACAACTCCGTCATGCATTATTTATCTAACATAGGCGCGCCATAGTTTTACAAAATCTTGGGAATTCAACAGTTTTGTTGTCGTATTCCATTGCTGGGCATTGAATAACATTTTACAATATTTTTTTCTCAACAGTTCTCAGTATAGTTCTCAGCAACTTCGTTTTTAATTTCTAAATGAAATGTTAGACGTCAAAAATTAAAACGGAACGTCAAACTTGTCAAACAGAAAAGTCAAAAATATTTACCAAAGCTCATTGTGAAAATGGAACAAGCGCTTTGTTTAAAATAATTTTGTTATTTTTAATCTCATTGTAAAAACCAATGTTAATAGAATTAAAATAAATTAATAAGTGTAGTGTCTTGTCTCGAACAACTAAGATTAATTTCTGAGTCACATAGTGATTAGGATTTTCCAGAAATTCCTTCGTCTAGTGAAAAACACGGGTGGAAAATTAAGAAAAAAAATAAATCAGCGCGTGACTTCTCTTTTGAATAAAAATGAGTAGATGTGACTTTAAAATTGTGTTATTAGGCAGTGAACATGTTGGTAAAACCAGTCTAGTTCTCCGTTTCGTGAATTGCAGATTCAATGCTGATATTCCATATCAAAATGTGAGTATTAAAATAAAAATATATTTGTAAACACTCCAACGCCATAACTACGCCTTTTGATTTTTTTGAGCCTAAGACAGTAATGCAAAGTCATTCGTCCTTAATTGTCTAATGTCAGAACCTACTTGTAAGTTAATTAATTCCATGAACTAAGCATTGAGCAGTATTTAAATGAATAATATCATTAGTATAGGCCTGTCTTTAAAAAATTGTACCTGTAACTCAAACAAATTACAATCATATTTTATTGGCCTTGAAGTTTATCAACAATGTACCTTTCTGTTTTATAGTTAAGCATGTGATCAACGTGTCATATGATCACAAAAACAACACCTATTAAATTGTAGTAATCACAATTGGAATAAACCCGAGTTACTTTATTATACATGGTGTAAGACGTCATGATCAGAGATCGGAATAGGCAGATCATCATCATCATCATCATCAGCCTATAATTTTCCCACTGCTGGGACACAGGCCTCCTCTCTATGAGAGGGAGTGGGCTGTAATCCACCACGCGGGCCCAGTGCGGGTTGGTAGATGTCACATGTCTTCGAAGTTTTTGTCTTAGAACATGCCGGTTTCCTCACGATGTTTTCTTTTACCATTTTTGAGAGCAGCGGTGATGAAATAAATTACACAAAGGGTGCCTGCCGCCTCTGCCTGGTTTCAAACCCACGGCTTACTCTATACTTACTTCAACATCTGCCTACCCTTTTCCCAACATGTTGGGGTCAGCTTCCAGTCTACCCGGATGCAGCTGAGTACCAGTATTTTACATGAAGCGACTGCCTATCTGACCTCCACAACCCAGTTAGTACTGGGTAATACAATACGCCTTGGTAAGACTGGGTGTCAGAGTTTTGGGCCACTGACTACCTGTAACGACTGTTGAAGATCTACATAGACAGCCGGGACCAACAGCTTAACGTGCTTTCCGAGGCACAGATGAAACTGGGTATGTAATGGGTGGTCACCCATCCACAGACCAACCTAGGCGAGCACAGCTTAACCGAAAGATCTTGAATGGCAGTTATTTTAGCCATAAGCTCCTATAATAAAATATAAATAAAAATACCAAGTCTGTCCAGCCATTCTCAAGTGATACGAATGAGCAGCATTAAATGTTTATTTATATTACTATCAAAATTGAGAGAGAATTAAAACATTGAGATAAAAAGGTATCTGTTTCCTTCACACTTTGTGATAAATATTGTATTCAATTGTTTAAAATACAACATTATTTTTATCAATAATTTATGGGCTAGATATAATAATATTATTGGCAGGGACTGACAAGTTATTACATTTAAGCATAAATAAATAAATTGGAATGCATTTCATCAAAAGTATGTATTTGTTTTTTTTTTTCACGCACAATGGTCCACTGAAGGGACTAAGTGCGGAAACCAAAAACCCATAAAGAAGAAGAAGTATGTATTTTTGCTCAGGCAGATGATGAACTACAGAGTCTATTTTCATGGATGTAATAATTTAATCAAGAATGCTATAAACTCAAACTGAAAGCATTTATTTCAATTACACCACTACTGGCAATTTTTGAAAGTAAAAAAAACCGCCCAAGTGCAAGTCGGACTTGTGCACAAATGGTTTCGTACCATTATTTATAAAAACGAGCAAAAAAAAACACTTTTTTGTATGGGAGCCCCCCTTAAATATTTATTTTGTTCTGTTTTTAGTATTTGTTGTTATAGCGGCAACAGAAATACATAATCTGTAGAAATTTCAATTGGCTAACTATCACGGTTCATGAGATACAGCCTGGTGACAGATGGACGGACGGAGGGGCGGACAGCGAAGTCTCAATAATAGGGTCGCCTTTGACCCTTTGGGTAAGGAACCCTAAAAACAGAAAAAAAGCGAAGCTACAGTCCCAGTCACAAGGCATAATAAGTTGTGAAAGTACTGTAGTTACCCATTCCAAAGCGTAGATCTCTATGGAGAAGAATGGGCAGGAAACTCCATGGACACTCTTTTAAATCAAAATATGTTACAAAATCTTGGTTACATCATTCATGTTAAGATTTACAAATATGTGAGAACGATGTAGAAATACGGGCAAGTTAAGAGCGTCCAGAGTAAAAGATTAAATCAGTAATTAAAAAATAAAGTAATTAAAATAAACCGTCGCAGCTAAGAGATGACCAGTCACAATTGACAGCGCCCGTTCACGATACCAATAATACCTTCATTCAAAATAGTAGATTATTGAGTATTAATATTTTAGCGTATGTACTGCCGAAGCAATTATGTACACTAATGTTCATGCGGTGTAAGCAGACAATAAGAGATAAAAGAATTAATTTAAATACGAAGAACTTTTTTAAGTCGAATATATTTTTCTTCAATTGACAAACGTGTTATTTTTCCCTCCGGCCGTGATGGCAACTGAGTTTGGCAACCAGTTGCTTAAAAATATTGGATATTCTTTTTACTCAAGCAGTTGCCAAAGACGAATGTCGATTCTTGATACGCACCTGTAATATTTTACCTTTGCAGTTTCGCAACCAGTTGCCGAAGGAGTAAAAACTTTCTTGTTACTCAACCAAATCTGCTAAGAATTCAAACTTTTTTCAGATGTTCAGAATAAATTTTCTTTTGTTACTGACGTAGTTGACATCTATCATTTTATTTGCCTCTTGAGGTTATCGATTAATTGCAATATATGTGTAATACACATTAGATTACTGTATTTACTGCACGAGTATGTGTACGATTTAAGACCAGTATAATAGTCTGTTCCGGAGACATCAACATGTCTACTTTAAATGTATACCCAAATACATCTAACATTGAATTCATTAGTTCAAGAAGAGGAGGTGTTTCTGCGTTGTACGATGGTAGGCGTTACAGCCGTAAAAAAATATATGTAAATAAAAACTCATTTTGGAAATGTAGCCTTACAAAAGGATGCAGAGGTAATATTACTTTAAATACTCGTAATGAGATAATAATGCAAAGAGCACACGAAACCGATTGCAGACGTAATTTTGCGAAAACCACATTTTTGAAAAAATTGGATGATATCAAGAGAGTGAGTAGTTGCAATTTTGAATCAATCCCCAAACAATACGACAATATGGTTCGTGATTTAAAAAACGATGGATATAATTTCGTCGGCGATATACCAAAGTTCAGCAGTGTGAAAAGTGACCTTTACAATGGGCGAAACAAAGTAGTTGGTACCACAAAAATGCGTTTCTCAAATGCTACGGACGTTGAAATACCCATGAAGTACCAACATTTTTATCTTTGTGAATATGAAGATGGAGATTTTAGAATCATTGTATTTTGTATTCGTGATGTGACAACAAAAATGAGTAATTTCAATCATTTCTTTGCTGATGGCACTTTCAGAAGTTGCCCAAAAGCCTTTAAACAGTTGTATACCATTCATGGCTATGATGAAATTAACAATATCATAACTCCATTATTTTTCGCACTTCTTCCCGATAAAAGAAATAACACATATAAAATTTTGTTCAGTATAATTAAATCTCAAATTCCTACCTGGAGTCCAAAAAAAATTACATTGGATTTCGAAATTGCAGCAATTAATGCATTTAAAGACATATTTCCTGGTATACTTTTTAAGGGATGTTACTATCACTTCAACCATGCGTTATGGAAAAAGGCGAAGGCCTTACAAATAAAAACTAGAGTAAAAAAAAGGCATGTGGCGAGATGTATTGGAATTGCACGGTTACCAAAAAAATACTTAAGAGAAGGATATGATTATGTAATGGCAAAAAGACCTGTTGGTGAGGAAATCAATATGTTTAATAATATATTTCCAAAAGCAGTGGGTTAATAAAGATTTTTTTGCTGAATCTTGTTGTTGTGAAACTGAAAAATTTAGAACTAATAACAATATAGAGGGATGGCATAGAAAGATCAACAGTTTTATTGGTAAGAAAAATCCAACGTTGGCACATCTACTCGATGTTTTAGAATCTGAAGCGACATACTATGATTTGAAAAAAATTACACCTAAAAAAAAGAAGGAGTACGAGGAGATCGATGAGGAAATTGGGTTAGCGATAAAAACTTTAAATGAAAACAAAATTAGTGTCGGACACTGTCTCGAAATTATCAGTCCATTTGTTATCCCATTCTAAAGACATATTAACTACCTACTAAATTCGAAGTGTACTTATAATTTCAATTTTGTTGCAAATGGGGAACCTAGTTGTTAATTTTCAGTAACTTTAAGCTGTAGTTAGGTAATTACATGGAATAAAGGCATATACACCTATATTATGTTGTTTTCACGATATTATTATTTGAAACATAATGTACCTACCCTTGTTCCCTTTCGATGACGCAACTCTTAAGAAATTTAATCAAACAAATTCAATAGAAACAAAATTTTATATGCATCTGATTGAAAACATCCTAATTTAATATAATACAGACCTTAGTCCTTATTTTGATTTCCACAACTGATGTTAGTTACGAACTGAGAGTGGTAATTCTTCTTAAGTAACCACACCTTTTGAGAAAATCTTAGTTGGCAACTAGGTGCGTATCAAGAATCGACATTCGTCTTTGGCAACTGGTTGAGTAAAAAGAATATCCAATATTTTTAAGCAACTGGTTGCCAAACTCAGTTGCCATCACGGCCGGAGGGTTATTTTTTATCTTTTGTTGCCACCACTTTTTTTTTGCGGATGGGAAATCATCAAATGACATCTCCCGCTCTGGGCGGAGCGGGAGGGAGTGTCAGACTTGACTGACTAAAACCCACCCATGTTCCTTCTTAGCCCTTTGTGTTCCAGGGCCGCGGTATCTCTTTCGAACAACCCGCAGCCCCTAGGCAACTACTTTAAGCATAGATAATTTTTTTACATTATAAACTTAAGTTATTAACCTACGCCACACTATAAATCTAATGGTGATTCATTACACATGAGGTACTCTAAGTTTATTGTTATAGATTATCTCTTAGTCATATTATATTGCTCACAATGTTGTGATTTTTTGTGTTGTCGAGGATTAACTGACTACTGTAGCAATACTATTTATAAATTACTGGCCTTTGCTCGCGGCGTCGCTTGTGGGGAAGTCGGTAATTATCGACTGGGAATGAACGGCATAACAAGAAAAAAAAAATAGTGCGTGAATTCCCTCCGCGCGGAAGAAGTGAAACTTCGTAATACTACACGCATGCGTTCGAGTGCCACGCATTCACTCTCGTTATTTTATTGAGCTTCTAAATAATATTGTTTTATTATTGTACACTTTTTATTACATAAGTTTATCGATGTTATTCTACTCAAGGAAATTGAGCGAAGGCTGGTCACACCGAAGAGTCGAATGCATGACTGTTTACACGCCATCTTGCGTACCTAGTAGAACTACGTAGTCACAAATCTTGTAATAGCGCCATCTCTTAGTGGGTAATAGAAAATATTCCCCCTCCATGAAAACGTTAAACTTGTTGGAAGTCGCATAAGAAGTTTCACTTCAAAAATACACGACAAAGTTCTTTCAACATACAGCCTGACACACCTGGACCTGTAAATTGTTGCAAAAAATCGTTAAATAATTTTAATTTCTCTGATTACCCCAGGGCTTCCTTACCTTACCTTATACTACCTCTTTTCACGGATGAAAAATCATGAAATTACTGCTCCCGCTCTGGGCGGAGTGGAAGGGAGTGTCAGACTTGTACTGACTAAAACCCATCCATGTTCCTTCTTAGCCCTTTGTGTTCCAGGGCCACGGTATCTCTTTCGAACAGTCCCGCAGACCTGGCAGGCATCGGCCCTCTCGGTCCCCTTCCGATTTGCTGACATCTCCTTGAGGCGCGCGACACGACCTGTCGTCATAAGACGGACGGACGTTGAGCTAGCCCATTACTCACCGTCCACAGGCCCGCTACTTTATACTACCTTTAGTTAATCATATTTATTTTTTGGTTTCAGACTGTCGGTGCAGCTTTTTGTGCGAAAGCCATGCAATCAAATGGAAAGAACTTTAATATTGGCATCTGGGATACGGCGGGAAGCGAAAGGTATTGCACATCATTCTACCTTCTTATACTGTCTTAAGATCGTTTATTCCTTACGACATATCATACAAACTTTCAAGTCTTTATTTTCCGAAATGACTGAACCGATTTTAATGAAATTTCATACGCAAAAGAAACATTTTCGAAAAATAGTGTTACAGCTAAATTAGACCGATTATAAATTATCTATTGAAACAGAAATTTCCAGTTATTTCCTTTTTTAAAAGACATTTCGAAAATGTTGCACACAAACAAATACACACTCAAATATTGTGTATATTCAAATATTGTAAAACCAAATGATTTTAAAAGAGTAACCATAAAGTTTCTTGCCGGTTCTTCTCCATAGGAAACGACCAACCCGAACCGAGCACCTTTTGTCGAAATTTTACAAGTGCTCACGTAGGCCTATGTAAAAAAATATATATTTTGATTAGATTTTTGAAGTGTTGTAATTTTATACCTCCACGATCCTCATAAGGTGTTTCCCACCAATCATTTTTTTGCGTAGAGTTACTTAGTTTCATGTACAGAATGCTTGGTTGACGGCTTCGTGAAGGGCCTATTCTCACCTTGTATAATAATACACGGTGTAAATCACCTCATCACGAAGCCGTCAACCAAGCATTCTGTACATGAAACTAACTTACTTTAAGCAAAAATTATTGCTGGGAAACGACTTTTTTTTGGGGGGTGTACATTGTTACCCTAGGGGTGAAAGTAACTTATTTAGTCCCGAGACGTTCGTTCGGGCGCTAATAGTTCGAGGGACTAAATAAGTCTTTAACCCGAGGTAAACACTGTGCTTTTCATTACGAATAGTACAAGGAAAGTAAAAATAAAAACATGAATTAGCTAAAGAATAAATGAGTAAAACCGTTTGCCCCTTTCCCGCCTGTTTTGCTTTTTTTTATATTAAAAAAAAAAAAAAACAAAAGCAATTCAGCTTTTATTTTTCATTTTCATCATTGAAAAAATGGTAAATATTTTGCCCAAACCATGTTGTTTAAAAAAAAAACTGTTTGAAACTAAATTATAAAAAAGTGTTTTAAAATATATATATTCTTTAATCAATACTTATGTTATTTCAATTTTACATCGTGGCTGCATAGAAAGTTGGAACATGGTTCAATAAAAATGCGAAAATAGAATTAGTTTTTTTTTATAATTTGACATCTGTCAGTTGAAAGCGATTCTCCCTAGGGCTGAAAAGTATTACTTTCAACCCGCTCTTCAGGCAACTTCAGATCTACTTTCAGAGTATGAGTAATGAAAAATCATGTTTTGTGGTAGAACTCAATGTAACGCACTCAAAACATTGTGCTGATGGACGGATTGAATAGTACGGGGGTCGTGGAGGTGTTTAAAGTAAAAATCTTACATTAAAAACTTGTATTTTAAAATAAAAAAACTTGTCAAAAAGTTGGAAATTTGACCCCTAATATCTCCGTAACTAGAAGGTTCCCAGGTATGGTGTAGAACAAAAAATTATCGCAATGACAGGGAGAACCAGTGCCTTTCGGCTTCGTTAAGAGGTGTTTTACACCCTTTATAATTAAATAGGTTGAAGGTCAATTAATTACATTAGATAAAGAATGTAATAAAAAGAGTTTATAGTACGTCCGACATGCTAATAAAATATCTTAGTTGTTGCTAGCCTATCCTAATACTATTTTTAAAAGACCGTAGTCTTTCTTGCCAGTACTTCTCCACAGGAAACGACCAATTTGAACGGTACATCTAACTTTTGATGTATCATAAGTGACCAAGTAGATTTAAGTGAAATAAAATAATTCTATTTAAATTACTTCCTACTTGGTCATGGGGAGAGGACGAGTGAAAGGCGACTAACAATAGTACATTATGATAATATAAGTGCGGTAAGTTGAAAATTACAGCCGAGGCGATATTGCTAATTATCAAAGCGCACGTATGTCATACGACGTTTTATAACACATTTGCGAGGAAATAAATAAAATTCGGATGACATTTTCAAACAAAAACAATACAGCGTAAAGAGAAAGCGCGCGGAATAATTTTTACGCTTTTTTTTTTAAGGCAAATGCACAAAAACAGCCAGTATTACTAATAAAGTAAATTTATATTTTTGTGTTTTGTTACAGATAAATGGTTGTAATTTATGGTCAAAATTGATTAAATTAAAGAATTAAATGTTTATTTATTATATTTTATCTCCCAAGTTAATTTTATTCATGAAATGTCCACTTTTCTGATATAAAAACTCTTTGCTAAGATTTAAAAAAGTACCGTTCGTTTTAGACGGAGCATTTTGATAAGCCGTGCGTTTTACTTTACATTACCCCACTAGTGCGTAATGAGATACGTTACGATACTGAACTTGGTGCAATAAGAGACCCTTTACGAGCAAATGTGTTATAAAAGGCAGATGTGAGTGACAACGCCGGTAGGGGACGTTCTAGAAGGACATACACTGACCAGTACTTACACTATACACTACCAGGTCAGGTGCGTAGTACAGCAACCGGCGTGCGTGTCTGACCAGCCCCCGTATTCACAAACGCTCCGATTCGGTTTCGATTCCGAAAGTCGTATGTCTATCTCACTCGCTTTCGTAATGCCAACACAAGATAGACATACGACTTATCGAATCGAAATCGAATACGAGCGTTTGTGAATACCCCTATAGATGTATGAACGTGCACGAGGTGACAGGAGTATGCAAGGATTGTAGCTGTTGGCGTTAGTATAACAAAATTTATGGAATGGGTGATTTAGAATGATGTACTGACATCATTCTAAATCACCCATTCCATAAATTTTGATCAAAATCAAAATATTTTTTTTTTACATAGGCCTACATGGGCAGTGGGCACTTATAAAACGTCGACAAAAGCTGTACGGTTCAGGTTGGTCGTTTCCTATGGATAAGAACCGGTAAGAAACTCCATGGTTACTTTTTTTAAATCCTTTGGTTTGACAATATTTGAATGTTGTTTAAGCGTTAGTACTTAAATATGGGAGGACAACGTAGGCCCGACAATAAGTCGTTGCTTACTACAAAAGGTAGAACAAAGCCGACAATGTCCACATATTCACAAAAAATAGGTAAATAAAAAGAATCTATACAAAAGTAAAAATAAATTATTATCAGAAGACTAAATTAAACAATAGGGGATAATCCTACTTTTTTTTCTTTGTCCGTCGGGTAGTTTATTGAAAAGTATTGGACACGTGTTTTTTCTTTTTTCAAGTGGTCATAAAATTACGGAGATATATATTGAGTTGAAATGGCGCATGACGTCACATGTAGGTACGTTTTATACCTACTTGTGACGTAGTTAGCCCCCACTCTCCAACTTTAATGAGTTCTAACTAAGTAATTTTTTGATATTTTGATAAAACAAAAAATACGTGTCTAATATTTTTGTATTACCTGACTGTCGGTCAAAATAGAATGTCGTTTTCTTTACCCAGTCCGATCCCCTATTGACACAAATCTTGTCATCAGTGCTGTAACTATTCTGAACAATGAATGAACGGTGCAATGATTTGAAAACTATTGTAAAACATTTGAATAAAAATAATGGAAAAAAAAACAAATATTTGTATGGACTACAGATAGTTGTTCCGGGTCTGGCTGTTTATGTATGTGAGTTGAAATTTTTGTAAACGCACCCACGATACAGGAGAAATATATTTTTCCCAAAAAAAATTAGGCGGGATGTCCACAATTTTTTTTTTTGTTTTTTTTTTTTTCGCTTATCTCGTAATTTGGCGAACACGAACGAATCAAAACACACACTTTCTTTTCTTTTCAGATACGAAGCAATGACAAAGATATACTACAGAGGGGCGCACGCCGCCATCATCTGCTATGAACCTTCGTCTGTCGCATCTTGGGCTCGACTGAGGCATTGGTTACAAGAGTTGAGGGGGGTGGAGGAGGTCAGTAACCATATTAATATCTCATACAAATTAATAGCCTCCATCAATATCTGACGAGGCTCTCGTTAATCAGCTGAAGAGATCGTGGCTAAACAATAACAGCCGCACGGGTCGATCTTTAAAGTTAAGCCGTGCTTGCCGAGGTTGGTCCGTTGATGGGTGACCATAATTACATACCGAGCTTCCTCCGTGCCTCGGAAAGCACGTTAAACCGTTGGACCTGGCTGTCATTTGTAGATCTTTGACAGTCGTTACGAGTAGTCAGAAGCCAAAAGTCTGACATCCAGTCTTACCAAGGGGTATCGCATTACCCAGTTACTGGGTTGTAGAGGCAGTCGCTTCATGTAAAATACTGGTACTCAGCTGCATCCAGTTAGACTGGAAGCCGACCCCAACATAGTTTAGGGAAAAGGCTAGGCAGATGATGATGATGCTCTCGTTAATACAGCTGGATCAAGGGCTTGATTCAGAAAGAGGTACTCTTGGACACGGCTCGTATTGTTAGGAGGTTCCTTTCTCTGGAGCCCTGACCGCCGGTAGCTTGGACCATGTTCCCGATACCGGTGGGCTACATTTTTTCTTAATATTTTTATATGTATTTTTTTTATACAGTATGTTAGGTTAAACGAGGGACTTATTGAGGGAGGGTATTCAGTATTCGATTCTCGTCCCAAATATGTAAAAAACCTATAACGTATATAGAAGAATTTTTAATGTTTTGTATATTTTGGACTGTCCTAAGCCAGGTAAGTTTAAAGTATGAAGGGAAAATGGATTATACCTAAGAGTCATTGCCCCGCTCACATGTTCTGCGATAGTATTAAGTCGCTAGCGCAAGGGTGTATACACGTTGCGTGACATTTGCGAAAATTTTGGTATGGTTCTGTCTGTTATTTAGCAGTGTTTTTTTTTTGTTTATATTTTTATTAGTATCATGTTAGCATGTACTATTATCGGTTTGAATATGTCCCTCGTTTAAACTAACATACTGTATAAGAAATATTTAAAAATGTAATCAAATTGTAAAGAAATAAATAAAGGAAATAACTTTAATAAATAATATTATAAATGTGAAAGTAAGTGTTGTTTTGTCACAGAACTGCAAAGTCTACCTCTGCGGTACTAAGAAAGATCTCCTGGACGGAGGGTATGTCACTCGAGAGGTCCCGGAGGATACCGTAGCGACCTACACACAGGGGCTCCGCGGACACTTTTTTACTTCTAGCAAGACTGGCGAGAATGTGGGTAGGTAGAGGAAAAACTACTTTAGTAACCATAACTTAAGGTACAATAGATATGAAGACTGGGTAAAGAAAACGACATTCTATTTTGTCCGTCAGACAGGTAATACAAAAATGTTAGACACGTATTTTTTGTTTAATCAAAATATAAAAAAAATACTTAGTTAAAACTCATGGACTACTCATTCGAGCTTTGTGAAGCTCGAATGAAATTATTGGCTCATCGCCGCAAGCTTGCTTGTCAGTCTTCTACAGGCTGTACTTTAGTGAGTGTGCCCAAGAACTCCACGACCTCATCCCTCCCCTCATCCCTTCTAGGATCGGACATCTAGACGCACTGCAAGTTACCATCCCTACCTTATTGCTATTCCACCAATTCGCACTAAGCGTTTTCAAACATCTTTCATAATGCGCTCAGTCAAGGAGTGGAACTCTCTGCCTGCGTCTGTGTTTCCGAACGCTTACAACACAAACTTCTTGAAAGTTAGAGTGAACAGGCGTCTTCTGTGTAAGTTCGTACCATCGTCGACTTTGTCTCTGTCATCTCTGACCTAGACTAGAGTCAAGAGCAAACCCATAGCAAATAAAAAAAAAGGATTGTGTGGTTTTATGAAACCACGGTAAAAGTGAAACTTTTTTCACACTGTAGACATTTAACTAAAAATTTGACAACATTTACATTAAACACTGACAAAAACAAACAAAATAGCGTGGAGCACTGGCACAAATGTCTATACACTACACGGTCAGCTGCTGCGAACTATAGGCGCCGCCATATTGGCCTTGGCTGCTCTTACAAGCGCCTTTCACTTTATCCCTACTCCGCGGCCGAACGTCACGCGACATGCAACACACAGACGAAAAAGTTTGAGACGATGTAATAAAGGTTTCACTTTAAAAACAAAAATATCCATTAAGTAGTTTTTGCGTGAAACATCTATCTATCCATCCATCCATCCATCCATCCATCCATCCATCCATCCATCCATCCATCCATCCATCCATCCATCCATCCACCCACCCATCCATCCATCCATCCATCCATCCATCCATCCATCCATCCATCCATCCATCCATCCATCCATCCACCCATCTATCCACCCATCCATCCATCCATCCATCCAAATCCATCCATCCATCCATCTATCCATCCATACACCCATACACCCATCCGCCCATCCATCTATCCAACCAACCCACCAAACTTTCGCATTTATAATATTAAGTAGGATTAATACTAGATTTTCTTTAATTCCAGATGAACTATTTCAGAAGATAGTAGACGATTGCGCGGCAGACGTGCAATTGATGAAGGACGTGGAAGACATGAGGGTCCAGCTTCAGAAAGAAGAAGTAGCTTTCAGAGCGAAGAGGAAAGACTATTGCTTCTGTTGAGAAGAACAGAAGACCGAGAAGAATAACACAGAACAGTCAACATCTGCCTAGCCTTTTAACTATGTTGGGGTCGGCTTCCAGTCTAACCGGATGCAGCTGAATACCAGTGTTTTACATGAAGCGACTGCCTATCTGACCTCCACAACCCAGTTAGTACTGGGTAATACGATACCCCTTGGTAAGACTACCTGTAACGTCTGTCAAAGATCTACAAATGACAGCCTGGATCTACAAAGCACAGAAAAAAAACAAAAATACTACGGAAAAATGGCGACTATTGATCGAAATCGCAAAAAAATAAACTTGGAGTGTCTGCTTGGAACTTCAAAATAACAGCTTTTACGAAATGCATATGAAACATATACAAAACAATATTTTTTTAAAATTATGTTTGCATGTTTGTTTCGGCTAATCTCCGAAACAGCTGGACCGATTTTGACGGAACTTATTGGCAGATAGCCGATGTTATAAAGAGTAACGTACTTATATTTATAAAAATTGATTAGAGTTCCGTTAAAAAAAAAAACATTAAATTGTTAACAAAGTGCGATTGAAATAGTGAACTTAAGTAATATTTTATAATAATTTCATACTTGCACTGACTGGCCAGGCCACTCAAATCTGTGTGGTTCTTTCTTTAAAAGACCATCTCAGACACTAATCTGCATAGTCATCATGTAAATTGAGCAATGTCTGGACTTTAAAAGAGCAACAAGTTAACAGAGAACCTCTGAGTTTGTTTCGGCTGTTTCTTCTCAGAGTAGTCAGGTACGAAACACCAGCCCCACCTAGTTTTAAAAAAAAAATGACGTGTAAAAGTGTTTGTAAAAACCTATTTGCAAAATAAACATCATTTATCATTTATTTATCATTTATCATTTACAGACTGAGGTCGCGGGCAAAAACAAGTACAAAATAAGTTTGTTTATACAAGGTGTTGTTTTGCGTCCTCGTCAAAATTCAGGATGTTGTCACAAAAGACATATTATCAATATAAATTACGGTGATAAGAAATTCTTGAATAAAAGTTTGAGATTTTTTGTATGATTGTAAGCGAGGTTAAAAGGCTAGGATCAGACGGCCCGCGTTTAAAACACGGGTGGTTCATACTCACCGATTTCCGTAAATAAAACAAAAGGATAAAAATTACCAACCCATTTTATTATTGATTCGGGACGAGAATCATTAGCATAGTTACCTCCGTGAATTTGACGAGGATGCAAAACAACACCTTGTATAATATTATAATCTTTATGTGATGCAAAAGACAGCTTGAAATTATTCTTAAGATAAAAGACAGGAAATAACTCATCAATCATCTGTCTCTTTCTGATGTACCATGTCAGTAAGAGATAGCAATATTTTTTTACTGTTATTTAGTATTCATCATTATCAGTCTCCGGTCCTTATTCCAATTTATTTGGGGTCGGCGCAGCATGTCTTCTTCTTCCATACTTCTCTATTACTTGTCATCTCACGACATAAAACGTTTCAAAATTTTCGCCAAAAGTGAGTTGAAATTCCAAAGATTATAATAGAGGTGAAGACTGGGTAAAGAAAACGACATTCTATTTTGTCCGTCAGACAGGCAATACAAAAATATTAGACACGTATTTTTTGTTTTTATCAAAATATCAAAAAATTACTTAGTTAAAACTCATTGAAGTTGGAGAGTGGGGGCTCACTACGTCACAAGTAGGTATAAAAATTACCTACATATGACGTCATGCGCCATTTCAACTAAATATATCTCCGTAATTTTAAGACCACGTGAAAAAAGAAAAAATACGTGTACAATACTTTTCAATAATCTCGACTCGAGGCGACACACAAAGAAAAAAAAAATGTGCTCATCACCTATTGTGTAAGGTTTCTGTAAATTATTATTAGCTACTTATTTATTTTGAATTTAAAATTTATATTTTCTTTGTCTGGTTTGCTCTGTCATAAAATGGCCCTGGAACACAAAGGGCTAAGAAGGAACATGGATGGGTTTTAGTCAGTACAAGTCTGACACTCCCTTCCGCTCCGCCCAGAGCGGGAGAGGTCATTTGATGATGTCCCATGCGTATAAAATGTTGTATTTTGATGATTTTAACGACTGTTTAGGCGTACGTGGAACAGGGTGTAAAGTTCCTCGATACTCCATAGAAAAGGGAGGATCCTCCGACCCGACAGGTGTTAAGTCTGGTGGGCAACTGCCCGAAAGTTGTTGTCGGGTTTCTCTATATATTCTTAAGTCGATGTAAACTTTGCTTGCGAGATGTAGGAAATTGATGTTAGTTCCTCCGTCGTGACATAGATGGCGCTGTAGTACTTTTTGTAGTATGTTGCTTTTTGTGGTCGCTACAACTGTATCTCAGTAAAGCCTTATTTGTTCCGGTCGCGATTCATATTTAAATCATCAAACAATTTGAGTCTGACCTGCAAATTGCAAAAAAACGTAAGAAAATTTGAATTTCGCGGGCCACCCTGTAGCTTCCACCTTAAGAACGGTGAGGGCAAATCAGACAATTTAAATCTTTGATCTGTAGCAACCTACAAAAAGCGAATTATAACAAAAAGTACTATAGCGACATCTATGAACGAACTGAAGAATTAATATGGTCTGGATCTTGCAAGCAAAGTTTAAGTTTAAGCGAAAAAAAATATCAGCTGCCACATACAAAATTTCAATACCTATTCGACTCAAACGTATGGAGCAGCTGATAGTTTTTTCGCTATTACGATGTTTGTCCGATGGAGAAACATGTTCAGTTTGATGGTCTGTAGCACACCCTTAAGTATATATATACCCTTTCCGTTACACCCTGTATAGAAAAACCCGACACAAACTGTCGGGCAGTTGCCTACCAGCAATAAGCATGAAACAATTAAGGCTTCGATATAGTTCTAAAAATGTATTCCATTCTCTTAATTTTAGTAATTTATCTATTAAATTATAGTGTTGCAAGCTACTTTTAAGTGTATATGTTTGATTTTTTGTTCAAAAGCTTTAAATAAATAAATTGTAGCTCGCCATTGGGTTCCTAAATTTGTTGTATTATGAGCGTTTATACCTTACGGTATTTCATACAAACTTTTAAGTTTGTATGGAATGCCGTAAGGCGTAAACGATTCTTATGTGGCTGTATGATTTTTTGATAAAAGCTTTAAAAAATGTATTGAGCTCGCCATGGGATTCCTAAATTTGTTATAAAAAGGTAAAATTCTGTAGGCAAATTGCCTACAGAATTTTACCTTTCCTCACCGTCAGCTTTGTCACTGTATTTAAACTAGTGACAAAGCTGACGGTTGGTTTCTATGTTATCATCACCTGCT
Organism: Cerastis leucographa; assembly: GCA_963082945.1. Classification (NCBI taxonomy): domain Eukaryota; kingdom Metazoa; phylum Arthropoda; class Insecta; order Lepidoptera; family Noctuidae; genus Cerastis; species Cerastis leucographa. Next base: position 2,204,622 of record OY720376.1, read on the forward strand.
TAGCCTTTACCCAACTATATTTGGGGTCGGCGTTTCGTCTAATCAGATGCAGCTGAATACTAGTATTTTACATGGAGCGACTGCCTATCTGACCTCCACAATACAGTTACTGGGTCACACGATACCCCCCTACCGTTACATGTAGTCAGTGGCCCGATAGTCTGTCAACCAGTCTTACCAAGGGGTATCGTATTGTCAGTACTAACTGGGTTGTGGAGGTCAGATAGGCAGTCGCTTCATGTAGAATATTGTATTCAGCTTCATCCGTTTAGACTGGAAGCTTGACCCCAACATAGTTGAGGAAAGACAGGCAGATGATGATGATATAGGAACCTGTCGTGACGCTGCTTACTGTCATAACGATAGGTGGCTTTGCCGCTGCGGTCCGCAGTAGCTGTCGGCTTCCGAATTGTACCATCAAGCTTGATATGAGCCAAATTTTTATCTAAAATATTTTAATACTTAAAGTTGTTAACATGTAAATATATGTAATAATAGTTTTGTAAGAAGTCAAATAAAAAGCTTTATATTTTATTGGTATTTTTTATTTTAATTGCCCCCCCCCAACTTAATATTGTATATTTCTTTCTTTTAAATCTGTACACAGTACACAGGCCGATAAATTATACTCGCGTCGATACTCTGGCGCACTATGCCGAGCATATCGAGATCGTCGGTGACACAAACCCATAGTTTTTCCTCTACCAAAAATCGCTCAACGGGGCTAAAATAGTTTTCATTTCGAAAATGCAGGGTATAAAATACTGGATAAAAAAATAAAACACCAATAGTTTTATGTTATTGTTATTTAATATATCTCGCATCATATATTACTTTAATCCTAGGTCATATGTAGTTTGCTAAAATACACAGGTATAGGTACAGAGTATATTTCACCTTATTTTTAATATACAATATCAACTTGTCTTCAATATAATGAAAAATTAACATTTGTTTTTCATTATAATTATTTTGTTGAAATACTTTTTTTTTGTGTTTCGTACCTAAAAAGTGCTAGCGGGACTTTAGTAATAAGGCTGTAACTCTGTTTGTCTGTCACAGGGCATTTTTTTAATTATTATAGGTAGTGTCTTGAATGTTTCCGAGTGATGTGTACTGATACTGCCTCTATAACAACAAATAACGTGTTTTTTTTTCAGCATTTTTCGCTCTAAAACCGAACCCTTACTTCATGAGAATATTCGCAATTTACCGTTTATTTTGTAGTTGTCAAACGACCAAGTAATAATTTATATATTTTTATGTATGTCAGTAACGAACGTCGCTATACATATCCAAAATTATATGAAATCTTAGTTTTAGAACGATCCATATTATCAGATTGGAGTACAAGACAAACAATATTTTCATCAATGGTTACCTAGATTCGCAAAACAATATTACATCCGATCACACTGATCAGCACAAAACTTAGTGTAATATTGATAAGTGTTAACCGACTTCTGATGCCGAATGTACTACGAGTGACACACTGGGTTCTGTAGTTCAGACATGGGGTCGATTCCATGTAAGATGTTGGTAGTCAGCTGCGTCCGGTAAGACTGGAAGTCGACCCAACGTAGTTGATTGAAGCCAGGTAATTCCGCTGCAGAACGAATGAACGTTGGAGTGAAGTTGCTGTGTAAGTGGAGGCCTCGACCGGCATATAATAAGGTAGGACATACTCAGCCTTTGTAGAGCGACGATACAAGAAGGATTGCTAGTTAGTAGCTGGATACGAGTAGCCGAGGGATGAATTGATTTGCGAGATGAGACCTTGGCCAGCAGTGGGCTGCTGCAGTAGGGACTGTAGGGAAGCTCCACGAGTTTCTAGGGGCATCCAGAGAAGGCTGACCGTTTAAAAAACTCGATAGACATCATGAAATCTATAGCAACTCAATAATTGCATTACAGAGACTAAATAGCAGCCAGCTTAGTAAAAACTGACATTCGGGAGCTTCCGTTTATAGTTACGGAAAAGTGGCACAGCTGTAATAACGCTGGCATATACCAAAATTGTCTTTGAACAACCAACGGTTAACAAAAGACGACCGTAGAATGCGGTTGGATGTTATACCGGCTGGATGTGGATAGCAAGACCCATGCAAACAGCACTGTGATAGCCAGAGTTTAGATTCACCGAAAATTGGCGAAGTTCTAGAAAGTACTTCTTCTCTATCCTGTGGTTTGTGCCTATCCTCGTGTCTAGAGTTTTTATGCCGCTCATCGGCCTCTGACCTGGCTTTACGTGCCGTCGAGAATATCTCTCAGGCATAATGGTTTCCTCACGATCTTTGATGTAAAAAAGTAGGTACTGCTTCTTTGGTCCGTTCCTATTTTAAGCGTGAAATCCTTTTTCGACTCCCTAGCCGGGCAAAGTGTTTTCAAGTTTTTCCGTCATCGGTTGATGACAGAAACGTCGCCCCGGTTACTGAATGCAGAAAGCGCATGACAGGGTGTTACAGCGCGCGGGCCTGTGGACGGTGAGTAATGGGCTAGCTCACCATCTATTCGTCTTATGACGACAGGCCGTGTCAATGGCGCGTTCTTGTTCCATGAGTGCCTCATGGAGATGCCAGCGAATTTGAAGGAGTCTGAGAGGACCGATGCCTGCCAGGGCTGCGGGACTGTTCCTTGGAACACAAAGGGCTAAGAAGGAACATGGATGGGTTTTTAGTCAGTACAAGTCTGACACTCCCTTCCGCTTCGCCCAGAGCGGGAGGAGTCATTTGATGAGTTCCCTATCAGTAAAAAAGGGTGCTAGAGCGCAGCATAAGAGAAGCCTGTCCAGGTGTACAGTTATTGGCCGAGTTGATCGAAATATGACTGAAGAAATGTAGGCGTCATGATTTTTCTAAAAAGTATTTCAACAAAATACATTGAAATAACGTCAATAGTTCAACAAAAAAACAGATTAAACTTAATTTCAGTTGAAACGTAACAAGCATTACAGTAGTACTTATATATTATACTTAATTTCTACTTATATTCTACCAATATCTCACCTAATTTTATATTTACGCGAAATTATTTAAATTATATCGGGGGGTATAAAAAATAACTAACTTATGGACGCTTGGTTTTTTTTTAATCGAAAGCACGTCTATTTTTTTTTGTTTTTACGTTTATGGTATGGTATTTTTTTTTAAATTTTTCTTTTGATGATTTAAAACCTTTTTGGGTTATTCTGAAGTCTTTTGATGAGATATTTTTTCGGTTTTTCAGAAAATATTGAAGTCGCAACAATTATTTTTTTTGTAATTTTCATTGAACGGCTTTCGATTAAAAACCAACTCTTGAGGGTCCGATACAGTATGGTTATATATAGTAAGATCTTAACATCACAATAATGATATAAATATTAAAAAGATGAAGATGTAGGGAAGATTAAAATCACTAACTCGTTCCTGGTCGTTTTAAGTTCGAAACATCACATTTTTTTTTAGAAAAAAACTAAAACAAAAGCTCAACCTCTTGTCACTACCAAAAGTTCAAAACTGTGCGTTTGAAATTTTTTTGTCGTTGAAAATAAAAACGTCTTTGAGCTCTGAAAAAAAAAACCTATTTCTACGACAACACCCATGGACGGTAGAAATAAGGGGGTTAAACAAGAAAAATGTGCTTTAACGTTTTTTAAGTTTTTTTTTTTTAAATTTAATTTATATCGAACAGAACTTCCAAGAGATACAGAAATTATAGTTTTAAGAAGTTGTTACTAGCGGTACGAAAAATAAAAAATCTACTTTCAACACCTATTGCGTCATTATTGCTGTGTTTTTTTAATTATTTTAATTATTTTGTTGGTAAAAATCGAAGTTTTTTTCTGCTTATACACCATACTACTTTTTACAAACTGTTAAAATTACAGCAACAGCTGACAGTATTATCTTATATTAAGTATATAAAATTAACAAAAAAGTATTAAAAAAATCTTCAGCAAAAATATCCGTACATTTATAAAATGTACGTTTTTACCGAGTGACAAAAACCTTACACAAAACGATACGAAAAAAAGTGTCGAGTAAAAATTCTTATAGAACTTTTTACCAACAATTCAAGTATTTTCTTCGATTTTTACCATAAAAACCATTATTATAAGATATTGCTAATCAGGAATTTTAAAACGAAATATCTACGACATCAAACACGAGTACACACACCAAGTTCTACAAAAATGGTTCGAGCCAGCAAAAGTCTTTTAAGAATGAACGTTTGATTCAGAACTTTAGATCTTAAATTGCATTGCCCCTAACTCAACTACCTACTTTATACCATATACTCAACATTTTAGATCTGTAATTCCGTTGCCACTTATTCAACCATTTAAGTTAGCTTTACATTTTAAAGTTGACTTTTCAGTGAGGACGGTATTGAGTAAGTTTCTTCAACCTTAGATTCTGAATTCAAGTTAAGCCATTCATTTGCTTCAAAAATTTTCAGAAATTACTGTCGTGTTATTGAGATGTCACTTTCACTCAAATGACCGCATACGATATGCAACTAAACTCAATGGTTTTATTTAAATCACACATCAACATCGTTCGAATTTCGTATCGATATTCAGAAAATAACCCCCCTACAATCCGAAGTTTTTTCTGGGCAAATTGCTAATTGTCTTGTTAGCTCACATTCTTCTTACGATATTCTACTTTTAACGTTTTCTATTGAGCATTTTTGTCAATTTTCAGATAAAGTCAGTGAGCAAACAGCTAGCTATGCTGCCGAATTTAACTGTAGCTATTGAGGCTTGAAAGTTTTTTCTGTTGGTATAATTGTGCAAATCTGTGCAAAATGTCAGATTGACAGCTGTCACAGACTTTTTTTTCTTACATTTTTGGTGAACTTTTTATGTAATTCAAAATTCGATGACTGATTGATTGTTTAATTAGATTTCCTTCATATTTTTTGCTGGCTCAATCCGAAAGACAAATAAAGGGACAGTTCATAGAATTTTATTTATTTATACATTTCAAAAAATATGTATATCATTATATTTTCATGTCGTTCGTAGCTTTGTGTAAAAACACAAACTTCTAGCCATCTCTGGGACATTCAACTATAAAACATCAAAAATCTAGCTCTTCTATGAAATTAAAATAAAACCACTACTTGCATGCGTTCAGACGTTGCAAAAATTACGAAAGACGTGTCTTTACAATGTTTTCTCGCCAAGTGGATTAAAGCCGTGATTTTATGTTAAGTATAATATTTATTACCACCCATAAAAATATTTTCGTAAGTTACTTTTGATTATATTGCATATTTTCCATTCAACCCGAAATTGTTTTTTTTTTAAGTTTAGTTTCAGTTTATGTCAAAACGTTCTTTAAGTCTAGGGTAAACTGGATGTTAATACGGTCTATGTCAAAACGTTCTTTAAGTCTAGGGTAAACTGGTTGTTAATACGATCTTTCGCCTTTGCTTATGATTCAGGAGCGCACTGTGTTTCTACTAGCTTTTAATTAACTTGCTTTGTATACGAACAAAGTGTTTCTGTTATTAATTTTTCAAGAACCTTTTAGCATTCGACAATGCTGTAATTTGCCATATTTATTTCGATGTTTTTTTTTTTTTTGAAATCGTTAATGAATATTAGTTCATTGCCCTTTTTGTTGTTTCGACTAGCGTTTATTAGTTTTTATGTTGGTAGCATTGAAATTTACCTTTCACCAGCGCCTCTAGCGGTCAAGAATTGTACTAACGATAGGTAGATTTTCAAATGCTTTAAAATATTGACTTAATCCTAAATACAACTCGATTTTCTCACTTCAATAGGTTTTTCAAACATATATTTGAATAATCTACCCTTCGTTATTTTTTTTTGCAAGTAATTCTTGTTTTTTTTTTCTGTAACATTTTTGCAATCATTTGGACGCATGACAAAGGACATAATAACATAAAAACACTGAGTAACACCTAGTCATGTCTATTCTATAATTTTTCTTATAGTTTTACATGTATTCTCATTTTATACACAAATATTTTAGGGAAAATTGTATTGCATATCAGATACTTTGTATCTTTTTATAATTATTGATAAGAAAAAAAAACACTATATATCAATATTTTTCAAAAAAAAAAAAAATGTGAATCTAACATCAATTTACTTTCTCATAGCTAATTTATTCGTAGATATGTATATTTTATTATCCCAGAAAGAAAATATTTGTTATATAAAATTTCAAATACACATGAAAATTTTAAGAAAAACGTATTTTTAGAAACGTCCTTATAGGATTACATTTTAGTCTGAAGTTTTGGTGTTATAATTTTATTTAATCTGAGATAGACGGATGTCAAAATGCGAAAAGAAGAAAAAGAAAAAACAAAAAATCGTGTAAAAACATTTTTTGGCACGCGCCTGGTTGAGGTTGGTGTTTCTATTCATGAAGAAACAAAAAATAACACTTTCTAGTGTTATCTCATGTTTAAAATAGCTGGTAACAAAACTGCAGAATAAATCAAATTTTATTTTTAGTTTTAAAATAAAAGTAAATACAAACATATCTATCAATGACAATAATACAATTTTAATTACGAATAAACACACCAACCTCAATTAATTGTGACATTATAACAAAAAAATTAAGGCATCCTAGTTAGATATAAGTCCGAAATACTATATATTTTACATACATATATATCCAATTCTACTTTATATATTAAGGATTACAATATTTGGTGTTCTTGGGAGTTCTTACTATACTTAGACAAGGAAAATATAAAATATAAAACAAAAAATAAAAAAATAAAATAACCAAAAAATAATTGAATACCCTATCTAACTTACTTTTTGTTTTTATTCATTAATATTATATATTTTGCATTTTTCACCTATCTAAATACCTTAAGTAGAGCAAAGCCTTATGTACTAAGTTTATTATTACATATGAATATTATATGAAGGAAGTAGGTTTCGAAAAGGCAGCAACCTTTCGCGGTCGGCATTTTTATATATTGGTTATATATGTCTACAAGCACTTAGGCATAAACGATTTTTCTAGCATTATACATATAATGTTATCTATATTCTAAATTTGACTAGCTAACGTTATATTTTGTGATATTCGAGGTCGAACCTCCGGGGCATGTGATGGGTATATAAAAACGGATCATTGAATATGAAAACGGATCGGTGTATACAAGAACGGATAAATGTATACATAAACGGATATTTATGTGTTTTGCCACAACGCCATCTGTTGGCCGAAAGTGGATACGATAAATAAATATCACTTTTTAAAACAATTTTCAACGTAGTTGATATCTAGGCGGCCGTTTCTAGTTTCAATCTAAGGCTTGAGTTTGTTTGATGAATAAAAACTTTCGGATGCAAAAAATGTACCATAAAAATATGTAGTTTATATCTCCACTAAAAAAAAAAAAAACACGCATACATTAATTTTCACCACCTAGTCATAACCGACTTTTTATCGTTTGCTAAAACACCACTAGTTCAGAGGATTAAAAAAAGTCTCGCAATTATTTTCTACGACACTCAAAACACAAAATGTTGTTTTCTGTGTATACACAAATAATACAATGAAACGTTTTATATATACCCTTTACTGGCTCCCGCTTTCCTTGATTGACTGAATGCCCAAATTGACGCACAATTCTCCTCCCAAAGATTTTTCACACTTACCTTTATACTGAATTAAATACGTTTGGTGACTGCACTACTGTCCCACCTAAACCTAACTGGGTTTATAATATAATATGCAAAATACGCATATTCTTGCATCTCTACAATATTAACTAATATTTTGGTTACATATTTTTTTCTGTCGAGCCACGCTATCAATATTCTTGCATGTCTGTAAACTAATATGCCGATCGTTTTTTTTTTTCTGTAACAATTCTCTGCAAGTTAAAATAAACTATTTCTATTTATTCTTTCCCTAAGTTTCTTTTTATACGTGTAGAGAAGAAAATAATATGTATAGATAGAAAACCTGCCATTTTAATTTCAAAATAGATATGCTGGCTGTTTGTTACGAGACACCGTCAACATCATCTGCAAAAAAAAATACTAATTGCGGCGATATTTTCATTGAAATTCATTTCGCGGCAATTATGGTATAAAATAATAACTAAATTGTAGCCATTTTAAACATCGAACTAGCTGTCGAAACTATACTTATTGCAAATTATGCCTCAATTATTATCATGCCATAATTTGTATTGATTTCCAGAAATAAATTATTTTCCTGCATATAGAACGAAACTTGCACGAAAGTATGCAAGCAGCTTGCATCTTTTAGAAATTTTATTGCAGAAGCACATGCATACTTTTTTGCAACATATTGTTCCTACTCCTGTCATTAGGTTTGTTACCCTTCTATATGACAAAAATCATAGTTTACTACCTCTTAAAAGAATGATTTATGACTTCTACAGCTAATCTTTACTCAGTATTTATATACTAACATATTCGGATATATATATCCCATAATATACTTTGAAAATCAAGTAAGTGCCGAGTCAAGATAGTATTTAACTTTAGTTCTTATAACTACACACACAAGGTCTTATTTTAAGGGACATTTTTATATATTTGGTGTTGAGTTATACATAATATATGTATATTAAAGGACAATTATAGCCTTTTGAGAGGCTATTGCTTAAGAAAATAAGAAGAGCATTGCTCATTTTTTATTGAAGGAAAGCTTTTCGAGAAAGAACACAAAAAAGATATAAACAGTTATACCAGAAATAGTATGCGCTTCGGTAACTTTCGTGTTTCGAAATTAACTCTAAGTTGTTTCACAGAATGTGTCTGACAGAGCGTTTTACTTTTGTTCTGCCACAGTTTGTAGTAGTGCACTGACATTGCGCTTCCGTATGACATTTTCTCTCTGCCAGTTTACCTAAACTTCGGTCGCGATACAATAAAACTTTTTGAAGTTGCGGAATGTTGTTAGTTTAAAATTTTGTAATTAAGGTAATGCAAAATAGGCAATAACTTCCATGGTTGTAATAGCTCCATATTAGATCTCATCGTCGAACGTATTACCGAAGATATACGATCATTTCCGAAGCGCATACTTTCTCTTGCAGATCTGTTATTAAATATATACGTACATACATAATATGAATAGTTAATACAAATATGACAGTTCGATAGGTGGAGAATAAGTGTGAAAAGTCTTCAAGTTATGAAATAAACTATATATGTAGAATAGTTTTAGTATATAGTAATATATTATATATTATCTTATTTATAAGATTCTAGCGATATGTCTGCCAAATTTTTACTACGCTGAAGATAAAAATAAAAAACAGCTAAATTTTAAAATAAAAAATCTAACAGTCCAACCTAAATGTTTGGAGGTTTTTTGGTACTTTTTATTTTAGTTACACAATTTTTTACTTTAGTATATTTTCCTCTCTTGTGTGTTTATTTACACAGCCTAGAATATTGTGTTAGCCTATCAGTGTTCTCTTCCCGATATACGATTAATAATTCCTGCTTGTCTTTAGATATTTGTGTTTTAATCCAGAAAACAAGTTTTTTTCTATAATAAGTAGCATGAAGTTTTTTTCCTTCATAAGCTGATCGAAGGCTATCTAAGCCTTTATAACCATTTCTTTCATATGAATCCAAAGAGAAACACCATAATTTTTTCGCGCACTTGCAAAATTTTTTCGTCCCCTTTCAATTTTTTTTCTCCCAACTCCCAACTAAGCCAAAAGTAGCAAAAAACGTCCAAACAAATATAATATAGTTTTTAATTTAATAATTAATGTATAAAATACGATTTTTTATACAAAGACATGTCAGGCGTTACAAGCGTACCGCCGACAAAAATGTTTCAAAAAAGACTTTTTCCCAACTACAGCGTTTTAGTTTTTTTTTTACAAACACTAGCCTCTGACGAGGGAAATATGAAAAGGAAATAGAGAAAAAACTCTCTTAGGAAAAAAAAACTAACAAAAAAATCCATAAAGAAAAAAAAAAAGAAGTAGCCGAAATCACGCTTTCTCAGCGTTGTCCAAACTTTTTTTTTTGAGAGAAAAGAACTTTTTTTTTTCTTGTTATAATTTCCTCTAACTACAGTAAACGGGTATTATACTTATTATCTAGGCAATAAATATTTTTTTCTTTTCACTTATACGTTAATATTAATAAATAAATCTAATTTTTTTTTCTCTACTTTTTCCTCGGATCAGTATAAGTGTATCTTTTATCTAGACACAACCTTTTTATAACAGTATTTTTTTTTTAATTTTACGGATTTCTGAATTTGGCAATGGCTTTCCAGAAAGAAAAAAAAATCGTGACTAAAATTAGAGATGGGCGACTTTGAAAGTCGACTTTAAATCATTCAAAAGTCGTTTTACCGACTTGTAAACTTTCCGTCACTTAACTAAATGGAAACTGTGAAAGTGTGCGCATAAGAGAAAGAACAGATTTCTCGATGTTTTTTTTTAAATATAAGTAAATTGCCGACTTTAACCTCGTCTAAAGACTTTTTTTAAGTCGTAGCGAACAACTTTTCGAACTTCGACTTTCACAACATCAGAGTTGAATTCAAGAAACCGACGTACAACTCACATCAAGCTCTACTCGTAGATAATAAGTCGATTTTTCGACTTTCATAAGCCTTGACCATCGACTTCATAAAACTTCCATTGCTAAAATGGTGTCCTTCAAATCGGAGAAGTCGTAAAGCCGACTTCTTTTCTAGCCCATCTCAAAAATGTTTTTCTTTACCTACTCGTAGCCTATCATTCCTAGCATCATCGGCATATACATATAAAAGTTTTTTTTCTTTATAAAATTTTTCTCACTCGGGTGTTCCAATCTATTTTTAAGTACTACTAAACATATCTCCAAAAATCTAATATTTTTTTACTCAAATATTTTTTTTCTTATTTTTACAACTTGTGCTGTCAGATGGTTCATACCGTAAAAAAAAAATTTTTTTCTTCAGTATTTTTTTTCTCGCAACCCCGATTTGGCCCGCGTGTTGATACCTTCTTATATACTAGCTTATATGTTAAACTTATATTTATTCTCTATATATTTTCTAAAAGTATGTTTTATACGCATTACCTTGCACTCATAAGAAGCAATAGAAGTAATCTTTCGATATTTCTGACTCACATTTTTGACTCAAGTTTTTTTTTATATTTCGTCCCATTTTGGGTGATGCTCTGAACCGTTTTACCGCGAGAACAAATTCCTGTTGTATATTCCTTCATTTCCCCAAAGCAGAGAAAATCATATTAAAATAATAAGAAAAGTTTTAAAGAATTGGTTTAAACCAAAAAAGTTTTTAGTTAAAATTAAACATAGCTCAACTAAAACGTCATTAATTGACTAGATTTGATTAAGAATCTTTGTTTTTTTTTTTAAACAAAGAGATTACATCATAACCGTCAGTTAAATATTTCTTAAAAAGAGACTTATAATTTATTTTAAGACTGCCAAGTGTCTTTTCTTAAAGAATACCAAAAATGTTAAACTTATCTGTCATTTTTTTTTTTAATAATTAACAAATAACATTTTTTATTTTAGCTTTAACAAAATACAACAAAATCTTTGACTTTTGACTAAAAATATGACTAGATTCTGGCAACAACATTTTATATTTCTTAGAGAAACACTTTGTAATTCCAAAACGATTTTTAAACTTTTAAAATTAACAAAAAATCACATGTTTTTTTTAGATGTCAACTCCAAAATGTTTTAACGAAAAGCATTTGTGTTTAATTAACCATTGAAAACACAAAAGCTAAATTTTAGAACGAAATTGCTTACTATACTATATAATTTAGAGTATAATAAATTAAATTGTCTTTTATGAGTATCACACAAAATTTGATTATATTTATGGAATAAAAATCGTCTTCATATAAACAATTATCGGTAAGCTTTGTAACACCAAGTCTTAACATAAAATAGTAACTGTGTCACACACGACAGCATTTAAGAAAAAAAAAACATCATAAAAACAATATCTCTGAAAAATAATCAAACCACAGTGCATAGAATTTAAACGAAAATTCAAAATGAATAAAACACCTCAGAATTAAACAAAATATCTTGATAAATAAAAATCTGAAACGTAATCCACAATAACAGTTTAAAAAGTCTTAATGAAATCAAGACTTTCACAAAAAAGGCCGCAAGAAAAGAGACTCCATAAAATAAGACTCAAGAAATGAGCCTCCGAACAGTTATAAACCAAGGTTAAGAAGTTAGATCCAGTCTTTATGCATGCAACAACAGGAAACAGGCGGTCGATGGCAACATTTTCACACCAAGAGGCTCGGGGCAAGCCATTCGTCTTCACCAATCTGGAAAGCGGAGTTAATAAATGTTAATTAAAAAAAAATAGTGCGTGGAGTCCCTCCGCGCGGAGGAAGTGAAACTTCGAGTGCCACGCATTCACTCTCGCTCTGTCTCTTTGTATTCCCCCTCCCCAGGAGCTTTGAACGTTTAACGCAACAGTGCTTTCATACCCCCTCCATGGTAGCGTTAAACATTTAACGCAACCTTGCTGGAAGCTGCATTAGAAGTTTCACTTCATAAAAAATATGAGGAAAATTTGTGTGGCAAGAAGCGACCTGTCAAAATCAAAATTTTCGGTCAAGCAAACTTTAGTCAGTGTCAGGTTTTATGTTGATTCAAATATGATTTTGAGCACTGAATGACATACAACACTTTTAGTTTAAAATTCTCTGACAAGAGCACCGCCTTTTCTCGGCTATGTCCCAACAAATGATATATGTGTCGGATCCGGTCATTAGTACGGACAGAAAATGAATCCAAAGCGCGCCAAAGGTGTCATCACGCGACCTACTTACCTGTCTACCCACACCTAAGCGCGCTTTTACAGAGTCGTGATGTTTCTTGTGCTCGCTGCAGCCCTGCAGGACAGTGAGTGTCTGACAGCGGCGGAGTCAAGACATATGTATTAAAACATTTTAGATAAAAACGTTGGCTCATAACAAGCTTGACCGCTACTGCAGACCGTAACGGCAAAGCCACCCATAGCTATGACAGAAAGCAGCGTCACGACGGGTTCCTATATCATCATCATCTGCCTGCCTTTTGTCAACTTTGTTGGGGTCGGCTTCCAGTCTAAGCAGATGCAGCTGAATACCAGTACTTTACATGGAGCGACTGCCTATCTGACCTCCACAACCCAGTTTAGTACTAGGTAATACGATACCCCTTAGTATTCTTCGGGCCATTGATTACTCGTAACGACTGTCAAAGATCTACAAATGACAGCCGCAACCAACGGCTATAACGTGCTTTCCGGGGCACGGAGGTAACTTGGTATGTAATGAGCTGTCAGAAAGGTTTTCAGAAATCGAATAACCCCCCATAATACCAGAGCTATGACTTTTTTTTAAATGTCACAGCAACATGCTGAGATAGGGCCTTTTGGCTTCGCACAGGACCAGATTAATTACCTCGTTTTTTTTCTTATGTTTACTTTTTCTACAATTGTTTTTTTGTTAATTTTAACCATGAAGTGCGGGCCCTCCGAGCACAGGTACATAATTTACTTAAAAGGAGGTCCCTATGTAAGATTTACTGTAAAAGTTGTACAAGTTTCTGCAATAAACCTTTTTATTTTTTATTCAATTTATTTATAATAACCATATTTTTTATTATTTACTGTGTCAGCATTTTTTTTTACGGATGGGAAATCATCAAATGACTCCTCACGTTCTGGGTGGAGCAGAAGGGAGTGTCAGACTTGTGCTGACTAAAACCCATCCACGTTCCTTCTTAGCCCTTTGTGTTCCAGGGCCACGGTATCTCTTTCGAACAGTCCCTGTGCCCTGGCAGGCATCGGCCCTCTCGGTCCCCTTCCGGTTTGCTGACATCACCTTGAGGCGCGCGTGGAACACGAACGAGCCGTCGGCACGGCCTGTCGTCATATGACGGACGGACGGTGAGCTAGCCCATTACTCACCATCCACAGGCCTGCGTCCTGTGTGAGCCTTAGAAATACTTTTCATTCTTTCTTTCAAAGTCGTACTCACCGGCTGCACTTGGAAATGTTGCACCGGATAGTGAAGCACCTGCGGCGGCTGCGACATGGCAGCGACGCCCCCAACTGACCCCACGCCCCCTACTCCGGCCCCCAGCGCCCAGGGGAGCTGTACCCCACCCATGCTGGAGCAAGCAGTCGTGTTTGCCCATTGGTTGTAGTCCTTGCTGCTGAGAGGGAGAAAAACGGGTCCAATTAGAAGAATAAAGAAATTAAAACTTATAACAACCCTAATCTCTTCAAAGTTAGAGTGAACAGGCTTCTTCTGGGTAAGCTCGTACCATCGTCGACTTTGTCTCTGTCATCTCTGGCCAAGACTAGAGTCAAGATCAAACCGTAAAAAAAACTCCGCTACTGAATGCCGAAGTTTGAAATGTCGACGTATGTTAGTTCTAAAGTACAGGATCTCGATGTACGCCTGTTCGAAAGTTCACTGGAGCGAAGTATGCAAGGCCGACGTATCGTTATTTAGAAAGCATGCATACGAGTGCGATGTACGCCAGTTCGAAATTACCCTGTTACGAGCAAATTTGTGTAAAAATAAATTGTTAAAGAGCGAGCGAAGCGAGCTTCGACTATGCTTTTTACGGAAATATAAGTAAATTAACATCTCACACAACACTCGTATGCTTTCTAACTAACGATAATAACGATAACGATAATAACGATATTTGACAAGTCAAATGTTATCCGTTTTATTATTGATTCGGGTCGAGAATCATTAGCATAGTTACCTCCTTGAATTTAACGAGGATGTAAAACAACTCCTTTTAACAATTTATCTTCTCTTATAGCCATTTATAACTCTTTAAACAATTATAATTAGACACTACTTACCCCATGTACTGCTGCTGATAGCCAGCGAACGCCTGTCCCGCGTAAGTGTACCCTTGCACCCCCTGCACCCCTTGGAGGAAGCCCCCCAGTTGCTGGGGGTATGTGTTGTACCAGTAAGAAGTTGGGGGCACACCCCCGGTGTAGGTTGCGCCGAAGGGACTGTAGGCTGTAGGGATCTGCTAACAAAGAAAAGAAATTAAGATAGACTCGCTGTATTTGTATCGATGTACTCCATTATCATCTGCTTAGTCTTTTTTATAACTATGTTGGTGTCAGCTTCCAGTCTAACCGGATACAGCTGAGTACCAGTATTTTACATGGAGCGACTGCCTATTGAGAGCGGCGGTGGCCCAGTGGCAGTAAGCCGTGGGTTCGAACCCAGGTGTACTTTGTGTAATTTATTTCATCATCGCTGCTCTCAAAAACGGTGAAGGAAAACATCGTGAGGAAACCGGCATGTCCTAGAACTAAAAATTCGAAGACAGTGACACCTACCAACCCGCACTGGGCCCGCGTGGTGGATTACAGCCCACTCCCTCTCATAGAGAGGAGGCCTGTGTCCCAGCAGTGGGAACATTATAGGCTAATGATGATGATAACTGCCTATTTGACCAACACAACCCAGTTAATACTGGGTAATACGATACCCCTTGGTAAGACTGGTTGTCACGACTCTCAATGATGTACAAATGACAGCCGGGACCAACGGCTTAACGTGCTTTCCGAGCACGGAGGAAACTCGGTATGTATTGGGTGGTCACCAATCCACGGACCGACCTAGGCAAGCTTGGCTTAACCTTGAAGATCGGCTCAAGTGGCTGTCATTACTTAGCCATGAAGTCCTCCTATTAGAATATCATGATTACTAAGAACGTATTTGCATATTTACAAACACGAATGATAATATCAAAAATACTTATGCTAATCGACTTTCTTGTGAATGTAAATTAAAGGACAAAGATGTTTTTCTGTAATTAAAGAGAATTTATAAAATTGTTTCTACGATGTCTAAATAATTAATATATTTCTACTTAAGATGTTTTTTTTTTTAAATGTTAATGATATTAATGTGAGTATTTTGACAGACCCAATAATGTACAGTAAAATATAATTGTACTAGCTTCTACCCACGGCTTCACCCGCGTTTTTTCGGTAATTTTCCCGCGGGATCACACTACCGGGATAAAAAGTATCCTATGTGCTGTTCCAGACTATTTTCTATCCCTGTGCCAAATTTCATCCATTCCATTCAGTAGTTTTTATGTGTAAGAGTAACAAACATCCATCCATCCATCCATCCATACTTACAAACTTTCGCGTTTATAATATTAGTAGGATTTCTGTAGTGTGTGATGCCTCTGTCTATTTTGTTTATTTCATCATTATCATCTGCCTAACGTCTTCCCAATTTCCAGTCTTCCAGTGGGGTTCCAGTGGATGCCGACACCTATAAAGTTGTTAAGAGGCTAGGCAGATGATGTGCCAGTAAGCCAGATGTAGCTGAATACCAGCATTTTATATGGAGCGACTAATAATGATAAAATGATATAAGTTTTTAAACTGACATGGCCACTAACTCTATCAATGGCACTTGAAACGGAATATCGGATTTTTCATCCGTGATCATGGCGTTTGCAACAGCGCCAAAATATCGGGAACTCAAAATATCATGGTAAATATCCCATTTCAAGTGCTAATAATAGGGGTTAAAGTATGAAATTACCGTTTTATTCTAATAGGTACTTCGAATTGACATAGGACCTTAAACTTTTTTCACATGGCATCTATGAAGTTCTTCTTTTAAAAAATGTGCAACGTTGGATTATCGACTTTCAGTTCTTTTGAAGTGGAACTTCTTATGCGACTTCCAACAAGTTTAACGTTCTAATGGAGGGGGAATATTTTCTATTACCCACTAAGAGATGGCGCTATTACAAGATTTGTGACTACATAGTTCTACTAGGTACGCAAGATGGCGTGCAAACAGTCATGCATTCGACTCTTCGGTGTGACCAGCCTTTGCTCAATTTCCATGAGTAGAATAACCTCGATAAACTTATGTAATAAAAAGTGTACAGCAATAAAACAATGAAATATTATTTAGAAGCTCAATAAAATAACGAGAGTGAATGCGTGACACTCGAACGCATGCGTGTAGTATTACGAAGTTTCAATTCTTCCGCGCGGAGGGACTCGACGCACTATTTTTTTTTATTCAGCTTAGACAAGAAAGATGGAAATTACGAAGATTCGAGTGATTTTTTTATACGAGTTCCGGCAAAATGCTTTCACAGATTGTCGAATCTAGATCACCAGAATTCTATCGCAAAGGTAAGCAAAGGACCTTCCTATTAGATGGCAGCAATGTATAGATAATAATGGTAATTATTTTGATTAAATAATTATACGTTTTTATGAGTATGAGGAACAGGGTGTAAAGTTCCTCGATACTCCTTAGAAAAGGGAGGATCCTCCGACCAGACAGGTGTTATGTCTGGCGGGCAACTGCCCGATAGTTGATATCGGGTTTCTCTATATATACTAAAGTCGATGTAAACTTTGCTTGCGACTTGTAGGAAATTGATGTTAGTTCCTCCGTCGCATCATAGATGGCGCTGTAGTACTTTTTGTAGTTTGTTGCTTTTTGTGGTCGCTACACGTTAAATAAAAAAAAAACACTAATTTAATTTTTTTGTACAAATCGGCAATTTCATACTTTAACCCCTAATATTTATAAAATGTTCTGAAATAAATAAAAAAGTTGTAAGCTAAAACATGAGTGCTGTATACCTCTCTGCTTACCTGTCCCTGTGCCTGCGCATTGTTGGGGTCGCCGGACTCCTTACCCCAGGAGCACTTCACCGGCTGACCGTTCACGTCCGTGTTGTGCACCGCCACTATGGCATGAGTTGCGCTCTCCTTTGTGGAGAATCTGAGGAGAAGCGGAGAATGTAGGTTGGATAGTATTTTTTTTTTTGGAACGTTGTTTTTTTTTTAAACGTTGTTCCACACTAGGAATTTTTCCTGTATCGTGGGTGCGTTTACAAACATTTAAACTCACATACAAAAACAGCCAGACCCGGAACAACTATCTGTAGGCCATACAAATATTTGTTCCGTGCGGGGATTGAACCCGCGACACGCAGCGCAACAGTTGGTTGCTCAGCCACTGCACTAACCGTGTCGTCATGATTATCGATGCGCAAGCGGTGCGCGTCTATGGTGCGCAGTCTTGGCGATGATTGCCAACAGACTGGATTGCCCTTATACCCGGCAATTCTGCAACAGGCATATTGTTACCGTATGATTGTTTGTTTTATTGTCTGTGCTTGTTATCCTGTCTGTGTATCCTTGAATTTATCTGTTTGAGTCTTGTTACTTGAAATAAACTAATTTTATTTTTTGAAGTGAAACTTCACCCATTCTGAAACTTTTCCCATTAAAATAAAGTTTGTTTTGGAATGACTGTTGATCTTATTTTGTTTTTGAAAGTTCCACGTTCAAATTCTCTTCTTTCTTTTACTTCATATTTCGTTATAGGTTTTTATTTTCATTTCCACATTACGAAGTTTCACCTCTTCCGCGCGGAGGGACTCCACGCACTATATTTTTTTTTTTTTTTTGCGGCGGGGCAAAAAATAAAACTAAGAATTCACTAAGAATTTCTCCAGTAAGGTGGGTGCATTTACAAATATTTAAATTCATTTACACGTTTGTATACGTGTTTGTGTCCGAGTCAGGGGGTCTACTCTTTAAGCACGAAATCCATACTTTCGGCCGAAGTTACGGTCGTTTCCTACTCCGTATCACTTACGGATATAAGATTCTTTAGGGGCCCGAACTAAAAATGAATGACAATACGATTGGACAGTTGTCCTTACTTCCGATGTGTTTTCAAAACTCATGAATCTGAAAATATTAGAGAGTAGGGTTCACTTCAAAGTATAAAGCTAGTTACGGACGGACCCGTACTTTCGTTGACGGACTTAGAGAGTAGGCCCCCTGGCTGTTTAGCCAATCCTGGAACGACTATCAGTCGGCCATACAAATATTTGTTCCGTGCGGGATCGAACCCGCGACACGCAGAGCAGCAGTCAATTGCTCAGCCACCTGGCTAACCGTGCCGTCAAATAAATAGTACTAGATGCACAGGAAGAATATTAGCCATTAGAATCGGAACATTACAAATGACCTCAAAAACAGGCAACAGTTTCTTACAAAAATCTGAGTTATTGAACAAAGTGCAGTCTGTCAGCGACAACGTCATCTGCCCGCCTTTGCCTAACTATATTGGGGTCAGCTTCCAGTCTAACCGAATGCAGCTGAATAAGTGAATACCAGTATTTTACATGGAGCGACTGCCTATCTGACCTTCACAACCCAGATAGTACTGGGTAATACGAGGCCTCTTGGTAAGACTGGTTGTCAGACAATTTGAAAGAACTCCTACCTTCTCCACTTACCTAATAAAAGCATATCCCTTATCCTTGAAGACGCGGATCTCCTGGATGGTGCCGAAAGGCTGGAACGTCTTCTGCATCAGCTCCTCAGTGAGGCCGGTGGTGAGACCGCCGCAGTAGACCGTGCAGTTTGTCGGAGAACTCTGGTTGTACACCTCGTCGAATGTTAGCGGTTTGGAGTTCACTGGAAGATAGGAAAACAGGTTTATTTAGAAGGAATTCATCATCATCAGCCTATAATGTTCCCACTGCTAGGACACAGGCCTCCTCTCTATGAGAGGGAGTGGGCTGTAAGCCACCACGTGGGCCCAGTGCGGGTTGGTAGATGTCACATGTCTTCGAATGTTTAGTTCTAGGACATGCCGGTTTCCTCACGATGTTTTCCTTCACCGTTTTTGAGGGCAGCGGTGATGAAATAAATTAAGAGAGTAGCGGTGGCCCAGTGGTGGCAGCCCCGACTTACAACCAGTAAGCCGTGGGTTCGAACCCAGGCAGGCGCATTAGAAGGAATTATGATAACACAATCCTGGGTGAAAATGAGACATCAATGCTTTAAAGGTGGCTGTCGAGAGCTTTAGTGTACTGTTCTTTCATGTGCTCTCAAATGGGTTTCATAACCAATTTTGTACCGAAAAACTAAAAGCACAAAGCGGACGTATCCGAACACCATTAACGACATTGTATAACATTTGTTGTAAAACGGTTGATTGCAAAAGGCTCGCCCAATATTACGCGTACTACAACATAACTGGCGAAACGTGAGTATTCTATTAGATACACCTCTGCCTACCCCTTCGGGGGTTACCGGCGTGAAGTTATGTTATGTGACGGTACACTATGGTAAGATTATCCGGCTCCAGACCACTCGTATCGAAAGTCAAATATCTACCAATGACAGCCGGGAATAACGTCCGAGGACCGAACGTAGCTCGATATGTAACCTATGAATGGTCAACCATCTGGATGGATGGGTGACCATAATTACATATCGAGTTTCCTCCGTGCCTCGAAAAGCACGTTAAGCCGTTGGTCCCGGCTGTTATTTCTAGATCTTTGACAGACGTTACGAGTAGTCAGAAGCCGAAAGTCGGACATGCAGTCTTACCAAGGGGTATCGTATTACCCAGTTACTGGGTTGTGGAGATCAGATAGGCAGTCGCTTCATGTAAAATACTGGTATACTCAGCTGCATTCGGTTAGACTGGAAGCCAACCCCAAGAAAGTTTAGGAAAAGGCTAGACAGATGATGATTGGTTAACCATCTACAGACCGACTTTGGAAACCGAAGCATAACCTTCGATCTAGTAAACCATGGATGGTCACCCATCTACAAACCGACCTTGGCAAATTAGCTTAACTTTGGTTGTAGTAACTCATGGATGGTCACCCATCTACAAACTGACCTTGGCAACCGAAGCTTATAACCTTGGATCTAGTAACCCATCGATGGTCACCCATCTACAAACTGAACTTGGCAACCGTGGCTTAACCTTGGATGTAGTAACTCATGGATGGTCACCCATCTACAAACTGACCTTTGGCAACCGAAGCTTATAACCTTGGATCTAACAAAGCATGGATGTTCACCCATCTATAGGCCGACCTTAACAAATGTAACTTAACTTTTCTTTTTTTCGAAACTTTGCCTCACTCTATATACTCCTGTATCGTGGGTGCGTTTACAAACATTTAAACTCACATACATAAACAGCCAGACCCGGAACAACTATCTGTAGGCCATACAAATATTTGTTCCGTGCGGGGATTGAACCCGCGACACGCAGCGCAGCAGTCAATCGCTCAACCACTGCGCCAACCGTGCCGTACAAACCGACTTTGGTTGGTATATCTGTGTAGCTTTTTATAAACCCTATTTTCGTCTTTTATAATACTTTAAAATCACGCCTATTCGTCTTACTTCATCTTGATACGGTAAACTCACAAAGAGAATGCAAAACAGATGTTAAAATTTTAACTGTTCGTATCTTTTGATGTTGCCGGTAATTTTGCTCAAAGACGGCCGGATATACAAGAGGCGCTAATACCCCCTTCAGATAATTATTTTTGTTTCTTATTTTAATATTCTGTTTCAAATTGGGGAAGTTAAGGTTGGGAAATTATGAGTTTCTGTGTTTATCTATATTTATACATGGGTATATGGGTAATACGATACCCCTCGTCAAGACTGATTGTCAGACTTTCAGACTGGTAACTACCTGTAACGACTGTCAAAAACCTCTTGACAGAGTTTTGATACACCCCGCCACGAAAACATATATTTTTTTTAAACACATTGAGGAGTTGGCAACCTTTGGATCAACCAAAAACATATCGATCCGCAAAAACAAAATAATTAAACTGAAACGCATTCGAAACTCGAATGGCGGCCCAAATGTTTACGTTCCACTAAGTTAAACGCGTTCCAGTACCACAAAATATTAGACGACAGATCTTTATATCGCAAACATATAACCCGACCAAGTGAAATTGGTAGTTATTTTCGTACTACACGTACGTTACATTGAGTTGATTGCATTTGGAATTATTTGTTTTTGTTTGAATTGTCGCTATGTAACTTAGTCAACTCAATACTTTTATTGCATTCCACATGTTATTCTTAGGTGGTAAATTTATAATTAGATCATATGGACCCTGTCGGGCACAGCAAATAAGTGAATTTGGAGAGAGGAAGCATTTTCATAAATTATTTAACATTAAAGCTACTTTAAAGCAAAGTACTATACTAAAATAATGATGTAGGTACTTTCGAGGTAAACTAATAGCTTAAAAGTAAAATAAAGACAGGTACATATTGAGAGATGTTCTTAATAAGAATTTATAAATAGTCTCAAGTACGTACTTAAGTTAAGTCTATCACTTAGATATTCGTTTAACGAGTAGTTAGCTTTTATTTATCACAAACATTGTTTTTTTTTTATTTGTTTATTTTTTCTTCTTTTTTAATTGATGCGGATAATTTATTATATAATTTAATGGACATTACATAGAAATTTTAGAGTGAATTTTTAATTGAGAACTTGTAACTTTAGCCTAGCTCGGTGTCTGAGTAGATAGCGTGTCTGGATGTCTTCGCGTTTGGAATAAAATTCTTGATGTTTCCGCACAATTTTGAATGTTACAAAAACGTATATACAAGGAAGGGTTAAAATATTATGTTTTTGAAAGGTTTGCAACTATCTGTTTGCTCAATGTTTATCAGAGGATTCTGACCAATTTAATTTAGTAGAAGTTCTCTGTTTACAAAATATTTATGTTCTCGTGGTGGGAAGTACACAAATATCGGTTTCATCTCGAGGCTCATCATCTCTTGGCTGCCACGGTTTATTTTAATTACTTTATTTTTAATTACTGATTTAATCTTTTACTCTGGACGCTCTTAACTTGCCCGTATTTCTACATTGTTCTCACATATTTGTAATTCTTAACATGAATGATGTAACCAAGATTTTGTAACATATTTTGATTTAAAAGAGTGTCCATGGAGTTTCTTGCCCGTTCTTCTCCATAGAGATCTACGCTACGGAATGGGCAACTACAGTACTTTCATAAGTTATTATGCCTTGTGACTGGGACTGTAGCTTCGCGTTTTACTTTGTTTTTTTTTTGACTTTCAAAAGTGCCTGTAATGGTCTAATTGAAATAAATGCTTTGACTTTGACTTTGACTTTGACTTTGACTTTGACTTTGACTTTGACTTTATCCTATTCTCCATTAATGTGTATAATATATAAAAATTTGTTTTAAAAGTTCTTTAATTTTTTATAGTTTTTTTAATTTTAGATATTGCTTAAAATTTCTTGTTTAAATTTAATTTTATTTTTGTACACTACTTTTGCCATTTTTTTATTAGTAATTGAAGAGCGGGGCCTCCTAGCACAGGTATATAATTTACTTAAAAGGAAGTCCCTATGTAAGATTTACTGTAAAAGTTGTACAAGTTTCTGCAATAAACTTTTTTATTTTTTATTAAAAATATACGAAACGAAATCCACCATTTCGTATTCCCAGCTCTATAGCAATCAGTTGTGAATGCTAATATCCGGTGGGCGGTAATTCCTTCCGAGCGCTGTGACGTCACATCCGCTGTGTTACGTTATATTACACAGTGGTGATTATTGGGGACTCGTATTGATTGCGAGTATTTGGGTTAGACTAAATTTTTTGGGTTTTTTCATAGGTTAAAACAACGTGTTGTTTTGTATCCTCCTCAAATTTAAGGAGGTAACTATGCTAATGATTCTCGTCCCGAATCAATAATAAAATGCTTTGGTAATTTATGTTTTTTTTTTTTCAAAAAAATAGGTAAGTTTGAACCATCCGTGTCTTAAACGCGGCGCGTCTGATCCTCGCCCTATAACCGCGCTTTCACACATACAAACAATCTCAAACGTTTATTCGATAATTTCTTATTCCCAAAACCACGTTAAGGGGGTTATTCTGAAATACTGACAAACTAAACTAAACAAAAAAATCAGCGTTTGTTAATAATTAACTAGGTACCGTAATTTAAGTTGATTATTTATGTATTTTGTGACATCCTCTTGAATTTTGACGAGGATCCAGAACAACACCTTGTATAAATACCTTAATGTATTGAAACTGTTAGGCTGCGTGATCCTAATCCCGATTATCACTACTAAGACCAACAAGGCAGCTATAGCTAGTATTTCGGTTCGATTCCTAGGTTAGGCAAGATTGTGTTTTTCCATCAGTATCAGCCACGGAGTCTGGATTCTGCCCGGTTGATGGCAATAGGATCACCCCCTATTATATGGAGGTTGCCCAGCGTGCCATCCTGAAGGTTACACCTCTGCCAAACACTGCGGGGACTACAAGCGTGATATTATGAATTCATATTAATGCTTGTAAATATACGATACACCTCCAAACAACCCGTTACGAAGATCACTGGCAGCAGTGTTAAAAACATCTCAAGAAAAACGAAAATGTATTTAACATTTTCTTAAACAGACCACGATTTCTGCTAATCCCCGTTAGAGATTAGCCATCTGTAAAAAAACAGAAGAAACTTAAGTTGTCAGCTTAATGGGGATTACTTTTAAACAAAAACGTTAGTCTTCACAAGCCTTTTAGAATATTTGTCTTAAGGAAAATGAAAGTCTTTGAATTTATATAACATTCATTTGTAGCACTGCCCTGTACTCGCGGTTTTAACAACATGGTATTTCCCATGGGAACTATGTACTTTTCTGCCATCTGCCTAGCCTTTTCCCAACTAGGTATGTTTGGGTCGGCTTCCAGTCTAACCGGATGCAGCTGAGTACCAGTATTTTACATGGAGCGACTACCTATCTGACCTCCACAACCCAGTTAGTACTGGGTAATACGATACACCTTGGCAAGACTGGTTTGTTTGACTGTTTCTAGCTTACGGCCTATTTAACGACTGTCAATCTACAATTGACAGCCGCGACCAACGGCTTAACGTATTTTCCGAAGCACGGAGGAAATTCGGTATCTATCTAATGGAGCATCCACGGATCAATTTACGCAAGCACAGTTTTTTGTAAGTGTAGTGTTTTTATTTGCAATGGATTTGGTCTTGACTCTAGTCTAGGCCAGAGATGACAGAGATAAAGTTGACGATGGTACGAGCTTACCCAGAAGAAGCCTGTTCACTTTAACTTTAAAAAGATTAGGGTTGTAAGCGTTCGGAAACACAGACCAGACAGAGAGATCCACTCCTTTGCTGGGCGCATTATGAAAGACGTTTGTAAACGCTTAGTGCGAATTGGTGGAATAGCAATAAGGTAGGGATGGCAACTTGCAGTGCGCCTAGATGTCCGATGGTAGAAGGGGGCCGGTGGGATGAGGTCGTGGAGTTCTTGGGCACACTCACCGAAGTACAGCCTGTAGAAGACCGACAAGCAGGCAACCTTGCGGCGATTGCTTTACTTAAACAGCGACCCGAGCGGCTATTATTTTTTAGCCACGAGCTCCTCCAAAGCGCACATCATCTGCCTAGCCTTTTCCCAAACTATCTTGGGGTCGGCTTCCAGTCCAACTGGATGCAGCTGAGTACCTGTATTTTACATGAAGCGACTGACTATCTGACCTTTACAACCCAGTAACTGGGTAATACGATACTACTTGGTAAGACTGGATGTCAGACTTTTGACTCCTCCGAAGCGTACATCTGTATGAAAAATAATTACCGCGAAACTTCGTAGACATGCTTCAGTAATGTGTGACTTACATTCATTCTTGGGCGCTGGTGGTTTCCTGGTGGCCCAGTTGGTTCTAATCGATCTGGAGCCCAGCCATTGTCCGTTCATGGAGGTGATGGCAGACTCAGCCTCCTGTAACAAACATTAAGAAAACAATGAGAAAAAAAAAGAATATTCAAATATCTAAAAATCTCGTGTGTCACAGTGTTTGTTATCGAACTCCTACGAAACGGCTTGACCGATTTTTATGACATTTTTTGTGTATATTTGGTAGGTCTGAGAATAGGTTGAAAGTTTTTTTTTTTACACATCCACTTCAAAATTTCCACGCGATCGGAGTCGCGGGCAACAACTAGAATGTATAGGTGTTGCTTTGCATTCTCGTCAAATTCAAGGAGGTAACTATGCCAATGATTCTCGACCCGAATCAATAATAAAATGGGTAGGTAATTTTTATTATTTATTTTATTATTTATTTTTATTATTTATGTAAGTGTGAACCACCCGTATTTTAAACGCGACCTGTCTGATTCTCGCCCTATAACCGCGCTTCCACACATACAAACAATCTAAAACATTTATTCGAAATTTCTTATTCCCTAAACCACGTTAAGGGGGTTATTCTGAAATACTGACAAACTTAAACAACCAAAAAAATTACGCGTTTATTAATAATTAACTAGGTACCGTAATTTTAATTTTAATTGATGATTTATGTCTTTTGTGACAACCTCCTGAATTTTGACGAGGATACAAAACAATACATTGTATATTGTTTTTAACTAATAAACTGTGCCATACATTGATTGTTCCCACGTACCTATCATAGAAAACGTCACATTCGTACTAGGCAGTTCCATGAAACACAACACGTTGGCTTTCAATCGATATTTCTATATATTATTCATAATACACAGTAAAATGCAGTTTTTCCCACGACCACCCCTATTAACGACTACGCGAATTGGTGATAATATAAAACAAAATCAATTCTACCTACCTCATTATCACCTGCCTAGCCTTTTCCCAAACTTTGTTGGGGTCGGCTTCCAGTCTAACCGCATGCAGCTGAGTATCAGTATTTTACATGAAGCGACTGCCTATCTGACCTTCACAACCCAGTAAGGGCCGGCACGGCACGGTGTGTCATGGCAAAGGATTTTAATACTAATTAAGTTGTTTTGAATCTTATTTCAATGAGTTTAAAATTTATGTTACTTTATTTTGATACCACGATGCCGCGACGTGCCGCAGGATGCTGTGGCTTATGATTGCTAGCTAGTTGAAATAAGATTGAAACTTGGGGCGCGTTCCGGTCGGTGCGTGGGGGCAAGGGAGGGAGAGACACAACAAATGTTCTCTATGCGACACAACCAACTTATAACCAACTTCGAATACGCGCGGAGAAAAACTGATGGATGCCAGAGTGGCCGGGCTTTCAGCAGGATGCCACGGCATGCCGCTGCACGCCGCGGGATGCCACTGCACGCCGCGGGATGCCACTGCACAACCTGCCGTGCCATGCCGTGCCACGCCGTCAGTGAGCGCCGGCCCTAACTCGGTAATACGATACCCCTTGGTAAGACTGGATGTCAGACTTTCGGCTTTTGGCTACTCGAAACGACTGCCAAAGATCTACAAATGACAGCCAGGACCAACGGCTTAACGTACTTTCCGAGGCACGGAGGAAACTCGATATTTAAAGATGGTCACCCATCCACGGATCAACCTCGGCAAGCACGGTTTAACCTTGAAGATCGACCTGAGCGGCTGTTATTAATTAGCCACGAGCTCCTCCTCCTAATTCTACTTACCTATGTACGTTATAGACTTTGAAACCATCCAACCGATGTGCCCTAAAAGGTTTCAATATAAAGGCAGTAATACAAAGATGGTACAAAAACAATGAAAAAACCGAGTCAGTCCAAAGGACTGCTGACAGAAGTGAAAACTCAAAACAATGGAATTACCGTGTTCTTTTTTGAATTTTTTAAGAGGGGACTCTAGTGGGCCTTTCTCTATACAAACGTATTCCGCTGTTTTCTTCGTGGATAATTCGTCTAGAGCAATGATTTTTTTTCGCAAAAAGTCTAGGTCTTATGTCTTACATGCCCCTATCATTTCCTTTTTTTGGGTTCCGTAGCCGAATGGCAAAAAACGGAACCCTTATACATAGATTCGTCATGTCTGTCTGTCTGTCTGTCCGTCCGTATGTCACAGCCACTTTATTCCGAAACTATTAAGACCACAGCTGAAACTTGGTGGGTAGATGTATTCTGTGAACCGCTTTATGATTTTTGTACAAAAAAAAAAAAAATTGATATGGATATCCCCCATACATGGAACTGAAACTAAAAAAAAAAAATATCAAACCTATACGTGTGGGGTGTCTATAGATAGGTCTTTAAAAATGATGAGGTTCCTAAAACCATATTTTTTTCAAAGTCAATCTTTTGAAAGATAGACACTTCCAAAGTAGTAAAACGTGTCCCCCCCCCCCCTCTAATTTCTAAAGTAAGAGGAGAAAAATTCTGAAAAAAAAATAGGGATGTAGAACGTAAAAAAAACTTTCAACGAAAATTGGTTTGAATAAGATTTGATATGTAGTTTTTGAGATATAGGACTTTTTCACCAAACTGCAGTAGTAACTTTGTTTTTCATTAACTTACTATGAAAAACAAATTTAGTTTTGCGGTTGAGTGAAGGTTTACTAATGACCGTTCAAAACATTGTTATTATATTGTTTGGGGCTATGGAACCTTGGCCCGTTTTTTCACAACATAATCACTAAAAGAATTATCACAATCCAAAAATACGAAAAAAAACCGCTTTGTTTAGACGACTATCAGACAAATTAGATAAGTTTTTAACAAAGGTAAAGCATAAATATTCTTTTCCTCTAAACTTTTGATTTAAAAATTATTTAGATCATTTTAGTTTTGAAGAAGAAAACAGCGGACTACAAATAAGATTTTTGTGGGTAAAATCAGCCTGAGCTGCAGTTGTCCCTTTCGCACTTTACGCTCGCTTGGTCGGGCGCAGCGCGACGGACATAGTTTCTTCAAATACCTATTCTTCAAATTCCTCGGGACTAGAGTCCCCACTTAAATCTGTGCACAGGTACAGAGGCCGCTATAATACAAAGCGTCGCTAGTCTGACGCAATACGTCATGAGCATGTCAAGGTTATCGGTAACGCGAACACAGAGTTTTTTCCTCCACCAAAAATCGCTCAACGCGGCTAAAGAAGTTTTCACTTAAAAAACAACGAATAGGTAGGTAGGTAGGAAAAAAAACATTACAACGCACAGCGTCCAGCTAGTATAAGATAATTAACTATTAGAATGTCATATTGATGAATGATGGCTGATACATGCGTCATGTTCGTGAACGCGCGCTGTCAGTTGTGACTGGTCATCTCTTAGCTGCCACGGTTTATTTTAATTACTTTATTTTTTAATTACTGATTTAATCTTTTACTCTGGACGCTCTTAACTTGCACGTATTTCTACATCGCTCTCACATATTTGTAAATCTTAACATGAATGATGTAACCAAGATTTTGTAACATATTTTGATTTAAAAGAGTGTCCATGGAGTTTCTTGCCCATTCTTCTCCATAGAGATCTACGCTACGGAATGGGCAACTACAGTACTTTCACAAGTTATTATGCCTTGTGACTGGGACTGTAGCTTCGCGTTTTATTTTGTTTTTTTTTTACTTTCAAAAGTGCTTGTAATGGTCTAATTGAAATAAATGCTTTGACTTTGACTTTGATGTAGTAATTACAGCTGTAGCTACTATCTATTTGTGACCGTCTAACACTTTTCAAACATTTTTCAACCGACTTAAAAAAGGATTCAAATTCGGAGGTTCTCAAATCGATTGGTGTTTTTTTTTTGTATGTACACCGATTACGCTGAGATTTATGATCCGATTTACGTGATTCGTCTTTAGTTTGATGCGGATTATGCGAAGACAAGTGTCTGTCAAGCTTCGTTAAGTTAATTTACACCCATTATAATTACAAGATATTAAGTTATTTTAGCTTAGGTATTGACTGCAACTCTAACATCATCATCATCATCAGCCTATAATGTTCCCACTGCTGGGACACAAGCCTCCTCGCTATAAGAGGGAGTGGGCAATCAAAAAGTGCGTAATCCACCACGCGGGCCCAGAGCAGATTGGTAGATGTCACATGTCTTCAAATTTTTAGTTCTAAGACATGCCGGTTTCCTCACGATGTTTTCCTTCACCGTTTTTGAGAGCAGCGGTTAGGAAATAAATTACACAGAGTAATGCGCCTGCCTGGGTTCCATCACGTTGGAACTCACGGCTTACTGCGTGTAAGTCGGGGCTGCCACCACTGGGCCACTGCTGCTCTCCCATTGGGAAACCGCTGCTCTCAACTCTAACATACAACTTTACTTACCTGAAAGCATATTTTTATTGTTAACCATATGCAGACAACAGCACATCACACTACCCGAAACTGTAAAATTTTCCCAATCAACCTTGAACCTAATTCTTTAAGAGCGTTTACGCCTTACGACATTTCATACAAACTTTCAAGTCGTTATTTTCCGAAATGACTGAACTGATTTTGATGAAACTTCGTACACATAAGCAGGATACACAGATCTAAAAAGTTACTAAAAAACATTTTCGAAAAATAGTGTTACAGTTAAATTAGACCGAATTTAAATTTTCTATAGAAACAGAAAATTCCAATTATCTCTTGTTTTAAAACACATTTTGAAAATATTTTTTAGTAACTTTTTAGACCTATGTATCCTGCTTATGCGTATTAAGTTTCATTTAAATCGGTTCAGTCATTTCGGAAAAAAACTACTTGAAAGTTTGTATGAAATGTCGTAAGGCGTAAACGCTCTTAACGATAAACTTAAAAATCTATTAAATATTTATTTGATTGACAGATTGTGGTAGCTTGATATGGTCTGTAATTAAAGGTGCAAATAAACAATTTTAATGTATTTCTATGCTCACCGATTTTTTCAAAAACGATACGAATCCGTATCCTTTAGACTTCAGAGTTTGCGGGTCGCGTACCACTCGGCAGTCACTGAGGACAAAGAAAAACAATCACATTAAAAAAACGTTTAAACGAACAGACAGTTTCCCTGTGTAACATACTGGTTTTCAGCTGGGGTCAGTTATTCATTGGATGGCAGTGGTTACAGGTAGTCAGAAGTCCAAAAGTCTAACAATCAGTTTCGTCAAGCGTTACCCCTCTGTCTGTGTAAACGCTTTTAAGTCGCTGCTTGAAAGTGACAGACACATTTTGAGACTTAACGGCAAACTCAAAACTTTATGTAATACTAGCTAGCTAATACTTGCACGGATCAGTGATTCTTATTCTAAAATAAAAGTAAAGTCTATAATACATAAAACCTAAGTTAGTTCTTATATCATTAGCTGTCTGCCAGTGAAAGTCCCTTCGAAATTGATCGAACCGTTTCGGAGATTCGCCGGAACAAACAGATAGACAAACAATAATAAGTTTTTTTGTTATAGTACCGTATTACACTTTCATATGCATTCAGTAAAAAGCTGTTATTTTGTAACTACAAACAGTCACATATTTTTTTTTATTTGTACGTTTAGATTTTACTCGCATACAGTGCAAAACATTGATACCAAGCCACTCAGATCGAAAGATACCTACTAACAAAAAAAGAGAAAAGATAAAATATTTGCCGGAGTCTCAAGATGGGCATAAACCAGCATTTTTGGCTTAATGACAAATATGAACTATGTCACTGGGGTAGGAGTGAGGTGCGACTGACAGCGGGATTATAAGGGGCGCGGGTAACGTGTGTTTATCGGTTTTCTGAAGAAAACATTTATATGAAGGGATTAATACAATAAGTTATGCTACACGAAGCATTTTTGTTTTAAAATCATATTTTTTCTACACATGGAAGTAACAATTTTTCATTTAAAAATATGAGGTAGTTGATAATCCGTTTTTTTCTTTTATTCATGTTGTGGTAGATTTGACGACAAAGATCTTCTTGTGCCTCACCAACATTTAATGCTGTTTCAAATGTATAAAATACATCCAATTGACTAGTGTAATAACTTTTGAAGAGAATGATTAACTTAAATCAATGCTAGTGATGATACCTCGCGTGATGATAGTGCAAATAAAGCTTAGTATAGCAAGTCAATCGTTCTCTATTTAAAACAAAGTCTTGGATCTATAATATATCCGATTTAAAAAAAAAAAAGCATTTTTTTTTTTCAAATCATCTGTCTCAGGCAATTTTCTTGGGAACTATGTATATTTTGTCGTTAATTAATCATAATAATGTTTTGTGGCACAGAAAGGGTTCACAAATCGTTTGAAATCCCCAACTCTTGTGCATGAGATTAGACTGTATTATAATAGCCATTATGACACAGTCTAAGAGATCAGAGAGAGAAAAATGCCCACTGCCCAAACACAAGGCCAATAAAAAAAAATAACCATTGCCTTCTTCTTTGGAAAAATACTATTTATTCTTATGCAATACAAGTTGGAAAATCTATCTTACTTTATGTAACTTAGTATTAAGTTTTTTTAAAAAAAAAATATTTGTTTTTTTTTTTTTTTTTTTTTTAATGTTTACTTGTGGCGATTGCGCCAATAAACGTTTTTTCTTTCTTTCTAACAATGTTAAACCTTTTACCATACTTTTGAAGTACTTTCTCAAACAACAGCAACTTACAGGTACAGTTCAAAACGCTGCGACTAACATTCCCGCTAACACTGCAACCCGACCATCTTGGCGGTAATCCAAGGCTGGTCGCGACGACATGCCTTGTCGTACTCCACAAGAGATGAGAGCGGACTTATTTCTGATTTACTAATGTCGAATATTAGCTCTCAAAAATTCTTCTGAACATATCTGAACACTGTAAAGAACTTCTTTTTGTCGCACGAAAAAATAGACGTGATAGTCACTCGTGATTTTTTTGCTGACCCCTATCCCCGCTGTTTGAACTTCAAGTCATCATCATCATCATCATTATCAGCCTATAATGTTCCCACTGCTGGGACACAGGTTTCCTCTCTATGAGAGGGAGTGGGCTGTAATCCACCACGCGGGCCCAGTGCGGGTTGGTAGATGTCACATGTCTTCGAATTTTTAGTTCTAGGACATGCCGGTTTCCTCACGATGTTTTCCTTCACCGTTTTTGAGGGCAGCAGTGATGAAATAAATTACACAAAGTAATGCGCCTGCCTGGATTCGAATCTACGGCTTACTGCTCGTAAGTCGGGGCTGCCACCACTGGGCCACCGCTGCTCTCGAACTTCAAGTAATTAAATGAATTAATGAATGAACTTAATATTTTTTAAAATTAAATATATCTAGAATTCAATTAGCCATTTGTATTATAAAGATCTTAACTTAAAATTAAAATGAATGAGAGTCACCACGCTTGCTCACGCCTTTTACTCATAATCATAGACATAGGCAGAAATCACAGACATTGGTACATACATTACATACTCGTCAAAACAAAACAAAACCCCACCTTTTTGAAAAAAATTCAATGGAACGAAATGTTCCAATTCGTAATCAGTAGAAAAATACTTTGAGTAATTATAATAAAATAATAATAATTTATTTCAGGTCCGTGACCCATATAAAACAAAAATAAATAAAGATCCAAACACATAAATTATTCACACACAAACATAAATTATTGGTCGGCTTGATATTCTACATTTCAAAGTTAAATTAGATATATTATTGAATTTAATTAAAAAGTAGAAAGTAAAATTAAAAATAAATGTCAAATTAGAATAAATCAAATTACAATAACTGTCAAATTAAAATTAGTTTCAAATTAGAATAAATGTCAAATGAAATACTCATATTATTAAATGAAAATGAGAAATTACAATTTAAAAAGAGAATAATATATAAAATTTCAAATCAATTAAATTAAACATTATGCCCCCGCTATTGTACTATCGCTTTCTTTTGCTTCGCATAGACTTCGTAACATTTAGAGCGTTCAATTTATATAATTTTATTTTTTTATGAAAATCTGATAAACTAAAATATGACGAATTTTTAAAGTTATAGAACAAAAGTTGTTGATTATGATGTTAGTAACATAGTCCTGAGATGTTGTCGGTGTTTTACAAATAACCCTGTAGAAGTGTAAGAGCAGAAGAGGCATACTTACGAAATCTCTCCAAAAGGCGCGAAGGCATCTCTCAAGCTCTGAGTCTCGATCTCAGGACTCAGGTCTCCAACGAAGATATGGTAGTGTTCTGTAACAAAGAGATTTTACATTAGTATGACATAACATAACGCCTTTAATCCTAATAAGGGTAAGCAGAAGTGTACTTCATAGTTCAACCACAGTTATACAAGGTGTTGTTTTGCATCCTCGTCAAATTCAAGGAGGTAACTATACTAATGATTCTCGACCCGAATCAAAAATAAAATGTGTAGGTAATTTTTATTTTTT
The DNA here is from genome assembly GCA_963082945.1 of Cerastis leucographa. Classification (NCBI taxonomy): domain Eukaryota; kingdom Metazoa; phylum Arthropoda; class Insecta; order Lepidoptera; family Noctuidae; genus Cerastis; species Cerastis leucographa. Next base: position 2,238,639 of record OY720376.1, read on the forward strand.
TTCTTGTTTACGGAAATCAGTAATTGTGAAACACACTTGTGTTTTAAACGTGGCCCGTCTGATTCTGACCCTATAACTGCGCTTTCAGGCATACAAACAATTTCAAACATTTATTCGATAATTCTTATTCCCTAAACCACGTTGTGTTATCCAGTATTTGTTATCCAGTATTTCAGAATAACCCCCCTAAGGTTATTCTGAAATACTGGATAACTTAAACAACCAAAAAAGTCAGCATTTCTTAATAATTAACTAGGTACCGTAATTTAAGTTAAATTTGTATGTCTTTTGTGACAACCTCTTGAATTTTGACAAGAATGCAAAACAACACCTTGTATTGAAGCCCAATGTAAAAGGGGGCGAACGGAGTCTCGATTTTTGCCCGGTTAATTCCAATCCATTGAGAAGCTCGTGGCCAAATAATAACAGCCGCACGGGTCGATCTTTAACCTCTTCACCGCCACTTTAAAAAAGCAAAAGCGGTTCCTGAGTGCGAAGCTACGAATTCATCATTTAATACCGTCATGTAGTCGTGACCGTGGCGTGCTGGGCACATTTTGGTTTGTCATCTATACATGACTGTGGTGGTCAAAAGGTTAAGCCGTGCTTGCAGAGGTTGGTCCGTGGATGGGTGACCATAATTACATACCGAGTTTCCTCCGTGCCTCGGAAAGCACGTTAAACCGTTGGTCCCGGCTGTCATTTGTATATCTTTGACAGTCGTTACGAGTAGTCAGAAGCCAAAAAGTTTGACATCCAGTCTTACCAAGGGGTATCGTATTACCCAGTTACTGGGTTGTGGAGGTCAGACAGGCAGTCGCTTCATGTAAAATACTGGTACTCAGCTGCATCTCGTAGTAGACTGGAAGCAGACCCCAAGATAGTTTGGGAAAAGGCTAGGCAGATGATGATGATAATGAATTCCAATCCATTAACCGGGCATACATCCAGACTCCATGGCAACTACTGCGAAATCTGATGGAAAAACCCAATAACACATTGCCCGAACTGGGAATAGAACCCAGGTCTTCGTGCTAAGCAGTTGCACTTGTTACCCCTATATCAACGCGGCAGTCGAGTTTCAAAAATAAAATAATAATCAGTCAATAATGTTTAATCCCACTGCTGGGACACGGTCTACTCTATCTGAAAGGGCCCGTTATCAATGTGGTTATAAAATCCGAAAAAATCCGTAGGTAAAATTTTTTCGTCCTCTTTCATTATTAGCTGTGCTACGGCGTAGATCGAGCTGAGGTGTGCTACGGCGTAGCATATTCTGCTACGGCGTAGCATATTCTGTTACGGCGTAGCATATTCTGTTACGGCGTAGCTTCGATCTTTGGCTACGATCTCGAAATTTTATTAAAACCTTTATATCTGCCTCTTAAAAACAAAACAAAAATGTCACTTTATAATAATTATAACGTTAGAGTACTCGTGAAGGCTATTTTAATTAACACTATATATCCGTTTCAGACATCAAATGAATAACCCTCATCATCTTTCTAGCCTTTTCTCAAACTATCTTGGGGTCGGCTTCCAGTCTAACCGGATTCATCTGAATACCAGTATTTTACATGGAGAGACTGCCTATCGGACCTCCAGAACCCAGTTAGTATCTGGGTAATACGATACCCCTTGGTAAGATTAGATGTCAGACTTTTTGGCTTCTGACTACTTGTAACGACTGTCAAAGATCTACAAATAACAGCCGGGAAAAACGGCTTAACGTGCTTTCCGAGGCACGGAGGAAACTGTGTGTAATGAGTGGTCACCCATCCACGGATAAAACTGGATAAGCGCCGCTTAATCGGAAGGTCGAATCGACTAACTGTTATTATTAAGCTCCTCATCAAATGAATAACTAAGCTTGTATTAAAGATATCTATTTCAGCAAAGCAAACTGTCTGAAAACAGTATCCTTAAATATTTATACAGGGTGACTGGTAATTAGTGACCGATAATTAAACACGTGATTGTACTCATGATAACAAACAACTTTCCCGAAGAAACATTTTTTTTACTCATAAAATTTTATCACAATAATACAGAAGCCGTATGAAAATCGCGTGCGCGCGGCTGTGGCCTATCAGCTTGTGACAAAAGTTAATGAGTATAAAAAAAATGATTCTTTGGGAAAGTTGTTTGTTATCATGAGTATAATCACGTGTTTAAGTATTCGTCACTAATTACCAAACATCCTATATACAGTATGTTAGGTTAAACGAGGGACATATTGAGGGAGGGTATTCAGTATTCGATTCTCGCTTCATGTAAAATACTGGTACTCAGCTGCATCCGGTTAGACTGGAAGCCGACCCCAAGATAGTTTGGGAAAAGGCTAGGCAGATGATTCAGTATTCGATTCTCGTCCCAAATATGTAAAAAACCTATAACGTATATAGAAGAATTTTTAATGTTTTGTTTAGTGCCTAGATATTTTGGACTGTCCTAAGCCAGGTAAGTTTAAAGTATGAAGGGAAAATGGATTATACCTAAGAGTGATTGACCCGCTCACATGTTCTGCGATAGTATTAAGTCGCTAGCGCAAGGGTGTATACACGTTGCGAGACATTTGCGAAAATTTTGGTATGGTTCTGTGTGTTATTTATCAGTGTTTTTTTTGTTTATATTTTTATTAGTATCATGTTAGCATGTACTATTATGGGTTTGAATATGTCCCTCGTTTAAACTAACATACTGTATATATATATATGTATGTATGTATATGCCGTTTCTACGCTTCGGTCTGATCAAGCAATGCTTTTATTATGAATACCTTTCTCGAAGTAGGGTTGGCCCGGTCATTTCAAGAGGTTGGCAGATACAATTTTTTTTGAATTTACAGATATTTAAATATACTGATAGTTTTAAATTTTTATTAACGCATTAAGATGGAGAGATTATAATATTCTCCTTGGTATAAAATCATAGTTTTAATATTGTATTTGACTTTATCCGCATTGCCATCTAACGTAGCAAGGTAATGCTGCCAGCCTTCTGGTTAGATATTTTTATAATTTAAGATCTTTTTGTAGTTTGTGAATAATGTACAGACACCCGCACATCAAGCTAGAACAATCTGTCAATTTTTTTAATAGATTTTCAACCTTTTTGTTAAATAATACGGTTCAGGGTTGATTGGGAAAATTTGAGTTTGTACATACTAACGTCAAATAAAAAAAAATTGCGTGGAGTCCCTCCGCGCTGAAGAAGTGAAACTTCGTAACTTCGTAACTACACGCATGCATTCGAGTGCCACGCATTCACTCTCGCTCTGTCTCTTTCTATTCCCCCTCCATGTTAGCGTTGAACTTTAACGCAACCTGTTGGAAGTCGAATAAGACGTTTCACTTCAATAATTTTAACTTTTAAGTATACAGGCTCTTCAGAGGTTGTTGGATTTTTTCCAATTACCCTGTATAAACGGTATATTTTTAAAACAGCTTTTTCCTACTCATGCGGCATACCTACATGGTCAAAATGTACGCCCTAAGCCGAGCCACGTACCCCACAGGGGGTGCCCTTAGCGTGTTGTCGCTTAGTTTGTAAAAAAAAAATTTATGCTCTGGCTCTGGCAGGATAGTCCGGTTAAGCAGACGACAACCTCCTAGGTCGAACTGCGAGATGCCATTCACAGAAAGAACGGTCTAAATGTATATAACAGGTTATTTTTTTAAGTGAAACTTCTTATGCGACTTCCAACAAGTTTAACGCTACCATTTCTAAAACTCACTAAGAGATGGCACTATAAAAAGATTTGTGACTACGTAGTTCTACTAGGTACGCAAGATGGCGTGCAAACAGTCATGCATTCGACTCTCCGGGGTGACCAGCCTTCGCTCAATTTCCATGAGTAGAATAACCTCGATAAACTTATGTAATAAAAATAATACAACAAGAAAACAACAAAATATTATTTAGAAGCTCAATAAAATAACTAGAGTGAATGCGTGGCACTCGAACGCATGCGTGTAGTATTACGAAGTTTCACTTCTTCCGCGCTGAGGGACTCCACGCACCATTTTTTTAAAGGCGCGACTGCTGAGCATTAGGCTCTGGTTCGATCCCGGTTGTGTGGTAGTGTTTTTGAGCTTTTCCATAAAAAAATCTCAGTAACAGCTACGGAGTGTGGATTTGTTCTCGGTTGATGGCAATAGGGTCGCCCCCTATTACATCATCATCATCTGCCTGCCTTTTCCCAAACTATCTTGGAGTCGGCTTCCAGTCTAACCGGATGCAGCTGAGTACCAATATTTTACATGAAGCGACTGCCTATCTGACCTCCAGAACCCAGTAAAAAACTGAGCAAAACGATACCCCTTGGTAAACTGGATGTCAGACTTTTAGCTACTGACTACTCCTGACGACTGTCAAAGATCTACAAATGACAGCCGGGACCAACGGCTTAACGTGCTTTCCGAGGCACGGAGGAAACTCGGTTTGTAATTCTGGTCACCCATCCACGGATCAACCTCGGCAAGCACGGCTTAACCTCTAAGATCGACCCGTGCGGCTGTTATTATTTAGCCACGAGCTCGCCCCCTATTACATGTGACCCAAACATAACTGGCGAAATGTGGCTGAACTATTTAAGATGCACCTCTGCCTATCCATTCCTAGATTACATGCGTTATGTTATGTTAAAATTACCAAAAATATTAATAAAAAAAATAATTTAAATTCGTTTTATCTTAGATCGCAGCCCTATTTAAGCTCCGGAGCGAGCTTTTAGGGACTGAATTATATTCAATCGGCGCCGTTCGGATTATATCATAAAATGTTACTCCACTAAGTGAGCGTTGCATACTAAAGCTGGTTATGTCGGGGGGTAAGCAGGACTCCTGGCTCAAACGATAATATGCTGCAGGATATTTTGTAAAACGACTCTTTTTTTAACCGACTTCTAAAAAAGGAGGAGGTTCTCAATTCGGATGTTTGTATTTTTTTTTTTATGTTTGTTCGGGCATAACTCCGTCGCTTGCCAACCGATTTGAAAAATTCTTCTTTTGTTGGAAAGGGTATACTTCCCAAATGGTCCCATAGTCACCAAGTCGGGATCTGATGATGGAATCTCGGCGAAATCGAGGGAACTCTTCAAATTTTATAGGAAAACGTACAGCGTTTTTTGTATTTTCTACAACAAGTGAAGCATTTGCGTTCAATAAAAACCATTCTACCATCAGATCTGATGATGAATCCAAGAGACGGTGGACCCATATGAATTTTATTATCTTTGCTTAGGTACTTTTTGAGTCATCCTCTTTTTTATGCATTTTGTCCTTTGTCGTATGTATGGACGATGTGCTGGTGTCTTGTTACAATGTAAAAATTATACTTGACTAGGATTAAAGTGAGATACCACAACTGAAAAGGCTAAAATAAAAACTTTTTTACAAAAAAGAATAACCGACTTCCAAAAAAAAACACTAAAAAGTGGCAAATAATTTTAGTTTCGGAAGTCGGTGGCAAAAAAGTAAATGAAACAAACAAGTCACCGACTTCCGAAACTAAACTTATTTGCCACTTTTTAGTGTTTTTTTTGGAAGTCGGTTATTCTTTTTTGTAAAAAAGTTTTTTGGAGAGTAAATACGCTACATTTTTTTTAGAGAGTACTTAATCGACCAACGTAGCAGTCGCCCCTCTTGTGTGCACAAAAAAAACATTAAATAGTAAGCTATTTTCTTTGTTTCCAGACAAAACCATGTGTTTTCACAGTCATAATAAAACCATTAAATGTGATTGCAAATTCTATTGATTCTGATATCTTTTGTGACTTCAACCTATTACTTTTGGAATACAATAGATAATGACTTTTATATATTCAGTAATACATTACATTTTGTAATACAAGGTGTTACAGGAATGTAAAGCCGTCGTCCAATTTGAATTTAGGAATTTGTTGGAATGTAATGAGGTCGAATCATTTTGTAGTAACAGCACTGATGACAACATTTTTGTCAATTGTTTATTCTAGTTGTAATATTTCTTCTTTTTTTTTGTTGTTGTATAGACTATTTTTTTATTTACTGGTTGTTTGTGAATTTGGGGATATTGTTGGCCTTATAGATTCCTCGATCCTTGGTAACTTTTTATCTTGTTCTACGTTTTGTAGTAAAAATGTCAATTTTTTTTAATACCGTTCTATCTGATTCGTGTAAGTATCATTTTATTAACAATAATACTACGTAAGGATCTTATGAAAGCAGAGAAAGATAAGCAATTCAAGTAACTAGATCTGGCTTGCGAAGTTGTCGACATGTGAGACGTGAGTACAGCAGTCATTGTGCCGATAGTCGTGTCGGCAAATGGCTCAACAGGCAAAAGCTTTGACCAACATTTGAGGAATCTTCGCTTAGCAGCTGGATCAAGGGCTTGATTCAGAATGCCGTACTTCTGGACACGGCGCGTATTATTAGGAGGTTCCTTTCTCTAGAGCCCTGACCGCTGGTAGCTCGGACCCTGTCCCCAATGCCGAGGGGCTACTATTTTATATATGTTTTTTATTTTTTTATAAGGAATATTTTAAAATGTAACAAATTTGCGTCATAAATATATGTAAGTATCAAAAGTATTACGTAAAATAGCTGGCCTGGCGAAATAAGTGTACTATACAGTTCTACCTATTTCTTTCAGAAAAACATGCGTATTGATATGTTATGTTAAGAGCTACCAATTTATCGAACAGCTGATGATTTCACCGTTAATGTAAACATAATCATTGAATTGTCCAGTTATATCGTCCATTTGTATTCATAGGATAACAGATCATTCTCGGATCAATTTACATTCCAATTGATCATTTAGTGCTTCAGGGCAAATAATACTGTTACAATAGAACACTGGCAATCAATTCTGGGCAATATATGAGGGTCCTTGAATGGCCTTCATCTGCCTGCCTTTTCTATGTTGGGGTCGGCTTCCAGTCTAACCGGATGAAGCTGAAAACCAGTATTTTACATAGAGCGAATGCCTATCGAACCTCCACAGCTCAGTTAGTACTGGGAAATATGATACCCCTTGGTAAGACTGCTTCTCAGACTTTCGGGCCACTGACTACCTGAAACATCTGCAAATAACGTGCTGTCGGGGGCACGGAGAAAAATCAGTGTGAAATGGATGATCACCCATCTTTGGACTAACCTCGCCAAGTACCAGTCCAGTTACTGTGTGGCAAAATATCGTTTCATATGACTGGTTGCGAATCTTTCGGGTTTCTGATCACCCGTGCTGACTGTCAACAATTTAGGATATCTCTGTCAACACTTAAAAGCAATAAGGGGGCGATGTTAAGAGGGAACAGGGGCTGCTATTCTCCTTACATATGTATTCCTTTTTTGTTCTGCCTGAATAATGCCTCAAGAGCAATCGTGTTTTTTTCATATAATAAAGGTCTACTATAGCCACGGGTTTTTCTCCACGATCCCGAGATCGGATTGAATTGGAAACTGATTTCGTCGATATTACAAGACTATACCAATTCGAAAAGTTTTTATATTTTTTTTTATTATCAATAGGCTCGCGATTGACCACTATCTCACCAAAAAACATAAAAGATTTTTATAGGAACCTGCTACACATACTCTTTTTTTTAAATTTGAATGTTTGACGACACGGTTGGCGCAGTGGTTGAGCAATCGACTGCTGCGCTGCGTGTCGCGGGTTCGATCCCCGCATGGAACAAATATTTGTATGGCCTACAGATAGTTGTTCCGGATCTGGCTGTTTGTGTATGTGAGTTTAAATGTTTGTAAACGCACCCACGATCCAGGAGAAATTCCTAGTGTAGGGCAACGTGTTAAGAAAAAAAAAATATCGGCTCAGTTTTCGGGTAGAAAAAAGGGGATTACAAAACATCGATCCCGCCGAAATTTTTGTGATATAATCTGAGTCTGAGATGCAGCTGTGCCCCTCGCATTCTTCGGGGGCAGACAATAGCAGCGCGACCGCAATGGTTTCTTCAAATTCCTACTTCTCAAATTCCTCGCAGGACGTATTCCCTCTTAAGAGCGTTTACGTCTTACGGCATTTCATACAAACTTTCAAGTCTTTATTTTCCGATATGAATGAACCGATTTTAATGAAATTTTATACGCTTAAGCATGATACATAGGTAGATCTAAAAAGCTGTGGGTTTAAAAAAAAAGATCCTCGGAAATTTCTTTTTCTATAGACATTTAATATCGGTCTAATTTTGCTGTAACACCATTTTTCGAAAATGTTTTTTAGTATCTTTTTAGACATTATTTACAAACTACAAATAAATATAAAATAAAAATAAAATATGTACAAGTATATAAATGGGATTAAATATAATGAGCACCAAAAAATACTTTGAGATCCTAAGCTACGTTACCCAAAAAAAAAATACTAAACACCAAAAAAATTGTATTCAAAGACCAAATATAGTAAATGATCACCAAATTTTGTGGCAAGAAGAACTTAGGAAGCAAGTGCGAGCAAAGCGAGAGAGTGTTAGGTTACTTTAAACCCTGCAGAGAGAAATAGGAGCCCTGCGTAGCGGGGCTCCGTCGACTACGCCTTAGTTCGGAGCTGTGATTTTCAGGTTTTTAATTCTGGTGATCATTTACTATTTCTGGTGATCATTTACTATTTTAGGCAGTATAAAAATGTTTTTTAAGGTTATATTTACTTTATCTGGTGTTATGTTAAACATAAGCCTATAAAAATTACAGGGCGTCAAAAAATTCGTCGACATCGCTGTCATTTATATTAGACCAAAGTTTTTTAGATTATGCGTATGAAGTTTCATTTAAATCTTTTCAGGCATTTCGGAAAATACGTACTTGAAAGTTTATGTGAAATGTCGTAAGCCGTAAACGCTCTTAAGTATAAACAGCCAAAGGAGATGTAGAATACGTGTTAACTACGCTCAAATTCGTCAGAAACCTGCTACATACAACCGTCTCGTCAGGTCACTTATCAGTATGTATTGGGGTCACCTGCAGACGCATGTCGGCTCATAATTAAGCACATATTTGCATTTCAAGGCAAAACAGGTATGTTGACGTTATATAGCGTCGGAATGTGTTGTTTTTACTTTGTAACTTGTTACTGAAGGGTGTCTTACACATTAATTTCAACCTTTCAAGATTCCTTTTTGCCTTTGAAGATAAAAGCCTCCAATAAAATACAGGGTGTAACGGTAAGGGTATACAGGGTGTAAATCACCTCATCACGAAGCCGTCAACCAAGCATTCTGTACATGAAACTAAAAGTAACTTTACGCAAAAATTATTGCTGGGATACGACTTTTTTTTGGGGGGTGTAAAATCATGTTTTGTGGTAGAACTCAATGTACGCATTCAAAACATTGTGCTGATGGACGGATTGAATAGTAAGGGGGTCGTGGAGGTGTTTAAAGTAAAAATCTTACATTAAAATTCAAAAAGTTGGAACTTTGACCCCTAATATCTCCGTAACTAGAAGGTTCCCAGGTATGGTGTAGAACAAAAAAATGATCGCAATGACAGGGAGAAGCAGTGCCTTTCGGTTTCGTTAAGAGGTGTTTTACACCCTTTATACATACTTAAGGGTGTGCTGCAAACCATCAAACTGTACATGTTTCTCCATCGGACAAACATCGTAATAGCGAAAAAATTATCAGTTGCCCCATACAAAATTTCAATACCTATTCGACCCAAATGTATGAGGCGGCTGATATTTTTTTCATAACAAAACAACACCTTGTATAGTAACAGAGTTAACCGTTTCCCAGACCTTAAAACACAGAGGTACATCGTACGAATAAAAAGAATACTCAAACATGAACTTTTTAATTTACCCTAAGTAAATACAGTCAGCCCCACTGGGCCGTAGTCGAGAAAATCTCTGGCCAAAAATATAATATAACAAAAACCGCCCATATAGGAGTCGGGGTCGCTCAGGAAGGGTTCCGTACCACTTTACAATATTTAACATAGCTTTTGCCCGCGGCTTGGTTGTCGACGGAAATTACTACACGAGAACTTTTAAATGTAGCTTATGACAGCTGAGATGCTGTTGGTCCAGGAAGAATATTATAGAGGTGTATCTAATAGTACATACATATTTCGCCAGAGCAGCGGTGGCCCAGTTGTGGCAGCCCCGACTCACGAGCAGTAAGCGTGGGTTCGAACCCAGGCAGGCGCATTACATTGTGTAATTAATATCATCACCGCTGCCCTCAAAAATGGTGAAGGAAAACATCGTGATGAAACCGGCATGTCCTAGAACTAAAAATTCGAGGACATGTGACTTCTAACCCGTACTGGGCCCGCGTGGTGGATAACAGCCCACTCCCTCTCATAGAGAGGAGGCCTGTGTCCCAGCAGTGGGAAATATTTAGGCTAATGATGATGATGAATGAGGCGTTTTGGGGGCTGCCTCTTATACATTTTGACGTTCAAAAAGTTCTAATTATTATCAACCTAAATTTAATAAATTTCTTCAGGGACCCTACTATGGCGCTTAAAACATTATTGTACCATTCCTATTCCAGAGTGGGAAAGAGATTCTTTTACTTTTTCACTCTGGAATAAAAATGGAACAATCATGTTTTAAGACGTCATGGTACGCCACCAGATTTTGTAACAGTGGCCGTATTGACCCGAAATAGGTAGACACATAAAATTTTCACAGAGTTTGTAATATAACTATCAAAATCAAAAGTCATTTAAATATTGAAATTAGGCTGATAATCAGAACTTTTTGAACGTCAAAATTACAAAAGACAGTCCCCCAAAACGACCGCCATTCGCCACTTCCTAGTGTTTTAGCTGGGAAGAAGAAGTGGCTGAACAAGAGGAAGTGGGCTGTAATCCACCACGCGGGCCCAGTGCGGGTTGGTAGATGTCACATGTTTTCGAATTTTTACTTCTAGGACATGCAGGTTTCCTCACGATGTTTTCCTTCACCGTTTTTGAGGGCAGCGGTTAGGAAATAAATTACACAAAGTAATGCACCGTCCTGGGTTCGAACCCACGGCTTACTGCTCGTAAGTCGGGGCTGCCACCACTGGGCCACCGCTGCTCTCCTGCCTCAAATCGCCTCTTTGCTACTTCCTAATGCTTTAGCTAGGAAGAAGTGTGAGCAAACGCTCCAGCAAAACAAAGACCAACGAACGGACGGATAGAAGGCGGAGTCTAAGCAATACCCGTTGGAACCCTTTGCATCATCCATCATCTTCTTGCTCTTGTCTCATTCTACTTGTATTCTACGGCGCAACACGTTTTGTTCTCCCATTCTCCCCTGTCAGATGTCAAATCAAATCAATCAAATCAAAATATTTTTATTTCACATAGGCCTACATGGGCACTTGTAAAACGTCGACAAAAAGGTGCTCGGTTCGGGTTGGTCGTCGTCGGAGAAGAACCGGCAAGAAACTCCATGGTTACTCTTTTAAAATCATTTGTTTTTTTTATTTACTTTTTTAGTAAATAAAAAATAAATAAAAATAAGATTGAGAATAGTTAGAGACATCCACACATTTGTGCCGTTTATGAGTTACCAGGGAAGCCGCATGTGCGTAGGGGCTCAGGCCAAACTTCTCTATCTTCAACGTAGTCCTTAATTTTTATTTTTTATTTTTTTAGGGACATTTATAACCGCAGTGCGTATGTCGGTCCCATCGTACCCTAAGTACACGTTTATCATATCTGGGCCATGAATCTAAACAGACTCTTCGCATCATCGCCATTTGGTTGAGCCAGGATTTTATGGAATGAGTCCTTAATTTTGAAATATGCTTTTTTAATTAGGACACGTTTGATATAATTTTTAAACTTTCCATCGGTCAGTTCTGTAACTGACTTCGGCAACTTATTATAAAAGCGTATACTGTTTATAAGAAATGACTTGCTAATTTTTGTTAATATAAATTTTGGTATTTTTATGAAAGTCGCTTCTAATTTTGAAAAGTCCTCGGTTTTTGCGGACATATAAAATATATTCTAAAATATAGAGTGAAGGCAGAGTCAGTATATCGATTTCTTTAAATTTTTCGAGGACCCATTTTATAGATGGCGCGGACTGCCCTCTTTTGCAGTATGAAAATTGAGTCAACGTCAGGCATCATTTACTCCTTTCTCCTTCATATCATTCCTCTCCCTCTCTATCTATCAACATTCATGTCCATATCTCTTTTCCGCACATGCGTTTCATCAATCCTCATTACATGTCACGACCAAGACAAAAATAGTGCGTGGAGTCCCTCCGCGCGGAAGAAGTGAAACTTCGTAATACTACACGCATGCGTTCGAGTGCCACGCATTCACTCTCGTTATTTTATTGACCTTCCAAATAATATTTTGTTTTCTTGTTGTATTATTTTTATTACGTACCTATTACATAAGTTTATCGAGGTTATTCTACTCATGGAAATTGAGCGAAGGCTGGTCACACCGAAGAGTCGAATGCATGACTGTTTGCACGCCATCTTGCGTACCTTGTAGAACTACGTAGTCACAAATCTTGTAATACTGCCATCTCTTAGCGAGTTTTAGAAAATATTCCCCCTCCATGGTAGCGTTAAACTTGTTGGAGTTCTTATTAGAAGTTTCACTTCAAAAAAAACCTTTGAATACGGAACCCTAACATTTTTTTAACAACGAATTGACAATTGGACTGTGAAATTTCCCCAGTGTGTCGAAATTACACGATTGGTCAAATTTTTTACAAAAACTTTTTATGTCCATATTGTTTTTCTGTTGAAACCCCGGTGCCTTTTGTTTGCATATCATTATATTTTGGCCAAGTTCTCTCGAGATGGGCGCAGTGGAGTATAAGGGTCTGATTCGATATTGTTTTTGATGTTTTTTTTAATGTGAAGTTGTTGGTGTCTGTGTTTTTGTTTTGTTTCAGGAAGTATTCACTTTTTGATTCCGGATTTTGAAAGATATTTTAAACTCGAGAAGAGAGGAGTTCGTGTCTAAATAATAACAGCCTCACAGGTCGATCTTCAAGGTTAAGCCGTGCTTGCCGCGGTTGGTATGGATGGGTGACCATTTTTACATAGGTACCGAGTTTCCCCCGTGTCTCGGAAAGCTCGTCAAGCCGTTGGTCCCGGCTGTGATTTGTAGATCTTTGACAGTCGTTACGAGTAGTCAGAAGCCAAAAGTCTGACCAAGGGTATCGCGTATTACCCAGTTACTGGGTTGTGGAGGTCAGATAGGCAGTCGCTTCATATTTCCAAGCGACCGAAGTCGCGGACAGCAGCTAGTAATAAAATATTTGTGTTATGTTCTTTTTTGATAACTTTAAGATTCTTGAACATTTTACGTTTTCAATTTATAATTCGGCAATATAATATTTTTTCTTTGTTTAAAGTACTTTGTGGTTTCTTTGGAAACGAAACAAATTAAATTTTACTTTAATTTGAAAAGAAAACTGAAACTAAAATTAAATTTTCAAATAAGTTTATATTCAAATCACAGGCATCGTAGGTGGGGTTCCGAGATTTCTGCCTACCCCCATGGTACAAAGTACGTTTGTTCCCACTGTGGTTGTTTCAGAAGTTACAAGTTGGTGTAAAACTTATGTGATAGGAATAGGGGATGATCACATTTTTTTTTCTGTGTCCGTCGGGTAGTTTATTGAAAAGTATTGGACACGTATTTTTTCTTTTTTCACGTGGTCATAAAATAACGGAGATACATTGAGTTGAAATGGCGCATAACGTCACATGTAGGTAAGTTTTATACCTACTTGTGACGTAGTGAGCCCCCACTCTCCAACTTTAATGAGTTTTAACTAAGTAATTTTTTGATATTTTGATAAAACAAAAAATACGTGTCTAATATTTTTGTATTACCTGTCTGATGGACACAATAGAATGTCGTTTTCTTTACCCAGTCCGCACCCCTATTATCTGCTATTTTGTTATGATCAAAATGAAGATAATTCCTTCTATGTCCACGGAAAGTATACACATTTTTTTTCATTTGCGATGGATTTGCTCTAGTCTAGGTCAGAGATGACAGAGACAAAGTCGACGATAGTACGAGCTTACCCAGAAGAAGCCTGTTCACTGTAACTTTGAAGAGATTAGGGTTGTAAGCGTTCGGAAACACAGACGCACGCAGAGAGTTCCACTCCTTGGACATAGAAAACATTTAAAATTAATGAAATTAAGTCTAGACACGATATCGTAATGACAAAGTAATATTCAAATAAAAAACTTGGGGATACTCGTACACATATTGTGTACTAGCTGTCCTGCACAACTACATCTGCGTCACGTTTCCCCGTTATCGCAACATTTTTCATTGCTGCTCCGCTCCTATTGGCTGTAGCGTGATAATATATAGCCTATATATAGCCTTCCTCGATAAATGGCCTAACTAAGACTCAATCGGATCATTAGTTCCTGAAATGAGCGTGTTCAAGCAAACAAACAAACTCTTCAGCTTTATAATATTAAGTATAGATATAAAGGGTGTAAAACACCTTTTAACGAAGCCGAAATGCACTGGTTCTCCCTGTCATTGCGATCATTTTTTTGTTCTACACCATACCTGGGAACATTCTAGTTACGGAGATATTAGGGGTCAAAGTTCCAACTTTTTGACAAGTATTTTTTTAAATACAAGTTTTTAATGTAAGATTTTTACTTTAAACACCTCCAAGACTCCTAGTACTATTCAATCCGTCCATCAGCACAATGTTTTGAGTGCGTTACATTGAGTTCTACCACAAAACATGATTTAACAACCCCCAAAAAAAAGTCGTTTCCCAGCAATAATTTTTGCGTAAAGTTACTTAGTTTCATGTACAGAATGCTTGGTTGACGGCTTCGTGATGAGGTGATTTACACGGTGTATGTTAGATTAGATTAGATTTATTGAAAATGCAAAAAAAAAAAAAACGGCTTTATAATTCCAAAAAGTAACTAGTTGTATTTGAACCAGTCTCACCAAGGGGTATCGTGTTACAGTACTAACTGGGTTGTGGAGGTCAGATAGGCAGTCGCTCCATGTAAAATACTGGTACTCAGCTGCATCAGGTGAGACTGGGAGCCGGACCCAACATAGTTTGGAAAAGGCATGCAGATTAATTAGATAAACTATTGCTGTTTTTTTTTTAATCAAAACTAATATTAAAAAGCTTATCGTGCTGTGCTGACGGCAGTGGAGAACCTCAAGCAGCGTAAATATAGTAACCTTTGTGGTAACTATATTTTCGAGCTGTTTGGGGTTGAATCTCTGGGGTCGTGGGTTCCGAGTGCTCAGAGCCTTTTCAAGGGAATTTCGAAACGCCTAATTTACGCTTCCCGTGACCCAAGAGCTGGCTTTTACTTTGGCTAGAGGCTAAGTATTGCCATCATCATCAGCCTGTATTCGTCCACTGCTGGACATAGGCCTCTCCCATGACACGCCACTGAGCACGATCCTCGGCCACTCTCATCCAGCTCTTGCCAGCCGCCTTGCAAAGATCATCGCTCCACCGAGTCTGAGGACGTCCTACGCTACGTTTACCGATCCGTGGTCTCCACTCAAGAACTCGTCTACCCCAACGGTTATCGGTTCTTCGGGTTATATGGCCGGCCCATTGCCACTTCAGCGTGCTTATGCGGTGGGCTATGTCGATAACCTTAGTTCTCTGTCGGATCACCTCGTTACGAACTCGATCTTTCAGAGAAACCCCGAGCATAGCCCTTTCCATAGCACGTTGAGCGACTTTAAATTTGTGGACCAACCCTACCGTGAGTGTCCACGTTTCGGCACCGTACGATATGACGGGTAGGACGCACTGATTCGCCTAGTTTACGCTTCCCATGACCCAAGAGCTGGCTTTTACTTTGGCTAGAGGCTAAGTATTGCCATAAAACGTGGCAATGCTGCCAGTCTCGTTAACACATTACCAGCGTGGAGGAGTTTTATTGACGCCCTTTTATAGTTTATTGTTATTTTAGTTATTTAATTTATTAGTTTGTTAATCGTTGTAATGTATACAAGGTGTTGTTTTGCATCCTCGTCAATTTCAAGGAGGTAACTATGCTAATGATTCTCGTCCCAAATCAATAATAAAATGGGTAGGTAAATTTTATTTATTTACAGAAATCGGTAAGTGTCAATCACGCGACCCGTCTGATCCTCGTTTTATATTTATGTACCTAGCTTTAAGCCCTTTGTAACATCTTTTTTACAATATGGAATGCAAAATAAATGAATATGAATATAACCGCGCACTTCATACGTAAAATCTCAAACGTTTATTCGATAATTTCTTATTTCCTAAACCATGTTAAGTTATTCTGAAATACAGACAAACATAAACAACCAAAAAAATTTTTGTTTATAAATTACTAACTAGATACCATAATTTGAATTGATTATTTATGTCTTTTGAGACATCCTATTGAATTTTGACGAGGATGCAAAACAACACATTGTATAGTAGATATTAACTAATTAACCCTAGATAACTAAACTAGTTTTACAGAAACGTAATAACTAATCATTCGTCGAGCGGACTACGCATTAAAAAACGTCATTATTAACAAAACTGTTTATTAAAAACAGAAACTTGTTACATGGCACAATACTTTGGGTAAGTATGAACTAATTAAGAATAAAAAATATGACAAATATTGTTACAGATAGTTGGTACACATGTCAACATAATGAGGGCCACAGATTGCATTTTTACATTTTATGCAACGGTGTTTAGTGATTCAGCGAGCTTTTGACGGACATAAATAGCAAATTGTGCGTGCATTCGATGCAGAATGAGCAGGAGCTTCTTCATTGGACGATTCACCTAGAATGTCCTGGATCATGGTTTTGATTTCCCGCCTCAAAGTCACTGTCTGTATTCGTTGTAGTAGCCAGGGCTCCATGAGTTGGTCTCCCATCTTCATGACGCAATCTCGCCGAGATACAGCTCTCTTTTTGTTTCTAACAGTATAAGAGACATAGATAGCAAAACTATTGATAGCTGATAGATTTAGCATGTTATAAAATATACATAGCGGCCACCTTTTAGTATTTTCTATTAGTACTCATGTTGGAACACATTTGGTCTACCGTGTCGACTGCACCTTTCGTACTATGATAAAAATGTATTATTTCAGGTTTTCCTGTACTTTCATTGATGTTAGGTTGATCATGAATAGTTGACAAAACATAAACAACTTTATTTATCAGATTCGCTGTATGTGTCTCGAACTCTCGATGTATTTCCTCCACCAAATAAGATTCAGATTCGTCTTCACATTCGCCGTCTTCTTCTGCATTGATCCATTGGCTTATTTGCTCCTCTTGCTTTCTTAAATCCATCTAAAAGTAAGAGTAATATACGACGTGAAAAAAGTGGAAATTACAAAAACAAAGAAAAAAAACAACAATTGCAGCAAAAGTATCTATTTAGTCAATATAATTTTATAATTTCATTAGAATTACATACATATAAACATTATTCATCCGAAAAATAAAAATAAACATAGCATTATTACGCTGAAATAAAAAAATAATAAAGAAAAACAAAAGTACATACCTCAAAAAAAAGTTACGTAGTAACTAAACTTTCGTCGAGCGGGCGACGCGATGCCTGTAAGTAGCTTCTTAATAGGCGTATCTACGCAATCAGGTCACGCGCTGCACTGTTTTTGTATATTATTAAGGTAAACAAATAGAGAAACGAGAGGGGCGCGGGGAAGTTTGCAAACGACACATTCGAGCTTAAGTGCGTCGTCGTGTCGACGAATGATTAGTTATCTAGGGTTAAGCACCCACTTTTAGTAATTAGTACCTTTTTTGTCGTAGTTAAAACACTCCAAATTCCTTTATTATCCACAAATGGTAACCAATCACCTCTCTCTCTAACCACCCCTTGACAACTAGACACGCGGGGGTGTAAAGGGGTGGCCCTTTACACCCCCGCGTGTCTAGTTATAACAAACAGTCGTCGGTCGCAATGACCTCAATAATTAAAAGAAATGTTTTGTAATCACGCGAGCGATATAGTGTTAATAGGCACGGAAAAAATTAACTGTTTATGGGTTCAGTAGGGGAGGAACCCTTTTTAGTTATATTTTTATAAAATACTAGCTGTGCCCGCCACTTCGTCCGCGTGGAATTAGAATTTTTCTAAAATAGAAGTAGCCTTAGTTACTCCTTATTACATCAGCTATCTGCCAGTGAAAGACTCGTCAAAATCAGTCCAGCCGTTCCAGAGATTAGCCGGAACAAACAGACAGACAGAAAGACAGACAAAAATTGTAAAAAATAATAATTTGGTATATGTACCGTGTATATGTTACGGACAATTTGATAAGTCCGGGCACTATTAATAAAAAATAATGGCCGGTCTGTATTCATAATGCCCGACTCAATTGGGCGATGTGATTAAAACAGCATGATTAATCACTTTTCCCGGCCATTATGAATAATGCCCATCCTATCTTGGGCAAAGTAGTAAAATAGGTGAACTGTAGTGTTTTCGTTTAGTAAATAAAATTAAACTTGCCTCCAAGTGATAAATTCAAGCTATCTCAAACACTGACTTATTACATGGACCACGGGCCGTCGGGCATTATTAATAATGCCCAGTTAATCACGTTGCCCGTAACATATACATTCATATGCATGTAGTAGAAAGTGGTTATTTTAATATTATAAACAGACACTTCAATATTATTTATTTGTAGGATAGATGAATAGATTTCATGGCAGGTTTAACATACATAACAACACGACTGTAACCCCCGAAGGGTAAAGCAGAGATGTACTTATAGTACAACTACATTGCGCCAGTTATGTTTAAGTCCCATGTTGTTGATTTTCTTTCTCGTAATTATAAATTTAGAAGTAAATATATTAGTAATAGTTAAAATAATTTAATCCTGTATGTGTACATTACGTAAATTTAAGTTACGGAAGAGTGGAGTGTCCTAATACAGGCATTTACTTGCTTAAAAGGACACTTGTATCACTAGCTATGTAGTACAAACCTGTTATAGAAAAATAAACTATTTGTATTTGTATGTAACAGGGAGTGAGCCGTGCTTCCCGAGGTTGGTCCGTGGATGGGTGACCATAATTACATTTCCTTATGAAGACACTGAGACACTATTGCAACACATACATTAACTTATTTGCTTCTCACACCACACAAATACACACACACAAACACATTTTATTTTTTACTATTTTTATTTTTGCTTTATGATTTTACTTGCTGTGAAAGAGCGGAGTCTCCTAATATAGGCATTTTTTTGCTTAAAAGGAGGCTCCAATCACTAACGTTTTTTAAATTATGGTTATGCAATAAACAATAATTATTGAAAAAAAAAACGAGTTTCATCCGTGCCTCGGAAAGCACGTTAAGCCGTTGGTCCGGCTGTCATTTGTAGATCTTTGACAGTCTTTACGAGTAGTCAAAAGCCGAAAGTCTGACATCCAGTCTTACCAAGGCGTATCGTATTACCGAGTTACTGGGTTTTGGAGGTCAGATAGGCAGTCGCTTCATGTAAAATACTGGTACAGCTGCATCCGGTTAGACTGGAAGCCGACCCCAAGTTAGTTTGGGAAAAGGCTAGGTAGATGATGAGCGTTGAGGAGCAGTTTTTTGATGCCTGTTTATCGTTTGTTAATTTATTTTAGTTTACTTGATAGTTTTTAATTAATAATGTATTTATAGATAGTATACTCTACTTAATAAATTGAAATTAATTTCCTATCTATAAAAGTGCCTAATGAAAATAAATCTACTCAAAATAAATAGTTTTTTTTTTTAAACGTTGCCCCACACTAGGAATTTCTCCTGTATCGTGGGTGCGTTTACAAACATTTAAAGACACATACAGAAACAGCCAGACCCGGAACAACTATCTGTAGGCCATACAAATATCTGTTCCGTGCGGGGATCGAACCCGCGACACGCAGCGCAGCAGTCGATCGCTCAACCACTGCGCCAACCGTGCCGTCTAATAAAATATTTTGCGTAATAAAATAGTTTGCGTGTAACGTTAACTTCACTCAAAACTAAAAGCATTTAAAAACATGCCACGTATTGAAAAACGTTATACGTTAATAAACGCCCCGGCAAAGCCCCTTAAAATTAAATATAACCAAGGGATTAATATCAGCTGTCGTTCAGATCATAATAAAAAGTTTTCAGTATATTTTTCAGTTGCCATGGCAACCAAAGGGCCTGCCAATCCCCAGAGTGTCATAAGATACCTTAAGATATTGTATTAAAAGATGGTTTTTGCTACCCCTCCGTGAAAATGAGGTTTTATGTTGGCCCTGTGGAAGTATTTCAAGTTTTGTTTTGTGGTAACATCATTCTTATACATCTATGATTTGGGCAAAGAGTTTGTGGACACGATAAAAGTTGGTGACAACGATACCTATGAAAATACTACCTGTTTTTTTTTTTTGATATCTCAAAACTCTAGGATATGATTGAGACCACATCAAAGAATCAACTGGCATATTTATGTTTCAATCATACCTTTTTTTTGTTTTTTTTTCGCATTTTCTTAGCTTTAAATATGAATTATTGGCTTGAATAATAGTACATTATGGTACTAGTGTGTAATGTTGGTGATTACCGCTGAGGCGCCATTGAGACCCGAGCCGTTAGGTGAGGGTCTTAAGAGAGCCGAGGACGGTAATCACCAATACACACGTGTATCATACGACGTTTTTCAACACACTTGTGAATAAAATAAAATAACAATAAAAACTCATTTTATTTAGTAGATAATAGATATTTTTCCTTGGAGTTTTCAGGTAGTAAACTTTCCATAATTTTAAGGGCTTCACATATCGGGTTTATATCGGGCGGTGTACAACATAAATCATTTTCTTCGTTACTAGGTACTTGTAGATATTTTAATTAATAAATAACTATATATAATTTCAACAGTGAAAACGAGTTTTGAAAAATGATTCGCTATGGTGCCTATGCGCGCGCATTGCGATCAGCCACAAACTAAAGGGATGAAGATTTTTTTTATTTTCGCGCATAGGGTTTGCGCTTATTCTGGCACGTACAAAATGGGGAATTTAAAGTTTTCTTTTATTACAGAGAAAACAAAAGTTATATTTGAGTGAAAGTTTTATTTATTAAACACGAACGAGTTAAAAGTATCTATTTAAATAAGAAGTTGCATGAAATGAGTAAGCAATAGATTGAACACGATCTTTTTTTTGAATAAAAACTTTTTTATGAAGAAAGCACCTCAACCAATAAAATTTTAAAAAAAATCTATAACTCACTAGTGAGTTATAGCAATGAAAAAGTCACAGTTTGATTATGGGTGTCATTCTGTGCCTAATTGCGGTGACCATAAAGACACTTTATGAGCAAGTGTGTTGAAAAAAGAATTACTCGTATTTATCAATGAAACTACTACTATTTTACTACACTACTGCGAAGTTTGGCAACCTCGCAAAAGTAAATATTCGTCATACTGGTAAAAAAATTTGACCTAATTTAATTATGATTGATGATATCTCCGAAACTATGCATTTTTGGACCACCAATTCTAGGAGTTTTTGTATTATTTTTGCCTACAAAATATAACTCTAGAGTTATGGGATATCAAAAAAAAACAGGGTGTATATGCAAACATCGAGAATTCCAGTTCTCTCTTCTTCTTTATCGGGTGGTTAGTAATAGTATCTAACTTAATCTGGTGTCAGAGTTTTTATGCCGCCATGGGCCTCAAACTTGGATTCAAATGCTCTTGTAGTGGTATGTACCCCACACATGCACACACCCTGCGAACTCACCTACTTAAGACGTTGCAATCTGTGAGTTCGAGGCAGTTCAAATACGCTTCCAAACATAGCCGGTCATAACCGCTAAACCGCTTTTTTTTTTTTTTTGTGAATGGCATCTCGCAGTTTAACCTATGAGGTTGTCGTCTGCTTAACCGGACTCCGCTAAACCGTGTCACCTCGCGTCAATTTATATAACCGCGTTACTCGCGTCAATTTATATTAACCCAATCTTAGTCATTGTTTATATTATACCGTGTTTAGTTATAATAACTCGCATTATTAAATTCAATCATCTGCCTAGCCTTTTCCCAAACTATCTTGGGGTCGGCTTCCAGTCTAACCGGATGCAGCTGAGTACCAGTATTTTACATGAAGCGACTACTAGCTAGGTAATACGATACCCCATGGTAAGACTGGATGTCAGACTTTTTGGCTTCTGACTACTCGTAACGACTGTCAAAGATCTACAAATGACAGCCGGGACCAACAGCTTAACGTGCTTTCCGACGCACGGAGGTGACCATAATTACATACCGAGTTTCCTCCGTGCCTCGGAAACTCGGTATGTAATTATGGTCACCCATCCACGGACCAACCTCGGCAAGCACGGCTTAACGTTAAACATCGACCCGGGTGGCTGTTATTATTTAGCCACGAGCTCCTCAACGCAACGCATTATTAAATTCAATGTGTTATATAAATGATTATTTCATTTCACATTATATAGAACATATTACACACCCTTACAAAAGTTCTATACTCTTTAGAGCGTTTATACCTTACGGCATTTCATACAAACTTTCAAGTCCTTATATTCCGAAATGACTGAACCATTTTCAATAAAACTTAATACGCATAAGCAGGATACATAGGTCGAAAAAGCTACCAAAAAAACATTTTTGAAATGTATTAAAAACTTCTGTTTCTATAGATAATAGGGATGATGACTGGGTAAAGAAAACGAAATTCTATTTTGTCCGTCAATCAGGTAATACAAAAATATTAGATATGTATTTTTTGTTTTATCAAAATATCAAAAGAATACTTAGTTAAAACGCATTAAAGTTGGAGAGTGGGGGCTCACTACGTCACAACTAGGTATAAAATGTACTGAGCCGTGACGTCATGCGCCATTTCAACTCAAAATATCTCCGTAATATTACGATTACGTGAAAAAAGAAAAAATACGTGTTCAATACTTTTCAATAAACTAACCGACGGACAAATAAAAAAAAATTAGTCACCATCCCTATTATAATATCGATCTAATTTAGCTGTAACACAATTTTTGGAAAATGTTTTTTAGCAACTTTTTAGACCTATGTATCCTGCTTATGCGTATGAAGTTTCATTAAAATCGGTTCAGTCATTTCGGAAAATAAAGACTTGTAACTTTGTATGAAATTTCGTAAGCCGTAAACGCTTTTAAAACTAACGTTGCACCCGGAACCTATTTATACAAGAAGGTAAGTATTTCATTTAGAATCTGTCATACGTTTAATAAAAACCCAATAAGAGTCCACCCGTTTTGTACAAATACAGTATGTTAGTTTAAACGAGGGACATAATTCAAACCCATAATAGTACATGCTAACATGATACTAATAAAAATATAAACAAAAAAAAAACAAATAAATAACAGACAGAACCATACCAAAATCGCAAATGTCACGCAACGTGTATACACCCTTGCGCTAGCGAATTAATACTATCGCAGAACATGTGAGCGGGTCAATGACTCTTAGGTATAATCCATTTTCCCTTCATACTTTAAACTTACCTGGCTTAGAACAGTCAAAAATATCTAAGCATTAAACAAAACATTAAAAATTCTTCTATATACGTTATAGGTTTTTTACATATTTGGGACGAGAATCGAATACTGAATACCCTCCCTCAATATGTCCCTCGTTTAACCTAACATACTGTATATTAACATATTCTATTTGAAACGTCAACTTTCTAATAGTAGTAATTCAACATTTCAACATATATTTTCGAACGGAATTGAATCCAATCCCGAGAGATAGCTGTTATTGATTGGCCGGGGTCCGCCCGCGGGCCGTACGTAATTCAATTCTATACGAATATTCATATTATGTAAAAGATCGAGGTAATACGGGAATATAGTGCTAGTAGCTTATTCCCGTGGCTTTGCCCGAGTGGTCTTCGGTAATTTTCCCACGGGATCTATGTGTTAATCCAGGTCAAATCTTATAGGAGCTCGTGGCTAAGTAACAACAGCCGCACGGGTCGATCTTAAAGGTTAAGCCGTGCTTGCCGAGGTTGGTCCGTAGATGCGTGACCATAATTACATACCGAGTTTCCTCCGTGCCTCGGAAAGCACGTTAAGCCGTTGGTCCCGGCTGTCATTTGTAGATCTCTGACAGTCGTTATGAGTAGTCAGAAGCCAAAAGTTTGACATCCAGTCTTACCAAGAGGCATCGCGTATTACTCAGTTACTGGGTTGTGGAGGTCTGATAAGCAGTCGCTTCATGTAAAATACTGGTACTCAGCTGCATTCGGTTAGACTGGAAGCCGACCCCAAGATAGTTTGAAAAAGCTAGGCAGATGAGGATGTGTTAGTCCAGGTTATAAACTATCTGTGTGTCTAAATCCGTTCAGTAGGTTTTGCGGGCTGGTTGGTGGTAATAGGCTTGCCCCTATTTATTACAAAGGAAAGGTCTTTAGTCGTTTCGCACCGCGAGACGTTCGGACCGCGATGTGAATTACCCAAGAGCTCTTTTTAATGGGTCCTTTCGCACCGGTGCGAATCGCCCAAGAACTTTTTGCAATAGGTCGATTCGGACCGCAGCGCAGTGGAGAACAGTTCTCTTTACTTTATTGATGAGACTTTACGTGACTTTATTGATGAGAGTACTCTTCCCATAATTAGGAGCTCCATAAATAGTTACATTTACAACTTTGCCTAGATTTCTTTCGCTTGCACGTTCAAGTGTGATGAATAAAATACAGCTTTGAAATTATGTTTTCTGTATGTTAAACGCAAGGCACACAAAACAAATGTAGTCATCTTGCAGTAATATATTTACATTTAGTTTATTTAGAGCAAAAGCACTTGTTAAAGTGTTTTTTTTTTACTGTCAGAGTATGTTTGTTTCCAGCAAACTCAACTTGCAAAATATGTAATTCACAGTTGGATAGGAGAATTTGGATAGGACACAGAAGATTTATGTAGTTTTATTACAATCCATTATAGTACCTACAACCAGGCATAAAATAAAAGGAAAACAAAATAATTTATAAGTTGCATAATAATGTCAGCACTACGTAAAACCGCCTTAAGCTTATGCTAGCGTAGTAATTTTCATGCGTAATTTTAAAACATTTCATACAAACTTTCATTCCATTCGTCCTTATTTTCCGAAATGACAGAACCGATTTTAATGAAACTTCATACTCATATATATATAAGCAGGATATATAGGTCATAGGTCTTAAAAGTTTTTAAAAAACATTTTGCAAAAATATTGTAACACCTGAATTCGACCGATTATAAATTATCTAAATATAAAAACAGAAATTTCCGATTTAATATTTTTTTTTAAAAAAAATTCCAAAACTTTTTTTTTAACTTTTGAGACCTATGTATCCTGCTTATGCGTGTTATGTTTTGTTATTTTTTATAACTAGCGATATGTAGGTTAACTATTAGGTACACCTCTGCCATTCCCTAGTGGGATTACAGGCGTGATGTTTTATGTCAATGTGTAGTTTTTACGTAAAAGAGGAACAAACAGCCAACCTCACACGCTTTCGCATTTATAATACTAGCAAGATAAGAAGATTCTGTAGTCTCTTTTGTAAAGCACTCAGATGGCCAAGAGGTAACAGCTCCAACTTACAAGTTTTACTTAAGTTTCGGACCCAAACAGGCATATTACTTTGTTATCTTAAAGTTCATTAAGAACCTCATTTAACTTTTCTGTAACTGGCGCAATTTTTAAACTTCCTCTTATAAAGGGTGTAAAACACCTCTTAACGAAGCCGAAAGGCACTCGTTCTCCCTGTCATTGCGATAATTTTTTTTGTTCTACACCGTACCTGGGAACCTTCTAGTTACGGAGATATTAGGGGTCAAAGTTCCAACTTTTTGAGAAGTATTTTTTTAAATACAAGTTTTTAATGTAAGATTTTTACTTTAAACACCTCCACGACCCCCGTACTATAAATCCGTCCATCAGCACAATGTTTTGAGTGCGTTACATTGAGTTCTACCACAAAACATGATTTTACACCCCCCAAAAAATAGTCGTTTCCCAGCAATAATTTTTGCGTAAAGTTACTTAGTTTCATGTACAAAGTGCTTGGTTGACGGCTTCGTGATGAGGTGATTTACACGGTGTATAATCATTCCTCACTTTATCCATGCTAGTCACTCCACACATCCACCTCAACATTCTCATCTCCGCTACATGCAATCTTTTTTCATCCTTCTTCTTCATAGCCCAGCATTCCGATCCGGATACAATACGACAGGTGTAATCACGGACGTGTTTATTTTCCCCTTAAGTTCAACAATCTTTTCCACAGATTTATCTTATATCATTGTTCAGATATACAGTATGTTAGGTTAAACGAGGGACATATTGAGGGAGGGTATTCAGTATACGATTCTCGTCCCAAATATGTAAAAAACCTATAACGTATATATATAGAAGAATTTTTAATGTTTTGTTTAGTGCCTAGATATTTTGGACTGTCCTAAGCCAGGTAAGTTTAAAGTATGAGGGGAAAATGGATTATACCTAAGAGTCATTGCCCCGCTCACATGTTCTGCGATAGTATTAAGTCGCTAGCGCAAGGGTGTATACACGTTGCGTGTCATTTGCGAAAATTTTGGTATGGTTCTGTCTGTTATTTATCAGTGTTTTTTTTTTGTTTATATTTTTATTAGTATCATGTTAGCATGTACTATTATGGGTTTGAATATGTCCCTCGTTTAAACTAACATACTGTATACGAGAAAAGCCTTCTGTTTAGCTTTATACAAGGTCTTGTTTTGCATCCTCAGCAAATTCAAGGAAGTTACTATACTAATGATTCTCGTCCCGAATCAATAATAAAATGGGTAGGTAATTTTTCTTTTTTTTCTTATTTTCGGAAATTGTTACGTGTGAACCACCCGTGTTTTAAACGCGGCCTGTCTGAATCCCCCCATATAACCGCGCTTCCACAAATACAAAAAATCTCTAACGTTTATTCGATAATTTCTTATTCCCTAAACCACGTTAAGGGGGTTATTCTGAAATACAGACAAACATACACAACAAAAAAAATCAGCGTCTATTAATAATTAACTAGGTACCGGAATTTTAATTGATTATTTATGTCTCTTGTGACAGCCTCCTGAATTTGTAGAGGATGCAAAACAACACCTTGTATACACACAATTCGAAATCAAACTCGTACTCGTTTTTTTATGCTATAGCAGATTACAAAGAGACAGCGTTCGAATTTCAAAGTTATCACAAAAAAGAAGAAAATAGGGACATCATGGCGTGCCTAATCTTTTTTGTCAACTATGGCGTCGGCTTCTAGTCTAAACGAATACAGCCTGTATTTTTTTAAGTGAAAACTTCTTTAGCAGCGTTGTGCACTTTTTGTACTGGGTAAAAATGTTAAACTCGCGTCAGGAGACGTTACCGTCAGGACACGTGACCTGGTGGAAGATTGTAAGACGGATTGACATTAGGTTACGAAGGAATTCGAACTTTATGACATCTGTCATTGAGTTTGGGTTTCCAAAACTGGATAATTATCTAATGCACAGACAAAACCTTCGGTTTCTTCAAAGAGGTAAAATTCGTAAGACGGATTGAAATAGTTCAGAAGTGTTACACTTTTAATGTAATATAAATTGTCATGTTTGTGTACGATAGCGCAATAAATGAATATTGTATTTTAACACATAAATTATAGTACTTTTGTACTGATAATTAAAGCAATTCGTGCAAAATTATTCCCTAACCATTCCAAAATATCAAAAATGCACAACGTTAATAATTATTCAAGTCGTGGAGAGCAACCGTTTTTTTTTTTTGGAAGTCGGTATTTTTTTTTAGTTTTTGTGCTACACTTCACAGTTACAATGTATTAAAAGTAATATTATGGGTAGAGTGTGAGGTTTTTTATCCAGTTGCTAGTTAACTCAATACTCTTTGACAAGACTGGTTGCCAGACCTACAAGCCACCCCGAGGCAACCCTGTTTACTTATGTATATCAAAATAAAACAATACTACATCAATATTATCAACCTTTATGTATTAATAAACATGATTCCTATCCTCATACATATTGTATGAGCGTTTGTTTCCAATACAAGACACTGTTGTCTTTATCTACAAGTACGGAACCCGTGCTAAAGCAACAGTTCGCGCTTAACCGGTTTCTTGGAAGTTAACGTTAGGTACGGTCAGTAGGAACATATTTTGATGTGTGATAACCGGTCTTGTTGCTTCGGAATACAGGTACTAATAATAAAAATTGTTACCTTGTATTTACAAGGTGGATGACTTTACTATTTGTACTGTGTTTCACCTGAGTTTGAACATAATATTGCGAAGATAATGTAAATAATCTTCTGCCTTTTCCCAAACTATCTTGGGGTCGGCTTCCAGTCTAATTGGATGCAGCTGAGTACCAGTATTTTACATGAAGCGACTGCCTATCTGACCTCCATAACCCCAGTAACCGGGTATATGATACCCCTTGGTTTAACTGGATGTCTGACTTTTGGCTTTGACTGCTCGTAATGACTGTCAAAGATCTACAAATAACAGCCGGGACCAAAATCAAAAATCAAAATCAAAAGTCATTTATTCAAACTAGGCTGATAATCAGCACTTTTTGAACGGCTTAACGTGCTTTCCGAGGCACGGAAGAAACTCGGAATGTAATTATAATGGTCACCCATCCATGGACCAAACTCGGCAATCACGGCTTAACCTAAAAGATCGACCCGTGCGGCTGTTATTATTTAGCATCTCTATACCCCGATAACATAGACAATGTCAATCTGTTATTTTGTCGATTCTTCTCGACAAAACTCGTTTCAACAGTGGTCAAACTACGCTTGCTGTTTCTAGGTAAACATGAGGTAAAATCAGACAGACTCAGGCAGGTCAGATTAGACTGCAGTTGCGGCCTCTGACAAATAATGTTCTGCAGTATGATTCAGAATCTGGTGTCCACAATCAGATGGCGTACCATGACGTCTTAAAACATTATTGTTCCATTCTTATTCCAGAGTGAAAAAGAGACGGAGCTATACAGGTCGTCTAGCTCCATCTCTTTCCCACTCTGGAATAGGAATGGAACAATAATGTTTTTAGCGTCATAGTAACCCCCCTGATCCTCAAAAAACAATCCCAAAAACAAAAGTTATCACGATACCTCTTGGTAAGACTGCTTGTCAGACTTTCGGGCCACTGACTACCTGTAACGACTGTCAAAGATCTACAAATGACAGCCGCGACCAACGGCTTAACGTGCTTTCCGTCCGAGGTGTCTTCGTGTGTTACAAAGGCTTAGATATTAAAGTACAGTTTTAAAAACATTTAAGGAGCTTTTAACTCAAAAGATTTATTTCTGAAGGCACGGATTTTCTTTTCAACTCTTTCCAAGCGTGTATTTTTTAAACTTAAGACTTTCAGATGTCTTATTAGAGATCTTTGGCCGTTCAGTAAACTTGTACTGTTAACAAATAAAAACGATTAAACTAAACTAACAACAAAATAAACTATATACATGTTGTTTTGCATCTTCGTCAAACTTCAGGAGGTTGTCACAAAATACATACTTAAATAATCAATTAAAATTACGATACCTAGTTAATTATTAAACGCAATTTCTTTGATTGTTGAAGTTTTGTCAGTATTTCAGAACAACCCCCTTAACGTGGTTTAGGGAATAAGAAATTATCGAATAAACGTTTGAGATTGTTTGTACTGCTCTTAAAACGGTGGAGGAAAACATCGTGAGAAAACCGGCATGTCTTAGAACTAAAAATTCGAAGACATGTGACATCTACCAACCCGCACTGGGCGGTGGATTATAGTCCACTTCAACTCATAGAGTGGAGGTATTCCATGAAGCACACCCAAACGAAGCACACCCAGATGAAGCACACCTAAAGTATTCCACTTAGCACACCCGTAGGTAGGTCCTATTCCACGAAGCACACCTAGGAATATCACTCGCATAGTACGGGGACTAAGAAATAAAAATGTCGATAGAAGAAAATATTTATTATTTAAAAGACTAACTTGTTTAGTTTTAGGAGTATGAAAAATAGATCTTGGCCGATTCTCAGACCTAATACCCGATATGCACACAAAATTTGACACAAATCGGTTGAGCTGTTTCGGAGGAGTTTGGTAACAAACACCGCGACACGTTGAAAATTTTATATGTTAGAATAATTTTATTGGGGGTGTTGTACTGAATGTATACGTGACAAACATTTTAGCTTTGCAGTGTCTTTTACCTTGTAAATAAGCGGTAAGGTAGGCAAAGGCATATTATTTTTCTTCTTATCTTTCACGCAAGAAATAAAAATAACCCTCAAAAAGTAAACACGACACTTTCTTCAGAATTAATACAGTATACTAGACCTATTTTGAAGTGTTAACAAAATAAGTACAATACTTTCTTACTATATAGCAACTTTTTATTCCTTTTCACATAAAATCGCGCGTCAGAGCCCGTATCTTAACGCTCATCAAACAAAACTTATATCATAATCATTATTTCCTAAAGACTTGAAAGAAAATAATCGTACATTAAAGTCGTTTACAAAAACACATTTGTAACAATCAGCCATCAAACTGGAAGGTTATAAAAACCTAACTTTTAAACTGCTATAAAAAATAAACGCCCAAACGGCCAAACTTCAGTATTTTGTTAAAACGCTAATATTTTATGCAAAAAGAGGAAATTTTCTAACAGCCCCCAAGGCCGCCATCTTGTGTTCGCGATTTGTGACGTCATAAACAGCGTTGATAAACGAGAATTTTGGGGTAGTGACGATAGATGGCGCTTTTATAAATATTGACAATTCTAAAGGAACTGGTAGTAACTTTTTTAAGGCTATGTTTATGTCCGTTGTGCGTAAAAGATAACGCACAAAATACCATACCTAACTTATTCTACATACAATATCAAAAGCAATGTAGGTACGTTTCCATCCCAAACACAAAGCTGCAATGTTCTAAATACACCGTAATTTTAAAGCAGATTCCGGAAAAAAATACTAATTAGAAAGTATGCTTTATAATTGCAATTTGTTTCTATATTTTGAATTGTGTGTGCAATAAAGAATAGGAATATGCTGTAATAACACATCCACATTTTGATAGTAATGTTTTAGTTTCATGAATGTACTTATAAAGTCAGCCAATTATACAAAATAGGGGTGCGGACTGGGTAAAGAAAACAATTCATTCTATTTTGTCCGTCAGACAGGTAATACAAAAATATTAAACACGTATTTTTTGTTTTAACAAAATATCAAAAAAATACTTAGTTAAAACTCATTAAAGTTGGAGAGTGGGGGCTCACTACGCCACAAGTAGGTATAAAACTTACCTACATGTGACGTCATGCGCCATTTCAACTCAATATATCTCCGTAATTTTATGACCACGTGAAAAAAACCAAAAATACGTGTCCAATACTTTTCAATAAACTACCCGACGACGGACAAAGAAAAACAAAATGTGATCATCCCCTATTATCTTATTTCATCAATCTGTCATCTAATAGATTAAAAATAATTCTACATTATGGTCTTCCATTTATCAGAATGTAATAGGAAGCGAGGTTGTTGCCATCGAACAGACAAAAATCGAGAATTCGGGCTGCTACAGAGAACATGCTATCGTCCTCTAGTTTAATTCATTTTCAGTATTATTGCATCATTTCATTTACTTTTCTTGCTGATGCTTCCAAATTATACAATTTGCGCCTGTCTGGTATTTAAAGTTAAGTAAAAACTTGTAGGTATTTGTAAAAAGCTGTGGAAAATATCCGTTTATCCGTGATCATGGTGCTTGCAACACCGCCTAAACATTGGGAACTCAAAACAAATAATAAACATGGTCGGTAAATATCGCGTTTTTAGTGTGAAGAAGGTCAAAACCTTCATTACATCATCATCTGCCTAGCCTTTTCCCAAACTAACTTAGGGTTGGCTTCCAGTCTAACCGGATCCAGCTGAGTACCAGTATATTACATGAAGCGACTGCCTATCTGACCTCCACAACCCAGTAACTGGGTAATACGATACTTCTTAGTAAGACTGGATGTCAGACGTTTCGCTTCTGACTACTCGTAAAGCATGTCAAAGATCTACAAATGACAGCCGGGACGTTGGTCCCGCTTAGCTTAACGTACTTTCCGAGGCACGGAGGAAACTCGGTATGTTATTATGCTCACCCATCCACGGACCAACCTCGGCAAGCAGATCGACCTTTGCGGCTGTTATTATTTAGCCACGAGCCACCTTCAATACCAGCGGGGTAAAAAAAAAATT
The DNA here is from genome assembly GCA_963082945.1 of Cerastis leucographa. Classification (NCBI taxonomy): domain Eukaryota; kingdom Metazoa; phylum Arthropoda; class Insecta; order Lepidoptera; family Noctuidae; genus Cerastis; species Cerastis leucographa. The sequence goes on from OY720376.1 coordinate 2,270,926, forward strand.
GCAATGCCTCTGAGAACTTGGTGGAAGTTACTTTCGGCTTCGTTGAGCGTATTTTTATACCATGTAATAACGAGCGAGCTTATTGCCATCACCCGGGCAGAAATCCAGATCTCGTGGCTACAAATCCTTTTATCTACGCGAAAGTCTGTAACTTTTAACACCAACGAAAACCATTACGTCCTGCAGATTAGTTGCGTCAAGATAAGAAGTTTTTAACTTAATCTTTTTTCTTTTAAAGGGATCTTTTATCTTTACGGCTGTCGGCACAAAGAGATCGGTTATTCTCTTCTCCACGATCATCATCTGCCTGCCTTTTCCCTAACTACATTGCACCCACCCCCCCCTGGCAATGCCCATGATGACAAGTGACAAGATTTCAAATTTCGAATCGATCAGACCTGTGGAAATTGATAATTTCCCTTCAACTAGAAAAGAAGTGATGGCCTTCAAACGGCTGATCAGATTTTATCGAAACATAGCTAAGAACACTCTCGATTAAAACACCTTTCGAACGAAACTAATTTCATCAAAATCGGTTCATCCGTTTAGGAGCTACGATACCACAGACAGACACACAGATACACAGATACACACGTCAAACTTATAATACCCCTCTTTTTTGGTCGGGGGTTAAAAAACCAACCCCCCATGGCACAGCATCATGCTGAGTGGTGACCTGCTTGTCGCAGTCACGACGTGCAAGCAGTAATCATTTTTGATCCGTCCTGTTTGTAGTTTTCATATTATTCTTTTTTTGTTTTCTTGCATTACACCTATGTTTTTTGTTTTAGTTTATTTTTGTAATTTTGTATGCACGTCATGTGCCTGCGACAAATAAATATATTTCTTTCTTTCTCTCTATATAGCTTTTTCCTTATCCTAACTTAATATTATAAATGCGAAAGTAAGTTTGTTTGGTATCTTTTTACTCCTAAACCACTGAACCAAACATCTTGAAATTTTGCATATATGTTGTCAGGTGTACAAAAACGGATATAGGGTACCTTTCATCCCGAAAAAACTTTCGCTTGCCCAGGAAAACAACAAAAACTTTATTATGATAATAGATGGCGCCACGTGTCCGAGCCGAAGCTGCGGACGAAAGCTAGTATTATTTATAAAAATGTTTTGTTATTCATTTCGTTAAGACAAACCCACAGCTTTTCGAAGTTAAAGCCCCAGCCGATCCACGGTTGAGAAAAAGGGAATCGAACATTCTTTGTGTTGATCGCAGTAAAACAGCACTCCTAAGTAAAAACTTTTATAGAATGGATCCAATTATTTTCAATAAAATTCCACGACATTTAAAGAACCTTAAAAATAATATGTTTAAAAAAAAATTAAAACAATTTTTAATTCATAAAAGCTACTACTCCACAACTGAGTTTGTGGAGGACAAGACATTTTAATTATGATTATTTTTATTTATTTATTTTTACTTTAATAATTGTGTGTGTTAGTACGTAAGGAAATGTGTATTAATAATATGTAATTGTGTTATTTAATTTAAAATTTTGTGTCTATTGTTTTGACATACCTAACTCTATTATGATTTGTATGCTCTCGGGTAAAATGTAGCGAACTAACCATTTCTGTATAACATCTTATTGTTATGAAACCTACATTTACGAATAAATTTGATTTGATTTGATTTGATTCACCAAAATGTCGAATTAGTACAACTACAAATATATGTTTTTAATTTAAAGAATTATCGCAACTCCGGCCCCCAAGATACAAGCGCAGCCTAGTTTGGGGACCACTTTACCGATTATCGATATCCTTAATGATGTAAGACTAAGAAAATGAATGCAACTATAGTTTAATAAATTTATTCTTACTCCCAATGATGTATATGAGCAAAATCAGCCAATAACGTTTCCACAGTTGGGACACAGGCCTCCTCTCTATGAGAGGGAGTGGGCTGTAATCCACCACGTGGACCCAGTGCGGGTTGGTAAATGTCACATGTCTTATTTTTTTTTGTTTTAGTTTTACATGTGGTTTCTTCACCGTTTTGAGGATTTATATATAAAGTTCCCGTCAGTAAAATGGCCAAAATTCAATATGGCGACACCAAGCGCATATTGTAAAAAATGAAAACAAAAAGTCGCCGAAATAAACTTAATTCGTCGACTTTTTGTTCACTGTTTTGCTCACTTTACTAAGTGAGCTATGATTGAATAGGTATTTGAAAATCATCTTTAAGTTTTTCATGTCATTTTTCATTATCAATGCATTTAAGTTTTATTTAAGTTAATCATCGCGGGTTCACAAGATGCACCGTTCAAATTTCGCAGATATTGTCATCAGACTTGGCAAAAGGACTGATGATCTCGGTATGTTGCTAGCAACAGATAGGAGGACACTACTGCCCATCCTTTTTACATAATGCGTTAGTTGCCTTTTACGACACCCAAGGGTGGCAACTTGAATCTAAATTTGAAGACTCTTGACAAAAAAAGGTCAGAGTCGGCCGCTCGAGAATTTCGGACATTCTAATTTAAGCCTTCTTCCTGGATACGTGATATTTTATGAAAGCAATATAAAAAAAAACTTTTTTTTTGGGACAAGTCTGCCGCACTATTCCCAAACCACTGCAACTTCTGTGCGCCAGAATCAATATTGGTGCTAAACAAAAAAATGCAGAATTAACAGTGGGAACCACCAAAAAAGCGCCGAGACAATAAAGCTAAACGAAGTCCCAGAGAAATAATTTAACTGTCCTGGATCCCGCAACGTCATTAATCAGTAAAGAATAGCGGAGGAGTTATAGAAAAAAACATAACTTCCTTCCATATCAGGAGGAGACAGAACGAAATAAGGCCAGTAGGCATAAAGGGACGGGCGCCAGAATCAATATTGGCGACCACCAGAAAAGCCCCAAGACAATGAAGTTCGACGAAATCCCAGAGCAATAATTCAACTGTCTTGGATCCCGCCACGACATTAATCAGAAAAGAATAGCGGAGGAGAAGGAAACTCATAATTTAACTTCCCTCCATATCAGCAGTACGTCGATTCTGTAAAATTCAGACGACAACTCACATCTCACATCGCTATCCACTGTCACTTCGCGTAAGGTTCAAAATGACCTTGATTTTGTAGCGTCGAAGTGACGGGGGAATTACCTTACAGAATGCCACTTCTTATGTCATCTCATACTTTATCTGTCAAAATCTCCCCGTTATTTAGTTCAACTCGCTGAGATGCTCGTAGTGGTGGCGCTAGTGTAAATTCGAATTATCAACCGGGTTTTTAGAATGCCAATCAAGAAACTCACAGCGGATTCAGATTCGAAGTTCTAAGTGAGGTCTTACAGAATCACACCGCTCTGGAGACAGAACGAAGCAAGGCCAATGGGCACAAAGGGACGTTTACAACTGGGATAAGCTCAGTTGCCTAGCACCACGGATAAGTATTAATATCATTAATATAAATGGATCCTCCAAACATCACTACTATCTTTGAATTTGGAGGAGCTCCTGGCAAAATAATAACAGCAGCCCGGAGTAATATGCAGGTTAAGTCGCACTTGCCAAGGTTGGTCTGTGGATGAGCAACCACCCATCACATACCAAGTTTCCTCCGTGCCTCGGAAAGCACGTTAAGCCGTTGATCCCGGCTGTCATTTGTAGATCTTTGACAGTCGTTACAGGAAGTCAGTGGCGCGATCGTTTGACAACCAGTTTTACCAAGGGGTATCAGATTACCCAGTACTAACTGAGCTGTGGAGGTCAGATAGGCAGTCGCTCCATGTAAAATACTAGCATTCAGCTGCATATGGTTAGACTGGAAGCCGACCCCAATATAGTTAGGAAAAGGCAGGCAGATGATGACTATTATCTTTGAAATTTAGAGAGATGACCGCGTACCGGATGATGTGGAGTTGGCAGACCACCCATAAGGTGATCCGACGAGCTGGTGAAGGTGGCGGGAGTCAGCAGGATGAGAGCCGCGCAAGCCCGGTCGTTGTTGCGGTCTTTGGGGGAGGCCTAAGTCCAGCAGTGGACTCCTTTCGGCTGAAACGATGATGAGGATGGTCACTTAAAAATTCGGACGGTCTCTAGTTGTGAATCCGCGGTGATTTACTTTTAAACAAATGAATTTACATGAGGTTCCTAGTAAACGCAAAACTTTTAAGTTAGTTCATGCATATTCCTTCATAGCTATGTGCCCCGCGACCTTCTTTTGCGTGAAATTATTATTCTTTATTTGTATCGGATTAGGTTTTAATTTTTTGCACGGTAACGTAATCTTTTTTCTAAAATAAAAGTAACCTAAGTTACCCCTTATAACATTAGCTATCTGCCAGTAAATCCCGTCAAAATCTGTCATGTCGTTTCGGAGATTAGCCGGAAAACGAAACGACAGTCAGATAAAAGTTTTAAAAATTGTTTTTTTTTGTTAAAAGTAAAATAAAGACATTATGTTTTTGTATAAATTACAAACAGAAACTTCAATTTTAATTTGTTTGGATAGATTTGTTTAATTCTAATCATATGACTCACAACAAATAAAAAAAAACACTCAACAAATTACTGACTTGAACATTTTGAAACGTTTTAAAAACTGTATTTTGAACCGACGGTCTGGATAAAAGGTCGACAACCGTTTAAGAAAAAAGTCTCAATAAACACGAATTCATTTAAATTCGGAAAAAAAACTGTAAATTAATTAATACATGGACCTGGGCAAGAATGAATCGCTTTTGAAGTGTGACCACTTTAAGTTTTGCAGTTTAGGGTGGCGCTGTTTGTCAAGAAAAAGTGCATCGATATGTCAAACTTGGTACATTTATTTTAGTTCTGTGTTTTTCCGTCTGCACAGATAAGTTGGTTTAAGTGTAACTGAAGAATTTGTGTTTTTGACAATTATGTCAACATAAAAATGTTTTTTTTTCCCTTTAGAAGTAGGTAGAGTTAAGGCTCAATATTTTGAATAAATTCGGGCAGTTATCGTCTGGGAATTCAAATACATTTTGGTAAAATAGTTTTTCTTTATGTTCATAAAAAAATCGGAAGTGTCCCAAAAGATAAATGATGTATTTGACCTTTTTTGAAATGGACTTTTTTAGCCCAAAAAGGTCCGGATACCAAAATAAAATAACAGGTTGAGGAAAAGATGAATTTAGTGAAAACTTTATGAAGAGTTTTAGATTTAAAGAGCCTTTTTTAATAAATTAAAAAGTTTAGACACGAAAAACCCGGAAGAGATCCGGATAGGGGAGAAAGGGGTAGCATAAATTAGTGAAGTTTTTAGTACCTTGGACAGAAATCCCGTGTTGTCCCCAGCTATGTCCGGGGCGGCGCATTTCTTCCCATCCTGAGTGACAAAGAACTAAAATATTATATCAGATGAATAAACACACTTAAGGCCGAGAAAACCGGTACGGACATTTTGAGGACATGGGTCCGGACATGGACATGGACATGGACACTTTTATACGCATACTTATGGATTAGTCACACGAATAAATTTGGGACCGGACAATGACGGATTTATTGAAATAACTTAAAATATTCTTGTCAATTTGTCTGTACGAATTTGACTGATCCTTTTCTGAAGTATATGTCAGTGTCCGGAACTGGTCCGCGAATTGTCGGTATCGGTTTTTCCGAACCTCTACTAAAACACTTCTAAACATTCAACTAGCTACAACAAACTTTGGGGTTAATCATGCTTTTGGATTGGGGATCTTATTGTAAATACGTTAAGTTCTGATTAGTTTGCGCTGGATTTTTAAGATCTTTGGTTTTTTTTCCGAATGGCATTTTAAGTAAAGGTTTGTTTAGTTTTTAGATTAGTAATCTTATTTCGATGGTATAAGGTTTTGTTTATGTTGCAATTAAAAATATCTTAAAATATCTTTCAACAGATTTTTTATCATTCAATTAATAAATTGGTATTCAATACTATTTGATGTTTTTACGTACCTAATAAGTTATAGAAAAAAAAATCTTCAACTCGTTTGCAATGATTTTCTTAATACTTTTAGGTACCCTAAATCTGGACTTGTGTAAAGAAACACTGGACATCGGACTTTGACAGACATTTTAAGTTTTAAAGATATTTATTCTCAAAAAAGATAAAGTCACATACATGACAACAATGCTTAAAATAAATTATGTTTATAGTTCGTTACAGACGTTACGGTAGCGATCATTATACAAGATGTTGTATTGCAACCTCGTCAAATTTTTGGGGGTGTTCACGAAAGACAAATAATCAATTAAAATTACGGTACCTAGTAAATGATTAATAAACGCTGATTTTTTGGTTGTTTAAGTTTGTCAGTATTTCAGAATAACCCCCTTAACGTGGTTTAGGTACTAAGAAATTATGAAATAAACGTTTGAGATTGTTTGTATGTGTGTAAGCGAGGTTATAAGGCAAGAACCAGACTGGCCGCGTTTAAAACACGGGTGGTTCACACTTACCGATTTCCGAAAAAAAGAAAAAAAAAAAACTACCTACCCATTTTATTATGGATTCGGGACGAGAATCATTAGCATAGTTACCTCTTTGAATTTGACGAGGATGCAAAACAACACCTTGTATTACACCCAATTATTATACACGGTGTAAATCACCTCATCACGAAGCCGTCAACCAAGCATTCTGTACATGAAACTAAGTAACTTTACGCAAAAATTATTGCTGGGAAACGACTTTTTTTTGGGGGGTGCAAAATCATATTTTGTGTTAGAACTCAATGTAACGCACTCAAAACATTGTGCTGATGGACGAATTGAATAGTACGGGGGTCGTAGAGGTGTTAAAAGTAAAAATCTTACATTAAAAACTTGTATTTAAAAAAATACTTGTCAAAAAGTTGGAACTTTGACCCCTAATATCTCCGTAACTAGAAGGTTCCCAGGTATGGTGTAGAACAAAAAAATGATCGCAATGACAGGGAGAACCATTGCCTTTCGGCTTCGTTAAGAGGTGTTTTACACCCTTTATACACCCATCCAAAGAATTCACGTTTTAGTAACGGTGTTATTTGTAATCAAATACTCAGCTAATAGAGTTTTGAATACATTGAATGAGTGTAATTAGGGTTCCTTAACCAAAGGGTCAAACGGGACCCTATTACTGAGACTTTGCTGTTCGTCCGTCCGTCTGTCACCAGGCTGTATCCCACGAACCGTGATAGTTAGCCAGTTGACATTTCTACAGATTATGTATATCTGGTGATGCTGTAACAACAAATACTAAAAACAGAATAATATAAATATTTAAGGGAGCTCCCATTCAAAAAAGTGATTTTTATGCTCGTTTATTAATAATAATGTTACGGAACCCTTGGTGCGCGGGTCCGACTCGCACTTGGCCGGTTTTTTTTTATACATGAAAAACGCATTTATAAATACCCATTTTGTTGTACAATTGTGCTCCATCAAATGTTTTTTTTTTTGCCAAACTTAGTTCTCCTTTTCAGCAAAATTAGAAAACAACTCGGGGTTACATGTTTTACTTTTGTAAACGATAAATTAGTCTGTATACTTTTGTTGAATGCCTTAAGAATGAAAATACAGTATTGTAAACGTAAAACTGTCTTATTTTCATTAGCACATTATGTTATCTGTCAAAATCTGCTGTCCGATCTGCCTTAAAACAGTACTAAAATTAAAAACCGGCCAAGTGCGAGTCAGACTCGCATACGAAGGGTTCCGTACCATTATGCATAAAAACGAGCAAAATAATCCCTTTGTTGTATGGGAGCCCTCCTTAAATATTTATTTTATTCTGTTTTTAGTATTTCTTGTAATAGCGGCAATAGAAATACATAATCTGTAGAAATTTCAACTGGCTAACTATCACGGTTCATGAGCTACAGCCTGGTGACAGACGGAAGGACACCGAAGTCTCAGTAATACGGTCCCGTTAGAACTTTTGGGGACAGAATCCTAAAAACGCTTAATTTACTACCGACTCTAACACCACACATAAATAAATAAACAAAATGATTCGAATAAAACCCATGTCACACACACATTCACACACATTCTGGAAGCTTTCTTTAGAAATAAGCATCACGTTTGCAAGTAATTTTGTGTTCCCTTCAATTATAATATTAAATTTCTTATGTACCTACAGGATTACGTATTGATAGTTTAAAAATATTCCTATGAACTAGTATTATCAGTGTTTTCATTATTGACGTTTTGTCGGCGTCACTCTGTATACATTAATTATTATACAAACCTAAAATACATAAATATAGGGTGACTGGTAATTAGTGACCGATACTTAAAAACGTGATTGTACTCATGATAACAAACAACTTTTCCAAAGAAATATTTAAAAAAAAATCTTTCCCATTATTACATTATCACAACAAACCACCCACCATTTTCCTAACCAACATTTAATCAAATCCTTTAACGATAAAGTTGAAAATCGATCGAAGAAATTTGACAGATTCTTGTAGCTTGTTATGCTGGAGTATGTACATTAACAGTTAAGTAAATAAATAAAGTATGTGGAGAAGGAAAACACATAATCGCACTCTGTGGCAAGTTTTAGGGGAGGCCTATGCTGGAAAGGAAGACAATTTTTGCGAAACTGGCATCTAAAACTAAAAAAAAACATTGTTAAATAAAGGCTAATTTATTGTATTGTATAAATAAATAAAGAACTAGACTCCAATTTGCAAGCATTTCCCTTTTTGCATACAATATAAAGAATGATACCCAATCATCTTTCTAAAAGTTTGTCGTCCAAGCAAATTATATTTAAGTAAAGTAGGCATATAAATATTCTGTACATATTATTGTATTACAGAGGGATTCGTTGTCCCTCCTCCTCTTAAAGATAATTTCAATTATATTGTCTTTTCCTTACCGTACCCCAGTGTCTCAGTTTGGGTCGGTAAGGTGTAAGTTATGAGCGGGGAGCGATTTTGGGTACGGATATGGAAAGAAAGAAAATAAAGAAAAAATATTTATTTGTCGCAGGGACATGACGTGCATACAAAATAACAATGAAAACAATAAACATACAAATCATAACAAACATTTGTAAGTACAATAAGATATAACATAAAATAATAAGATTAAAACAAGAACAAAAGAAAAAAAACTTGTCATCTTGCACGTCGTGACTACGACATAGGTTATCACTCAGCATGATGCTGTGTGTGGAACGGACAGTTAAGTTGGGGCTTCCTATTAAGAACGGTTTTTATTTAACAACTCCCGTTTGGGCAAACTTAATAATAATTATGTATGCTTGTGTATCCTTCTCGTCCTGACCAAAGGGATTGAGATTAGCGAATTTCCGGCGCGTATGACCTCGCTTTTGGAAGCGCATGCACGCGCGTGTACTCGCGGCTTTTGTTTCACGCGTGACTCATACGAACGTTGACGCGCTTATAAGCTCGTATAAGTGTGAGCCGCTCACCGCACGCAAACAAGTTGGTATAAACGCGTGTATGCATGTTCGATTTTTAGAAGTACGCGCTTCTAAAAATCGAACATGCATACACGCGTTTCCGTGGGTCGGCTTCCAGTCTAACCGGATGTCGCTGCCAGTATTTTACATAGAGCGACTGCCTATCTGTCCTCCACAACCCAGTTAGAACTGGGTAATACGAAAACCCTTGGTAAGATTGGTTGTCAGACTTTCAGGCCACTGACTACCTGTAACGACTGTCCAAGATCTACAAATGCCAGCCAGACCAACGGCTTAGAGTAAATTAAAAGTAGTGCTAAAAAAGGATGTGTGCCTGTTCTTATTCAGCCTTTACTGTTCCAAATTAAGCCAAAGTGATCTCTGCGCTATTACCGATGACGCCGAACAAGTGGTGAAGTTTTACATCCCAGAAAAAATTGAAACTAGGCTTGCTCGAGATGACCCAGAAAAACTAGATAACTAGGAAGAATTTAGGGGAGGTCTTTGCCATGGAAAAGATGACAAAAATCTTAATTTAAAACATGTTCCTACTTTTTAACAAATTAGCCTACCTATCATACGATCGCTTGTCATTCGTAGGTAAAAAAAAAAACATGTTCGTGATCAAAACTTTTGTAAGAAAATATTCGCAATGCCCGCTCTATAAAAGTCAGCTCAAACCGAGACGCGACGCGACGCTGCGTGCACTTGTGAGAATTCAGAATACGTTGCACAACGTATTCTGAATTCTGACAACGAAATGTGTATGTTTTCGTGTAGAAATTAAAGTTATATTTTGAATCGCTCTTTCGAAAAGTGTGCGTCTCGGTGTGAGCTGACCCTAAGTCTTTTTTTTTGCCTACACCAAATTAATTAATTGTCAGCGCTCTAATAGAAAACCATAAAGACACCTGTCAATCGTCAGTTCTTGGCTATTTTAGCACGACTTTAATAGCAGTCTTGGGCTAGCTCGTTCCCCGCTAATCGCTCATAACTCGCACCGCTGCCAACCGGCGAAGCGTGCCAGGACGTTCGTTTTGCTTCTTTTTCTAAAAAGCTTTTGTTTTTTTAATGTTTCGCTGTGAATCTTTTCTTTCTCAAAGGCATACTGGCTTATTCTGTAGAAAACACACGCGCATTGAATTGACGAAGGCGCGTCAAACGAAGCGGTTTCTTTTTTGTTTCGTTTTGTTTTGAATAAGGAATATGAGATGACAGCTTTCTGTGTGTTTTTTCTTTTTTTGTTAAGATTCGTCTTATGACTGGTTCTTGAAGTATTCTTAGCTTTTCTATAGTCCCTGCTTTGGCAGTCATTACTGGTATTTAGTCGCCGAAAAGTTGGTAGGGAATCGACTGCCATGGTAAGGGCATGTGATGAGGAGGGACGAATCGCATGTGACTAAAAGAGTGATGGATACAAATGTGGATGGATGGATGGAGAGGGAGAGGAAGACCAAGGAAACGATGGATGGATTGTATGAGGAATTACATGAGGGAGAAAGAAGTTAATGATGGCGTGACGGTTGACAGAGGACACAAGGACTGGCTGATAATGATGAGCTCGAAATTCTGACAATCACCAATTCTTGTTTTGGAGTACCATGTTTTACAGTAGCTGAATGGTCGAGGTCAGATAGACAGTCGCTCGATGTAAAATAGTGGTGTTTGGCTTCATCCTCATAGATTTGAAGCCGACTTTAGCGTGGCGAAAAAGCAGGTAGATGATGAAAAGAGTCTCCGTGTATGAGAATCTGAATACCAAATAAACGATGGATAGATTGTGACTACTGAGATATTTGGGAGAGATGTATCGGGAAATGTATGGGAGAGATGTATGGGAGAGATAAATGGGAGAGATGTATGGGAGAGACGTATGGGAGAGATTTATGGGAGAGACGTATGGGAGAGATGTTTCGGGAAATGTATGGGAGAGATGTATGGGAGAGATGTATGGGAGAGATGTTTCAGGAATTTATGGGAGAGTTTCTCAGTAGCAGCAACGAAGTCTGGATTTGCGCCCCAAGGTTGATGGCAATAGGCTCGCCCCCTATTACATGGGACATGAAACGTAACTGGCGAAATATGGGTCTAATATTAGGTACACTCTGCCTAACCCATCGAGAATAACAGGAATGATGTTAGGTTATATTTGAGTTTATATTTCCTAGTCTTTTATAACTACATTTTCTTGCTTTTTAAGTTCTCGCATCAAAACTTTTTATAAAGAGCTCAAGTTTTATAAGAATTGTGGCCAGTTTCTTCACTACCAACTTTACAGCGGTGATTAGTTTATCTTTTTAACCGTATTAGGGTTCCGTATCATAAAAGAAAAAACGAACCCTTATAGAATGAACGGGCGCTGTAAGTTGTGACTGGTCATCTCTCAGTCGCCACGGCTTATTATGAATTATTTTATTTTTGAATTGTCTTTACTATGGACACTCTTAACGTCCAAATCTTGCTACATCGTTCTTACATTCCCAACATTAATTATATAACCAAGGTTTTGTACCAATATTCTGATTTAAAAGAGTGTCCATGGAGTTTCCCGCCTGTTCTTCACCATAGAGATCTACGCTTTGGAATGGGCAACACAGTTATTATGTCTTGTGACTGGGACTGTAGCTTTAATTTATTGTTGTCTTTTTAGCAAGAGTTTAAAAGTGCCTGTAACTGGCATACTTGAAATAAATGATTTGATTTTAATCAATTTGTTGTCCGTCTGTCTGTCTATTGGGAACTCGTAGAGGTATCAATCAAGTTGAAAATCTCATTACTCGGGACCAAAAGGTACGACTTTTTGTGTCATATATTTTACTTGCATAATTCCACAAGGGAATTTAAACCAGAGTACTTCCCGTTGACCTAGAATCATGAAAATTTGCAAGAAGCAATGACTTCTTCTTCTTCTTCCCAGCTAAAACACTAGGAAGTGGCGAAGGGCGGGCGTTTTGGGGGACTGTCTCTTGTAATTTTGACGTTCAAAAAGTGCTGATTATCAGCCTAGTTTGAATAAATGACTTTTGATTTGATTTGACTTACAGCACAGTCAAAGGAACTAATGAAAACTGAAACCAACTGAATACCGGAAACATGTAGTTTAAGGTGGAGAATAGATAGGTTGGCCCGAAAATTGGCCACTAGTGAAAAAGAGACGGAGCTAGACGACCTGAATAGCACAGGTCGTCTAGCTCCATCTCTTTCCCACTCTGGAATAGGAATGGAACAATAGTGTTTTAAGCGTCGTAGTAACCCCCCTGAACATCGACTCCGAGCGGTTTTGTTATTTGGCCACTAGCTCCTCCATAGCATTGCTAGAACAAGTCTATCTACAAGAAAACTATTGTTACATCCAACTTCAATTTCCTTTGCTAATTAATCAGTTTAATTTGTCATTTGTTTGTTAACAAAATCTTGTACGTCTTGCATTGGGTTTTTTATCGTACTGAGCTTCTAAGACAGTTGCATTCAATTCCTGAGGATTCGAGGTTAATTTGTTTGAGTTGTTTTCTGGTGGTCGCTTCGCCAGTGTTGGACTTCGTATTGGGAGGAAAGTTTTGAGTACGAATGTGGATTGGTATAAGAGTAGAGGAAGACGATGGATGGACTGTGTGAAGGATGATATGGCAAGAAAGGAGGTGTCTCATGAGATGACAAGTAATAGAGAAGTATGGAAGAAGAAGATTTTGGCAAGTCATCATCATTCTGCTTGCCCATGTCCCAATATATTTGTGGTCGGCAAAGCATTGTCTTCTCTTAAAATATGAGCTATTCTTGTTTTACTCATTTCGATACGACAAAAATATCGGAAAAATACGTTTGAATCATCATTAAAAGAAAATATCGATCAAGTTTAGCAAAATGAGTCTCACAAAATTCTATCAAAAGTCTGCCATTTTCTTAATTATAATGATTTCTAAGAAAATCTATTCTAAAACTAAGTTTTAGATGTAATATGATCTATTTAAGTTTGATAGAAGATAATAGATGAAAATTAAAATATAGGGTTAAAGACGGTTATTAGCAGTGAAGCTGAGCAACGAGAAGTTATTTAAGAGGGGACTCTTAAGTGGGCCTTTCTCCATACAAACGTATTCCGCTGTTTTCTTTTTAATGCGTCTGGAGCAGCTATACTCAAACTGTGGCCCGCGGGCCACATGCGGCACAACGAGTCCTTGTGATTAGCCCACCTGGAGTTACAAATTTATTGTAAACCAACAAAATTAATTAATTTTGAATTACGCTTTTTATTTACACCTAAATAATTGTAACTTTCGGCCCGCAACACCATGACTGAAACGTGTTGTGGCCCCTATTAAAAAAAGGTTGAGTATGGCTGGTCTAGAGCAACGATTTTTTTCCATAAAATCTAGGTCTTATTAATACATGCCCCTATCATTTCCTTTTTTTCACAACATAATCACTAAAATAATTATGACAATCCAAAAACCCGAAAAAAAGCCAAAGTTTTTACCGCCATGTTCAGACGACTATCAGACAAATTAGATAAGTTTTTAACAAAAAAAGAAAATGATAGAAGCACAGATATACTTTTCTACTAAATTTTGATATAAGAATTAGTGTCCGACCGAAACTGGTTTTTACGACCGAAACCGAAACCGAATTTCGGCAACGGTCTCAGTTTCGGCCGAAGCCGAAACCGAATCTTCCCTACAAGGATCATGTTTTGAGGGAAAAATGAAGAAAACGTTGTTATAATCAGTAGGTCGTTATTTTGTTTATCTCACACACATATTTTTTTATCAGATGGCTATGCCATTTTCGACATAGGTACTTAATATATAAGAAATAAACAAAACAAAATAAATATCTTTTATCAAGATAAAAGAGATTTATTTTGTTTTGCACTCAACGCACCTAACATGACCGTTCGCAGCGCGAGAACTCCCGAATGCAGTTTCGGTTTCAGTCGTAGTTTCGGCAGGTTTGCCGCCGAAACCGAAACTTAACCGAAACTCGTTTTTTTGCCGAAACTCGACCGAAACCGAAACCGAATATTCGGTGGGACACTTAATAAGAATTATTTAGATCAGTTTAGATTTGAAGAAGAAAACAGCGGAATACAAAACGTCTTTTGGTCACGATTTTTGTAGGTAAAATCAGCGTGAGTTGCAGTTGTCCCTTTTGCACTTTACGGGGGCTTGGACGGGCGCAGCGACGGCAATAGTTTCTTCAAATACCTATTCTTCAAATTCCTCGAGCCTAGAGTCCTCTCTTAATCTGTTATTTAATGTAGTCAGAAGCCCGAATAAATAAATGTAAATATTTTTTTCAAAATAATTGTCTTTCCTGTCACTGCCACATGTTGGATAGAAAAACTTCAGGACTAGGCAGTCTTGAAGTTTTTCAATCCAATCCGTTGGTGTAGTGCTCACAAGCGCGACTGTTGAGCAAGACGTCCTGGGTTCATTTCTCGGGTAGGGCAAATTGTTATTGGGTTTTTCCATGAGTGTATTTCTTCTATTCTCCTCCGTCCAACCCAACCGTCAAGTTAGCATTTACCACTTTTCTTTCAATTCATCTATACAAATACATAAAATTGAAGTGTCTGTTTGTAATATTAAAATAACCTCCTTGTACTACATGCATATGTACATATACCGAAATAACATTTTTTACAATTTTTTTTCTGTCTGTCTGTCTGTTTGTTCCGGCTAATCTCTGGAACGGCTGGACCGGTTTTGACGGGACTCTCACTGGCAGATAGCTGATGTAATAAGGAGTAACTTAGGCTACTACTATTTAAGAAAAATTCTTACTCCACGCGGACGATGTCGCGGGCACAGTTAGTTTCTCATATCTTGCGAATTGCGACGTTGCTAAAGAAAACAATCGCAAACAACGCTTGACGCAAGTGGCGTTGCCTAAAGTCATGAAGAGGGGGCACTATTTCAGAAATCCCGGGGTATGTAGCAAAGCCCCGGTCGCGGGCACCCCTCTAGCGATTTAAGGGTATTCGAGATCACCCCCCTAGTCAATGGTATCGATTGAGCCCGGATTTCAATCCAGTGAGTGTGTGGGGGTGGCGAAAACGAACATAAATAAATTATATTGTGAATAGATTTCCCGTGTGAGCTTATCTTGTTTTTGAAAGTGTAATCCGCTTTTGAAAGTCAATAATTATAAGGAGAGATCATTTGAATTAAAAATCGAGTTCCACGGAGTAGGGCAGAAGAATTTAATGCCATAAATGCTTTTTTAATTAAAACAAAATCTCTTCTAATATATAAAACTAGCTGTGCCCGCGACTTCCTCCGTGTAGAATTAGATTTTTAGATATTGAACTGAAAAATTCTTTACAGGCGTTGTGGACTTTTGTGATGGGTAAAAATGTTAAACTCGCGTCAGGTCACGCATCCTGATCGAAAATTCATAAGATGGATTGACATTAGGTTACGAAGGAATTTGAACTTTATGACATCTGTCAATGAGTTTGAGTTTCCAAAACTAGATAATTATCTTATGTACAAACAAAACCTTCGGTTTTCTCCAAAGAGGTAAAATTCGTAAGACGGATTGTAATAGTTCTGAAGTGTTAAACTTTTAATGTAATATAAATGGTCATGTTTGTGTATGATAGCGCAATAAATGAGAAAAAATGGTATTCCAACTGCATAGCAACCACAAAAATACGTCTGACGAGTAAACCGTCCGTGCAATGCGCTGCGGTTCGCTCAGGCCTGCCTGTAGTGAGGGTTCATACAAAATGTATGACACAGTGATGTAGAAGATTTTTGCACTGCGGTGCGGCCCACCCTAATCTGTGCTATTCAGTCAGTATGGGCTTATTGCGGAACGACTGCAGACATAGGACAGGGACAATGACGAAATTATTGCCGGTGTCGGTAAGACAAGCAGTCACTCGTTGCTTTTAAAAGCTTAGTTACAAATGTTGGTGCGTATTTATTGAAGTGAAACTTCTTATGCGACTTTCAACAAGTTTAACGCTACCATGGAGGGGGAATATTTTCTAAAACTCACTAAGAGATGGCAGTATTACAAGATTTGAGACAACTTAGTTCTTTTAGGTACGCAAGATGGCGTGCAAACCTCGATAAACTTATGTAATAAAAATAATACAACAAGAAAACAACAAAATATTATTTAGAAGCTTATTTAAATAACGAGAGTGAATGCGTTGCACTCGAACGCATGCGTGTAGTATTACGAAGTTTCACTTCTTCCGCGCGGAGGGACTCCACGCACTATTTTTTTTATTTCTAACCAGAAGCTTTGAATGTTTACTTTGTTCTAAGTAACTTTTATATACATTACAACGATTAAAAAACGAATAAATTAAATAACTAAAATGATAAAAAAACTAAAAAAGGGCTTCAAAAAAAAGATAAATGATAAATGATGAATGATAAATGATAAATGATAAATGATAAATGATAAATGATAAATGATAAATGATAAAAGATAAATGATAAATGATAAACGATAAATGATAAATGATAAATGATAAATGATAAATGATAAATGATAAATGATAAATGATAAATGATAAATGATAAATGATAAATGATAAATGATAAATGATAAATGATAAATGATAAATGATAAATGATAAATGATAAATGATAAATGATAAATGATAAATGATAAATGATAAATGATAAATGATGTTTATTTTGCAAGTAGGTTTTTACAAACACTTTTACACGTCATTTTTTTAAAGCTAGATGGGGCCGGTGTTTCGTACCTGACTACTCTGCCAGTAATGCAAAGCGCCAAGTAATAGTCAGTGGCCCGAAAGTCTGACAACCAGTCTTACCAATGCGTGTCATATTACCCAGTACTAACTGAGTTGTAGCGAAGGGGAGACAGCAGCCTTGAAAAGCTGGTCATTGTTGGCAACACCGAAGGCAAGAGAGCACGAGGCCGGTCGCCAACACGATGGGCCGACCAAGTAAAAGAGGCTATATCTTCAAGCAAATTTCAGCAGGTGGTGATGGCAACTTTGGACCGGAGTCGATGGAGGGAGATTGTCCGTTTAAAGGGGTCCAGTGACCACGATCCTCAGTAATGAGGAGAAGAACTGGGTTGTGGAGGTCCTATAGGCAGTCGCTTCATGTAAAATACTGGTATTCAGCTGTATTCGGTTAGACTGGAAGCCGACCCCAACATAGTTTGGAGAAGGTTAGGCAGATGTTTTTTTTTTTTAATCTTATATTTTAGTAGCTGTCGCGCGCAACTTCGCCTGCGTCATATTTTCCCCGTTTTCGCAACATTTTTCATTGCTGCTCCGCTCCTATTGGTCGTGAGCGAGATGATATAAAGGGTGTTAAACACCTCTTAACGAAGCCCAAAGGCACTGGTTCTCCCTGTCATTGCGATAATTTTTTTGTTCTACACCATACCTGGGAACCTTCCCGTTACGGAGATATTAGGGGTCAAAGTTCCAACTTTTTGACATGTATTTTTTTAAATACAAGTTTTTAATGTAAGATTTTTACTTTAAACACCTCCACGACCCCCGTACTATTCAATCCGTCCATCAGCACAATGTTTTGAGTGCGTTGCTTTGAGTTCTAACACAAAATATGATTTTACACCCCCCAAAAAAAAGTCGTTTCCCAGCAATAATTTTTGCGTAAAGTTACTTAGTTTCATGTACAGAATGCTTGGTTGACGGCTTCGTGACGAGGTGATTTACACCGTGTATAGCTTATGTTACTTCTAATACCTCCAAGAATATGTGTACAAAGTTTCATGATGATCGGTTGAGTAGTTTTCGCGTGAAAGCGTAACAAACAAACTTACTTTCGCATTTATAATATTAAGTTAGGATAGCCTCGTATAATTAATATTATACGAGGCTATCCTAACTTAAATAATAATAGACTATAGGCTAACAGGAATAGACTATAGGCTAATGCCTATAGTCTATTCCTCGATAAATGGGCTATCTAACAATTAAAGAATTGTTAAAATCGGATACTTCCTGAGATTAGCGCGTTCAAGCAAACGAACAAACAAACTCTTCAGCTTTATAATACTAGTATAGATTGGAGGCTTTAATCCTCAAAGGCAAGTCGATGGTTATTTTTTCAGAACGACTGCCTATCTAAGCTCCAAAACCCAGTTTCTAAGAAATAGTCATTCTTGTGTGAGTAACCATTATGCCTTGGAGCTAATTCCATAGCTCTGAGCATTAATTAACTAAATTATTCATGTTCTAATTAGGAAAATTGAAGACGTACTTATGTACAGAAATCTGTATTAATAAAGTAAATATAATATATAATATTGTGTTTGTATTTCCCGAGGGGTGATAGCATGCCCACGTTTTGCTTGTTATACAAGCTGTTGTTTTGAATCCTTGTCAAATTCAAGGAGGTAACTATGCTCGACCCGAATCAATAATAAAATAGGTAGGTTTTTTTTTTATTTAAGTAAGTCGGTAAGTGTGAACCACCCGTGTTTTAAACGCAGCCCGTCTGATCCTCGCCTTATAAGGTTATAAGGTTATGAGATTTTTTGTATGTGTGTGCTACACAGGTGTGTAAGCACACACATACAAAAAATCTCAAACATTTGTTCGATAATTTCCGTACCCAAAGGGTCAAACAGAACCCTATTACTGACACTTCGCTGTCCGTCCGTCTGTCACCACACTTTATCTCATGAACCATGATTGTTACCCAGTTGAAATCTCTACACATAAGCTGGATGCATAGGTCTTAAAAGTTACTTAAAAACAATTTAGAGGCACGGAGGAAACTCAGTATGTAATTATGTTGACCCATACACGGACCAACCTTGACAAGCACGGCTTAACCTTAAAGATCGACCCGTGCGGCTGTTATTATTTAGCCACTTCACTGATTAATACACTGTAATCACTTCCTCCGCTTGGCAGACAAATTAGTGTTTTTAGTCATCAAGCTCCTGTCCTTATATAAATTAATTTATTTTTATTTTCTTCCATATTTCTCTGTTACTCGCCAAATCAGCAGACACCATTTCTGGCCATTAGTGTTCTTAGATTTTTTTTAAGTACCAAAATCGAGGTGTCCAATCTTTTTGACATCATCGTTGAAACCAAAGATAGCCTAAACATCGCAAAAATTCCACGATATTATGCAAAGTTATTGCAAAATCATCAAAAACTTTGCTTCAATAACTTTCACAGAATGAGGGGTAGGCTAAAATTATATTCTATCCAAACCGGTCGAAAAGGTCTTATCTACCTACCACCGAAAGCTTAATCCACCGTGATAATACGTACCTACAGTTACCAACCAGACCACCTCCATTCAAATTTACGCCTTCAGTTTATTGACTTAAAGTTCAAATATCATCAGCAGGATCCACCCCTTGGAAAATTCGTTATAACACCGACATTCAAATTACAACTTTGTGTCCAGTCAATAAGGTTCAGAATTGAGTGAGGATCGAAGTTGGCAGGAGATATACAGTATGAATTTTTTATGTTCCATCTTGCGGATTTTAACCGACTTGGAAGGTGGAAGTCATGTAATTTGCCTCGTTGTAGTTTATGTATGGTGTTTAAATGTTTAAGTATGGCTTTATTAGAAGAGAATTTACATTAATTTGGTTTGTTTTAGAAGGTTGGGTTACTTTGAATTGGGTTATGGTTACTTTGAAGATGATAAATGTATACAATATGTTTAAAAAAACCTGTCCGAACCGAAAGGAGCATATAGGTGGTATACCAATGACAAAACCAAATACAATAAGTAATTTAAAATATTCATGACTGTGAATAAAGGGTGTAAAACACCTCTTAACGAAGCCGAAAGGCACTGGTTCTCCCTGTCATTGCGATCATTTTTTTGTTCTACACCATACCTGGGAACCTTTTAGTTACGGAGATATTAGGGGTCAAAGTTCCAACTTTTTGAAAAGTATTTTTTTAAATACAAGTTTTTAATGTAAGATTTTTACTTTAAACACCTCCATGACCCCCGTACTATTCAATCCGTCTATCAGCACAATGTTTTGAGTGCGTTACATTGAGTTCTACCACAAAACCTGATTTCACACCCCCAAAAAAAAAAATATTTCCCAGCAATAATTTTTGCGTAAAGTTACTTAGTTTCATGTACAGAATGCTTGGTTGACGGCTTCGTGATGAGGTGATTTACACCGTGTATATTAATGAATTCCAAAAACCTGATTTTTGTGCCCAAATTCCCACTTATTCCCTAAAATTTAACAACATTTTAAAACGTGACAACACCTATTCAGCCATTAGTGTGTCCGATCGTCAGATGTTCGTTTATAACAGCACTACCTGAGAAGCAACCGGAGTGTTTTCCAGTGTTGCCATGTCAGTTTCCTTGATTTAGTAAATATTATGTAATTTTAGTAACTTTTAAGACCTATGTTTCCTGCTTATGCGTATTAAGTTTCATTAAAATCGGTTCTGACATTTCGGAAAATAAGGACTTGCTAGTTTGTATGAAATACCGTAAGGTGTAAACGATCTTAACAATTGTGGTATGTTGACAAGAAGGTATTTAATTAATTAAGTACATATATTACTCCTATTCCTTCTCTGTTCATGCTGTAAGGTTGTGGAACTCACTTCCGCCTAACATTCGTGACTTAAAGACCATTTCGCTATTCAAAAACCGAGTGAAAGAGCATTACCTTTCCTCTCAAATCTGATTTATATATGTATTTATATTTGTTTATATATCTTAGCATTATGTATTTACATTTAGTTATATGTGTATTTATATTTAGGTAATAGTATAGGTTAAGTTAAGTTAGGCACATAAACATATTTTTCTTTTCATTCTCTCACACACTATCGTCTACATTTCTTTTTCATTTTTCCTTTCGCAGGTCTGCTGCCAGAAATTTCGTATGAAATAAGCAGTACCTTTGTACTCAAATGTTTTATGTTTTTTTTTCCTGTGTTCTCTACTGTGTGTATATAAATAGTAAAATAAATAAATAAATAAAAATACATTAAATAGAAGCAACCCGAGTGTTTTCCAGTGTTGCCATGTCAGTTTCCTTGATTTAGTACATTTTATGTAATTTTAGTAACTTTTAAGACCTATGTATTCTGCTTATGCGTATAACGTTTCATTAAAATCGGTTCAGTCATTTCGGAAAATAAGGACTCGTAAGTTTGTATGAAATGGCGTAAACGCTCTTAAGTGAAAATAATAAGAAGATATCGACCATCGCTTCACACTCCAACAGCCCCAAACAAAATATTAAATAAAAAAAAAAACCGAACACAATATTTTAAGCCCACCTACCATATTACCAACTGAACTGAATTTTAAAATAATCCCGCATCAATAAAGACTCATCCTGTATATATGGAAATTATAACATCAAGCGGCGTTGGTTCGTTAAGCCGTCCTTTTACAGCTAACCTGTATACGTGACGAGAGGCTGCGGGAATCACCCTGTATACTGTTAAAACCTTTTTGTTGGTTACGGTATAAAAGTTTATAGTTTCATGGATAATATGGACGTTATGTGAAAGTTCAGCGTAATTTGCTGAGGCCAATTTTTTGATGGGTTATTATAGTATTACTGGCTGCTGCCCGTGACTTCGTTCGCGTGGAAATATTGATGGGTTTTAGTGGTATGAAAAATAGATGTTGGCAGATTCTCAGATCTACCCGATATGCATACAAAATTTAATTTCACAAATCGGTTCAGCCATTTCGGAGGAGTTTGGTAACAAATAACGCGACACGAGAATTTTATGTATTAGAAAGGCATTTTTGCGTTAAATTTTAAATACACTGTGTATAAGGACGTCAACTTAGCATTTTGTTAATGAAAATAAGTTAATTTTTGCTGGGAAATAACTTGATCTTGGTGTGAACAGTTAGGTTTTTTTTTAAACCTTGTCCAACACTAGGAATTTCTCCTGTATCGTGGGTGCATTTACAAACATTTAAACTCACATACACAAACAACCAGACCCGGAACAACTATCTGTAGGCCTTACAAATATTTGTTCCGTGTGGGGATTGAGACCGCGACACGTAGCGCAGCAGTTGACCGCTCAACCACTGCGCCAACCTTGCCGTCAAGGATTCACGGTAGCGCTCAATGTCACGCTCTCAAGACATTGTGCATTGAATAGTACAGAGGTATTTAAAATAAAGTTATCCTTGTATCGTATTCCTCAATGCTGAGGATCGTGACGTCGCTTGAGTATCACCTTTTCTCGGATGATCTCTCTCCAACTGTTTTTGTCTCTGGCTGTGTGAAGGGCGCTTTGGAGTGTGGACTCAAGGGCGGTGCGGATCTGGTCAGACCATCGTATTGGGCTGCGTCCAGGAGGTCTTTCCCCATCTACCTTGCCGGTCACGATTAGCTTTTCAAAGTTGCCATCGTCTTGCGTCGCAATGTGACCGAAGTATTCCAAGAGTCTGCACAGCCACTCGGATGGCAGCCGTGAGGAGACTTTTGTCCGATATGCTGTTCAGGGGATACGCAGCATCTGTCTCCAGCACCACATATCAAAAGCGTCAACGCCTAAAGTAAAGTTATCATCATCATCATCAGCCTATAATGTTCCCACTGCTGGGACACAGGCCTCCTCTCTATGAGAGGGAGTGGGCTGTAATTTACCACACGGGCCCAGTGCGAGTTGGTAGATGTCACATGTCTTCGAATGTTTAGTTCTAGGATATGCCGGTTACCTCACGATGTTTTCCTTCACCGTTTTTGAGAGCAGCGGTGATGAAACAAATTAGACAAAGTAATGCGCCTGTCTGTTTCGGACCCACGGGTTACTGCTCGTAAATCGGGGTTGCTACCACTGGGCCACCACCGCTCTAAGTAAAGTTATATTTAACTTAAAACCATTAGGTACTACTTGAATTATTTTCATGTATGAACAATTTGACCTTTAATATCTTCGTAGCTAGAAGGTTGCTAGGTATGGTCCAGAATAAAAAAAATATCGCAAGGAAGAGAAGAACAAGTGCCTCTTGGGTTCGTTAAGAGTGTTTTTACACCTTTTGTTAAGCTATTATATATATATTTCATAATCATGATAACAAAGATCATAACGGGTGTAAAACACCTCTTAACGAAGCCGAGAGGCACTGGTTCTTCCTGTCATTGTGATCATTTTTTTGTTCTACACCATACCTGGGAACCTTCTAGTTACGGAGATATTAGGGGTCAAAGTTCCAACTTTTTGACAAGTATTTTTTTAAATACAAGTTTTTAATGTAAGATTTTTACTTTAAACACCTCCACGACCCCCGTACTAGTCAATCTATCCATCAGCACAATGTTTTGAGTGCGTTACATTGAGTTCTACCACAAAACATGATTTTACACCCCCCAAAAAAAAGTCGTTTCCCAGCAATAATTTTTGCGTAAAGTTACTTAGTTTCATGTACAGAATGCTTGGTTGACGGCTTCGTGATGAGGTGATTTACACGGTGTATAGGGATACAGCTTTGACTAATGTCGAAATCGACATCAAGAAACAAAACTTTCAAAATGTCCATGGCCCTGGCATTTTGTAAAAATAGTCATTTTTTATACTCATCAACTGCCTAGCCTTTTCCCAAACCATCTTGGGGTCGAAATCCAGTCTAACCAGATGCAGCTGAGTACCAGTATTTTACATGAAGTGTCTGCCTACTTGACCTCCACAACCCAGTAACTGGGTAATACGAAACCCCTTGGTAAGACTGGATGTCAGACTTTTGGCTTCTGACTACTCGTAACGACTGTCAAAGATCTACAAATGACAGCCGGGACCAACGGCTTAACGTGCTTTCCGAGGCACGGAGGAAACTCGGTATGTAACTATGGTCACCCACCCACGGACCAACCTCGGCAAGCATTGCTAAATCTTAAGGATCGACCCGTGCGGCTGTTATTATTTAGTCACGAGCAAATTACTAGTAATTTCTCATCCTATCAACTGAAAACAAATGACAGTGCACTGAAAAACGAAGCTGCAAACAAACTTCATTAATTTTTCAATATTTAAATTCCATATTCAACCGTATTTTTTATCCGTACAAATAAAAATTGAAATGTCTATTTGTAATTTTAAAATAACAGATTTTTACTGAATGCATTTATGTAAGTATTATTCGGTACTTATAATTTTTTTTTTTGTTTTTAATTAGTACTGGGGAATACGATACCCCTTGGTTAGACTGGATGTCAGACTTTTTGGCTTCTGACTTCTCGTCACGACTGTCAAAGATCTACAAATGACAGCCGGGACCAACAGCTTAACGTGCTCTCCGAGGCGCGGAGGAAACTCGGTATGTAATGGATGAACACTCAAAACTGAAAATGTCGATACAAAAAATATTGCATCCGTGCAAAGCCGGGTCCGAATGTTAGTCATCAATATTTTATGCCATAATCAATCGGACGCACAGTATTTATATGGACCGATGATTGGGGACGGACACACATGAATTTTCATTGATTTTTAAGCAGCTTTCGAGTTGATTGGAGCTTTATCATTAAAATTTTCTTTTGTGTGTATTTTGGATGAGGTATGAGGCTTTAATTTGAGTAATATGTGATTTTTGAAAGGCTGATTAAGTCATTCTTAGTTTTGTGTAAGTGATCGGCAGCTAATACATTTTTTGTGCGGTGCGTTTACAAACATTTAAACTCACATACACAAACAGCCAGACCCGGAACAACTATCTGTAGGCCATACAAATATTTGTTCCGTGCGGGGATCGAACCCACGACACGCAGCGCAGCAGTCGATCGCTCAACCACTGCGCCAACCGTGCCGTCAAACACGGTTTGCATCCTCGTGAAAATTCAAGAGGTTGTCACAAAATAAACAAATAATCAATTTAAATTACGGTACCTAGTTAACTATTAATGAACGCTGATTTTTTTTGGTTGTTTATGTTTGTCAGTGTATCAGAATAACCCCCTTAACGTGGTTTAGGAAATAAGAAATTATCGAATAAACGTTTGAGATTGTTTGTATGTGTGAAAGAATCACTTTTTTGTATGGCTCCCATACAAAAAAGTGATTCTTTCACACATACAATTACCCTTAAATATTTATTTTATTCTGTTTTTAGTATTTTTTGTAATAGCGGCAACAGAAATTTCAACTGACTAACTATCACGGTTCATGAGATGCCGCCTGGTGACACACGGACGGACAGCGAAGTCTTAGTAATAGAGACCCGTTTGAACCTTTGGGTACGGAACCCTAAAAATGAAACATTAAAAAAAATACAATCCGTGGGATAATTAACGCATTCTAATCTTAATTTTAATTTGTTGTAAACTTTTGTATTTTTTGTATCAATTGTCATAACGGGTCATGGACTAATAGCAAAGAGCCTCAACCAACACCTTAGAAGACTTTCAATGCGCGGGCTTCAAGGCTTTGATTCAGATAGCAATATTCCTAGATACGGCACGCATTGTGAGGAGGTGGAGCCCTGACCGCCGGCAACCGGGACCTTGTTCCTGATGCTAATGAGGTACTATTTTTTTTGAATATTTTTTATATGTTTAAAATTTAATGATCACTATCGTAAACACTGAAAACGGCATATTTATCAAGTTTACTCATAACAAATACGAAACATAGTAAATATCCTGTTTCCAGTGTTAATGATAGTATATTTTTTTATAATTATAAATGTTAATAATTAAGCATAAAAAATAAATGATTGAAATTCGTTATTTATCTACATTTGTTCTAAGTTTTTAAGTAGTTACCGGCATTAAGTCTAGTCTGTTCAACTGAAAATCATCATCATCTGCGTAGCCTATTCCCAACTATGTTGTGGTCAGCTTCCAGTCTAACCGGATGCAGCTGAATACCAATATTTTACATGAAGCGACTGCCTGTCTGACCTCTTTCGGTAAAACTGGTTGTCAGACTTTTGGGCCACTGACTACCTGTAACGACTGTCAAAGATCTACAAATGACAGCCGGGACCAACGGCTTAACGTGCTGTCAGAGGCACGGAATAAACTCGGTATGTAATGGGCGGTCACCCATCCACAGACCAATCTAGGCAAGTGCGACTTAACTTGAAGTTTGATACGTATAGCTGTTATTATTTAGCCACGACTTCCAAATTTATCTAAATTTGTGTTAAGTTTTTAAGTAACTTATCGGTCTTGACTAGTCAAATCAACTAGTGTACCAAATAAAAATACACTAACTTCAAGCAATAATCAGCAATACAAAGATCAAAAACACACCTCAAATTCATTAAAACAAAACAATGGCCTAACATGGCTCAGCGTGGGCCACTGTGTGAACGCCCGAGTATAAGTATTGATTAAAGCTGGTCTAACGTGGGGACGCGTCGAAAGCCTCGCTAACTATCTGTTGCATGAAACAGAGCTTTGTATATACACGCTAGCTAAGTGTAGGGGGTGCGCAGGGATGCAGGTTTGAATTTTTGATAGATTTTGGGAGTGCTGTTCTGGTGGAAAAATCGGCTTGAATGTGTAATATTCAAGATTCATATTTCTGTTGGTTTTGTTAACATATTGCTTCGAACCGATTTTCGTTTTTTTTTGCTGGTTTAAAAAAATGCAAGGCTCATCATCTGCCTAGCCTTTTCTCAAACTATCTTGGGGTCGGCTTTCAGTCTAACCGGATGCAGCTGAGTACCTGTATTTTACATGAAGTGACTGCCTGACCGCCACAACCCAGTAACTGGGTAATACGATACTCCTTGGTAAGACTGAAAGTCAGAGTCGTTAAGGCTCTGCATGGTAAAAGTT
Organism: Cerastis leucographa; assembly: GCA_963082945.1. Taxonomy (NCBI): domain Eukaryota; kingdom Metazoa; phylum Arthropoda; class Insecta; order Lepidoptera; family Noctuidae; genus Cerastis; species Cerastis leucographa. Next base: position 2,298,061 of record OY720376.1, read on the forward strand.
GGCAACGTCGCAAAAACTGTTTTGATGAAATAATAAAAAAAAAATGATGTACGGGTGTGTAATAGGTACTAAACTAAATTAAGTTCGATGTCACGTTTTAGTTCCTGCAATTTAAAATCAATATTTCATTCAAGAATTAACATTGCCATTCAACGTGGCAATGCTGCCAGTCTTCTGTGCTGGTTTCCGGATGACAGTGATGTGGAGGAGTATTTTGACGCCTAAGCGTCCTGTTGTTTTGTTGATAATCCATACTAATATTATAATCCATACTAATATTATAAATGCGAATGTCACTCTGTTTGTTTGTTCGTTTGGTTGTTTGTTTGTTTGTTAGTTAGGTCAGCCGTTTAGTCGTGAAAAGGTTTTCACGACTAAACGGCTGACCGGATCTTAATGAAATTTGGCAAGAAGATATATTGCAACCTGGGGAGGGACATAGGCTATATATCATCACGCTACGACCAATAGAAGCGGAGCAGCCGGGGCAAAACGGGGAAAATTTGACGCAGACGAAGTTAGGAGGTTCCTCTCTCAAGAGACCAGACCACCGGTAGCTCGGACCCTGTTCCCGATGCCGGTGTGCTATTATTTTTATGTTTCATGATTATATAGAAATTTTAATTAGGAATACTTTTCCACTCCACTGTTTGCCTCGCTAATCGATTTAATACGCTACGATTGTGAGTTTTTAATTGAAGGTAACATTTGTATTGGACTGACCTATGCTGCAGCCAGAGCCTCGACGCTAAATAATAACAGCCGCTCGGACCAATGTTCAGGTCAAACTGCGCTTGCCTAGGTTAGTCTGTGGATGGGTGACCACCTATTACATACCGAGTTTCCTCCGTGCCTGGGAAAGCACGTTAAGCCGTTGGTACCGGCTGTCATTTGTAGATCTTTGACAGTCGTTACAGGTAGTCAGTGGCGCGAAAGTCTGACAACCAGTCTTACGAAAAGAGGTCAGATAGGCAGTCGCTCGATGTAGAATACTGGTATTCAGCTGTATGCGGTTCGACTGGAAGCCGATAGCAAAAATAACTTGGATAAAGGCTAGATAAATGCTGATGAACTCTTAACAGATTTTTCTTAACATAGAAAAATATTATCATCACGCGTCTGATCCTCGAAGGATTATACAGAGATGTGCTAATAGTTCTTCTATAATTTGCCAGTATATTAAAATCCCTCTTGTGTACTTAAGGGGTCGAGCATACTGCTTAAGTTTTGGCAAGACTTTATTTTATGTCGGGAGGAAAGTTTTTAATATGAATTTTTGATGGGTATAGGAGTAGAGGAAGACCAAAGCATGATATGGAGGAGGTGACGAGAAATAGAGAAGTGAAGACATGCTTTGCAGTGTAAAAAACCCAGGCAGAAGATCATCATCATCATCAGCCTATTATGTTCCCACTGCTGGGACACAGGCCTCCAAAAAGAGGGAGTGGGCTGTAATCCACCACGCGGGCCCAGTGCGGGTTGGTAGATATCACATGTCTTCGAATTTTTAGTTCTAGGACATGCCGGTTTCCTCACGATGTTTTCCTTTACCGTTTTTGAGAACAGTGGTAGCAGGCAGAAGATGATTCTAACTAAATATGCGTTTCCTAATTTCCCTTGAAATATTTTATACCAAATTTTTTACCTATCCGCCATTTTGTCCTTACATATTTAAGCGACATTGCACATTAAATCTGACACAGCTAAAAATTAACACGTTGCTATCACGCAGGCACGCTATACAGTTAAGTAATTTATAATTTAAACTAATAGGGCTATTATTTGCTGTTTTTATGTATTGTTCTTAGTCTTAAAGTACAACATGGTTCTTTAGTGTCGTGGTCAGAACTAACTACGCCATTTTGTTTTCACAATTCATAGAAAATTTCACAAATCTGTATATGTGTGTGAAATGTGTCAAAAGAATCACGCTATACCGTGTGCACGTACACACAGCTCTATTAAGTAGCTACCCCCCCGGCCTCCTATGCCGGAGTGGTAAGGGGTTATCACATACTGACGTTCTCTGTACATATCTTTGAAAAGTGTTGTTATCTTTGACCAAAAATTAAAATCAAATATCAAATAATCTTTATTTGTGAACACAGGTATTAAAATAAAGGTCTTATTCATACATTTTAGTTGAACTCCATGTCCTACCAATGAAATTGGTGTACAATTTTTTTTTTCTTTGTAATGTGTCTAGTTTTATACAATTCAAAGTCAGTTTCAAGATAACGAGAATTCAATGTATTATTATAATCATTAATGAATCAATTATAATTTATTTTTCTTGCATGTCAACGATAAATTATATAAAAGGCTAATTTTGTAATGTTGTAAATAATGTCAATTAAATAATCAATTAATTAAAAATAAATTATAATAAAGGGCTAGTAATGTCATATTTTATCATTTAAAAATTCTTCGATAGAGTAGTACGTCTTATCTATTAGAAATGAATGTAATTTACTTTTGAATTTGCGGATTAACCTATTCTCGTCTAATGTTTTTAGGGTTCCGTTGCCATAATGGCAAAAACACTTATTGAAACGTCCTATCCGTGTGTCTGCCTATCCGTCCGTATACCACTAAATTGTTAGCGCTCGAAATATTATTTTTATATTCTTTGGTGCGAAGGAACCCTGTGTGTGCGAGTCCGACTCGCACTTGGCCAGTTTCTTTAATGTCAAAGAGACTTTAAGAAAAGAACGAACATTCTAAAAGTGTCAAAAACCTTGGCAGATCATGCTTCTAAGTGGTGTATTTATTTTTAAGATTTTCTTGACCATTTTAAAGCTCAATTTTTTTTATCGAGCCTCCATTTTTTCCCTAACAATACCTACCCAGGTGAGTTAGTAACATATTAAATTATGTCTGCCCGAGCTAAAAGTTAACACGTTGGTATCACGCAGGCACGCCCACAGTTAAGTAATTTATAATTTTAACTAATAGGGCAATTCTCCTGTCTGGGTTGACCACGGAAAAAAATGGTGTTGATTAAAAACTTTTTTTTTGTTGCTTGTTTTTAAGTAGTCGTTTGGGATTTTGGTTGGCTAGCAACAATGAATGTAGTTTTATAGACTGTGGTCTTACTAACTAGTAACTGTCTAATTTTTGAGGTTTTTTAAATTAATAAAATCAAGTTGAAGGTCCATGTACTGAGTGTTAAAAAAACCACCTTAAAACCATTTTTTTTTTAAGTTTGCTATAGGCTTGCTCTTGACTCTAGTCTAGGTCAGAGATGACAGAGACAAAGTTGCCGATGGTACGAACTTACCCAGGAGAAGCCTGTTCACTCTAACTTTGAAGAGATTAGGGTTGTAAGCGTTCGGAAACACAGACGCAGGGAGAGAGTCCACTCCTTTGCTGCGCGCATTTTGAAAGACGTTTGTAAACGCTTAGTGCGAACTGAACTGAATTCATTTATCCAATATAAATAAGACCAACAAAGATGTGTTAGATTATCAGTTAGCCTTATACACCGTGTCAATCACCTCATCACGAAGCCGTCAACCAAGCATTCTGTACATGAAACTAAGTAACTTTACGCAAAAATTATTGCTGGGAAACGACTTTTTTTTGGGGGTCGTAAAATCATGTTTGGGGTAGAACTCAATGTAACGAACTCAAAACATTGTGCTGATGGACGGATTGAATAGTACGAGGGTCGTGGAGGTGTTTAAAGTAAAAATCTAACATTAAAAACTTGTATTTAAAAAATCACTTGTCAAAAAGTTGGAACTTTGACGCCTAATATCTCCGTAACTAGAAGGTTCCCAGGTATGGTGTAGAACAAAAAAATGATCGCAATGACAGGGAGAACCAGTGCCTTTCGGCTTCGTTAAGAGGTGTTTTACGCCCTTTATAACAACATGTACGCGTACTTTACAACTATTATAAATGCAAGTTCGAACCCAAGACACTGTCCTCTGGTGGCCTACCATGACGCCTTAAAACATTATTGTTACATTCTTATTTCAAAGTCGGAAAGAGACGGAGCTATACAGGTCGTCTAGCTCCATCTCTTTCCCACTCTGGAATAAGAATGAAACAAAAATGATTCAAGACGCTATAGTAACCTCCCAGAGTGGGAAAGAGACGGAGCTATACAGGTCGTCTAGCTCCATCTCTTTCCCACTCTGTAATAAGTATTGTTTAATTGTTAATTAAAATAACGATTTACACAAAATTTTACAAAAAAAGGGCATTAAAAACTAAAGGTATATAATATTAGGGCTCTACCTTTTTTTTTTTTTTTTTTGCGGATGGGAAATCATCAAATGACTTCTCCCGCTCTGGGCGGAGCGGGAGGGAGTGTCAGACTTGTACTGACTAAAACCCACCCATGTTCCTTCTTAGCCCTTTGTGTTCTACCTAAACTAGGAATAAACCTGTATCTCAGGTAACAGCATGAAACAATAATGTATTAAGACGTCACAGTTACCCCCTGATTTTTCGGATTCTTGTGAGTATTGTATAATTATAACTTGTTCAGTGTAGGAAAACATCGTGAGGGAACATAACCACCATACCTTAGAGATATATCTCGACGGCATGTAAAGCCAAGTCAGAGGCCCATGGACGGCATAAAAACTGTGACACCAGATAAGGCATGAAAGACTATAAGAAGACAATATAAATCTGATCCCAACGGACATTATCGAATTCTCCCGAGGAGCTTGTTGCTAAATAACAACATCCGCACGGATCAATCTTTAAGGTTAAGCCGTGCTTGCCGAGGTTGGTCCGTGGATGGGTGACCATAATTACATACCGAGTTTCCTTCGTGCCTCGGAAAGCACGTTAAGCCGTTCGTCCCGGCTGTCATTTGTAGATCTTTGATAGTCGTTACGAGTAGTCAGAAGCCAAAAGTCGGACATCCAGTCTTACCAAGGGGTATCGTATATCCCAGTTACTGGGTTTTGGAGGTCAGATATGCAGTCGCTCCATGTAAAATACTGGTACTCAGCTGCATCCGGTTAGACTGGAAGCCGGCCACAAGATAGTTTGGGAAAAGGCTAGGCAGATGATGACTCACGACAAGCCACGGAAATAAGCTTGTTCAATAATGAAAAGGTAAGTTAGATTATTATTGATTTAATTATTTTGTTTAAAAGCACTCAGTACATAAAGGTATTCGATGTTCTTCTTGAACATGGTGTACCTAAATAATTAAGTATCTTTGTTGGATGAGTTTCCCATCGAGAGTTAATAAGGACCTCGGAAACCACGGCATGATTACAAGAAGGAAGTAACATGCATTAATAATATCAATGAATCCGTAATTATGTTGCTGATTCTTGCATACATTAATAGGGATGATGACTGGGTAAAGAAAACGAAATTCTATTTTGTCCGTCAATCAGGTAATACAAAAATATTAGATACGTATTTTTTTGTTTTATCAAGTTAACAAAAAAATACTTAGTTAAGACGCATTAAAGTTGGAGAGTGGGGGTTCACTACGTCACAACTAGGTATAAAATGCTGAGCCGTGACGTCATGCGCCATTTCAAAATATCTCCGTAATTTTACGATTACGTGAAAAAAGAAAAAATACGTGTCAAATACTTTTTAAAAATCTACCCGATAGACAAATAAAAAAAATGAGTCACCGTCCCTATTATCTAATATTATTGTGTCGTGGCTAAATAAGAGTAGCCACGTGGATCAATATCAATGAATCCGTGATTATGTTACCGATTCTTGCATAAATTATTTTTCTCTTGTCTCGTGGCTGCAGCCGTTTAGATCAATCTTCAGTTAAAGTGCATTTACGTCTTACGACATTTCATACAAACTTTCAAGTCCGTATTTTCCGAAATTACTGAACCGATTTTAATGAAACTTAATACACATAAGCAGGATACATATATTATGTCTACGAAAGTTACGAAAAACATTTTCGGAAAATAGTGTTACAGCTAAATTAGACCGATTATAAATTATATATAGAAACAGAAATTTCTAATTAGATTTTTTTTTAAACGTTTCGAAAATGTTTTTTTAGTAACTTTTTAGACCTATGTATCCTGCTTATGTGTATTAAGTTTCATTTAAATCGGTTCAGTCATTTCGGAAAATAGGGACTTGAAAATATCACAAAACATTTTTTTTAAAGATAAGAACAAGTAAACCATACTATAGCTTTCCCTATCCTCACCACAAAATCCCGAAAAAAAACTTTTAACACAAAAAAAAAAAAATTGTAATTAAAACACATGAGAATGACCCTCGTCGCGCACGATATAGGTCGCGGTTATAATTAGTTAAATTTACGATGGTGCCCCACCCAGCCGCACGGGGCAAGGTGGGCCGTAGGGGGTCACCCCATCCTCCTACGTGTTTACACGTTTTTAACCCCATTATTAATACTACTTTTTAACTGGTCTAGGAATAACGTAGGCTTCACACTAAATTACAACTACATACACAAACTCAAGCCTTTTTCCATGGGTGCAGGCAGATACTACAGAACACAACCATATACGCATCTGTCTACTACCTATCTACAGGGTGTAACGGAAAGGGTATATACATCCTTATAGGGTGTGCTACAGACCATCAAACTGAACATGTTTCTCTTCATAAATTTTTTTTTGCAGCAAAAAAAATATCTGCTGCCCCATAGAAAATTGCAATACCTATTCGACCCAAATGTATAGGCAGCTGATATTTTTTTTGCTGCAAATTTTTTTTTATGATGAGAAACATGTTCAGTTTGATGGTCTGTAGCACACCCTTAAGGATGTATATACCCTTTCCGTTACACCCTGTATATTTATCTAATACTAATTATAAAGCTGAAGAGTTTGTTTGTTTGCTTGAACGCGCTAATCTCAGGAAATACTGGTCCGATTTGAAAAATTATTTCAGTGTTAGATAGCCCATTTATCGAGTGAGGATATAGGCTCGTGATTACGTTACAACCAATAGGTGCGGAGCAGCAATGAAAAATGTTGCAAAAACGGGGAAAATGTTAGACTAACGAAGTTGCGCGGGACAGCTAGTCTGTTATAATATACAAGGTGTTGTTTTGCATCCTCGTCAAAATTCAGGAGGTTGTCCCAAAAGACATAAATAATTAATCAATTAAAATTACGGTACCTATTTAAAATCCCAGTTAATTATTAATAAACGCTGTTTTTGACGTGACAACGTCTTATAAATTGGTTTGCCGGGTGACACTTCAAGAAACTGCGTTACGCTCCGCTCACGTTATGCGCTCACAATGAGAGCGAGTGAGAGGCACGCGTCCCTTCCACTCGGGCATGGTTAGCCCGCCTAAGAGCGAGAGAGACAGACATAAAAAGTGAAAGGCACGCGCAAATAAATGTTTTAAATTGTTACTATTATTTCATCCTTCTTCCTACTATACGAATGAATATTCACATTAAAATTATTTTTCATCACACTTGCACGTAAACAGTGTCATTACATACAGGTTAACTTGGCTGTAATGCCCCATATAAAACCCTAGGGCGGTAAGTAATTTTTTTTTTAATTTACAGCACAGCATGACAGCACACAGGTCATGCAAGTTCAAGCAAGGAGTTTACACGCAATTGAAAAATTGTCTTGAAATGTTATCTAAACAGGAATTTCATTCAATCTCGCTACATGTTATTTAATTACTCAACTAATGTTCTAAAATCTAAATAATCGATAGTTTTTTGTATCAAAACTTATTTTGTGTCTTATGACTTATGTTGTTTTTATACTCCGTCATGGCTGTATACCTAGGTAAGTATTTGCCTTTAACGTTTCTGAACAAAACATTTGTATAATCTGTGGTGTGGGCAAACGGTCCGCCATCCGCAAATCAGTTCACGTATTTCGTAATAATATGTGCTGACTTGTGTATATTCATGATTATTAACTCGCAAATGTGATGAAAAACATTGTATGTTTCACGGGCGGTACGGGAATTACGAACCTCGACTCAGAAAGCCCTCAGTCTTCGACTTCGGGCTTCTACTAGAGCCTCGATCGTAATTCCTTACTTACCGCCCTTAATACACAATATACTATTACCACTCAAAGTCGTTGTCACGTAAAACTTTCGCCCGTATACCGACTTTACAGGCAACCAATTTTTTTTTTTGGTTGTTTAAGTTTATCAGTGTTTCAGAATAACCCTCTTAACGTCATTTAGGGAATAAGAAATTATCTAATAAAGGTTTGAGATTGTTTGTATGTGTGGAAGTGCGGTTATAGGGCGAGAATCAGACGGGCCGCGTTTATAGTGGTTCACACTTATAGATTTCCGTAAATATGAAAAAATACCTACTCATTTTAATATTGATTCGGGACGAGAATCATTAGCATAATTTCCTCATTGAATCTGACGAGGATGAAAAACAACAGCTACACTACTGTACTACTACTGTACTACTGTACTACTAGCGAGTGACACCACAAACAGTACTAAAGCGACATCTATGAGACAAATGAAGTACTAACATCTAATTTCTGAATCACGCTATTAATAAAGCTATCTGGAGGAGGATCGTCTCTTTTAATCTCCCCCTCTTCCAGTTCATCATCATCATCATCATCAGCCTGTATTCGTCCACTGCTGGACATAGGCCTCTCCCATGACACGCCACTGAGCACGATCCTCGGCCACACTCTCATCCAGCTCTTGCCAGCCGCCTGCGAAGATCATCGCTCCACCGAGTCTGAGGACGTCCTACGCTACGTTTACCGATCCGTGGTCTCTACTCAAGAACTCGTCTCGTCGCTCTTCCAGTTAGTACTGGGTAATACGATGAGACTGGGTAGCAGACTTTCAGGTCACTACCTGTAACGACTGTCACAGATCTGCAAATGACAGCCGGGACCAACGGCTTAACGTGCCTTCCGAGGCACGGAGGAAACTCGGTATGTAATTATGGTCACCCATCCACGGACCAACCAAGGCAAGCTTGGCATAATTTAAATAATAATAATAATCTTTATTGGCATTAATTAAACAAACATTTTTATGAAATTCCCTTGCTCCTGTAGTGTACACTGTATTGCAGGAGCTAGTATCTTCCCCTTATTACAATGATACGAATTAAATTATTAATGACATCTAAAACTTACAAAGCAAATAAGAAAAAAGTTAAGTAAGTAAATGATAAAATTAAATAATCCATACTAATCCATACTTCCATACTAATATTATAAATGCGAATGTCACTCTGTTTGTATGTTTGTTTGTTTGTTTGTTACCTTTTCACGACTAAACGGCTGATCGAATCTTGATGAAATTTGGCAAGAAGATAGATTTCAACCTGGGAAAGGACATAGGCTATATATCATCACGCTACGACCAATAAGAGCGGAGCAGCAATGAAAAATATTGCGAAAACGGGGAAAATGTGACGCAGACGAAGTTGCGCGGGACAGCTAGTAATTATATAAACATGCAATTTTTTAAATTATTTTTTAACAATAAAGCGTAATCGAATATGTTTGGAGTAAGGGAATATGAGTGTGTGTATTGTGTGAGGGTATGTGTGGGGTGTGTGTGTGTGGGGTGTGTGTGTGTGGGGTGTGTGTGGGGGGGGGGGGTGTGGGATGTGTGAGTGACTATCTATAAAGATCGACTATCGTTATTATTAGGCACGACCTCCTCCTTACAATTTTAACAGAACCTTGAATTAACACAATTGGTGCGTTCAAATTTCTTTCCGTATCCCACACGGGTTTCGACCAAGTAATTTTAATACCAACACACTCTGCTTTTAAACAAGATATAATAACCCGCAATTATCTCCAAAATTATCGTAATCAAGGCATCACATACTAACAAAATAAAACGGCTATTATGTATCATGAGCCGTCATTAAAATATAATGTCTATATCATTACTGAACTTCGTATAAATATGACGTAATTTCACGCCTGTTTTTGTTGAAGGGAGAGAGGCAGAACTGAAGATATTGTAAGACCCAGGTTTTTTTTTATTGAAATACTATGTATTCAGCTGATTCTATACTCTTTTCTGTTCTAAAATGTTAACAATAATCACTGTTTAACTTATCAATGTTTAATAAAATCTGTCAACAACAAAAACAAATCGTTTCTAGTTGAAAAAGAAAATAAAAACGGGCCAAGTGCGAGTCTTACTCGCACACAGGGTTCCATAGCCCCAAACAATATAATGACAATGTTTTGAACGGTCATTCATTAGTAAACCTTCACTCAACCGCAAAACTTAATTTGTTTTTCATAGTAAGTTAATGAAAAACAAAGTTACTGCTGCAGTTTGGTGAAAAAGTCCTATATCTCAAAAACTACATATCAAATCTTGTTTAAACCAATTTTCGTTGAAAGTTTCTTTTACGGTCTACATCCCCATATTTTTTTCAGATTTTTTCTCCTGTTACTTTAGAAATTAGAGGGGGGGGGGGACACTCGTTTTACCACTTTGGAAGTGTCTATCTTTCAAACAATTGACTTTGAAAAAAAATGGTTTCAGGAACCTCAATGTCATTTTTAAAGACCTATCTATGCACACCCCACACGTATAGGTTTGATAGTTTCTTTTTTTAGTTTCAATTTCATGTATGTGGGGATATCCTTATCTATATATTTTTTTTTTAATTTTGTACAAAAATCATAATGCGGTTCATGGAATACACCTACCAAGTTTGAACCTACCAAGTTTCAGCTGTGTAGTCCTAATAGTTTCGGAATAAAGTGGCTGTGATACGGACAGACAGACAGACATGACGAATCTATAAGGGTTCCGTTTTTTGCCATTCGGCTACGGAACCCTAAAAACCAGCAAAGTGCGAGTCGGACTCGTGCACGAAGGGTTACGTACCATTATTTATGAAAAAAAAAAAACACTTTTTTGTATGGGAGCCCCCTTAAATATTTATTTTATTCTGTTTTTTGTATGTGTTGTTATAGAATCAACAGAAATACATAATGTGTAGAAATTTCAACTGGCTAACTATCACTGTTCATGAGATACAGCCTGGTGCCAGACGGACAGCGAAGTCTCAGTAATAGAGTCCCGTTTGACCCTTTGGGTACGGAACCCTAAAAATAAAGAAAAAGTATTAATTTGTCCCGCACAGGGCCAAACAAACGGTTAAATTAACAAAAAAAAACTAAATCATACGCAGTTATTAGACTTTTGATTTTAGTTGCCAGCTCAACTCACTCCTCGCTAATCGTTGGCAGTGAACAGGTACCTAAGCCCTATTTAATAGGAGCTGAGCCTATTGCCAGTGGATTATCATTCAGGAAATTAGCTTTCGTTAGCACCCGGTAGTCTAGATATGTGCCACGGTTAATGGCAAACGAAATGTCGGGGCAAAAAACGGGTTGCCCTCCGGGATTGCCGGCAGAAGTAAAAACTTGAATATTAACGTTGTGCGTTTTTGAATGGTTAGGGAGTAATTTTGCACGAATTGCTTTAATAATCGGCATAAAAGTACTATCATTTATGTGGTAAAATACAATATTAATTTATTGCGCTATCGTACACAAACATGACATTTAATATTACTTAAAAAATTTAACACTTCAGAACTATTACAATCCGTCTTACGAATTTTACCTCTTTGGAGAAACCAAAGGTTTTGTTTGTGCATAAGATAATTATCCAGTTTTGGAAACCCAAACTCAATGACAGATGTCATAAAGTTCAAATTCCTTCGTAACCTAATGTCAATCCGTCTTACGAATTTTCAAAATGATAAACTCAGGTCAATATAACGTACTATCACCAAACTGCGTATCTGACCACGGTAAGGACTATCGTTACATGCAGCGTCCGGCCGCTATAGAAGCGCTTATTAACGCTCAACTACCAATAGCATCGCAGCAACTGTTTTTTGCCGAGTCCCTTGGTGTCGTAAATGAAAAAAAAAAACTGTGGTCAAACATCTGGGATCATTAACAGAGCCTGAAATTGTGTTTAAAACAATACATATTAAAAAAACGGTCGTGTATTTTTCGATCGGGTCTTTTTTTGTTTTACCACTATTGGTCCGCAAACTATTTGAGCGGACAGTTAAACAGATGTCATCGTGTGCACGGGATTTTGTTTTAAAAGTGTCCATATTCCCACTGTCCCGACTGTACGTGTCCTGACGCGAGTTTTTTTTTTTTTACCCATCACATAAGTGCACAACGCCGCTAAAGAAGTTTTCACTTCAAAAAAACTTGCACACACATTCTGTTCCTACATTTTTAACACGCATTTTTTACTAAAATCAAATCAATCAAATCAAAATATACTATTTTATATAGGTCTACATGGGCACTTATAAAACGTCAACAAAAGGTGCACGGTTCGGGTTGGTCGTTTCCTATGAAGAAGAACCGGCAAGAAACTCCATGGTTACTCTTTTAAAATCATTTGGTTTTACAATATTTGAATGTTACAGCGTTAGTATACTTAAGAGGGGACTCTAGTGGGCCTTTCTCCATACAAACGTATTCCGCTGTTTTCTTCGTGGATAATGCGTCTAGAGCAATGATTGTTTTCCAAAAAATCTAGGTCTTATTAATACATGCCCCTATCATTTCTTTTTTTTTTTCAAAACATAATCATTAAAAGAATATTTTATGACAATCCAAAAACCCCAAGTTTTTACCGCCATGTTCAGACGACTATTAGACAAATATGATAAGTTTTTCACAAAAAAGAAAATGATAGAAGCTTATAGATATACTTTTCCTCAAAATTTTGATATAAAAATTATTTAGAACAGTTTAGTTTTGAAGAAGAAAACAGCGGAATACAAAACGTCTTTTGGTCAAGATTTTTGTAGGTAAAATCAGCCTGAGCTGCAGTTATCCCTTTCGCACTTTACGGGGGCTTGATCGGGCGCAGCGCGACAGCAATACTTTCTTCAAATACCCATTCTTCAAATTCCTCGGGACTAGAGTCCCCTCTTAAGTATGGGAGGACAGCGTAGGCCCGACAATAAGTCGTTGCTAACTACAAAAGGTAGAACAAGATAAAGCAAAAAAAACCTTATCCCAACTATATTAGGGTTGTAAATCATAATTATTTACATTATATCACGGCTGTCGTCCCCGAACGGTTAGGTAGAGGAATACCTAATAGTACACTGACACATCGCCAGTTATATGTATTTAAGTCCCACGTCAAAGGGAGCGAGCCTATTGACATCAACAAAACCAGTCACGAATCCTAGACTCCGAGGCTACTACTGAGAAATACTTAACGGATAAACCCAATAACCAACCCAAAAAACCCGGGAATCGAATCGAATCCAGGACCTAATGGTCAGCAGTCAGCGTTTCCAACCATTACAACACCGAAGCAGAAAAAAACATCATCATCAACAGCCTATAATGTTCCCACTGCTGGGACACAGGCCTCCTCTCTATGAGAGGGAGTGGGCTGTAATCCACCACGCGGGCCCAGTGCGGGTTGGTAGATGTCACATGTCTTCGAATTTTTAGTTCTAGGACATGCCGGTTTCCTCACGATGTTTTTCTTCACCGATTTTGAGGGCAGCGGTGATGAAATAAATTACACAAAGTAATGCGCTTGCCTGGGTTCGAACCCACGGCTTACTGCTCGTAAGTCGGGGGTGCCACCACTGGGCACTGGGAAAAAAAAACAGAGAAATAAGAAAATAACGAGAACTTGATGTAACTTCTTTCCTACAATTCTGAGAACATTTTCCTTTTGACCGCCATTTTGAATTAGTATTAGCTCGACTTTTTCCTCATCCTGTATTTATATAAAGTCAAGGAAAATGGTTGCTGAGCTAATTAACTGTCAACTTAAAGTGTCCGTGTGTTCAAATTACAACTGTCATACTTTGACAGTCGTCGGGGGCTCCTAAAACGGAATTTACAAGGTAAAGTAATGCTTACAGAGGTTGCTCTATAGATGGGTGACCATCCATTTCATAGCGAGTCCCGTCAGTGCCTCGAATCGGAAACTCAAACTCAAAGCATTTATTTGAATTACCCATTACCGGCCCTTTTGAAAGTCAAAAACAAAAAAAAAACGCGAAGCTACAGTCCCAGTCACAAAACATAATAACTTGTGAAAGTACTGTAGTTGCCCATTCCAAAGCGTAGATTTCTATGGAGGAAAATGGGCAAGAAACTCCATGGACACTCTTTTAAATCAAAATATGTTACAAAATCTATCTTCATCGTTCTCACATATTTGTAATCAAGAATTACAAATATGGGAGAACGATATAGAAATACGGGCAAGTTGAGCGTTCAGAGTAAAAGATTAAATCAGTAATTCAAAAATAAAGTAATTATAATAAAACGTGGCAGCTAAGAGATGACCAGTCACAACTGACAGCGCCCGTTCACAAACATGTCATGATAAAGCCGTTGAAATAGTCACGCTTTTGACTGCCAAAGACCAACAAACTACAGACGGGACAAACTGCTCAACTTAGCTTCGGTACGTCAAGTTATATGGCTATAAAAATATAAATAAATAGCCTCTCAATTTAAGTAAAAAAGCCGAAAAACCAACGAGCGAGTCAACGCTTTATTTTCACCATAAAATACCAATACATAAATAACCATTTTACGGCGTTTTTATGGCTCAGGTAGAAACATGAACCATGGTAGTTTTGCCGTAAATCAAGTGACACTAAAACCGTCTCATATTATTTTGACAATATTATTGGTATACCTGTTGAAAGGTATTTAAACATCTTTATAAAACAAACTCTGTATGAATTTTTGCTTTTGGGTTTCTAGGTTCAGAGTTTAAGATTCAAGATTTTAGACTTGCAATCTGATGTAGTTAAATCTACAGGCAGTACAGCCTTTTAAAGGGGATCGTATTACAGAGTTACTGGGTTGTGGAGGTCAGATAGGCAGTCGCTTCATGTTAAATACTGGTACTCAGCTGCATCCGGTTAGACTGGAAGCCGACTCCAAGATAGTTTGGGAAAAGGCTAGGCAGATGATGATGAGTACAGCCTTGGTTAAGAGCGTTTAGACCTTCCGGCATTTCATACAAACTTTCAAGTCCTTATTTTCCGAAATGACTGTACCCATTTTAATGAAATCACTCTTCATACGCATAGGTCTAAAAAGTTATTAAAAATATTTACGAAATGTTTAAAAAAAAAAGATAATTGCACATTTCACGAGGACGAGTATAGAAAAAAATTGTTTCTTCGGGAAAGTTGTTTGTTATCATGAGTACAATCACGTGTTTAAGTATCGGTTACTAATTACCAGACACCCTATACAGGGTGTAACGGAAAGGGTATACACCGTGTAAATCACCTCATCACGAAGCCGTCAACCAAGCATTCTGTACATGAAACTAAGTAACTTTACGCAAAAATTATTGCTGGGAAACGACTTTTTTTTGGGGGGTGTAAAATCATGTTTTGTGGTAGAACTCAATGTAACGCACTCAAAACATTGTGCTGATGGACGGATTGAATAGTACGGGGGTCGTGGAGGTGTTTAAAGCAAAAATCTTACATTAAAAACTTGTATTTAAAAAAATACTTGTCAAAAAGTTGGAACTTTGACCCCTAATATCTCCGTAACTAGAAGGTTCCCAGGTATGGTGTAGAACAAAAAAATGATCGCAGTGACAGGGAGAACCAGTGCCTTTCGGCTTCGTTAAGAGGTGTTTTACACCCTTTATACATCCTTAAGGGTGTGCTACAGACCATCAAACTGAACATGATTCTCATCATACATTTTTTTTTGCAGCAAAAAAAAATATCAGCTGCCTATACATTTGGGTCGAATAGGTATTGCAATTTTCTATGGGGAAGCAGATATTTTTTTTGCTGCAAATTTTTTTTATGATGAGAAACATGTTCAGTTTGATGGTCTGTAGCACACCCTTGAGGATGTATATACCCTTTCCGTTACACTCTGTATAATATTTAATCGGACGGGTTTTGATTTTTGCACGGTACCCTAATCGATTTTCTAGCCTTAGTTACGCCTTATGACATCAACTATCTGACAGTAAAAGTCGCGTGAAAATTGGTCGAAGCGTTTCGGAGATTAGCTGGGACAACCAGACCGACAGACAGAAAACAATTTCCAATTTTAATTTTATTTATTTTTATAGATGGTAACGGAAAAGTCTTGAGTTGATTAGTTGGTCCTTTTGGTTTTAATTAACTCGTGGCTGGAGGACATTATAAAAAATAATTATTTGTCGCAAGGACATGACGTGCATACAAAATGACAAAAACAAAACAAAACAATAAACACAGATACAAGGCAAGAAAAAAATATTAAAAGTACAAACAGGACGAAACAAAAATGTTTACTGTTTGCACGTCGTGACTGCGACAAGCAGGTCACCACTCACCATGATGCTGTGCCATGGGAACCACAGCACAGCGCTGGTTTTCAATGGTCACCTGTGAAATATCGTACGACACCAAGACAGCATAAGTATTGTTTAAATCCCCATACAAAAAAACCTCCTACTGGAAACACTCAACCACACTTTGCTAAACCTTAAAATCGAACCCAGATCCTCTTACTAAGCCCTTACAACCACCAGATCATAAAGACAGTCCCTCTCAAAATGTCATCCGAAAATCCAAATATACTTCCAGTAATAAAACAAAACACTACCTCGCCTTCTGCTTGTCCCGCAAAAGTAATGAGGGTGATAATACGCACATATTACGGTTAATGTGGGGTAGGAAGACGTATAACCCACTTAGGGTGCCACGAGGTCGATTTTAGAAGGTAATGTTTGTTTTCTCGACGCGATATTAAAAGGGGACTCTAGTGGGCCTTTCTCCATACAAACGTATTCCGCTGTTTTCTTCGTAGATAATGCGTCTAGAGCAATGTTTTTTTTTTTCCAAAAAATCTAAGTCTTATTAATACATGACCCTATCATTTCCTTTTTTTTTCAAAACATAATCACTAAAAGAATTATGACAATCCAAAATCCCCAAAAAAAGCCCGTTTGTACCGCCGAGTTCAGACGACTATCAGACAAATTAGATAAGTTTTTAACAAAAAAGAAATTAATAGAAGCATATATATGCTTTTCTTCTAAATTTTGATATAAGAATTATTTAGATCAGTTTAGTTTTGAAAAAGAAAACAGCGGAATACAAAACACCTTTTGGTCAAGATTCGTAGGTAAAATCAGCCTGAGCTGCAGTTGTCCCTTTCGCACTTTACGGGGGCTTGTTTGGGCGCAGCGCGACGGCAATAGTTTCTACAAATACCTATTCTTCAAATTCCTCGGGGCTAGAGTCCCCTCTTAAGTCGAGAGGTTTCTCAGAACTTGCAACCGGCGTGCGTGTAGAACTATCTGACCCGCACTTTTGTCTGCCACAGTTTTCGCCATTTTTGCAACATTTTTCATTGATTGCCTTTCTATAAATGGGCTATCCAACACAAAAGATTTTTTTAAATTCGAAATTAGCGCATTCGAGATTAGCATCATCATCATCACCATTTTAGCCGTGCGACGTCCACTGCTGGACATAGGCCTACCCCAAGTGTCGCCACATTGACCGGTCCCGTGCGACTCGCATCCAGCGAATCTCCGCAACCTTCACCAGGTCATCGCTCCACCTAGTGGGAGGCCTTCCTACGCATCGTCTTCCGGTTCGCGGTCGCTATTCCAGAACTTTTCGCCCCCATCGCCCATCCGTTCTGCGAGCAATGTGCGCCCACTGCCACTTATGCAATTCTTCGGGCTACGTCGGTAACCTTGGTTCTCTTGCGGATGTCCTCATTTCTGATTTGATCACGCAAGGAAACTCCGAGCATAGCCCTCTTCATTGCCCTTTGGGTGACTTCCTTCTGATGAGGCCCATTGTGAGCGACCACGTATGAACCGAGATTAGCGCGCTCAACCAATCAAACAAACTCTTCAGCTTTATAATATTAAGCATAGATGTATGAACGTGGACGAAGCGAAAAGAGTATGTTAAGGATTCTAAAGAAGAAAGAATTAAAACATATTTAATTGGCACATGCCACAAGTGCACACAACAAAAAAAAAACTTAAAACAGAAAAAGATAATATTGTCTGTCTCACGGCTACACCAAATAGGCCCAGTTCAGCAAACTGCCGAGCTAGTGCGCCCGACGCTGGTTTTCAACTGGACCCGAGATAATGAGGTTTCTACCTAACTTCATATATGTTTTTCGATATTAATCGGTCGTAAGAGCGATTTCTGAGCAAGAGGTCTTGGTTTTGATTCCCAGAGCGAATCGTCCTCGAACTTCGGATAATGAACACAACACTGGTACCCATCATCATCAGCATATAATTTTCCCACTGCTGGGACACAGGCCTCCTCTCTATGAGAGGGAGTGGGCTGTAATCCACCATGCGGGCCCAGTGCGGGTTGGTAGATGTCACATGTCTTCGAATTTTTAGTTCTAGGACATGCCGGTTTCCTCACGATGTTTTCCTTCACAGTTTTTGAGGGCAGCCGTGATGAAATAAATTACACAAAGTAATGCGCCTGCCTTGGTTCGAACTCACGGCTTACTGCTCGTAAGTCGGGGTTGCTACCACTGGGCCACCGCTGCTCTCACGGGTACCCATATGATGAGAATGCATTAAAATAACTAGTCCGCCATCTTTGGAAGTCGGCCATATTGGATTAAGAATGTTTTCACTTAGGTTACCATATTTATTCAAACTAAGCATGTGTGAAACATTTCAATTCAATCCGGAATCGGGAAGTGGGTTTAACTTTTAACTACTTTTAACTTTACAGCGTTGTTTATTTGGTTACGGGTGAAGCTATTAAAAGCATGTTAAAAAATATATGTTAATAATTATGTTTAATTCTTCGATGCCTGCCAATTTTTTTTTTATTTGCGTTGTGTTTGGTCTTAGGACTCTAGTCTAGGTCAGAGATAACAGAAACAAAGTCGACGATGGTACGAGCTTACCCAGAAGAGGTCTGTTCATAATTTAGCTTAGTTATTAAATATTGTGCATGCTGTGGTCTTTTAAAAGACAAGTGAAGGAGTACACCGGCACCAACCTAATATTTTTTTTTTATCCAATGT
This sequence comes from Cerastis leucographa, assembly GCA_963082945.1. Classification (NCBI taxonomy): domain Eukaryota; kingdom Metazoa; phylum Arthropoda; class Insecta; order Lepidoptera; family Noctuidae; genus Cerastis; species Cerastis leucographa. Next base: position 2,317,072 of record OY720376.1, read on the forward strand.
CCAATATTTAGTAATAGAATAGAATAGAATAATACTTTATTGTACACCAAAAAGCAAACATCAATTAATAAAGTAATGTTAGGTGATATCTTTTGTTGAGCATCCTTTTTTTTTTAAGGATGGGAAATCGTCAAATGACTTCTCCCGCTCTAGGCGGAGCGGGAGGGAGTGTCAGACTTGACTGACTAAAACCCATCCATGTTCCTTCTTAGCCCTTTGTGTTCCAGGGCCACGGTATCTCTTTCGAACAACCCGCAGCCCATTTGTTGAGCATCCTAAAATAAATATATATCAGACTATTGAAAATCAGCCTTTAGTTTTGAGACGGTATTCTTTTTTAATATTTTTTACGTTCCTGCAAAAATTCGAGAAATCTGAAAATTACTGGGCTTTTGCCCAACAAAAAGGAAATACAGGTAGTATATACACAACACTAGCTAAATACAATATCAACGTTATAATATACTTACTTAGTCTAAATAAATAATAGTCATAAAAGTTTAAACACGGCGTAAATAACAAACGTGGAGGCTCCATGAATTCAGCGCATAATTCTAGAAAGAAACGTTGTTTTCGTCGTATTAATAAAAATCCTCCTTTTTCCATGTAGGGACAGCATGTTTTTAAGCGTTGGTTTTTGTACAGACAGTGCCAGCACATCAAGCGCCAACAATCTGTCAAACTTTAATAGATTTTCAACTTTATTATTAAACAATTAATTAACGGAACTCTAATACTTTTTCCAAAATAAAAGTTAGCCTAAGTTACTCCTTATATAACATCTGCTATCTGTCGGTAAAAGTCCCGTCAAAATCAGTCCAGCCGTTTCGGAGATTAGCCGGAACAAACGGACAGAAACGGAAAAAAGTGCATTAAAACATTTTTTTTCCGTCGTTATAAGTACCGTTTACACTTTCATATGTTAACTTAAAAGTTGTTGTTTTGAAATAACAAACACACTTTAATTTTATTTATTTGTATAGATGAAACAATAGTTTTTTTTTATCCGACAAAAATGAATAAGCTGTTTTCCTAGAATTATGTGCTGGATTCTTACTAATAGAATTAGACCGTCGAAGGCTCAAAAAAACTTTGGCAGATAATATTTAAGACAGTTTTTTATTGTGACCAATACACCATGTTTTCTGCAAGTAGTGTGTACACGCAAGCTGCAAGTATCTGGCGAATAAGGTGCTCTTGCGAGTATGCCAGCATTGACATGCATTTAACCACCATGCGTGCAAATACTTGCAGAATTAAGACGCAATTTTTACACATACTTCAAATAGAATACAACTTGTATGACTATATAATTATTATGCAACATTGCACCCACTGCTCTTTAAATTAAGGCCCTAATTGGCTATGATAATTCGCAAGTAACTATTTAGAGGATCAACTATATTTGTCAGTTTGACAATAGTGACAGAAATGATATACATGCGATCATGTCAAAATCGGTACATATTTCATTTTTAAATTCTGTCTCAAAGACAAAGACATTCTATCAGCGAGAAAATGAAAAATTAAAAAAAAAATGTGAATTGACATAAAGCAAGTCGGAGAGAGTTATTAATCTTTTGAATTTATCATAGTAAATATAAGGCCCAAAGGTTAGGGTAAATAGTATTTACCTATTATATAATAGACGTGTTAGAATAGAATGACAATAAATACTCTGTACAAGACATTTATTTATTTATTAGGTACACCAACAGCAAAAACGTAAACCAGAGTAACAAATCGCTTTGTCTAGCGCGAACAACCGCTTGTCAGGTACCTATCATTGGTGTGTTAAAATCGAAAATATTCGGGATCAATATTTTTGTGTGAAAACATTCCCAATCTTCGCTCTGTAAGTTTTTAAACCTCTTTGACCTGTACCTACTCACAAACAAAAAAAAAAGTTTTTTTTTTTTTTAAGTATTCCCAATGCTCGGTATATAAGGTTTTTGAACCTCGCCCTGTACCTACTCACAATCATAAACAATTTCTTTACAACATTTTCAGTATTTCTTGCAATTGAAAACCAAGTAAAAAATATAAAGATACAACGCTAATCTCTTAGCCAGCTCAATTTAGATCGCCATCGACACGTTATAAAGAAGATGGCGCAATATCTTTGCTCTATTTTATCTATGGCACTTTCTGCGGCCGTCCAGTCAAGATAGATAAATTGATTGATGCTTGTTTATTTAGGAAGTTAGCAAACCTGAACTATAGTTCACCAAAACCGAATTGTATAGACCTTTTCGCCATACGACGGTGCGGATGAAATCAGTACGTCTACTATGAGTTTTAACAATCTATATTCGCTAGCGTCTGTAGTTAAAAAAACGTATGAAAACTTTTACAGCGCCTCTAGCGGATAGTTGGGTACTAAAATGCTAATCTATCCTACGTCATCGTGTAGTAAACTAAACTACCGCGACTGTAGTTTGGGCTTCATTTGCTTAGAATTTGGTAGCTTAGCACCAACACAGCTTATGATACCATTGAAAAAGCTAACTGTAGTATTTGCGTATTGACGGAACTATTGCAGTTACGTCAAGCGATCTAACTACGACAACTCATGGTTGACGTACTGATAAATCGTTCCTTTACAAAAAATGTAGTAGTTATTACTGATTCCGTATTTTACGACTATGGTATTCAGGGTGCAGCTAAAATAATCAGTCAAGATTGTAAATCAGGGTAACGTTCAAGATTGAAAAGGAACATTTCATTATAATGTCTCCCGCACCATCTTGCAGCGAATAGACTACAGTTTACCAAACTCGACCTGTGTAGTTAGACAAATCGGCAGACAGCACAAATAAAAACCTTGCCGCTGATTGTAAATATAGGATTAGCAATAGACATAAGACATGTATTTCTTAATTTAAAACTTGTTAAGGAGTATTAGAAACAAATATTTACTTTCCGACAGCTGTTTGAAATCTTATTATTCTTGACAGTTGGTTGACAATTTGTCTACTTTTGACAGTTGTTTGACGACTTGTCATTTTTGACAGTTGGTTGACAGTGACAGCTCAACATTTTTTTGGCATTCATTCTAAAACACGTCTATCACACAAAAGCATTACGAAAAAAAGCTCTTAACCGCTATTACTTACCAACTTTATTATTATTATGGGGATGCTGATGGTGGTGCGGTTGCGGCTGTGGTTGTTGCTGCATCTGTGGCACCAGTGCAGGGTGTGGCAGCTGCAGTAGCTTAGGTTCCAGTTTTGTCGCTGCGGCCACTGGTATCGGACCAGCGTTTGTCATGGTCGTCATTGTCGCAGCAGGCATCATGAGCGTTGACATTGTTAGCATTTTGGCTTGCCCTCGATTCGCAAAAAAAACTCTTACGTCCAAATACGAGTCTTTTCAAAAATCCATTTTTTTTTTCGATCGACAGACGACTTTTTTTTAACACTGTTATTTTTTTATTGTGGTGTTGATTTAGATTTTTTTTTTTGCTTTAAATTTATGCTTTTGGGATGTGTATAACTACTGTTTTTTTAGAGATAGCTAATCACATAGTTTTATCCACTGACATTCTTTGTTATGTATTTCTTTTTGTGTTTTAACATCTAAACTATAGTAGATCTGTGGAAAATTTGTGTTTTGGAGTTTGTAATATTCTTGCTAACCCGCTTAAATTAACAAAAGAATACCTAAATAATACTTTAACAATGTCTTTGTTTAGAGGACATTTGTAAAACAATTTTGTTTTTTTGGTTTTACCAAAAGTCACTTTGTTGCGTTTACTCGTAACCTCACATTATGTTCAGGTCAGATTCTGTACCAGCTGCGACATACACAGATAGTTTAATACACTATTCGTTACATCCGTATCTATGAAAAAATCAAATTGATTACTTGAGCAATAGTAATAACTTAAGAGCGTTTATTCCTTACCGCTTTTCATACAAACTTTCAAGTAGTTTTTTTCCGAAATGACTGAACCGATTTCAATGAAACTTTATACGCATAAGCAGGATACATAGGTCTAAACAGTTACTAAAAAATATTTTCAAAATGTGCTTTAAAAAAAGATATAATTGTAATTTTCTGTTTCTATAGAAAATTTATAATCGGTCTAATTTAACTGTAACATTATTTTTCGAAAATGTTTTTTAGTAACTTTTTAGATCTGTGTATCCTGCTTATGTGTACGAAGTTTCATTAAAATCAGTTCAGTCATTTCGGAAAAAAACTACTTGAAAGTTTGTATGAAAAGCGGTAAGGAATAAACGCTCTTAAGAGCGTTTACATCTTACGACATTTCATACAAACTTTCGAGTCTTTATTTTCCGAAATGACTGAACCGATTTTAATGAAACTTAATACGTGTAAGTAGTCTAAAAAGTTCTTTTTAGACAAAGGTCTAAAAAGTTACTAAACCATTTTCGGAAACTAGTGTTACAGCTAAATGAGACCGATTATAAATTAGGTATCTATAGAAACTACTTACAATTTTTTTTAAAGACATTTCGAAATTGTTTTTTTTTAACTTTTTAGACATAAATGTATCCTGCTTACGAGTATTAAGTTTCATTAAAATCGGTCGAGCCATTTCGGAAAATAAGGACTTGAAAGTCTGTATGAAATACCGTTAGCTGTAAGCTCTCTTAAGATACGATTTTTATTCTGCAGCTTTAGTAATTGCTTGAAGTTAGAACTGTCAAAAGTTAGAATTTGTAGCTTTGCTTTTTTTGACAGTTCTTAGTTCGTTTAAATTCTTGTCTATTGCATATAAATGGTTGCCTAAGTAATTACTTAAACTCATTTTTTTTTTTACTTTAACTTGAAATTCAGTTCAGTCGGTCTGCAAATATAGACTTATTCACTATTTTAAGCTTTCACGGTTTATAACTAAACTTAAAGTGTAATTTACGGAGTATCTTCTGTGATTATTATTTATTGCGGTCTCTCGATATATTAAGGACTCCACAAAACCTGTTGATTTTGTGAGTGTATTTTGGCGTGACTTTGTATTGAGTGCCAGTAGTGCGCGTAGTAAAAGACAAAGAAAAAAAGGTAGACAGCATTGTCTGCTCCTAATTATTTATTTAACATCCAGTGCATTTTAAAGTACGGCAGGGTTGGCGAAGTGCTGAGCGATCGACTGCTGCGCTGCGTGTCGCGGGTTCGATCCCCGCACGAACAAATATTTGTATAGCCTACAGATAGTTCCGGATCTGGCTGTTTGTGTGAGTTTAAATGTTTGTAAACGCACACACGATTCAGGAGAAATTCATAGAGTGGGGCAAAGTTTCATCACGTGACCATGGCGCTTGCAACAGCGTCGAAATATCGAGAGATCACAATAATTTATAATCACAGAAGATATCTCGTAGGTATGTGATAGTGTAAGTTGAAACATTTAATATTTAATAATATATCATATCATGTAATCAAAGTCTATGCTACGATACAGGAAACTTGCAACTATAGAGCTAAACTATTTGCACTAAGTCGGCTTAGTTGTTGAATATTTAGCGTTAGTTGTGAGCGGGTTAGCAGAATATTAGCGGTGGAACTATTATCTAGAGCTTGCAGGTTGTGCGGGTACTTGCAGAGTTTAGCTGTTGTTAGATTCAAGAATTAATTCCATCGACATGATTTAAATATTTGTGATTACAGAAGTGACCCACTGTTTTTTAGTTTTCAGTGATTCCCGATGTCCACCAGTGGTGGCAAACGAAAATATTAAAAAAAATCGTCGCCAGTGGCGCCTAAAAGGATTTTTTATAAAAGGTTGTGTCTCTGTCCACCATCTAGTGGAAAGCAAGAATTTCTTTTTTAAATTGTGTCACTGTCCACCACCGTCGATAAACTGGTGGTGGACATCGAGAATTATCGCTTATTTCAATGATGCCCGATGTATGCATGCACCAAAGAAAACTTAAAAAAAAAACCCTTTAGGTACCACTGTTGGACAGCGACACGACTTTTTTTTAATATTTCCGTTAGCCACCTAAAGATAAAACAAACACAGTAGCAGAATGTTACAAACTTCCAACATAAGCAATTAGGAGGAAAAGTGGGGCTCTTAATAATACTTTTTGCATGATCTATAATTATTTTTATTGTATCGACAAGAACATTGTGCCAAATTCTGCAAGCACCATGATCCTGCAAGCATTTGCGACGTTTTGTTATAAATTCGAATTGGTCGTTCAATTTAATGAAGTTTTTTTCATATTTTTGTTTTGAACAATTGTTATTGTTATACGCGAGATTCAAATGAATTGTGGCTTTTTTTTCCTTTCATACGTAAAATAAAGTGCCTTTTGGACTTTTCGGGAGTCATAAAGGGTGTTTTTACACAGTTTATTCGGAATCCATGGATCTCGTGGCTAAATAATAACACCCGCACAGTCGATCTTCAAGATTAAGCCGCGCTTACCAAGGTCGGTCTATGTATAGGTGATTATAATTACATACCGAGTTTCTTTCGGGCCTCGGAAAACACGTTAAGCTGTTGGTCTTGGTTGTCATTTGTTGATCATTGAAAATCATTACAGGAAAATCAGTGGCTCGAAAGTCTGACAACCAGACCAAAGGGTATCTTATAATATATTACGCAGTCCTAACTGGGTTGTGCAGATCAAATAGGCAGTCGCTCCATGTAACATACTGGTATTCTGCTGTATCAGGATAGTCTGGAAGCCGACCCGAACATAGTTGGGACAAGTCTAGGCAGATGATGATACTTGGGTTCAAACCTACATCATACAACTCACAAGTCTAAGCCTACATCACTGGGTCATAACAGCGGTTTTCTGTAAGTTTATTAAAAATAGGTGTTTACTACGAAATCCTTTTAGTACCCGAGCTCCTGCTGAGAGCGTCATAATGTTGGGTAATAAGAAAATAGAAGGCGGCTTAGAGCCGAGACAATGCTTTGGTCTATGTAGCTTTCTTGTTTCTGAATCTTTGTTTAAAATATTAGCTTTTGCGGGACTTCTTTTGTGCTAATTAACGCTGTTACATAAAAATATTGTAAAACCAAATGATTTTAAAAGAGTAACCATAGGAAACGACCAACCGAACCGAGTACCTTTTTGTCGACGTTTTATAAGTGCCCATGTAGGCGTATGTGCTATGTAAAATAAAGTTTTGATAATGTTAGTGTCTGAAATTATTGTGCCAAAACCTACTACCGTCCTTAGATCAAAATGAAAACGAATTTGGCTGAGAATCTGCTCTTTTTGAACGTCAAATACCTGCATAAAATAGTTTTCCACGAGGTCATGAATTATACTGAGTGGTCCAAATAGTTGGCACTATTATTAAAATGATTCACCACGCCCAGGTGTATCCAAAAATACCCCAAATATGTTCCACGAGCTTCTTGAAAATTGTAAGGGACCAGCTTGAAACAAAAAACACTATCTTTATTGTTACACGGTTTTCTGCTACTCTTGATGCAAAAGTTTTCCTTCCCGGTTTTTGAGAGCAGTGTTAATGAAACATAAAATATATGTGCAGAAGAGTGAAAGCTGATTAAATTGTGACCCATTTTTAGAAAATTATTACCGACGTATGTCGGGGATGACCTAAATTTTTAATTTAGCATCGTGTCATCGCTTCAAATAATTAAAAGCTACCCCGAAGGTTTTACATGTTGCAATTTATTTTTCTCAGCTTTTTGGAACTCTGAAGAGCTCGTGGGTTAATAATAACAAAGTTAAGTCGCGCTTGCCAAGGTCAGTCCGTGGATGGGTGATTTTTATTACATACCGAGTTTCCTCTGTGCCTCGGAAAGTAAGTCGATGGTCCCGGCTGTCATTTGTAGATCTTTGACAGTAGTTACAGGTAGTCAGTGGCCAGAAAGTCTGACAAACAGACCTAGAGGTATCGTATTACCGAGTACTAACAGTGCTGTGGTCAGATAGGCAGTCGTTTTATGTAAAATACTGGTATTGAGCTGCATGTGGTTAGACTAGAAGCCGATCATAACATAGTTAAGAAAAGGGGAAAGATGGAGCCTTGGACGCATATAAGTGGAAATGCCGGTAGCGAACGCCCTAGAACGATATAAACCTTATTGGTTCTGTTTTTCATAAAGATCTGGCACGTAGTACTCACAACCGGCGTCCGTGTATGACCTCTTATTCCAGTGTGGGAAAGAGACGGAGCTATGCAGGATGTCTAGCGCCATCTCTTTCCCACACTGGAATAATAGTAAAACAATAATGTTTTAAAACGTCATCGTAGGCCAGCAGATATATGAGCGTGGATGAAGCTAAAAGAGGGGATAGGGATGGTAGTTTTTGCCCAATGATTCCCAGTGTCCACCACAGGCGGACGGCGAGACAATTAAAAAAGAAACTTAAAATTTCTTCTTTTACTTTGATTTATTATTAGTTCATTAAAACGGTATAACACCAATTACAGTAATTAACATGAAAACAGAAATGGTTGAACATAAAGTTGACGACATCCAATAAGTTAAACTAAAACTAACACGGAATAGTGGACATTCTTGCATACTTTTTCTCACAAAACACCAGATAAATAAGCATTTCTTTATTCCATTCACCCGCAAACACATCACATTCAGGGTTGGCAGTCAGAAGGGCGATGAGCATCTCGAGAATACGACACACCGGCGAATTCGCTCTGGCGACAGTTTTAGAGAAAGGTTTTGCAAACAGATTGAGCAATGGGCTCTGACGGTGTCCGATGTATTTGTCAGGCACAAGAGATGACTATGGAGTTCTGGGCAGTCGATACGTCCCCGTAAGTCGTGAGCTGATCCAAGCCCTTTCTTATGTTCTCATTTCTTAGTTTATCCATTCGCATAACACCACTAACACTCGCCCCCTGTCCACCACCTGATGGTCAGCGAGAATTATTTTTAAAAATTGTTTCATTATCCAACACTGGTGGACAAGGCGGTTGGTGGACATTGGGAATCAACCGTGTCTGCCTTCCCCCATGGGAAAAAAGCGTGATTATAAGAATTCATTTGCGGCTACAGCAACGCATTCGTCTTAAAAAAATGAAACTATATGTTCGGATCTTCCTCGTTACCATAATATCTGGCAATTTGTCACATTTCCTTGAAGCATTATTTTTGCTATGAGCTTCCGGGATACGACAGAGCACGAGGGTAACCAAAGTTTGACAACTGACATACCTACTGAAATATTTTATTTTTGTACAGTCACGTACAAAAATATGTTTGTACGTATGACATTTATCGAATTATGACGGCACGGTTGGCGCAGTGGTTGAGCAATCGACTGCTGCGCTGCGTGTCGCTGGTTCGATCCCCGCACGGAACAAATATTTGTATGGCCTACAGATACTTGTTCCGGGTCTGTCTGTTTATGTATGTAGGTTTAAATGTTTGTAAACGCACCCATGATACAGGAGAAAATCCTAGTGTTGGGCAATGTTATAAAAAAATACAGAAGTGATTTTAAACTATCTCTAAAGTAAAAAAAAAGAAGCACTATAAAGTGTAATAATATTACTTTCAGAAGTCGATGACTTTTGATTGTTTCATTGCCTCTTTGGCCACACACTTGCAAAAATCGGTGAACATGTAGGTATGAAAAACAAAACGGTGGTTGTATGCATAACCTTCTCCTTTTTTAGAAGATGGTTAAAAATAGTTAACTGTTATCATTTAGTTCAACTACACAAATCATCATCATCAGCCTATACCTAATGTTCCCACTGCTGGGACACAGGCCTCCTCTCTATGAGAGGGAGTAGGCTGTAATCCACCACGCGGGCCCAGTGCGGGTTGGTAGAAGTCACATGTCTTCGAATTTTTTGTTCTAGGACATGCCGGATTCCTCACGATGTTTTCCTTCACCGTTTTTGAGAGCAGCGGTGATGAAATAAATTACACAAAGTAATGCGCCTGCCTGGGTTCGAACCCACGGCTTACTGCTCTTAAGTCAGGGCTGTCACCAATGGGCCACCGCTGCTCTCTAATTCACAAATAGTAATTATTAATTCTTAGAATTAAAAATTGAATTTCCAGGTATTTTAATCCACAGTATTATAAATGCGTAAGGATCTCTGTCCGTAACCACGATAGCTCAGGTAGTCATGTCTGTTTAGGACATTTTATTTTATCCCTGTGTTTTTAATGTTCGTTTTTCACGCAGATGAAACTTTGAAAAAAAATATGGCGTTTGAATTCAGCTAAGTATTTACATATTTTTGCCCTCGACCGTACACCCCAAATAAATGTGAACAAATTAATTTACCTGACATCCCCGTCCGAAATACGTAAGGTTGTCAAATATGAAACAAAAAAGATTGCAAGATTTTTGTTGAAATGCTATCTGCATGGCCACGACTTACACCACCAAGCGGGCTACCTCTTGCGACAGCTACTACCGCGGGTCACTGCGATGCGACGGTACTTATGCAAGAGAAACAAGTGACAAGCGTGCGAGTCGCTTGACGCAAGTTGCTTCGTCTGTGGTAATGAACGGGCGTATGGGTGAGTAAGCCAGAATAAATAGGTGGTGAGTTCCAATTTCGGCAGTTATATTTTTGAATAGATCTCAGCATAGCATCTCAGTAGCACACGGCGTCTAGATTTATGCCAGGCGGATGGAAAAAGGATGACATATGAGTTGAAAGAGTTGGGGAACACCAAAGAAACAATGGGAGAACTGTCCAAAAGAGTATGGTGTCATCAAGAAAATATAGATGAGTGCAAGACTGCAGGAGAAAAATGATAGAAATACAGGTGTACTAAAGCCAGCACTTGGGTCACGAGAAGCATCAACGTGGCGTTTAGTAAGTTTTTAAAAAAGGCTGTGAGCGCCATATCGGACCCCTCGGCCCCAGAGTTTCAACCCCAAATGGCTTGAAAATATAGTTTCATATTTATACAAAAAAAAATAGATTGCAGTAGGAAAACTAAAACGCAAAGAGTAAAAAAATAATATAAAAATATGCTTTAAGTGAAAGTGATTTTGTTAACTACAGAGTGTCATAATTGCCAAAATTGTTAAGCAACTGAAACCTTCAAAAAAACAAAATAGTCTTGACCTAGGGGTAAACTCTAAAAACACTGATTTACACAAAGGTTTGTTATATTTTAATTTTTCTTATTTTTTTTTTGGTGCCTCTACAATTACTTAAGGTAAGCCATTAACTTTAAATAGTTTCCATTGTCCTTAAATAAGTGATCTCAATCACAGTACACTAAAACTCAAAGTGAGTTTGCCAAAAACAAAAACACTTAATAAAAAAACGTTGAGCCTTTTTTAATCTAAACGAAGCAATAAACCGGATTTTACGGCACGATAGCCTTTCTTTCCATTTTCGGGAAAAAACGCTCCAAAATCGACGTAAGTACGCTATAGAAAAGGCTTTATTGTAACATTTACTGAAATTGAGGGTAGCTAAAGAAATACACTTAAACCCGCTACGTTGTAGCATCGGCTACGGCGTAACCCTCTACGGCGTAGCATCCTACGGCCAGTTCATGGAATCGCGTGTTGCGACTTGCGACGCGCGTCACTTGTTTGCTGCGTCAGATTAATTTCGCCCAACAAACCCGTCCTCGGGTTATTGTACATTCGTCACAAAGTTAACTCGCCACATTTTTGTACACTCCATGATAAATAAAAAAATAAATTAAATAAAAAAATCTTTATTGAAAAAAAGAGGAAATACATTTAACACTAGTTGAAAGTAAATTCGCCAAATGCATTAAAAATATGTGTAAATTCCTTACAAGTCTTCAGCTTTCCTAAAATTCTGGTAGCACGCAAAGTTTTTGATTTGCTGCGATCAAAATGAAAAATTAAAATAGTGATTTCTAAAATAATGTAAGTACAGGTTGTAACTTTAAAATAACATAAGAAAAATAATGAGAACTAACCTTACCTTACAATATCTTTTCTTTTGCGCTCCTGCACATACTATATCACGAACTTGTACCCAGTAGTAACTCATCAAATTCAAATTTTTGACGTGACAACGTCTTATAAATTGGTTTGCCGGGTGACACTTCAAGAAACTGCGTTACGCTCCGCTCATGTTATGCGCTCACAATGAGAGCGAGTGAGAGGCACGCATCCCTTCCACTCGGGCATGGTTAGCCCGCCTAAGAGCGAGAGAGACAGACATAAAAAGTGAAAGGCACGCGCAAATAAATGTTTTAAATTGTTACTATTATTTCATCCTTCTTCCTACTATACGAATGAATATTCACATTAAAATTATTTTACCACTCAAAGTCGTTGTCACGTAAAACTTTCGCCCGTATACCGACTTTACAGGCAACCAATTTTTTATAAATATGCATGTTGTCTAGGGTATTTTTTTATTTTTTATTAATTGACGGAATAATACGTACGCCTTGTCGTTCAATAATACAAGGTGTTGTTTTACATCCTCGTCAAAATTCAAGAGGATGTCACAAACGACCGAAATAATCAATAAAAATTACGGTACAGTTAATTTTTAATAAACGCTGATTTTTTTGGGTTTTTAAGTTTGTCAGTATTTTAGCATAACCCCCTTAACGTGGCTTAGGGAATAAGAAATGATCGAATACCTAAACGTTTGAAATTGTTTGTATGTATGAGAGCAAGGTTATAGGGCGAGAATCAGACGGGCCACGTTTAAAACACGGGTGGTTCACACTTACCGATTTTCGTAAATAAGAAAAAACAAAAAAAATACCTACCCATTTTATTATTGATTCGGGACGAGAATCAGTAGCATAGTTACCTCCTTGAATTTGACGACCATACAAAACAACACCTTATGGAAAACTGTTTCTATAGTATTAAGGAATTTATGAATTTTAAAACAAATGGGAAAATTGCATGACATATAAATTACATTTGACATTTTATTAAGCTATTGACATATTTTGTAATTTAATTTCCGTGGTTATCATTTGTAATTTGATGTTTATAAAATTGTAATTTTTATTTTATTTTGACATTTGTAATTTGATAATTTAGACAATTCTTGATTTATTACTGATATTTTTTTATTATTTTGTTTGACATTGGAATTTAATCATTTGAATTCTCCTTTATTCACTTTTATAAACAAATTTGATACATTTTTAAATATTTCTCATAAATAAAAAAAAATTAAAAAACATTTAAAAATATAAAAAATTGTAGCCCACCGGTATCGGGAACAGGGTCTAAGCTACCGGCGGTCAGGGCTCCAGAGAAAGGAACCTCCTAACAATACGAGCCGTGTCCAGGAGTACCGCTTTCTGAATCAAGCCCTTGATCCAGCTGCCTAACGAGAGCCTCATCAGATGTTGGTCGAGGCTCTTGGCAATTAGGCCATTGGCTGATACGACTATCGGCACAATGATCGCTGAGTCAACATCCCACATGTCAACAACCTCGTGAGCCAAGTCAAGATACTTGATTTGCTTATCTTTCTCGGCCTTCACGAGGTTCCCGTCATGTGGAACCGTTATGTCAACAATCATTGCGCGCCGCTCTGATCGATCCACCACCACTATATCAGGCTTATTGGCTACAATAGTCCTGTCAGTGATGATGGATTGATCCCAATACAGTGTGATATTGCCATTTTCGAGAACTGGGTCGGGCACATACCTATAGTACGGCACTTCCGATTCCACAAGACTGTATTTCAGAGCAAGTTGCTGATGAATAATCCTGGCTACAAGGTTGTGTCTATGCAAGTATTCTCCGTTGGCCAGACGAGAACACCCTGAGATAATGTGACGGATCGATTCGCCCGGACGGTGGCATGCCCGACATATATCAACCGTGCCATCCTTCACAATAAATTTCCGGTAGTTATTCGTCATCATAACTTCATCCATAATTGCACAAACAAAACCTTCGGTTTCTCCAAAGAGTTCCCCGGAACGTAGCCAGGCTACGGACGCTGCATGGTCTACATCAGGTCCATGCAGGGCACTGAAGTAGCGTCCGTGAAGCTCCTTACTCTGCCATACTTCCCTGCGGTCATTAGTGTCAAGCACTGCAGGTTTGCGCCAGTTCTCTTTAGCCAAGGAGAGCGGGGTGAGGGCCTTGTCCATCGCGACCACATCTCGATGCATCCCCACGTCGGCTTCTAGGAAATATTCCCTGAGATTGCATATCTCGCGATTGTGGAGAGTCTTAGCGTTTAAAAAGCCTCGACCTCCACAACTCCGCGGGATATACAGTCTCATAACCGAAGAACGTGGGTGATGCATTCGATATGCCGTCAACAATGTACGGACCTTCCTATCCAGGGCGTCTAGTTCTGTTTGAGTCCATTTGAGTACGCCGAAAGTGTACATCAAAACCGGCATGACCCAACCATTGAAGGCACGCACCTTATTTCCACCTGATAAAAGACTATTAAATACTTTTCTCAGGCGGCCAAAGAAGCGTTCCTTCAATAATAGCTGGCAATACTAAAGTCAAGACGTCTTTAAATTTCATTCCATAATTTTTATCAATTTTAATTTTTAAACAGTTTCTTTTTCAAGTTTGATACCCGGTCTTAATTCTACAAACAATTATGTCTCTATTAAATCCATTTACACCATAAAATGCAAGAAATAAACTTAAAAATACCGAAAATAAAAACTGGAACAAAAATGACGTGCATGTATTTGACAATTATATGTCACGTAAAAAAATTTTGAAAAATTATATCAATTGAAGACGATGTTGACAAGAGCAGCAGCTCGAAGAGCACGAATACCGCCTCCGGACTCGTCGCCCCGCTCCGCCTCGCCGCCGCCGGAACCCAGCCTCACTGTGAGTGTTGTGTCGCCGGCCGTGGCAGTTGCGTCGAGCTCCAGCGACGAGTACTTCTCTCCGCCCACGACGCCGCCACCTGTTCGTCGACGGGGAGGACGCCGGCCGCCGGACGGTTTAGGACCTCGAGGCCCACCGGCCTCTGATAGGGTCCCAGCTCCCGGTGGAAGTGTGCAGCGCATGCGATGGACGCGAACCATCAATGAAAATGTCATGCGCTCATACTATGGGGCTACAGAGGGAGGAAACAACCTGACCGCGTACCGTGTTCGGATGCTCTCTCTGTTTCTGGTACTTGAGCCAGCTGTCAACGTGTCGGCGCAACGATTATCGGATCAGGTGCGGGTCATCCAGCGTAATCATATGTTGGACGGCACCGTACTTGATCGCCTGCGAACTGAAATGCAGAGTAGCCACGTCATTGTCCCTCCGTCACAGGCTGTGGTTCCACCACAGTCTAGTCAGTTATTCGATCGCGCTGACGAAGTGAGTAATGACGTGGCTACTAATGTAAGTACCCAGTGCAGTGAGGAAATGAGGAGTGCTTTGGAAGGTGCGATTGGAGAATATCGGTACATGTCGCCTGAACTTAGACCACGTTTACCTCGTTTGCCCATGCATAACAGAAATAGGGCGCTGGTGGCTGTTCTAGATTCGCAGTTGTCAAACTATTTTGATAACTGCGAAGACCTCACTGATGCTCACTCGATCCTGTACTGTGCGGCTGTAGCGGCATGTCGTGTAGCTCATGTCAAATTTTCTAATGACAGAGCTACACGACCTAAACCTGCCGTACCGGCTTGGCAGTGCAGGATTGAGCGACGTATTAGTGAGGCCAGAACACTCATCGGCAAACTAATCTGCTTCAGGGAGGGCAACAATCGCCCTCGAGTGATGCGTTTTGTGAAGCGGGCATTTGCAGGGACTGATATTAGTCCTAGAGACTATATGTCCCGTATCACAGAACGCATCGACTTCCTGAAGCAGAAAGTGTATGCATGGGCAAACCGTATCCGTAGGTATAAGCGGCGGGTGGAACGATACACTCTGAATCGCACATTCCAAAGAGATGAAAGGTGGGTTTATAGGAGTTGGGAGCGACCGGATCGAGGTGTGGCCGACACGCGCCTGCCGGATGATGACATCATGTGCGCGTTTTGGCGCAGCATATGGTCGGTGCCTGTCGGCCATACTGAGGGTGAATGGACTCGGGAAGTCGAGCGAGTGTGCGATCCAGTTCCAGAAATGGGGGCAATCTCTATCAGCCCCCAAGACGTAGCTCGTGCAGTCCGTCCGTTACCTAACTGGAAATCTCCAGGGCCGGACGGGCTGCACAACTTCTGGATTAAATGGTTTGCGAGGTCGCATGCTCGCTTGACGGCCCTATTCCAGTCAGCCTTAGAGTCAGGGTCGCTGCCCGAGTTCCTGACTACTGGAATAACCCACCTGCTCCATAAATCAGGTAGTACTGCGGAGCCCAAAAATTATAGGCCTATTACTTGTCTTCCGACAATGTATAAAGTTCTTACATCCATTTTGAGAGCTAAAATTTGCAAACACATTGATGACAATTCGATCATGTCCGCTTCTCAGAATGGATGTAGGAACGGGTCCCGCGGTACTAAGGAGCTGCTCCTCATTGATATGGCCATTAACCAACAGGTTCGGCGTTCCCGAAGGGATCTGTCGACATGTTGGATAGATTATAAGAAAGCCTATGACTCGGTGCCACATACATGGCTCATGAGGGTGCTAGAATTGTATAAAGTTGATGCAACTCTGCGCACCTTCCTGATGTCATGTATGGGGCAATGGAGGACAGTCCTTCGCTATCCAGGATGTCGACAGATACAGGGGAACAGCGAACCAATAAGGATCGAGCGTGGTATTTTTCAGGGCGATAGTTTGAGTCCGCTTTGGTTCTGCTTAGCCTTGAATCCTCTAAGCACACTGCTGGAGGAGTCAGGTTTGGGCTTTCGATTGAAGAGAGGTGGTCAGGTTATATCTCACCTTCTTTACATGGATGACCTGAAACTCTTTGCCCCCAACAACTTGCAATTGATGGAACTACTGAGGGTAACAGAAACTTTCAGTAGCGCCATCGGGATGGAATTTGGTGTGGACAAATGTGCGGCCATGCATGTAAAGCGAGGGGAGATTGTGGAATCTGAGGGAACCCAGCTCTCAGATTCCATAAATCTTAGATCCCTCTCAGCGACCGAAACTTACAAGTATTTGGGTATGTCGGAAGCGCTGGGCATCAATTCTGTTGACATGAAGCAAACATAATCATTTGAATAATTATTATTGTCACAAAATTTGCATGCCGAATTTAGTAGGCGGAATATGAAGAACTATTGTGTATATGTTATTAAATCTGTACAATACCATATTTCAGGCAAATAAATGAATCTATCTATCTATCACCTTGTATAACAAGCCTAAGCTTAAACTCATTCATGATGTTGCTCGATTCATGCTTATTCTAATGATCTGGTACCCGAGAACCTGGATACCGTGGTCGGCGAACATAGGGAAAGGTTCCATCAGGTCATTTTCAGCATTGAAAAATGCAGTCCTCATAGTTTAGTAGATTTTTGTTGAACACTTAATAGAGACCAGCCTCAAGCTAAATACTCCAAAAACTCACATAGTAAGTAAAGTCAGAGCTGTATTTTTTTATGCCACTTATTGTTTGATTTTTCTGCTGTCCGTGCAAAAATAAACAATTGACGATCAAAATTAATATGTGACGAATTTACTTCATGAAAATAGAGCTGTGGCGAATTTACACATACTTTTTTCTGTGGCGAGTTTACTTTGTGACGAATGTACAATAACCCAGGGTGGGTGGCTTGGCAGTCTAGTATAACCACTTCTTTACGACACAACTTGTGGAGCGACGGTACACATATTACAAAAAAAAAAAAAAACAAAATACGCACGCGCGTGTAGCTTGATGAAAGTGGCATCGGCCGAGGTTGACAACCAAGCTTAATACCCTCTATGCCAAAATCTCAAACTTAATTTGACAACGTGAATTTTTAAAAATATTTGGACAAGTTTAATTAAAAGTCCCGAATTTCTCTGGAGCATTTACGGAGGATTTGTCCCAGATATCGCATTAGGCTCGCCCCTTACACGACACTTCATTGGCGAAATGCAACCAAGCAAGCAAGCGGCACGCAAGCTTTCATCTTTTTTTTGTTCCCTTCTGTTGTACTTATAAATATTTGTTATGCGTTGTATGTTTATTGTTTTTTTAACCCCCGACCAAAAAAAAGGGGTGTTATAAGTTTGACGTATGTATCTGTGTATCTGTCTGTAGCATCGTAGCTCCTAAACGGATTAACCGATTTTGATAAAATTGATGTTGTTTGGAGAAAATTTGCTCAGCCGTTTGAAGCTCATCACCTCTTTTCTAGTTGATGAAAGGATATAAACAACTTCTACGGGTCTGATCGATTCAAAATTGAATTCTTGTCACTTGTCACCATGGGCATCACCTCGGGGGAGGCTGCACCCCCCCTCCCCCCTAAAAGCTCAGTTTTTTTTTTTTTAAATTTATTTGTTAGTGTTTTTGCACGTCATGTCTCCGCGAATAATAAATATATTCTTTGTTTTTTCTTTCATTCTTTAAATGTGTGTTTACTATTAGGATACTCTACACTTCTGCCTTACTTTCGGAGATTATAAACGTAATGCAATGCAAAATTAAAACTGTTATACAGGGTGTGGTTTATACCAGTGACATACCGTGACGCGGGGTCGTGTTCCACTGGCTACCCCTTTTTATCGATCGGTCGAGTCCGACGCGTAGAGAGCGTTTAGTTTCAGTTTTTATGCAAATTTATGTAAACAAGTAGTGTAGAGTTTGTCCGCGGTTTTGCTCGTGAAGTGAAATAGTCGGATAAAAAGTTGACTATGTCCTTACTCGGCTGATGGACTAGATGCGTGATAGAAAGTGTTTTACATATTTAGTTTAAGTTTTAGTTGAATCTAGAAAGAAGTCTTTGACTAGACCTCGCATCAGCCCCCGTATTCACAAACGCTTCGATTCGACAAGTCGTTTGTCTATCTTGTTTTGGTATTACGAAAGCGAGCGAGATAGACATACGTCTTTCTGAATCGAAATCTAATCGAAGCGTTCGTGAATAGGGGGCCAGGTTAGTCGTAGCAAGGAAAACCTGCTCAGTCGGAGATTAATTAATGACTCTGCCCTTTTTTTTTTTGCGGATGGGAAATCATCAAATGACTTCTCCCGCTCTGGGCGGAGCGGGAGGGAGTGTCAGACTTGTACTGACTAAAACCCACCCATGTTCCTTCTTCTTCCTTTGTGTTCCAGGGCCGCGGTATCTCTTTCGAAAAACCCGCAGCCTTGGCAGGCATCGACCCTTTCGGACCCCTTCCGGTTTGCTGACATCTCCTTGAGGCGCGCGTGGAATACGTACGCGCCGTCGACACGGCCTGTCGTCATGAGACGGACGGACGGTGAGCTAGCCCATTACTCACCGTCCACAGGCTCGCGCCTACGGTGGCCGTGGGCCACTGGTTGCCCCCAGACGCCCGGGGCGTCTCCCGCGGCGGCTGGGACGTGACGTTCTCTCCCTCTCACGTTCCGCCACCTCCTTCGCTAGCATGACTGCTTCGCAGAAGGAGGCGACGGCTTCCCATTCCCTCTCGCTCCGGACCATGGATTGAACCAGGGCCGGACGCGAGAGGTCACCGCCGCCAATCACCGCTACGAGGACACGGCGGTGCTCAGCCCAAGCGGCGCAGAGCTCCACGGTGTCCTCCGGCCGATCCTCGCAATGGTAACACCCGGGAATGACTCTGCCCTTGAGTATAAATGTGGTGCTGTTCCAAAATCGATGGAGCAATTAATATCGTGTCTTGCTGTTTGTTAATTACAGGAACTGATGGACGTTACAGAGGGCGCCAAACTAGTGGCTCAGTTCTGGGCTGACACAATTTAGATTGCCATCGACACGCTAAGAAGGTGTTTGATTTAGTTTTTTTTTTTTAGTTTTGGTTCTAGTCTGGAATTTATTTATTTAAAGTCTGTTTTTAGCCCCCGACCAAAAAAGAGGGGTGTTATAAGTTTGACGTGTGTATCTGTGTGTCTGTCTGTGGCATCGTAGCTCCTAAACGGATGTACCGATTTTGATAAAATTGGTTTCGTTTGAAAGGTGTTTTAATCGAGAGTGTTCTTAGCTATGTTAAGTAGACCGCTTAGTACAAGCACAAAACAAAGCGGACCCCCGACGCTAAGACGCTTGGATTATTTTATTTTTGGTTTTTTAGAGGTTTTTTGTGTCGCGGGCTTTTTTTAAATTTTTAATTTAATTTTTAATAATGTTTTTTTTTTTTTTCGATAAAAGTTTTTACTTTTATTACTGCGTAAAACGACAAGCAATAATAGGGTTAACATTACCGAACAGGTACTCCATGTCTGTAATAGACCGGAGGATTTCAGACCGCTTGCCGTGCACAACAATAGTGGTTCAAATCCTAGGAAGGATATGTGCTCCCTCTCATAGAGAGGAGGCCTGTATCCCACCAGTGGGAACAATATAGGCTCATGATGGTGATAGATATGTGCTCTTTTTAATACATATTTTTCCAAATTATTTTTATGTGTTGTTTTAGAAATATTTATAGAGAATTTATAAATCAAGAAAATAAAATACTTTACTAATCATTTCATAATATTCATTATAACTATTATTTAACAAAACATTAATCTTATTTTACCACAAAGATCTATTATACTATTTTTGTTCTCATAAAATTAGAAATAATTTTAAATATAATGGTTAAATCGCAGTATTTTTGTCTTCGTCGTTTAAAGTGAACGTATATAAAGGCTAACGTATAGATAGGTATGTGGCACCAGATATAATAAGATTCAGAAAACAGACGTCGGCGATCCGTCAACGTCTTGTTACCGGCGGCACCTTCCCTGACAACCTTCCAAGTCAATATGGCTACCCGCAACGACTTGACGTTCCGCCAGAGAGAATAGGGATGGTGACTCATTTTTTTTATTTGTCTATCGGGTAGATTATTAAAAAGTATTCGACACGTATTTTTTCTTTTTTCACGTAATCGTATAATTACGGAGATATTTTGAGTTGAAATGGCGCATGACGTCACGGCTCAGTACATTTTAGACCTAGTTGTGACGTAGTGAGCCCCCACTCTCCAACTTTAATGCGTTTTAACTAAGTATTTTTTCGTTAACTTGATAAAATAAAAAATACGTATCTAATATTTTTGTATTACCTGATTGACGGACAAAATAGAATTTCGTTTTCTATACCCAGTCCGATCCCCTATTATAGACCGCTTCTCTCTCGTCTGTGGTCACAGTTTAGTTTGCAACGTGAATAATATGAAGCCTTTTTGCAAAGGCGCCGTCATATACATCAAACGTTGTAGTCATAACTTGCGGGTGGGAAATCAAATGACTTCTCCCGCTCTGGGCGGAGCGGGAGGGAGTGTCAGACTTGACTGACTAAAACCCACCCATGTTCCTTCTTAGCCCTTTGTGTTCCAGGGCCGCGGTATCTCTTTCGAACAACCCGCAGCCCTGGGTGGGATACCCTCAGACTATAACATCTATCGAATAGACAGAGACCTAAAGATAAAGTAACTCGGACGTTACTACATTACAATTTTATCGCAATTAAAATGAGCTCGCTTGGCTAGCTAAATAAACCGCAGGAATGAGTAAGATGACTTTCGGTGATGCGACGATGGTTCGAATCCAAGGCGAAACGAATAACTCTTTTTGAGGTATTTTTTAGATTATTCGTATAGAATTCAATGTTGTAGCAGTGTAACATTTAAAAACTTTAGGGGTTAGCACTTACTGACGTTGTCTGTACAAGCTGTTTGGTAGATATCAACGGAGAACGTCATCATCATCTGCCTAGCCTTTTCCCAAATTATCTTGGGGTCGGCTTCCAGTCTAACCGAATGCAGCTGAGTACCAGTATTTTACATGAAGCGATTGCCTATCTGACCTCCACAACCCAGTAACTGGGTAATACGATACCCCTTGGTAAGACTGGATGTCAGACTTTTTGGCTTCTGACTATGTATTTACTGGCTGTTATTATTTAGCCACGAGCTCCTCATTGCTTAAGAAGTATCTAAAATCTTCGGTTTACCCACGAAAACCTACATTATTAATAATTAATGCTACAGATTGTAGGTTTAACATATTATTATAACATAATTGAAAACAAACATGGTTCGTATCAGCCCGAGGGTAAAGCAACCCTTTTCATAAATTGCCTGAAGGAATATCATGTATTTAAACCTTCATACATAATATATAATATGTATTATAAGCTAGCTTTTACCCGCAGCTTTGCTCGTGTAGATATCGGACATTATTCCACGGATACTGTCCAAAAGTTTCCGATCTACACTCATTAGATTCATCCGAGATACAAAACTATCTATATTTTAACGTTCAATAAATGACTTTTGGTTTGTTTTTTAAATAAATAATAACTAATAATAAATGACTTTTAATTTGAATAAATGACTTTTGATTTGTTTTTTTTTATCATGTTACTAAATAACTAAAGATTTTTCTAGTTACGCACACTAAAAGAAGTTATTGTTTTATTATATTATATATATTTTTGAAGTGAAACTTCTTATGCGACTTTTAACAAGTTTAACCCTACCATGGAGGGGGAATATTTTCTATGACTCACTAAGAGATGGCAGTATTACAAGATTTGTGATTACGTAGTTCTACTAGGTACACAAGATGGCGTGCAAACTGTCGTGCATTCGACTCTTCGGTGTGCCCAGCCTTCGCTCAATTTCCATGAGTAGAATAACCTCGATAAACTTATGTAATAATTATGTAATAACAATAATACAACAAGAAAACAACAAAATATTATTTAGAAGCTCAATATAATAACGAGAGTGAATGCGTGGCACTCGAACGCATGCGTGTAGTATTACGAAGTTTCACTTCTTCCGCACGGAGGGACTACACGCACTATTTTTGTTTTATTTCTCTATTTCCACACACATTATTTTTTTTATCCAATTTTCTTTCATAAAATTAGCTGTGTACCATTCGATTAGGCGGACATGACAAAGTAATAAGACTTCCGTTTTTACCACTTGGCCACGGGACCCTAAAAACGTAAAGCTTTTAACTCTTTGAAATTGAAAGTCTTTTCAGTATTTACAGGCTAAATAAAGCACTATTTCTGTGACACAGCCTGAAACGGAATTCCTAAATAGAATACTAAAACTTGGATGAATTAATGAAAAAGGTAGATTTGTATAGCTAGGGTTTTGACACGTCGTTAAGTGGTGATTGTTGAGGTTTGTTTGCGGATGGGTGATCGTTTGTTATAAAGAGAATGATTTTGAGGACGGATATTTTGATGTTTGTAATGGTTTAAAAAAAAAAAAAACAAAATATTTTTATTTCAGAGGCCTACATGGCCACTTATAAAACGTCGACAAAAAGGTGCACGGTTGGGTTGGTGTTTCCTATGGAGAAGAACCGGCTAGAAACTCCATGGTTAAAGAACACATTAAAACTACAGAACACATTTAAGTGTTTGTCACGCATATTGTTTATGAACTTTACATGGAACTTCAACATTTAATTTCCATGTAATTGGGGGTGAGCCTATTGCTATCATCCGAGAAAATCCTAACTCCGAAAAACTACTGAGAAAAACTTATACATACCTATACGCAAATACAGTGATTTACTTTTCATCAATGAAAGCGTTGCCAGGCGTCCAGATAAAGCCGGACACAGTCAGGCTTTTTGGTTGCGTGTCCGGCCAAATTAGGTGGTGTCCAATCTGTCCGGCTTTTGTTAGGCTTTTAAAATTTGGCCAGTTTTGTTACATTTGTCACGTTTTTACATTTGATTATAAAGAAGACTGACTGACTGATATGTATTGTTGTTTCATTTGAATTTAACAAGATTTTATGGTAAAAGATTAAAAAACCCTATATTACTTACTTAAGCTACAAAACTCTGCGATACAGATAGTCAACCTGGAGCTTAAAGAATCAATGGAACTAATAAATACCAACTTTGAAGAGATGCGGCAACAGATTGATATCTTGAAAAAGGAAAACCATGCCTATAAAAACTGTATAAACGATCTTGAAAATAAAATCCTAGATCTGCAACAGTCCTCACGCTCTTCATGTATAGTATTCAGGAATATACCTACTAAAGAGAATGAAACAATCTCTGATCTTACCACCATTATCGAAAAAGTAGGTACTGCTATAAATATGCCATTGTCTAGACTGGAGATTCGCGATGTTTATCGCCTTCCCGGAAAAAAAGGAACAAGCAGACCTATTGTTACCGAACTCATGACTGTGCATACAAAAAACCAACTAATTACCAATATCCGCAACTACAATAAAAAACAGCCTCGGGGTGAAACACTGAACACAGCCAGCATCGGCTTTACTGGAGACCAGCAGCCCATTTATGTTGCGGAACATCTACCTTCAAGCGCGAGGAAACTATTTTTCAAGACGAGAGAATTTGCAAAGAATCAAAAGTACATGTTTTGCTGGACCAAAGATGGCAACATTTTTGTTCGTAAAGAAATAGGAGCCCAACATATCCTTATTAAATCGGAGCGTTGTCTGACAAACTTGGCGAAGAATCAGGCAATTCAATGACTTTTAGTGACTGTGTCAGTTATACCCTGTTGGTTATCTTTTCTGCATTTATTCATAACTATACCTATACCATTGCGCTATTTAGCTATGCTAATTGTACCCAGTTATAAACGTAAGTTAATTCGATTTCATAAAACATACATTGTACACTTCACTCATTACAGACACAGACTGATTTTGTTGTTCCCTTTCACCGCAAGCCCAACATTAACTATCGTACACTATACACAAAACCATAAACACAACAGATCACAATCTACACTTACATGCATCCTTACAAATTATCTCAACAGCTGCTCATTATATAACTGTGCCCATAGAACAGGTTCTGAGTGTTGTGACTCACCGCTCCGCTTAGTCTTGATGCGTTTGTTTAGTACATTCAATCTGCTAATCATTCCGGATTATCTATTTGTTTTCGGTTGCGTGTGTAGGTACCTACAACGCTTTTTTATTGAGAATATATTCTTTAACTCGGCTATTCTGCCTATTGTTTTGCTATTTATATTTGTAATTAATGGCTAATATTATTGAAAATGTTATCAGTGACTTGGGCAAACTTGAAATATCGAAAATATTTAGGTGTCCGCCGGACAAGTGTACAGACTTCATTAACTTATCTATCTCTGGCCTAAAAATTCTCCATTTAAATATTCGCAGCATTAATAGGAACTTTAGTGAACTTTTAGTGTTGTTATCTCTTATTAAAATTAACTGTGACGTCATAGTTCTGACAGAATGCTGGTTGAGTAAGGTGGCGAATTTACCAATATTAGACGGATATAATTCACATTATACATCGAATACAAAAAATCAAAATGACGGGATTGTGATATTTACAAAACAAGACTTGGCCTGTTCTGTTCAAGAACCGGACTTCAAAAATGCGAACTGTCTCATATGCAAAATTAATAATAAAACTGCAATAGTTGCTATATACCGCTCGCCATCATTTAACAAAAAAGAACAATTTCAATGTTTTTTAAATAGTTTGGATACGGCACTTACTCAACTGAAAACATTTAAAACTGTTGCTATCGTGGGGGATGTTAACGTCGACATTAAATCCTCAAACAATGACGACCGTACAACTGACTATCTAACATTAAGCGCGTCGCATGGCCTTTTACCAGCTCATAACATACCCACTAGAGGAACAAACTGTCTTGACCATATCATTCTCAAATGTATAACACCAGCAAAAACTCTTATTTTAGAGTCATTCATAACGGATCACATGCCTATCCTGCTGCACATAGAAGATACTAAATCACCAAACAAACCGAAAAAAACTATTTCCCGAGTGGACTATGCTCAGTTGGTACAAGAAATTGAGGCCACGGACCTCTCACATATCATGAGTATGGACGATGCGAATGTAGCCGCGTTCGAATTGATCGGTGTTATCCAGGGCCTAATAAAAAAACATACACACGAGGTAAAAATTCCCAAAAAAAATAGAAATATTAAGCCATGGATAACGCCTGGTCTCATGCGTTGCATTCGTCATCGTGATTTACTTCACATGAACACTAAAAAGTCACCTGATAATGACATCATAAGAATCACCTACAATCGCTACCGAAACCACTGTAATACTATATTACGTAACCTAAGAGCTCAGTATGAAAAGGATGAGTTGGAGAAAGCTAAAGCAAATATTAAGACACTTTGGAATAAAATTAAAGAGATAACAAATTATAATAAAACACCCACATCCTCTACAAGTTTATTAAAAATTGAACCTAATCCTCAAGCAGCTGTTGATCGTGTCTGTAGATACTTCGCGGATGTTGGCAAGAACCTTGTGTCTGATATCACCTCGCGGCTTCCGGTGCCCCCCACCCCGTGCTCACGGCCTCCTAAAAAAGTTTCCCTTAACTCATTAGTTCTCCTCGAATTTGACGAATCGGATATAAATAATGCCATTATTCAGCTCCGTCGAGATTCTGCCACCGGTTGGGATGGTATCTCTACAAACCTACTAAAACAATGTCGTCATATCCTCGTTTCTCCAATTACGCACATTTTCAATCGTTCAATAGCCACTGGAATTTTTCCGGAGGCTTTTAAAAAGGCTATTGTGCATCCAATTTATAAGGATGGGAGCAGAGACTCGATGAACAATTATAGGCCTATTTCAGTCCTTTCATCTATCTCCAAAATTTTTGAAAAACTAGTAAATCTAAGGCTTACTCAGTTCCTTAATAAAAATAACTTAATTGCACAAAATCAGTATGGTTTTAAAAAAGGAGTATCGGCAGAAGATGCAGTTCTCGACTTAACTGAATTTGTTGCAAGAAACCTTGATGAAAAACGGAAGTGCATGGGTCTATTCCTGGATTTAAAAAAGGCATTTGATACGATTTCTGTTCCCACCCTCTTATCGAAGTTGGAAGACATCGGCATACGTGGCGTTGCTCATGATTTTTTTGCAAGCTATCTTACTAATCGTAGACTGTGTGTTAGGATTGGTGACCACGTCAGTAGAGAGGAAACCACCACCTTCGGTGTACCGCAGGGAAGTGTGCTTGGCCCAACCCTTTTCCAGGTTTATATCAACGAGCTTTGCTGCATACCTCTCAATAACTCCAAAATATTCACCTATGCTGATGATACCGCAATCATTGTTCATGGAAATGATTGGGAACAACTGAGAACTACTGCCGAAACGTCACTTAAATCTGTTATGGGTTGGATGCACCTGAATCTCCTCACTCTGAATCTGGACAAGACCTACTCCATCCCGTTCGGGCTACACCCTGGCACTAAACCTCCTACAGACTTTGTCATTAACGCCCACACATGTAATGGCCATATACCCTGCTCATGCTTCTCTCTTCGTGAGGTTAACCATCTAAAGTATCTGGGTGTGGTTATTGATAGCGGACTCAACTGGTACTCGCACTTAGATACTATTACTACAAGAGTTCGAAGAATGATTTATGTATTCAAGCTACTTAGGGCTTCTGCTGATTTCAATACGATTAGAATGGTGTATGTTGCTATCTGTCAATCCGTCATCTCTTATTGCATCACGGTGTGGGGTGGCGCAGCTCAGACAAAGTTTATCAAGCTGGAGCGAGCACAAAGAGCTATCCTAAAAGTAATGTCAAAGAAGAACTTTATGTATCCCACCACACAATTATACAAGGATGTAAATGTACTGACTGTAAGGCAGCTGTTTGTGCTACGCTCCGTACTGAGAAAACACACCAAAGTCCCCCTCCCAGACCCAACACGCCGCAAAGGAAAACCTCTTATTCTCACGGTAAAGCATAAGACCGCTTTCGCTAGACGCCAGCACTATGTTCTAAGCCCACATCTATACACAATAATAAATAAAAAAATAAACATAATTGAATTGGATGCACATAGGGTTAAAGTTAAAATTGAGGAGTGGATAAAAGATCAAGACTACGAGGCAACTGAAAGTTTACTTGCATGGATCTCTTAATTCACTGTTATCCATCAGATCACAAAGAAGGGAGCAGCCTCTAATTCCATCCGCATACACAGACGCACATTCACTCAACACACACTACACCCCGTCACAACACACCACAACCCTCCACACCATACCACACCACACCATCACACCTCACCACACCACACCATACTACCCAACACATACACATACTAGACCTACACATAACACGACTCCTCACACAAATACACTTCATACATAGACTCAATACAAACATTATTACTAATACTTACTTAATTAAAATTTATTTCTTACCTTTTATAGTCTCCATTTTGTATGTAACATTCCGAGTTTACTAGTATTCGTACGCTCATAATTTCATTGTCCTATATTTTTGCGAAGACACTGCCTCCTAAGATACAGGATTTTCCTAGTTTAGGAGTCAGGGCTCAAATTTTGTGTGACTGTAATATTGTACATCTAGATATATCTCGTACACTAGTTTTGTTTCAAAATTCTTGTCCCCTTTTGTTTACTATGTGTATTTAATGTGTCATACTTGTGTTTTGATAATAAAGACTTATTATTATTATTATTATTATTATTATTACTTTAAAAAAAAAAGTGTTGGGTACTGACAAAAAAATTAAGGGTGTTCGGATTTTTTACCCCAGGTTAAAGTAGCTGTACGGTCCGGCTTTTCGATTTCAAGACCTGGCAACCCTAATATGAATGGGTCTGCTTTTGACCTCGATTTCGCCCGGTATGAAAGTTCATCGCTTTTCTTGCAAAGTTTTTTAAAGTACTGAGAGTCGTTACATAGCAATCGATATCAAATCTTTCCGTAATTTCTAGAATACGTTTAAACAGGACAAATTTAAACTTGTCGATGGTGTATGTCATTAATTTGATATAATAAATAAATTATTTACTTACCTAGATTTTTTTCAAAATAATTTTTTTTTTTTTTTTTTTTCTATAAATCAATTTTACTTTGTAACTAGAAATTATAAGCACATCATTCACATAGGCTTATATCAAGCTTGTGGTTAGAAATAAATAAATAGGTACGTATTTTAGCATTTTTGAGAATCTACCCCCTAAGAGAGCTCGATAGGGGTAGAGAGTTTATATGCGAAATCCGTAATTTTTGAAGTAAGAATAATGAAATTGAATGTTGAAGTCTCTGAGCAAAAATTAATACGCATTTCGTCATTTTTGGAAATTCCACCAAAAAAAAAGGGGTGGAAACATTAGTATAACAAAAATGGTGTGATCAGCTTGAAATTTACTATTTGTAATTGTTTTTGGAAATTCCACCCCTCAGACAAAAAGGGTGGCATTTTTTTATACTTTTGTTTTGAAATGTTAGCACGTTATATTCCACTTGCGCAGCTCAATGACTTCATGGGTTTCGTTTTCGGGGTCGTTGATAACGGAAATGGGGTCAAAATGAAAATCAGATTGCGCCGATGAAAATAAAGTTAAATAGTTTTGTTTTTCTGATTTTTTTAAATAAAAATAATTGTAAGCTAGCTCATTTATACCATTAACTATATCGAAAGGCGTGGATGGATGACCAGGGCACTTGAGCTACGGCATCGTAGCTTGGAAGACGTGTATAAAATACATTCTAGTTCAACCCAATTAGGTCACTAACTATCAAAAAAAATACGCTGTACCGTAATATACTTTTTTCAAACCAGAATGAATTATCTAGCTTTTACTTTAAAAATCACAGAATTTTACACAAAAATTTATTCTATACTAACACTTACAATCGAGCGAATCCCCAGGCAACAATTATTATCAATAAAATTTAAATGACTACCTATTTTCGACATCATTTTGCTGGGGTAACGCGCACGTGGACAATTGCCGAACTCCACGCGGGCGAAACAGGAGGCAGAAGCTAGTCTCAATTTAGAAAGAAATTCAGGAGAAATTCCTAGTGTGGGGCAAAGTTTAAAAAAAAAAAATTGTTTGAAGCAGCATGATTCTCTTCTATCGTATGACTCTAAAGACATTTTTACAAAAAAGTTGGAAGTCGGTTATATTTTTTTTGTAAAAAACTTATGGTTTCTCACCAATTCTAGTCAAGTATAATTTTTACATTGTAACTAGACACCAGCACATCGTCCATACATACGACAAAGGACAAAATGCATAATAAAGAGGATGACTCAAACAGTACCCATAGCAAAGATAATAAAATTCATATGGCTCCACCGGGCAAGCTTTCTCTACCAAATTAATGAAGAATCATCTGAATTGGTCCAGCAATCACGGAGAAATGGGTGTACATACTTGAAAAAGGTACATAAATAAAAAAAAAAAAAAAAGAAAACTACTGGGCCAAACTATGTTAAATTTTTATGGGACCAAATGGCAACTATTCCTTATCAAACTAAAGAAGAATCACGTAAATCGGATCATAAATCTCAGCGTAATCGGTGAACATACATAAAAAAAAACAATTGAATTGAGAACCTCCTCTTTTTTGAAGTCGGTTAAAAATCTAATTACACTCATCAGTTAAAAAATCAGTAAGTACCTTTTACAGTTAATCTGCATACGTTTATTAAATATTTTCTTACATAAGAGCAATATAGCCCAACATAGCTTGTTTATTGTGCCGTAGACTTTAGTTTCGCTCTCAACCCGACAGAATATTCATTACTAAATTTAAACTAGGGATGAGACACTTCCTTGGAAGTTATCGATAAAATAAAATTTTAATGTTTGATTAAATTAATATTTGTGTTCATCTGGGGAAGTAGTTTTCTCTGTCATTATGGCGTAATATCAAACCTATTTTGATCGAAGGGGTAGGCTGAAATGGTTTAGGACACTCACTATTTGATGGTTATGTTTAAATACCATTTTATAGGGGTCATTAATGGTAATACCCAATATCACTTATCGTGAAAAGGGGAATTGTTCCAGGATATCATGATTAGCAATCGAATGGGCGCTGTCAGTTGTGACTGGTCTCATCATCTCATCATCATCATCTCATCATCATCTCTTAGCTGCCACAGTTTATTTTAATTACTTTATTTTTGAATGATCGATTAAATATTTTACTCTGGACACTCTTAACTTGCCCGTATTTCTACATCGTTCTCACATATTTGTAATTCTTAACATGAATGATGTAGCCAAGATTTTGTAACAATATTTTGTTTTAAAAGAGTGTCCATGGAGATTCTTGCCCATTCTTCTCCATAGAGATCTACGCTTTAGAATGGGCAACTACAGTACTGTCACAGATTATTATTATTATTAAGGCATACAAGGTAGCTTTGCGTTTAGTTCTGTTTTTTTGACTTTCAAAAGAGCCATTAATGGTCTAATTGGTATAAATGCTTTGAATTTTGTCTTAGACTTTTATTTTAGTGCTGTGCCATAACTTGCATGGAAATGGTTATATTATAAATGATTCTTATACAGAAAATTTGTAAATCTTTGACAGTCGTTACGAGTAGTCAAAAGGCAAAGTCTGACATCCAGTCTTAACAACGGTTATCGTATTACCCAGTTACTGGGTTGTGGAGGTCAGATAGGCAGTCGTTTCATGTAAAATACTGGTATTCAGCTGCATCCGGTTAGACTGGTAGCCAACCCCAAGATAGTTTGGGAAAAGGCTAGGCAGATTATGATGAATCCGTGTTCATTCTCATATTCACCAGTGATAAACCAATACGTTACAATAATAACAGCTCGGTTGTAAACTAATGTATGTAAAGAAAGAGAACGCCCGTCAGTGAAAGAGACAACACGATCTACAAAGAGGAACTTTTTCTTAAACGAAATTCAACGTGTCATATTAAACACCTGGGTACTTATACTTGATGTAAGCGGTAACCTTTGCGTATAACAACTGCAATACCTCTTGAGTCACGTTTAAGGAAGACGTGCCATATCACTTATTGCATTTCATCCGTCATTCAGAGACGAAATTAAAAAGTCTCATATGCCTTGTTATGACACTGGCAACGCTTGAAGGTAGAAAAAGGGGCCTTCGTTCGCGTGAAATTAATGTGAAAATATTACTTCCTTATTTGAGTTGGAATTTTTAACAATTTCAAAGGTTTTTAATTTATTGCACGGATCTCTAATACTTTTTTTTAAACGTTTTAATAAATTCAGCTATCTGCCAGTAAAATTCTTGTCAATATCCCTTTAGCTTATAATCAAATGAATTTAAATTTTTGCAGGGTAATGTTTTTAAAACAAAATTGTCAGACTGGTTACAAGAAAAGTGTTTCTACAGCATAAAAGAATTTTTAGAACATAAAAATATTCGATTACTAGTTAAGGAATTTACTGTAAATTAATTAAGGATATTTGTTTATAATAATAATGCGTAATAATATTGTGACAATAAAGTAATAATACAAATAATAAAATAATATGTATTAAGAATTGAAACTGCATAATTTTTGTGATATTAAAATTTTTATATGATTGTGATAATTTAATTATGAATAATTGCACGCTTGCTTGCAGGCAGAATACAATGACTTTAAGGCTGTAAGATCTTCCCTAGTAAACTATGTATTTTCTTGAAAATAAACAATTTGAATTGAATTGAATAGCCATTTCAGAGATTTGCCAGAACAAACAGACAGTAGATTCTAAAACCACGTAAGTTCTTATTAGTTCAGCGGATAGTACGTCTTCATAAACTACAAATATGTAACCCGAAATAGAATAGCAAGCATAACGAGTTATGTATGAAGAAGCAATATAGAAGACCACTATATCGACCAGTGGACTCCAATATACCGAGTTGATTGAAACATAATATTGACAAAAAATATTCTACCTTTTTGCTAATATTTTCGATCCATTCAATGCGACCCATAGGAAGGTATGTTTTTAGGGTTCCGTACCTAAAGGGTCAAACGGGACCCTATTACTGAGACTTCGCTGTCCGTCTGTCACCAGGCTGTATCTCATAAACCGTGATAGTTAGCCAGTTGAAATTTCTACAGTTTAATATGTATTGATGCTATAACAACAAATACTAAAAACAGAATAAAATAAATATTTAAGGGGGCTCCCATACAAAAAAGTTATTTTTGAAGTGAAACTTCTTAAGCGACTTCCAACAAGGTTGCGTTAAACGTTTAAAGCTACCATGGAGGGGGTATGAAAGCACTGTTGCGTTAAACGTTCAACGCTCCTGGGGAGGGGGAATAGAAAGAGACAGAATGAGAGTGAATGCTTGGCACTTGAACGCATGCGTGTAGTATTACGAAGTTTCACTTCTTCCGCGCGGAGGGACTCCACGCACTATTTTTTTTGCTCGTTTTTATAAATAATGGTACGGAATCCTTCGTGCGCGACTTGCACTTGGCCGATTTTTTAATAATTATATGTATATTCTGTTCCGAGGAGCTCTTAGCTGAATAGTAACAGCCGCCCGGGTCGATCTTTAAGGTTAAGCCGTGCTTGCCGAGGTTCGTCCGTGGATGCGTGACTTTAATCACATACCGAGTTTCCTCCGTGCCTCGGAAAGCACGTTAAGCCGTTGGTCCCGGCTGTCATTTGTAGATCTTTGACAGTCGTAACGAGTAGTCAGAAGCCAAAAGTCTGACATCCAGTCTTACCAAAGGTTATCGTATTACCCAGTTATTTGGGTTGTGGAGGTCAGATAGGCAGTCGCTTCATGTAAAATACTGGTACTCAGCTGCATCCGTTTAGACTGGAAGCCGACCCCAAGGTAGTTTGGGAAAAGGCTAGGCAGATGATGAGGCAGATGATGATGTATATTCTGTTCCGTGTTATGTGTATTCTAACTGTCTCGTTCTGTCTCGGTCACAATCGCGACTGCTGAACTGGAGGTCCTGGGTTGAATTCCCGTGTCGGGCAATGTGTTATTGGGTTTTTCCATCAGGAATTTTTCAATAGCAGTCACGGATTCTAGATTTGAGCCCAGTTGATGGCAATAGGCTTACTCCCTATTACATGGAACTAAGACATAACTGGCGAAATGTGGGGGTACTATTAGGTACCCCTCTGACTAACCCCTCGGGGATTACAGGCGTGATGTTTTAGAATGTGTATTCTGTTAGAGAAAACGTTGCGTCATAGCAGCTGCCAATCTAGACATGAATGATTGCTTTCAATGGGAAGTTACATTTTGTATGCCATGTATACACGGTGTAAATCACCTCATCACGAAGCCGTCAACCAAGCATTCTGTACGTGAAACTAAGTAACTTTACGCAAAAATTATTGCTGGGAAACGACTTTTTTTTGGGGGGTGTAAAATCATGTTTTGTGGTAGAACTCAATGTAACGCACTCAAAACATTGTGCTGATGGACGGATTGAATGGTACGGGGGTCGTGGAGGTGTTTAAAGTAAAAATCTTACATTAAAAACTTTTATTTAAAAAAATACTTGTCAAAAAGTTGGAACTTTGACCCCTAATATCTCCGTAACTAGAAGGTTCCCAGGTATGGTGTAGAACAAAAAAATGATCGCAATGACAGGGAGAACTAGTGCCTTTCGGCTTCGTTAAGAGGTGTTTTACACCCTTTATGTCTTTTTGGTGTAAAAGTATAGGTACTCTTTTTATGTTTAACAGTATCAACTGTTGGTGAAGAGTAGCGGTGGCCCAGTGGTGGCAGCCTTGACTTACAAGTAATTAGCCGTAGGTTCAAACCCCGGCAGGCGCATTACCTTGTGTAATTTATTTCATGACGGGGGGCCTGCGTCCTAGCAGTGGGAACATTATTATAATAATGATGAGTGTCGACAGTTAAAAATGTTACATTTTCTTTTTGATCATTAATTAACCTACTGGGAACTAGAGGGGATGAAGAAAACACCCTGTTCATCATACCCTTAAACTGTATTTTTTTTAAGTCATTGGGCTTTCTGCGTTATTTTATGGTCCTTGGATTATTTACACGTATAATAATATAAATTTAAATTATAATATACTTCCTTACATAAACAATTAAAAACATTTTTCTAAGTACAAAGTCAAAATATTTACTACAATTTAAAAAACAAAATCAGAATATTTTATTTAACATAGGCCTACATGGGCACTTATAAAACGTCGATAAAAGGTGCACGGTTCGGGTTGGTCGTTTCCTACGGCGGAGAACCGACAAGAAACTCTATGGTTACTCTTTTAAAATCATTTGGTTTTACAATATTTGAATGTTACAGCGTTAGTACTTAAGTATGGGAGGACAACGTATGCCCGACAATAAGCGTTGCTTACTACAAAGTTAGAAAATGAAAAAAAAACAACGCTTTTGAATACCATACTTTACGATGAAATAGAGCCGATTTTAGAATTCTCGATACTGCATAAGAAACTATCTCTTTCGTATGCAGCGGAATGAGAAAGGCATTTCAGAGTTAGGTACTCTTTTAAATAATTTACAATATTTCGAGTACATGATGAAAAAAAAAAATCGAATGATAGCGTAATCGAAACAAAATAATATCCTACAATAACTTCAAAGTATCCAATATAAGCTCATCAAACAAATTAAAAAACCCAGAGGCTTTGACAACTCCCTAAAAATTTATTAACCTAAAAACGTTAACTACTCAAACAAAAGTTAGCCTAATATTATCGATATCGATGTAACCCTTGTCCCACCCCTACTTGTTCTAATTAGTGACGTGACGGGTTGGTGGTAATGAAATTTTGAACACAGGCAGCCCGAGGGACGCCGCCTGAAGTTTGCTCGTGAAATGTTGTGTTTATTGATGTTTATAGGGTGTTTCTTTTTGGTATATGATTCATTTATTTATTTATTTTATTCATTAACACTTACAAGACCTAAGCTAAGAAATGTAGTCATAAATTGCCAATTGTCCAGTCCCAAGTAACGGGTCTGGATAGAAGCACAAGTTACACAGTGGACAACATATTTAAGAGTCACCCTCAGTAATTCCGCCGAAGAGTAAGAAAATATGTCCAAACGCCGAGAGACACTATTGAGTACTCTTACTTATGATGTTATACAGAGTGTGTGAAAATTAATTGTTTGAGCCAACAAAATTGTATGGTAAAATAGAGGGGTTTATAAAAACATTTTCTTCTTTCTTATCCTGACGGTTATTGTCTAAACTGCACGCTTAGCATGGCCACTGTAGAAATAAGTTTTGTCAAAGTCAAAGTCAAAGCATTTATTTCAATTAGACCATTACAGGCACTTTTGAAAGTCAAAAAACAAAATAAAACGCGAAGCTACAGTCCCAGTCACAAGGCATAATAACTTATGAAAGTACTGTAGTTGCCCATTCCGTAGCGTAGATCTCTATGGAGAAGAATGGGCAAGAAACTCCATGGACACTCTTTTAAATCAAAATATGTTACAAAATCTTGGTTACATTTCATGTTAAGAATTAAAAATATGTGAGAACAATGTAGAAATACGGGCAAGTTAAGAGCGTCCAGAGTAAAAGATTAAACCAGTAATTAAAAAATAAAGTAATTAATTTTGTGTACGGAAGAATCGACATAATGACAGAAAGACAATGTGTCATTCTTCCGACGACATAACCCGTTTCTACGGCGGCCATGCTACGCGTGCTGGTGTCAGAGTTTTATGCCGCCCATGGGCCTCTGACTTGGCTTCACATGCCGTCGAGAAATATCTTTCAGGCATGCTGGTTTCCTCACGATGTTATCATTTACCGAACCGAGTGATAATAGGGATGCGGACTGGGTAAAGAAAACGACATTCTATTTTGTCCGTCAGACAGGTAATACAAAAATATTAGATACGTATTTTTTGTTTTATCAAAATATCAAAAAAATACTTAGTTAAAACTCATTAAAGTTGGAGAGTCGCTACGTCACAAGTAGGTATAAAACTTACCTACATGTGACGTCATGCGCCATTTCAACTCAATATATCTCTGTAATTTTATGACCACGTGAAAAAAGAAAAAATACGTGTCCAATACTTTTCAATAAACTACCCGACGGACAAAGAAAAAAATGTCATGATCCCCTATTATACAAGACGCTCGTTACGCGTGTTGGGTTCGAAGTAGAGATCCATTACCTAGGCTAGGTTATTACTAGTTACATGAATTACGCTAAGCCGACGACTAATTGTCCCCGTTAAGCCGTTGATCCCGGCTGTCATTTGAAATTCTTTGACAGCTTTTACAAAGACCCAGTAACTAAATTGTGAAGCTCGTTGCAGGTAGTCAGTGGCCCGAAAGTCTGACAGCCAGTCTTACCAAAGGGTATCGTAATACCCAGTACTAATTGGGTTGTGGAGATCAGATAGGAACTCGCTCCAGTAAAAAACTGGTACATTTAGTTAGACTGGAAGTCGACCCCAAAATAATTGGGAACACTCTAGGCAGATGATATTAATGAACTGGATATTTTTCAAAACCACCTAAAAATTGTCTTAATACATATTTGGTACGACTAAGCATAAAGTTTTAGGATAAAATCGATTGCTTTACGAACAAAGTTTAGTTTTAAAGTAAACCTCGTTCAGTTATAGTTTAGAAATAAACAAATATAACCTTGATCCTTGATCCCTTTTGTACCCGGGCAGCAATCTGAAACAAAAAAGAAAGGATTATGTTTTTAATGTACAGTCGGAAAATTGGGAATATGGACACTTTTAAAACAAAATCCCGTGCACACGATGACATCTGTTTAACATCCTTATTACTATTGGTCCGCACAAATAGTTTGCGGACCAATAGTGGTAAAACAAAAAAAGACCCGACCGAAAAATACACGACCGTTTTTCAGGCTCTGTTAATGATCCCAGATGTTTGACCACAGTTTTTTTTTTTTTACGACACCAAGGGACTTGGCATAAAACAGATGCTGCGATGCTATTGGTAGTTGAGCGTTAATAAGCGCTTCTATATCGGCCGGACGCTGCAAGTAACGATAGTCCTTATCGTGGTCAGATACGCAGTTTGGTGATAGTACAGCTAGGAGTTCTTGGCTAAACTATAACAGCTGCTTGAGTCGATCTTTAGTTTTAGCTGCTCTTGCCGAGGTACCAATGGCATACCGAGTTTCCTCCGTGCCTCGGAAAGCACGTTAAGCCGTTGGTCCCGGCTGTCATTTGTAGATCTTTGACAGTCGTTACAGGTAGTCAGTGGCACGAAAGGCTCACAACCAGTCTTACCAAGGAGTTTCGTGTTATCCGGTACTAACTGGGTTGTGGAGGTCAGATAGGCAGTCGCTCCATATAATATACTGGTACTCAGCAGCATCCTGTTAGATTGGAAGGCGACGTCAACATAATTGGAAAAAAGCAAGGCAGAGATGATTTGAGCTGTTGTGCAACAAAAATACTTGGCAAATAAATAGGCTTGGCAGATGATGTACGGTCATGGCACCAACCCGAGATAAGGGTCCGCGTGTTTGATAATGGGCAGTCCCTGTAACATAGAATCATTCAAATTGAACCGTTACCAGCTACCTACTTACTTATTATACAAGGTGTTGTTTTGCATCCTCGTCAAATTTCAGGTGGTGGTCACAAAAGACATAAATAATCAATTAAAATTACTATACCTAGTTAATCCATACTTCCATACTAATATTATAAATTTGAAAGTCACTCTGTTTGTTTGTTTGTTTGTTTGTTACCTTTTCACGACTAAACGGCTGATCTGATCTTAATGAAATTTGGCAAGAAGATAGATTTCAACCTGGGGAAGGACATAGGCTATATATCATCGCGCTACAACCAATAGGAGCGGAGCAGCAATGAAAAATGTTGCGGAAACGTGGAAAAAGTTACGCAGACGAAGTTGCGCGGGACAGCTAGTTATTAATAAACGCAGATTTTTTTTGGTTGTTTAAGTTTGTCAATATTTCAGAATAACCCCTTAGGGTGGTTTAGGGAATAAGAAATTATCAATTAAACGTTTGAGATTGTTTGTATGTGTGTAAGCGAGGTTATAGGGCAAGAACCAGACGGGACGCGTTTAAAACACGGGTGGTTCAAACTTACCGATTTCCGTAAAAAATAAAAATTACCTACCCATTTTATTATTGATTCAGAACGAGAATCATTAGCATAGTTACCCCCTTGAATTTGACGAGGATGCAAAACAACACCTTGTATGTTAATAACAAAGAAATTCTAGTGTTAATTAAATCACCCACGGCTAAATCACCTACTGCTAGTAAGTCGGGGCTGCCACCACTCGGCCACCGCTGCTCTCTCTAACTCGAGGTTAAAACCACTAAAACAAGACCCGAAGAAATCTCCTAGATACACGAAAATTCAAGCATAAACACAAACACATACCGTTGGTATCCATTCGATCACAACCAACTAAATAAGGGTAGAATCTTTTTAACAAGGTATATCGGGTGTCCGAGAATAGGAGCTCCCACCCTACTTTCAGGGACCGCTCACATAAATTTCTTTAGGGTAGAAGCCCCAACTCTCGACCTCAGTTTGTAATTATGAAAGGGATTAGTTTGAAGTTTTGCTACCGTCAAATTTGAGGTAGACATAGTTTGAAGAGAGAATGTTTTAATGTTTTTGGTGTTGTATTTAAGTTACGTAGTTTTGTTTCAAAGATTGGTTTTGGACCGTTGGTTTGTTTGCATGTGAAGTTTAAACCTTTGGTTTGGAGTAAAATATCTTCTGATCCTGTTTTAGTCAGACACACGACGTGTCTTGTATAGTCAAAAGCAATCAATACTTAATATTATAAAGCTGAACAGTTGGTTCATACCAAACATCTGAATTGATCTATCATTACTTGCGACTTTTGAACATGTTTTATTTACTTATAGTTTATCTATAAGTACTATTTATACCATTGTATGAGATGTAATACTACTGCACTCAAATGTAAACTTTTGTAATACTTTTTTAAAATAAAAATTATTATTTAAAAAAAAATCTGCTTGAACGCGCTAATCTCAGGAACTACTGCCGGCCTAGCATGACCGCCGTAGAAACGAGCTATGTCTACGGAAGAATCGACAATTTGACAGATATTTCTATCGTCCCAAGCATGGCGATATTAAGAATGTAGAAAAGAAATGTTTCTTTTCTTCAGTCGACACAAGTCTACAACGTCGAGCATGACGACCATATTTTTCTCTTCTTTTGACATTTGGGGGTAGAAACATTACTTCTGACAAATGTCAAACTAGTCTTATTAAAAACTAAATACGAGAAATACGTTTCGTGGTTGCGTTGAGTTACGTTCAAAAGGTTGAAATGTTATGTAAAATATTTAGGTTTAATTTCGCGAAAAAGATCCAGGCCTGGATCCAGGATGCAGCAACACCATCCCGCCCACGAATATGAAAAACTCGTGCAATGGGCAACTTTTTTTTGTTAACTAAACGTAATAATATTCAGGGAATATAAACATCACGTGATACGTCCCCGTTGCTATGGAAAGAATTTCTGTGTATGTCTTCGTAGAAACGCGAGTCGACGGCGCGCGCCATGCTCGGCCAAAAGAAATGTCAAGTTGTATAGAAAAGATTTCTTGTCGTTTCTTGGTAGAATAGAGATAGAACGGTCATGCTAGGGGGGCTGGTCCGATTTGGAAAATTCTTTCAGTGTTAGATAGCCCATTTATCGAGTAAGGCTATAGGCTATATATCATCAAGCTATGACCAATGGGAACGGAGCAGCAATGAAAACTGTTGCGAAAACGGGGAAAATATGACGCAGACGAAGTTGCGCGGAAAGGCTAGTGAAATATAAAAAAAACAACAATGTTTAGAAGTTTTATCCCCTCCCCGACCCTCGCTCGAGCGAGCCCGCGATGCTGTGCCAGTAGTTTTAAATCAGCCCCTAAATAATGATACCATTCAGATCCAGCCTGTCCCCATGCAGTCCTCCTCCAGCGACGTCCTAAGCCGAGGCTCTTACCCCACAGGGGTCAGCAGTCGCTTAAGTTTGTAAGTTTTTATGCCCTGGCTGGAGGCCTTACTCTAAAGGCACCCACAGGATAGTCCGGTTAAGCAGACGACAACCTCATAGGTAGAACTGCGAGATGCCATTCAAAAAAAAAAAAAGAAGTTTTATTTTTTATACTAAATAGGCTTGCATTCAGCCGCATCGCGCCTGATGTGAAGCGATGATGCGGCCTAGGGTGGAACACGCTTGCCTAGAAGAAACTGATTCATCCCAACTTTGAAGAGATCCAGATTATAATGGTCAGGGAACAGAGAAGCCGCCAGTAAATTCCACAGACTGGTGGCTCGCACAGTAAATGTGGAAAATGATTTTCTCCTCATGATTCTGGTTTTTAACTGTAGTTATATTACTACTTATTTCGTTAAAGAAGTTTCTTGTTCATTGTATAAGTAATTACGGAGGAGCTCTTGGCTAAATAATAACAGCCGCACGGGTCGAACTTCAGGGTTAAGCCGTGCTTGCCAAGGTTGGTCCGTGGATTGGTGACCATAATTACATACCGAGTTTCCTCCGTGCCTCGGACGGAACGCTAAGCCATTGGTCCCGGCTGTCATTTGTAGATCTTTGACAGTCGTTACGAGTAGTCAGAAGCCAAAAAGTCTGACATCCAGTCTTACCAAGGGGTATCGGTACTGGGTAATAACCCAGTTACTGGGTTGTGGAGGTCAGATAGGCAGTCGCTTAATGTAAAATACTGGTACTCAGCTGCATCCGTATGGACTGGTAGTCGACCCCAAGATAGTTTGGGAAAAAGCTAGGCAGATGATGCATACAATAATTACTGAAACTCAAGTATTTACTTAAGTATGACAATATGTACGGTTAAAAGCTACTCTCTACAGTGTAAACAGGTCTTAAGCAGCGTTCACATTTGCGACCGCGCCACCTATGACCCGTTTTGACCCCAAACTGATCAAAACTAGGATTAATTCCCTATGCCCTTACAGGTCGTCCCACCTGTGGGAATAAGTGGAATGTTTTATTGATTTATTCAGGACTAGCTGTTGCTCGTGACTTTCGTCCGCGTGGAAATTTTGATGGGATTTAGAGGTATGACAAATAAATGTTGGCCGATTCTCAGACCTAACCACACACAAAAATTAATACAAATCGGTTCAGCCGTTTCGGAGAAGTTTATTTTGAATTGGATTTGTTAACAATATCAAGGATTTAGATGTCTTAACGCAGATCCCTAATCTATTTTTAGGGTTCCGTACCTCAAAATAAAAAAACCGAACTCTTATAGGATCATTTTTTGGTCAGTTTGTCTATCTGTTTGTATGTCTGTGTGTCTGTCAAGACCCTTTATATCGGGAAAGCCTGGTGGTATTGAGTTGAAATTAATACCATATACTCAAATCAACATTACCTTTAAGCTGTGAGAGCTATCAAAATGTATAGGGTACTTCCCGTTGATCTAGAACTATGCAATTTGGCAAGTAATATCGTCTTACTACAAGTACAGGGAAAAGACTGAAAACTGTACATTAGTAATTAAATAAAAAAATCTTTACAAAATACAAATTTATACGGAACCCACGGCGGGCGAGTCCGACTCGCACTTATCCGGTTTTTTTTTTAAATAAAAGTAGTCTAGGTTACACCTTATAACATCAACTATCTGCTCATAAAAGTCCCGCAAAGAGCCAATTGGCAGCCATAGTCATTTTGAGAAGTGGTC
The DNA here is from genome assembly GCA_963082945.1 of Cerastis leucographa. Classification (NCBI taxonomy): domain Eukaryota; kingdom Metazoa; phylum Arthropoda; class Insecta; order Lepidoptera; family Noctuidae; genus Cerastis; species Cerastis leucographa. The sequence goes on from OY720376.1 coordinate 2,359,554, forward strand.
ATTTTGCGACAGAGCCTTTCCGACACATTGCATTGGCTAGAGTAAACTAACAGACAGACAAAAATGTAAAAAAAAGTTCCAGAGGAGCTCAGGGCTAAATAATAACAGCCGCTGGGACCAAATTTCAGGTCAAGCTGCGCTTGCCTAGGTTGGTCTGTGGATGGGTGGTCGCCTATTACATGTCGAGTTTCCTCCGTGCCTCGGAAAGCACGTTAAGCCGTTGGTCCCGGCTGTCATTTGTAGATCTTTGATAGTCGTTACAGGTAGTCAGTGGCCCGAAAGTCTGACAACCAGTCTTGCCAAGGGATATCGTATTACCCAGTACCTACTTTGACCCACAGCTACTTTTTAGTAACTAAACATTAAATCGAAAATTTATGGGTACTTTTTTAATTTAATTTTTTATTATTTGAAAAATTTAAAAATAAAATAAATTATGATTTTCGACGCAGGACGTGGTTAGAAACACTCTGTTGCGAGCGCGGGACGTATTTTATATTTATTTGTACCTTTTATTTTAATTCATGAAAAGAAAATGATGACGATAGTTTTTCGATGGCGGAAATGTTGTACGGAACACTTTTGTAAGAGGACTAAAAAGTCACGGTGTATAATAAGTTTGTGATTGCATCTGCACTATTCATATAAAGGGTGTAAAACACCTCTTAACGAAGCCGAAAGGCACTGGTTCTCCCTGTCATTGCGATCATTTTTTTGTTCTACACTATACCTGGGAACCTTCTAGTTACGGAGATATTAGGGGTCAAAGTTCCAACTTTTTGACAAGTATTTTTTTAAATACAAGTTTTTTAAGTAAGATTTTTACTTTAAACACCTCCACGACCCCCGTACTATTCAATCCGTCCATCAGTACAATTTTTTGAGTGCGTTACATTGAGTTCTAACACAAAACATGATTTTACACCCCCCAAAAAAAGTCGTTTCCCAGCAATAATTTTTGCGTAAAGTTACTTAGTTTCATGTACTAAAATGCTTGGTTGACGGCTTCGTGATGAGGTGATTTACACCGTGTATAAATACTTTGGAGTAGAAATAAGTTGGTGCTAATTCTGCAAAAGTTCGTCATGAAAAAACTAAAAAAAATCCTCAAAAAAGCATTCATCATCAACATATCATCATCAGCCTATAATGTTCCCACTGCTGGGACACAGGCCGCCTCTCTATGTGAGAGAGTGAGCTGTAATCGACCACGAGGGCCCAGTGCGGGTTTGGTAGATGTCACATGTCTTCGAATTTTTAGTTCTAGGACATGCCGGTTTCCTCACGATGTTTTGCTTCACCGTTTTTGAGAGCAGTGGTGATGAAATAAAGTACAGAAAGTAATGCGCCTGCCTGGGTTCGAAGTGTTCGAACCCACGGCTTACTGCTCGTAAGTCGGGGCTGCCACCAATGGGCAACCACTGCCATCTAAAAAAGCATTACTTCTAATTATTAAATAATAACATAAAATATCCAACACACCCAGCGAAATTCTCAGTTAAATTTATGACGTTCTCGGTCCCTTTCTGACACGTTGGCTCTTATAGCGTTCGACCGTAATGCTGTCTCTCTCTGCTCACGCATGCGCCGTACGAATTTCTTTGTTCCTGCTGGCATATAGCTGTATTTTGTCTATGTATGTTTTCTGTAATGAGTTTGCAGTGCGGAGGATAATGTTTTAAAAACGTATCTATGGTTAAATCATTGTTTCTCTTTGAAAGGTCAGGTTCATGGACTGGGTAAAGGATGATATGATAGGAGGTGTCTCATGAGATGACACGTAATATAGAAGTATGGAAGATGAAAACATGCTGCGCCGACCACAAATAAATAGGGTGATGAGCAGGACAAAGATGATGATTTAATGTCAAATGTTGTAGAATCCGAGGAGGTCGTGGCTAAATAATATCAGCAGCACGGGTCGATCTTTGAGGTTAAGCCGTGCTTTGGCGTACAGATAGTTGTTCCGGGTCTGGCTGTTTGTGTATGTGAATTTAAATGTTTGTAAACGCACCCACGATACAGGAGAAATTCCTAGTGTGGGGCAAAGTCATCATCATCATCATCTGCCCAGCCTTTTCCCAAACTATCTTGGGGTCGGTTTCCATTCTAACCGTATGAAGCTGAGTACCAGTTTTTTACATGAAGCGACTGCTTATCTGACCTCCACAACCCAGTAACTGGGTAATACGATACCCCTTGATAAGACTGGATGACAGACTTTCGGCTTCTGACTACTCGTAACGGCTGTCAAAGATCTACAAATAACAGCCGGGCTCAACGGCTTATCGTGCTTTCCGAGGCACGGAGGAAACTCTGTATGTAATTATGGTCACCCATAAACGGACCAACCAAGGCAACCACGGCGTTACCTTAAAGATCGACCCGTGCAGCTGTTATTATTAAGCCATGAGCTCCTCCTCCTCAACAGCTCAAATACAAGCAAAGCTAGAGGGCACCTCAATTGAGCGAGTAGAAAAGGTACGCGATCTAGGTGTCCGCCTGAACACTGAGCTAACATTTCGTGACCATATTGTAAATGTTTGTAAGAAATCTTACAGAAGTCTGGGTTTCGTTCTTCGACGGGCATCAGGTTTTACGAATATTAAAGTAGTTGCAGCATTGTATAATTCGCTTATAAGAACTCATCTTGAATATAATGCTGTCATATGGGCTCCCCATGAGACCAAATACTGTCTCATGTTGGAGCGCATACAAAACAAATTCACCAGATTTCTGTATTTGAAACTTTACGGTGTCTATCCCTTCTTTCCGTTGATGTACCCAACCTTATTCGTTATCGGTATGGTCGGGTACAACAAACTCGAGACAAGAAGGGACCTAGCGATGGCCACATATTTGTTCAAATTATTACGTGGTAAGACCTGTAATTCCGGGGTTTTGAAAGAAATATGTCTAGATGTGCCTGACAATTATGTATCGGCGCCGGAAGCCACGGTTACTAGCAGTTCCTCGCGCGCGAACCAACTTGCTCAGCAAGGCGCCACTGACGCGCGCATTGTACGCACTAAATGACACTGCTGACAGGATTGATTTATTTTCCTGTTCTCTGAGTGAATTCACAAAAACAATATTATAACCAACCTACCAACCCCAACATATACAAAGTTGAGAAAGGCTAAGCGAATGACCGTAATTGGTCTTAGAGGTCAAAAGTTATAACTAGAGATCAAGGAAAGGTCTATCTTCCGATGCTGAATAAATGAGTCTACTCTCTCGATGGTTTCATAAAACATTTCAGCCATTTGTGAAGTAGATAGGTATAGGTGTTGTTTTGCATCCTCGTCAAAATTCAGGAGGTTGTCACAAAATACATAAATATCAATTAAAAATTACGGTACCTAGTTAATTATTTAAAAAAAAACTTTTTTTTTTTTGTCATCATCTTCATCTTTAGCTTATAATGTTCCCACTGCTGGGACAGGCCTCTTCTCTGAGAGGGAGTGGGCTGTAATCCACCACGCGGGTTGGTAGATGTCACATGTCTTCGAATTTTTAGTTCTAGGACATGCCGGTTTCCTCACGATGTTTTCCTTCACCGTTTTTGAGAGCAGCGATGATGAAATAAATTACACAAAGTAATGCGCCTGCCTGGGTTCGAACCCACGGCTTACTGCTTGTAAGTCGGGGCTGCCACCACTGGGCCAACGCGGCTCTTTTTTGTTTAAATTTGTCAAATTCGCCCAGAAAGGGATGACTCCTCATTTGGTGATTACAAAAACGTAAAAAAAGGCTACGACTGAGAAGTTCTACAACAATGCCTGCTTACCCTACTATTGAGCTAGCGTGATAATCAGCTAACAACACATTGTAACAAAAGTCCTTTCTAATATAAATACGTATAGTTTTTTATGTGGCACAACAACGTCGCGTGATTTGAATATTATAGGCTTGTATAGCAGTGTGCATGCTATAATATTATGTCAGAGTTATTGTGTTTGTTAGTTCTTTTTGTGTCAAGCATGGATAACGTTAGGAACTTTTTATCCTGTTCTACGTTTTGTAGTAAGCAACGACTTATTGTCGGGCCTACGATGTCCCCCATACTTTAGTACTAACGCTGTAACATAGAAATATTGTGTAAAACCAAATGATTTTAAAAGAGTAACCATGGAGTTTCTTGCCGGTTCTTCTCCATAGGAAACGACCAACCCGAACCATGCACCTTTTTGTCGACGTTTTACACGTGCCCATGAAGGCCTGTGTGACATAAAAATATTTTGATTTTAAGTCACAAAATGCGTCCCTGCTATACAAGGTGTTGTTTTGCATCCTCGTCAAATTCAAGGAGGTAACTATGCTAATGATTCTCGTCCCGAATCAATAATAAAATAGGTAGGTAATTTTTCTTTTTTGCGGAAATCGGTAAGTGTGAACCACCCGTGTTTTAAACATAGCCTGTCTGATCCTCGCCTTATAACCTGGCTTACACACACAAAAAAAAAACTCAAACGTTTATTCGATCATTTTTAATCCCTAAACCACGTTAATGGGGTTATTCTGAAATACTGACAAACTTAAACAACCAGAAATGTCAGCGATTATTAATAATTAACTAGGTTATTCAAATTGATTATTTATGTTTTATTGTGACAACCTCCTGAATTTTGACGAAGATGCAAAACAACAACACCGACAACCTCTCAGGACTATGTTACTAACATCATAATCAACAACTTTTGTTCTATGACTTTTGAAAATTTGTCATATTTTAGTTCATCAGATTTTCATACAAAAATAAAAATATTAAATTGAACGCTCTAAAAATTACGAGGTCTACGCGAAGCAAAAGAAAGCAATAGTACAATAGCGGGAACATAGACTTCGTAACACATGAAAATCTGATGAACTAAAATACACGGTGTAAATCACCTCATCACGAAGCCGTCAACCAAGCATTCTGTACATGAAACTAAGTAACTTTACGCAAAAATTATTGCTGGGAAACGACTTTTTTTTGAGGGGTTTAAAATCTTTTTTTTAAGGGGTGTAAAAATCTTGTTTTGTGGTAAAGCTCAATGTAACGCACTCAAAACATTGTGCTGATGGACGGATTGAATAGTACGGGGGTCGTGGAGGTGTTTAAAGTAAAAATCTTACATTAAAAACTTGTATTTAAAAAAATACTTGTCAAAAAGTTGGAACTTTGACCCCTAATATCTCCGTAACTAGAAGGTTCCTAGGTATGGTGTAGAACAAAAAAATGGTCGCAATGACAGGGAGAACCGGTGCCTTTCGGCTTCGTTAAGAGGTGTTTTACACCCTTTATGACGAATTTTTAAAAGTCGTAGAACAAAAGTTGTTGATTATAATGTTAGTAACATAGTCCTGAGAGGTTGTCGGTGTTTTACAAATAACTCTGTATAGCCTATCTTCGTATTACTCGACAAGCTTTACCCAAGGCTTGCGTGGAAAACGTAGCGTGGCTAAATACCGAACACAAACAGTTCTATTTCACCAATGGCGCCCATTTATGCGCGGATACGACTAATTTCAACGATCAGCAGGGAAATTAGGTCACCCATCATTTTACAAATCTTGAACAGAGATGCTTTACTGTTGCTTCAGCGAAAAAAATATCTGCTGCCCCATACAAAATTTCAATACCTATTCGACCCTAATGTATGGGGCATCTGATATTTTTTTCGCTATTACGATGTTTGTCCGATGGCGAAACATGTTCAGTTTGATGATCTGTAGCACACTCTTTAGTATGTATATGTTACGGGCAATTTTGATAGGTCCGGGCACTATTAATAATGGCCGGTCTGTATTCATAATGCCCGACTTAATTGGGCGATGTGATTAAAACAGCATGATTAATTACATTTCCCGGCCTTATGAATAATGCCCAACCTATCTTGGGAAAAGTAATAAAATAGGTGAACTGTAGTGTTTTCGTTTATTAAATAAAATTAAACTTATAAAATTTTCAAATAACCTAACCTAATCCAATTGCTCGGCTACAAGTAGGGAATTATTCATACTGCCCGGTCCAAATGATAAATTCAAGCTATCTCAAACACTGACTTATTACATGGACCACGGGCCGTCGGGCATTATTAATAATGGCCGGTCAAAGTGATAAAATAATCACTTTGCACATCGCTCTTGGGCATTATTAATAATGGCCGGTCCTTATTAATAATGCCCAGTTAATCACGTTGCCCGTAACATACATACCCTTTCCGTTACACCCTGTATAGGTGTCCATTGCAACTTATCAGCTTAAGGGAATTGTCTGAAAAATCAATCACAGGATTCGAAGGGTGTAGAACTGAATAAAACCGTTTTCAAAGAAAATTTGCTGTAAATGCTACATAAGATTCTCTAAAAAAAAAAAAAAAAAATTTATTTCGTTATTACACGTTATAAAATGTTATACAGTTGGTGGCGTCTCCTTTTAAGCATATACATATATATGCCTGTACTAGGAGGCACCGCTCTTTTATATCTTACGAGTGTAATAAGTTACAAAACAAAAGTGTAATGGAAATGAATAATTAAAACAGACAGCTGCCTATAAATAAATTCAAATGTGCAATATTTTCGTGGCTTCTGGAGATGTGTTTCTACTCTGTAAGCGAGTTCATTAATCATAAGTTTTAATAATTAATTTATAATAATAATAATTAAAAGAAAATGTAAATGTATTGCAAATGTACCTATATTTTTTATTTATTTTAATGTATATCCACATTATGATTATTCTAAAATTCTAATATTTCTACACCGGCAACGGTAGTATACGTGAACTATTATAAATTGTAAGGTCTTTATGTACCTACCATATACTCAGAAATAAATGATATTCTATTATATTCTAAAAGTCTCTTTCTAGTTTTATCATTAGTCTGTTGGTGTGTGTGTGTGTGTGTGTGTGTGTGTATGTTACATAAGTCTCCCAGACTAACCAGATGCAGCTGAGATCTAGTATTTTACATGGAGCGAATGCTTATTTTACTTCCACAACCCAGTTAGTATTGGGTAATATTAAAATCAAAATCAAAATATTTTATTTCACATGGGCACTTGTAAAACGTCGACAAAAAGGTGCACGGTTCGGGTTGGTCGTTTCCTATAGAGAAGAACCGGCAAGAAACTCCATGGTTCCTATTTTAAAATCATTTGGTTCAATATTTCTATGTAACACAGCTTTAGTACTTAAGTCTGGGAGGACATCGTAGGCCCGACAATAAGTCGTTGCTTACTACAAAAGGTAGAACAAGATAAAAAGTTACCAAGGATCTAGGAGTCTATAAGGCCTACAATACGATAAGGTAATGTACGATAGCCATGGCAAGGCAAGAGAAACAGTGATAGCCTTGTGGTGTAACGGTCGGACTGCCAAGTCATGGGTTTCAAGTTCGAACCCAAGACACGCACCTCTGATTTTAAGGATTCCGTAACCACAGGGTCAAACGGGACCCTATTACTGAGACTTCGCTGTCCGTCTGTCACCAGGCTGTATCTCATGAACCGTGATAGTTAGCCAGTTGAAATTTCTGCAGATTATGTATTTCTGTTGATGATATAACAACAAATACTGAAAACAGAATAAAATAAATATTTAAGGGGGCTCCCATCGGGCCTGTGGACGGTGAGTAATGGGCTAGCTCACCGTCCGTCCGTCTTATGACGACAGGCCGTGTCGACGGCGCGTTTGTGTTCCACGCGCGCCTCAAGGAGATGTCAGCAAATCGGAAGGGGTCCGAGAGGGCCGATGACTGCCAGGGCTGCGGGTTGTTCGAAAGAGATACCGTGGCCCTGGAACACAAAGGGCTAAGAAGGAACATGGATGGGTTTTAGTCAGTCAAGACAGACACTCCTTCCCGCCCCGCCCAGAGTGGGGGGAGGTCATTTGATGATTTCCCATACTTAAAAAAAAAAGGGGGCTCCCATACAAAAAAGTGATGTTTTTGCTCGTTTTTATAAATAATGGCGAGTCTGACTCGCACATGGCCGGTTTTTTTGGATTCATGTGAAAAAGCCGTCGAGAAACATCGCGATATTTCTCGACGGCTTGTAAAGCCTAGTCAGAGGCCCACGGGTGGCTTAGAAACTCCTAACAATAAATAAAGAAAGATGGCAATACTGGTTGTCAGACTTTCAGGCCACTGCCTACCTGTACCGACTGTCAAAGATCTACAAATGACAGCCGGGACCACCGGCTGAACGTGCTTTCCGAGGCACGGAGGTAGCTCGGTATGTAATAGGTGGTCACCCATCCACGGACAAACCTGGGTGAGCAAGCGGCTGCTGTTATTAAGCCCCGAGTTCTCCCTTACAAGGGCTGTACATTCTGCTTCGAAAAAAAAAGTTAAGTTTTAACTTTTTTTCACTGGTATTATGATAAGGAGTAAATAGGTTAATTGCATGTTCACCACACATTATTTTTTGGTTTCCGTACATAATAAGTTAAACGTACCTGTTTTTCCTTTAACGTTCATATTTCTCAGTGTAATGTAATAATTTAATAAGGTGGCATTTAAGAGCGTTTACACCTCGTCCTTATTTTCCGAAATGACTGAACCGATTTTAATGAAACTTCATACGCATAAACAGGATACATAGGTTTAAAAAGAGTGGATACTACAATATGTTCCTCATTCCTCCGCATCACATGTCCACACAACGATAACCGATTACCACACATCTTTTCAAACACCGGCGCCACTGTATACAGGGTGTAACGGAAAGGGTATATACATCCTTAAGGGTGTGCTACAGACCATCACACTGAACATGTTTCTCATCATAAAAAAAAAAATTGCAGCAAAAAAAAAATACCTATCAGCTGCTTATCCATTTGGGTCGAATAGGTATTGCAATTTTCTATGGGGGCAGCAGATATTTTTTTTGATGATAAACATGTTTTATGATGAGAAACATATTATTCAGTTTGATAGTCTGTAGCACGCCCTTAAGTATGTATATACCCTTTCCGTTACACCCTGTATAGGGTGACTGGTAATTAGTGACCGATACTTAAACACATGATTGTAGTATATGTATGTATATGGTAACAAAAAAAATTCCCAAAGAAACATTCACTTTTATCATAATAACACAACAGTCGTATGAAATTAGCGCGCGCGTGCGCCTGTGACCTATCAGCTGTTAACCGCGTGACGCCGGTCTATCTCATTACTATTGTACCGTGCCACATGACAGTGGATAGGCAGAGCACCCAAACGGCTCGCCTAAAAAAACCTGTGAAAAAGTTGAAACTTTAACCTCTAATATCTCCGTAACCAGATGGTTTCCTGGTATGGTCTAGAACAAAGAAATGATCGTAATGAAAGGGAGAATAAATGCCTTTCGGCTTCGTTAATCATAGTATATTTACACACTTCATCTGCCTAGCCTTTTCCCAAATTATCTTGGGGTCGGCTTCCAGTCTAACTAGATGCAGCTGAGTACCAGTATTTTACATGAAGCGACTGCCAATCTATCCTCCACAACCCAGTAACTGGGTAATACGATACCCCTTGGTAAGACTGGATGTCAGAGTTTTGGGTGCTGAATACTTGCAACGACTGTCAAAGATCTACAAATGACAGCCGGGACCAACGGCTTATCGAGCTTTCCGAGGCACGGAGGAAACTCGGGATGTAATTATGGTCCCCCATCCACGGAACAACCTCGGCAAGCACGGCTTAACCTTAAAGATCGATCCGTGCGGCTGTTATTATTTGGCCACGAGCTCCTCATAATCATATTCATAGTATATTTACACACTTAATAATAAAATAAAAAACGTTTCTACTACAAAATGGTTCTTTTATACAAAGTTCAACATAGTTTCTGTGAACTTTATTAACCTTTAGACCGCGTGGCCAACATTTATTTATGCCCGCTACAAAATGCATGGAAATACTATGAACGTGGATTGAAAAGGAATTATTTAAAAACTAGCTGTCCCGCGCAACTTCGTCTGCGTCACATTTTCCCCGTTTTCGCAACATTTTTCATTACTACTCCGCTCCTACTGGTCGTAGCGTGATGATGTATAGTTTATAGCCTTCCTCAATAAATGGGCTATCTAACACTGAAAGATTTTTTTTAAATCGAACCAGTAGTTCCTGAGATTAGCGCGTTCAAGCAAACAAACAAACTCTGCAGCTTTATACTATTATAAGTATAGATTATGGCTTGATTTGGTAAAACACATCAAAACGCTTGTTTTAGCCAAAAGAGTTTACAACGTCCACATTTTCGCTGTTATATTTAAGACCTAGGTAATACGGGTCAAACCTAATGCCAACAACCAGAAACAACTCCAGACTCCACTCTGTTACTGAGAAGTGAGAAGTTCCTGATAAAAAAAAACCTGATAACACTCTGTTTGACCTGAGAATCGAACCCCGGACCCCATGCTCAAATATAACTCTGTACATCATCTACCTAGCCTTTTTTAAGCCCCGACCAAAAAAGAGGGGTGTTATAAGTTTGACGTGTGTATCTGTGTGTCTGTGTGTCTGTCTGTGGCATCGTAGCTCCTAAACGGATGAACCGATTTTGATAAAATTGGTTTTTCTCAACTATATTGGGGTCGGCTTCCAGTCTAACTGGATGCAGCTGAGTACCAGTATTTTATATGTTGCGACTGCTTATCTGACCTCCACAAACCAGTTAGTACTGGGTAATACGCCCCCCCCTCACTCCTTGGTAAGACTGGTTGTCTGACTTTCGAGCCAATGACTACTCAACGACTTTCAAAGATCTTCTGTGACAGCCGGGACCAACGGCTTAACGTGCTTTCCGAGGCACGGAGGAAACTCAGTATGTATTAGGTGGTCACCCATCCAAGGACCAACCTAGGCACGCGCGGCTTAACCTTGAAGATCACTCTAGCGGCTGTTATTATTTAGCCATAAACTCCATCAGAGTCAAAAGATACTTAAATATAACTCAGTTAAGTTCCACAAAATATTATCTGACAGTATACCTGTTGAGTTTAAGCAAAAAAAACTTCCTTCTCGACACAGTGAAAAATATCCAAACTTACATCCAAATTGAGTAGACCCGTGCCACTTTACAAAACGTTCTATACGAGGGCTCAATTTAAAACGGTCCATTATATCCAGACACGTCAAACGATGTTATATGTCTTCTAACAGGGGTCATGAAAAATTGGTATTGATATTCAATTTTAGGAGACGATCTTTGCATTTAGGATTCTTGACTAAGTGACTTTTGATCGATCAATTGTTGCGTTAGAGGTCTTTATGAGGAACGAGAAAGTACTAGCACGGGGCGGAATTTTGTGATGCACAGTAAGCGCAGGATACGCAGGAATAAGTGTACCTATTAATATAGTTCAGAATAGTTACAGCACTGATGACGACATTTGTGTCAATGGTTTTAATTTGGTCTTCTAATTTTCTATTTTTGTATAGATGCTTTTTTATTAACCGATTTTTTGTGAATGTGCGGACATTGTAGGCTTTGTAAATTCCTAGTATTTTTCTTGCTTTATCTTGTTCTACCTTTTGTAGTAAGCCACGACTTATTGTCGGGCCTACGCTGTCCTCCCATACTTAAGTAGGTACTAACGCTGTAACATTCAAATATTGTAAAACCAAATGATTTTAAAAGAGTAACCATGGAGTTTCTTGCCGGTTCTTCTCCATAGGAAACGACCAACCCGAACCGTGTACTTTCTGTCGATGTTTTATAAGTGCCCATGTAGACCTATGTAAAATTAAAATATTTTGATTTGGTTATTACACCCATATTTCGCCAGTTATGTTTTTGTCCCATGTAATAAATAAAATAATGCCACAGTTGTCTGCTTAACCGGACTGTCCGTGGGTGCCTTAACAGTAAGGCCTCCAGCCAGGGCATAAAAAGGGAGGGCAGGGACCGGGACGTCGCGACGGACCTCGACGGCGAGGTCGAAAAGACGGAAGTGTCAGAACTTTTTGAGTGAACTAGTCTCGATTTTCTCGAAGTTTTTTGCGCGATCTTAATAAAACAATAGATACAAAAGTATGTGGGTGGAACGGAGTCTTTTGCCTTTTGCTTTCTTTATTTCGGACAAGTCCGCCATACTATTCCCAAACCACTGCAACTCCTGTGCGCCAGAATCAACCAACAGAAAAGCGCCGAGACAATGAACGTCGACGAAGTGCCTTTTTGCATTACCGGATACATATTTTTTGCATTATTGTATACTTATACATAACATATTTATTACTTACTAAACTATATTAATAATATAAAGAGGATAGATTTGTTTTTTTGTTTGTCTGTTACGATTTACATCAAAAATTCTTTCACCATTAGAATGCTAAATCTTTACCGAGTAACATAGGATTTAATATATCACAATTTACGCGGACGAAATCGTAATATTATAAAGGTGTTAAATTTGTTTGTTAGTTTGTATGTAGAGGATAATGTCCGGAACTACTGATCTGATTCAAAAAGTTCTTTCACTAACAGGAAGCTACATTATCTCGGAGTGCTATAGGTTACATTTGAAATGTTCCCGTGGGTAAATTTCAGTACATAACGGGAGCGAAGCTGCCAGCAAAAGCTAGTCACTGATAAATTGCCACTTTGTCTACACCTTCAGGTAGGCCATTGACTTGTATGCCTTACAAAAAAGATTGAACTACATAGTTACTTTTGTCACGTTACGAAAAAAAAACTCATCGTCGAACGAAATTAAAACTGTCAGTCAGAATAACGAGTTTTTCGCAAAATGAATACTTAATGCTTGACATACTTTAAGAGCCGTGGTGACCATATAGTATCAACCTCTACTGATGGGTTGTAGGTTCGAACCCCAGGAGGCACTTTACTTTGACTATTTTATTTCGTCACCGCTGCTCTCAAAACGGTGAAGGAAAACATCGTGAGGAAACCGGCATGTCCTAGAACCAAAAATTCGAAGACAGGTGACTACCAACAGATGAACTGGATTACAGGACTCAGGGAGTGTGTAGTATAATATATATATGTATAGTTTTGTCCCAAATAAATAAAATAAAATAAATAAAATAATGTTCATAGAGACAAGGCCTGTGTCCCAGTAGACAGAACATTATTATCATCATCATCTGCCTAGCCTTTTCCCAAACTATACTGGGGTCGACTTCCAGTCTTACCGGATGCAGTTGAGTACCAGTATTTTACATGAAGCGACTGCCTACTGCCTGCTATCGTAACTGAGTAATACGATACCCCTTGGTAAGACTGGATATCAGACTTTTGGCTTCTCACTACTCGTAACGACTGTCAAAGATCTACAAATGACAGCCGGTACCAAAGGCTTACCGTGCTTTCCGAGGCACGGAGGGAACTCGGTATGTAATTTTGGTCACCCATCCACGGACCAACCTCGGCAAGCACGGCTTAATCTTAAAGATCGACCCGTGCGGCTGTTATTATTTAGCCACGAGCTCCTTCCGAGGGGGAACATTATAAAGCTGATTATAACATGAATGGCGAATTGTTGGTATTTTAGATACACATATGCCTAAGCTTTCACAGGCACTATAGTTAACACAAAAAACTGGATATTTATCATGTTTACTATTCATTTTGAGTTGCGAATGAGTTTATCCGTGATCATGGGGCTTGCAACATCGCCGAAATTTCGGGAACACACAAATATGTTTGCAAGTCACTTCATTATCTGCTTAGCCTTTTTTCAACTACGTTCATGGTCAGCTTTCAGTCTGAACAGATATAACTGAATACGAGAACCTTACATAAGCATCTACCGGTCTGATCTCACCAACCCGCTGGGTAACACCTGGGTAAGACTGGCTGTCAGGCTGAAGGGCCACTGACTACCCGTAACAGTGGAAGATCTACAAATGACAGCCGGGACCAATAGCTTAACGTGCTTTCCGAGGCACGGACGGATGTCGGGATGTTAAAAATGTTCACCCATTTAGGGCCTAGCCACTGCTTATACATTCATCTCCATAGAGATCTACGCTTTGGGATGGGCAACAGTACTTTCACAAGTTATTATGCCTTGTGACTGGGACTGTAGCTCTGCGTTTTTTTTTTTTGTTTTTTGACTTTCAAAAGTGCCTAATTCTAATAAATGCTTTTAACTTCGACCCGGGCGGCTGTTAGAACTTAACGATAAGCCTCTCTGACCCATTTTTTGACCTATTTCCGCTTTATCGTAAAATATCGGTTTTCTTAAGAGTAGTCAAAGATGAATAGTTGCTTTGACCAATCGAGTGAAAACCGAATAAAAAATATTATACGAATTTTTGTCCAACGTTACGTTTTTTTTGGTTTTAGCGGAGGATTGAAAAAAAAAAACAAAATCGTTATCAGTTTTGTGCTAACAAGCTGCGCCCCGCGGTTTCACCCGCGCAAACCGAGATAAAAAAGCCTATGTGAATCTAGGGTATAAGCTATCTACATACCAAATTTCATCCAAATCCGTTCAGCCATTGAGGCGTGAAAGAGTAACAAACATACATTCTTAAAAACTTTCGCGTTAATACTATTAGTAGGATATGGGGTATTACATAAAGTTGTTAAAATAGAACAGATTTCAACCATAACGCCTTGAAGCATGCAAATCTCAAGTTTTGACTATATGACAAAATTAAACGGAATTAATAACGTCTCCTCAGCGCTGTGCTGTGGGCCCCCCATAGCACAGCATCATGCTGAGTTGCTGACCTGCTTGTCGCAGTCACGACAACTTTTTTGTTCTGTCCTGTTGTATCTACTCCTAATATGTGTTATACGTTGTATGTTTATTTCTTTTTTCGTTGCAATTCTGGATCAAGAAATAGATAATCAGTTACACCACTAGTGCCAGTTACTCATAAGTATATAGACATACACACATCATCACACGCATTTACAGACACCCACACTCACGCACACAGGCACACATCATACCTTTTAATGTAAATTAATTCTAGTCACTCTTTGCTTAGTATTTTAATATTTTTCTGTGTACTTCGTAATTGGCGTAATGTTAATGTATTGATTTTTATGTTTATGTACCTTTCATAAAATAAATAAATGTATGCACGCCATGTCTCTACGACAAATAAATATTTTTTTGTTCTTTTTTTTTTAATAATGTCAAGTTTTATCAAGTACAAAAAAATAATTAACCGAACTATAATAGGGCGCCAACAAAAAAGATGTTTTTAGTGTTCTGATGATCAGAGTCATTAATCATCTGCCTGACCTTTTCGCAACATGTTAGGGTCTGCTTCCAGTCTAATCGGATGCAGCTGAGTACCAGTATTTAACTGGAAGCGACTGCCTATCTGACCTCTACAACCAAGTAAGGGTAGTTACTGGGTAATACGATTCCCCTTGGTAAGACTGGTTGTCAGACTTTCGGGCCACTGACTACCTGTAACGACTGTCAAAGATCTACAAATGACAGCCGGGACCAACGGCTTAACGTGCTTTCCGAGGCACGGAGGAAACTCGGTATGTGTGGTCACCCATCCACAGACCAACCTAAGCAAGTTCGGCTTATTCTGAAGATCGACTCGACATGTTATGTCTAAACTAATATTATAAAGAGGAAAGATTTGATTGTTGGATTGTTTATTACGATTTAAGAAGGCTATTACAGAGGAGCTCGTGGCTAAATAATAACAGCCGCCCGGGTCGATCTTTAAGGTTAAGCCGTGCTTGCCGAGGTTGGTCCGTGAATGGGTGACCATAATTACATACCGAGTTTCCTCCGTGCCTCGGAAAGCACGTTAAGCCGTTGGTCCCGGCTGTCATTTGTAGATCTTCGACAGTCGTTACAAGTAGTCAGAAGCCAAAAAAGTCTGACATCCAGTCTTACCATGGGGTATCGTATTACCCAGTTACTGGGTTGTGGAGGTCAGATAGACAGTCGCTTCATGTAAAATACTGGTATTCAGCTGCATCCGTTGAGACTGGAAGCCGACCCCAAGATAGTTTGGGAAAAGGGCAGATGATGAAGAAGGCTATTACAATTTTCAAACTTCCTAGTTTTGATGTGTTTTTTACGGTTTAGGTAAGGCCACAAAATTTAAAAAAAAAATATGCCCAAGAAAGTTTGATCATTCCTCTAGAGAGCCTTCTAAATAAATATTTCAATTTAGAAAAATTGTAATAGCCCTCTTACCTCAAAAACTACTCGACCGATTTTAAAAATTCTTTCACCATTACAAAGCTACATCTTTACCGAGTAACATAGGCTCTATTATATCACAATTTTCACGGACGAAGTCGCAGTCGAAGTGCTAGTATAAAAAAAATGAAATAACAAAAAAAAAACATGCCTTTTTGTTTATTACTCCATCACAATGACTAGCGATTTGCATTCGCTAACAGTACGACATATTACGGTCTGTTGCGTTTCACCCCTTCTGTCCTCATTTATAATGTTTATTTTATCAAGATTTTTGGATTAAAAAACAACTAAATAAAGTAGGTAAGGGGAAGGGGATCTTCTAAAGAAAACGCAATTTTAATACTTTTTTTTTAAGAAACGTTGCTCCACACTAGGAATTTCTCCTGTATCGTGGGTGCGTTGACAAACATTTAAACTCACATACAAAAACCGATCCGGAACAACTATCTGTAGGCCATACAAATATTCCGTGCGGGGATCGAACCCGCGAGACGCAGCGCAGCAGTCAATTGCTCAACCACTGCTCCAACCGTGCCGTCAAATCTCTCTTTACTTTGATTTATTTATTAAATTGAGTATTACTCAAAACACGTATGAAAACTTGACTTTGTCCAAAGGGATGGACGGAGACTCGATTTCGACACATATTCTTCAGAGCGTAATCGTCGCTGATTAGTGCGAATGTATACTAAACGTTCCGTTTCAATTTTAGCATACGTATGCCTATTCGAGTCGAGCTACACGATAACTGACAAATGCTTGCACTGACTGGACAGGTCCACTCAAATCTGTGTGGTTCTTTCTTCAAAAGACCATTTCAGATACTAATCTGCATAGTCCTCATGTAAATTGAGCAATGTCTGGACTTTAAAAGAGTAACAAGTTAACAGGGAACCTCTGAGTTTGTTTCGGCTGTTTCTTCTCAGAGTAGTCAGGTACGAAACACCGGCCCCAACTAGCTTAAAAAAAAATGACGTGTAAAAGTGTTTGTAAAAACCTACTTGCAAAATAAACATCATTTATCATTTATTTACGTTTATTAATTGTGGTGTAATATAAAAAGATACTGGTGGAAAACAGAACCTCCTCCTTTATTAGAAGATGGTTAAAAACGGCTGTTTTGTTTTTCACGAAGACAAGCAGAAACAACATAACGCCATTTGGATTCAAACGGCATATAATAATATAACAGTAAAAAAAAACTTATAGCTCCACACCACAATGACAAGCGATTTGAATTCGCGAACAGTTTGGCATGTTGCGGTCTGTCATGTTTCACCCCTTTTGTCCTCGTTAATAAGGGATGACGGGGTGTTTAGCGATCGATAGGGGGTGAAACGTTGTACGCTTTTCAACTGGTTACGTTTTTATGCGGTGTTTCTTTTTATCTTTGTTGGGTTCGCGTTTGACCATTATATCACCTGGGGCCTATTTAATAAACGTGACAATCTGATCTGGCATGACAATTTAGTGTTTAATAAAAACAAGTTTTTCGGACAAGTTGTCACCGGTCGCCTGTCAAGAGAAACTGATTTTTAAATATAAATATGTCAAATTGTCACGGCAAGTCGACGTATTAGTAGATTTGCCATTGTGACAAATTAGTCAGTGGTAATCTTTATTTAGAGAGCAGCGGTGGCCCAGTGGTGGCAGCTCCGACTTACGTGCAATAAGCCGTGGGTTAGAAGACTACTTTGTGTAATTTATTTCATCCCCGCTGCCCTCAAACACGGTGAAGGCCTCAAACATCGTGATGAAACCGGCATGTCGTAGAGCTAAAATTCGAAGATATCAACATGTGACATCTACCCACCTGCACTGGGCCCACGTGGTGGATAACAGCCCACTCCTTCTCATAGAGAGGAGGCCTGTGTCCCAGCAGTGGGAACAATATAGGCTGATGATGATGATGATGATAAATTATCCATAGAAACAGAAATTTCCAATAATCTTTTTTTAAGAGTTTCGAAAATGTTTTTTATTAACTTTTTAGACCTATGTATGCTGCTTATGCGTATGAAGTTTACTTAAAAACGGTTCAGTCATTTCGGAAAATAAGTGCTTTCAAATATGGACTCGCGCACCAAAGGTATCGTACAAACTTTTAGGTAATTTGTTAATAAACTACATATTTACGGTTTTCAATTTTGCTTCTTGCCAAATTTTATGATTCTCGGTCAACGGGAAGTACCCTATATGTTTTGATTCTATATCTACGTTTCTACGTTTTGTAGTAAGCAACGACTTATTGTCGGGCCTACGATGTCCTCCCATACTTAAGTGCTAACGCTGCGCTGTAACATAGAAAAATTGTAAAACCAAATGATTTTAAAAGAGTAACCATGGAGTTTCTTGCCGTTTTTTCTCCATAGGAAACGACCAACCCGAACCGTGCACCTTTTTGTCGACGTTTTACAAGTGCCCATGTAGGCCTATGTGAAATAAAAATATTTTGTATCGCAAATCGCAAAATATGCTACGTAAACGGTCACATATGTTCCTATTAAGAGTTTCCTATATACAAAAAAAAAAACAAACACTCTTTACGAGCCGGGAGTCAAACTAAGGATCTCTAGCTCAGCAGTCGCTCTTAAGACCACTAGATCATCGAGGCATTTTACCAAACGTTGAAAACAAAAAACTATAGCCCGACTCGCGACCAAACAAGAAGTATCAATTTACAAACATCACTCGATTTTGCACTCCAGTACAAAATTGACGGATGAAAAGGACAGAGCATACTAGAATATACACCCCTCTCTTTCGTCATCGGGGTGGGCAGGATCGATAGGCGATGCGAGAAGTTTCACAGGAACGCTCGGATGATTCTAGATAATATTTTTAGATCAGTCTATTTAAGGTATACTGTATTTTAATATAATTTACATTACGAAACAAAATTCTTTGCGAAGCATGTGGTGTAACTTTGATGAATGATTTTATGTGTACGAGAACGTTGCAGATTATAAAAACTTTTTTGTAAATTAAAAACAAACGACTTCCAAAAAAAAAGTTCGTTTTTTTGGAAGTCAGTTAATTTTTCACAAAATTATTCAAATAATAGGAAACTAGACCATTGCCGAGTGCAATAGGATAATTTTTGTTTGTGGTACTAGAAAATTTACGCGGGCAACAGGCGCTATGGTACAAAATAAATTTGTCTCTGGCGCAACAGAAAGCCATTTTTTACCCCCGAACAAAAAAGAGGGGCGTTATAAGTTTGACGTGTGTATCTGTGTATCTGTCTGTGGCATCGTAGCTCCCAAACGGATGAAACGATTTTGATAAAATTAGTGTCATTTGAAAGGTATTTTAATCGAGAGTGTTTTTAGCTATGTTTCGACAAAATCTGCTCAGCCGTTTGAAGCTCATCACCTCTTTTCTAGTTGATGAAGGGATATAAACAACTTTTACGGGTCTAGTTGATTGGAAATTTGAAGTCTTGTCACTTATCACCATGGGCATCGCCAGGGTGTTAGGCTGTACAACCCCCTCCCACCTTTAAAGCTCAAGGAACCAATTGCAGTTCAAGGCAGTATTCTCGAGGTTGTTAAGGAGTATGTTTACCTCGGGCAAACTATGCAGTTGGGTAAAAACAACTTCGAGAAAGAGGCCAACAAAAGAATACAGCTGGGCTGGGCAGCGTATGGGAAACTGCGTCGAGTCTTTACATCGCCAATTCCACAGAGTCTAAAGACGAGAGTCTATAATCAGTGCGTCCTACCCGTCATATCGTACGGTGCCGAAACGTGGACACTCACGGTAGGGTTGGTCCACAAATTTAAAGTCGCTCAACGTGCTATGGAAAGGGCTATGCTCGGGGTTTCTCTGAAAGATCGAGTTCGTAACGAGGTGATCCGACAGAGAACTAAGGTTATCGACATAGCCCACCGCATAAGCACGCTAAAGTGGCAATGGGCCGGCCATATAACCCGAAGAACCGATAACCGTTGGGGTAGACGAGTTCTTGAGTGGAGACCACGGATCGGTAAACGTAGCGTAGGACGTCCTCAGACTCGGTGGAGCGATGATCTTCGCAAGGCGGCTGACAAGAGCTGGATGAGAGTGGCCGAGGATTGTGCTCAGTGGCGTGTCATGGGAGAGGCCTATGTCCAGCAGTGGACGAATACAGGCTGATGATGATGATGATGATGACATCATGTTCGTGAACGGGCGCTGTCAGTTGTGACTGGTCATCTCGTAGCTGCCACGACGGTTTATTTTAATTACTTTATTTTTGAATGATTGATTTAATCTTTTACTCTGGACGCTCATAACTTGCAAGTATTTCTACATCGTTCTCACATATTTGTAATTTCCAACATGAATGAGGTAACCAAGATTTTGCAACATATTTTTATTTAAAATAGTGTCCATGGAGTTTCTTGCCCATTCTTCTCCATACTTAGAGATATACGCTTTGGAACGGGCAACTACAGTACTTTCACAAGTTATTATGCTTTGTGACGGACTGCAGCTTCGCGTTTCATTTTGTTTTATGAGTTTCAAAAGTGCCTGTAATGTTCAATTGAAATAAAATGCCTTGAGTTTGAGTTTAAAAATGAAAATATTTAATTTGAGAAATGACATTATTTTTTAACTTCGATTTTCGTCTTAGATTTATATTATAATTATATATTTTTTAGTGTTTTCACCTTTCGGAAATTCCCTGATAAAGTTATGGTGATAACAGCATTAAAATTCATGCAAATTCGTTTGTCGTTCGTCGGTTTATTACAGGTGCTCGTTTCAGGAACTCTAATGCATTCTACATATTTGGTCAAACCGGCTGACATCGCAGCTAACGCGTTGCCATTCCAGTGATAAAGTTACATCGTTTCTTAGGCCTGGAATTGCATAGGCAGTACCGCCACCAATACGTTCTTTTTGTAATCTGTGCCCACGCTAGGAATTTCTCCTGTATCGTAGGTGCGTTTACAAACATTGAAACTCACATACACAAACAGCCAGACCCGGAACAACTATCTGTAGGTCATACAAATATTTGTTCCGTGCGGCGATCGAACCCGCGTCACGTAGCGCAGCAGTCGATCGCTCAACCACTGCGCCAACCATGCCGTCAAATATAGTATGTCATGCCAGTCAGTTGTTTTGTGTACAAAACGTTTTGAACGCGGTATTAGTGACACTTTTATATGTATTACAAGAATATTTCAATTGTATGTATGTATGTGTGTATTTTCCTGTGTGCGTTCTTCTCCATAGAGATCTACGCTACGGAATGGGCAACTACAGTACTTTCATAAGTTATTATGCCTTGTGACTGGGACTGTAGCTTCGCGTTTTTTTTTGTTTTTTTTTTTTTGACTTTCAAAAGTGCCTGTAAAGGTCTAATTGAAATAAATGCTTTGACTTTGACTTTGACTTTTGACTTTCCAACACATGATTTTTTTTTACCATCAATTTAAGTAGTTCTATGCAAATATTATTGCTGGAAAACGATACAATTGTATTAAGGTAAGGTATTTAAAGTAAAGTTCATCATCTGCCTAGCTTTTTCCCAAACTATATATCTTGGGTTCAGCTTCCAGTCTAACCGGATGCAGTTGAGTACCAGTATTTTACATGAAGCGACTGCCTATCTGACCTCCACAACCCAGTAACTGGGTAATACGATACCCCTTAGTAAGACTGGATATCAGACTTTTGGCTTTTGACTACTCGTAACGACTGTCAAAGATCTAAAAATGGCAGCCGGGACCAACGGCTTAATGTGCTTTCCGAGGCACGAAGGAAACTCGGTATGTAATTATCGTCACCTATCCACAGACCAACCTCGGTAAGCACGGCTTAACCTTAAAGATCGACCCGTAAGGCTGTTATTATGTAGCCACGAGATCCTCCTCCTCCTCGTTTTTAAAAAGGAGTATCATCACCACAAAAAATATCTAACACAACTACAGCCACCACTTAAATAGTTCAAAATCCCCTACACAAGCCTCACCTAATATTTTTCAACTGAACAAACAAACGAAATACAACTTGACAACTTAAGACCGAGTAAGTTGAAGCTTCAAACTTCAAAAGCTCCAAGACAAAGCTCCAAGATCAAAGGCGATACGCCGACGGATAAGTACCTACTGTTTCAAGTTACTTGTAGGTTTAATATATATTCACAGTTAACAGATAAATCCCATAAAGTTAACTGTTAGTTTTTAAATAAGGGTATTTAGTTGATTATTTGTCAGAATTTTCTATCTCGGAAAGCACGTTAAACCGTTGGTCCCGTCTGTCATTTGTAGATCTTTGACAGTCGTTACAGGTAGTCAGTGGCCCGAAAGTCTGACAACCAGTCTTTCCCAGTGGTATTAGTTAGTATTATTGTTAGTATTTTAGTAAAAAGAAGCTCGTGGCTAAATAATAACAGCCACACGTCTTCAGGATGAAGCGGCGCTTGACTTAGACGTACTGTGGATGGGTGACTATAATTACATACCGAGTTCCTCCGTGCCTCGGAAAGCACGTTAAGCCGTTGGTCCCGTCTGCCATTTGTAGATCTTTGACAGTCGTTACGAGTAGTCAGAACCCGAAAAGTCTGACATCCAGTCTTACTTAGGGGTATCGTATTACCCAGTACAAACTAGGTTGTGGAGGTCAGATAGGCAGTCGCTCCATGTAAAATACTGGTACTCAGCTGCATCTGGTAAGACTGGAAGCCAACCGCAACATAGATGGGAAAAGACTAGGCAAATGATTAGTTGATTATCTGTCAGAATTTTCTGGTATGATTTGTGATGTGTTTCTAAGTAAAATAGAATCATGTTCTTTTTTTTTTTTTTTTTTTTCCGTATGGGAAATCATCAAATGACTTCTCCCGCTCTGGGCGGAGCGGGAGGGACTGTCAGACTTGTACTGACTAAAACCCACCCATGTTCCTTCTTCGCCCTTTGTGTTCCAGGGCCACGGTATCTCTTTCGAACAACCCGCAGCCCTGGCAGGCCTCGGCCCTCTCGGACCCCTTCCGATTTGCTGACATCTCCTTGAGGCGCGCGTGGAACATGTACGCGCCGTCGACACGGCCTGTCGTCATAAGACGGACGGACGGTGAGCTAGCCCATTACTCACCGTCCCCAGGCTCGCGCCTACGGTGGCCGGGGGCCACTAGAATCATGTTCTAGCAGAACATTAATAGGGTATAAATAGAACCTTCAAGAAGCCGTCAAGCAAGCATTCTGTACATCAGATTATGTACCTAAGTGCTAAAATTATTGCGGTAAAATGTTTTTTTTTTTTGTTCAAAACATTTTCTTTTTTATTTGCGATGGGTTTGTCTTGACTCTAGTCTAGGTCAGAGATGACAGAGACAAAGTCGACGATGGTACGAACTTACACAGAAGAAGCCTGTTCACTCTAACTTTAAAGAGATCGCTTTACATATCCAAAATTATAAGACTTCTTAGTTTTAGAACGATCCATATTAACAGACTGGAGTAAAAGACATAACAATATTTTCATCAATGGTTACACAAATTCGCAAAACAATATAACATCAGATCACACTGACCAGCACAAAACTTGGTGTAATATTTGTAAGTATTAACCAACTTTTGATGCCGAATGTACCACTTCTTTGCTGTGCGCATTAAGGTTAAACTTGCAACCGCTAGACATATGAGCTAAACAGCTTTATGACACATGCTTATTAATACATTAAAATTACCCAGAATAAATAAAATTCTTCGGAAACAGTGTTAAAGTAATTATTCTAATGACTTCATAGAATTCCCTTGCTAACTGACTATTAAAAACGTCGTTTACATATTTTACTTGTTTAACCTTTGAGTTTAAACAAGTAAAATATGACTCTGTTCCTCAAAAACGGTAAAGGAAAACATCGTGAGGAAACCGGCATGTCCTAGAACTAAAAATTCGAAGACATGTGACATCTACCAACCCGCACTGGGCCTGCGTGGTGGATTACAGCCCACTCCCTCTCATTGAGAGGAGGCCTGTGTCCCAGCAGTGGGAACATTATAGGCTGATGATGATGCTGGTCCTCACGAACACTACTAGGTAAAACATCATCTGCCTAAGCTTATCTCAACTATGTTGGGGTCCGCTTCCAGTCTAACCTCGATGCAGCTGAGTATTTTACATGAAGCGGCTGCCTATCTGACCTCCACAACCCGGTAACTGGGTAATACGATACCCCTTGGTAAGACTGGCTGTCAAACTTTCGGCTTCTGACCACTCGTAACGCCTGTCAAAGACCTACGAATTACAGCCGGGACCTACGACATTTCCGAAGCACGGAGGAAACTCGGTATGTAAAAATGGTCCCCCATCCACGGACTAACCTCGGCATACGCGGCTTAACCTTGAAAATTGACCCGAGTAGCTTTTATTCACCCACGAGCTCCTCGAACGAATATTAGGTGAAACAATGACACCATAAATCAAAATCAAAACATATTTTTTTACATAGGCCTACATGAGCACTTATAAAACGTAGACAAAAGGGGCACGGTTCGGGTTGGTCATTTCCTATGGAGAAGAACCGGCAAGAAACTCCATGGTTATACCATCTTTGGTCATAGTTTGGTCTTCCTCTATTCTTATACCTATTCACATTTATACTCAAAACATTCCTCACGACATTTTCCATACCAAGCCAACCGACCATACAACTCTTCCGTCACCGGCGCCACTTTCAGATTTCCTCGCTATGTACTCATTTCTTATTTCATCCATTCGCGTAACACCACACGTCCCCCTTAGCATTCAGACTGACTTATGACTTGCAATAACCCAATAACCGTCCAAGTTATGGCTTCCAATAACCACAGACATAATAACTCTATATTTTTCATAAGAAGTGCCATAGGCAATAATATTCAAATAAGGTTGGTTACCTCTTGGCTGTCTGCCAGGCACCTGTTTGGTAATAGGATAGTACGAGTGTGTTTGGTAAATATTAGTTTTAGTTTCTGTATTGGAAAATGTGAAATTTATTTTGTTACTTTAAATTCTCAGAAGCATATAAAGGGTGTAAAACACCTCTTAACGAAGCCGAAAGGCACTGGTTCTCCCTGTCATTGCGATCATTTTTTTGTTCTACACCATACCTGGGAACCTTCTAGTTACAGAGATATTAGGGGTCAAAGTTCCAACTTTTTGATAAGTATTACAAGATTTTAATGTAAGATTTTTACTTTAAACACCTCCACGACCCCCATACTATTCAATCCGTCCATCAGAACAATGTTTTGAGTGCGTTACATTGAGTTCTACCAGAAAACATGATTTTACACCCCCCAAAAAAGGTCGTTTCCCAATTTTTGCGTAAAGTAACTTAGTTTCATGTACAGATTGCTTGGTTGACGGCTTCGTGATGAGGTGATTTACACCGTGTATAGTGTGGATAGGTGACCGTCATTACATACCGAGTTTCCTCCGTGCCTCGGAAAGCACGTTAAGCCGTTGGTCCCGGCTGTCATTTGTAGATCTTTGACAGTCGTTATGAGTAGTCAGAAGCTAAAAAGTCTGACATCCAGTCTTACCAAGGGGTATCGTATTTCCAAGTTACTGGCTTGTGGAGGTCAGATAGGCAGTCGCTTCATGTAAAATACTGGTACTCAGCTGCATACGGTTAGACTGGAAGCCGACCCCAAGATAGTTTGGGAAAAGGCTAGGCAGATGATAATGTGACTTCTAGCCAACTGTTTCGGCCCCGTGTGGTTAATAGGGATGATGACTGGGTAAAGAAAACGAAATTCTATTTTGTCCGTCAATGAGGTAATACAAAAATATTAGATACGTATTTTTTGTTTTATCAAGTTAACAAAAAATACTTAGCTAAAACGCATTAAAGTTGGAGAGTGGGGGCTCACTACGTCACAACTAGGTATAAAATGTACTGAGCCGTGACGTCATGCGCCATTTCAACTCAAAATATCTCCGTAATTTTACGATTACGTGAAAAAAGAAAAAATACGTGTCAAATACTTTTTAATAATCTACCCGATGGACAAATAAAAAAAAATGAGTCACCATCCCCCCACTCCCTCCTTCTAACAGACAAGACATCTGTGTCCCAGCAGTGGGAACAGGCTTATTATGCTGTCCTCTATATTCCGATGATTATTTTCTTCTCTCAATTACTTTCCACCTTTATTGCTACCTATTAGAATATTCAAGTCTTAATTCTCATCTTGTCGGCAAGATCAAAGACCGGTAGAACAAAGGGGCGGCGTTTTCAAAGATAATTTTCGCTTCTACGTAGGTTGGTTGTTTTTATAGGATGGTGCGATTAAGAAATATTCAGTTAAATTTTAACTGTTACTTCGTTTAATTGTTGTTTTGAATGCATTTACAGAATGTCAAGTTTTCTAGTTCGTTGAAGTGTAATGATTAAATTTTAAGTACATAATGGTCTTTCTTGAGCTCATGGCTTAACAGTAACAGCCGCTTCGGTCCATCTTCTATGTTAAGCCATGCTTGCCAAGGTCAGTCTGTGGATGGGTGACCACCTATTACATACCGAGTTTCCTCCGTGCCTCAGAAAGCACGTTAAGCCGTTGGTCCCGGCTGTCAATTATAGATCTTTGATAGTCGTTACAGGTAGTCAGTGAGTTTCGTGTTATTGTGTTGTGGAGGTCAGATAGGCAGTTGCTCCATGTTGCTCCGTCTAAATATTTGGAGTCAAAGGTATTCAATAAAATAGAATTATTAAGAAGTAACTGTAACTTAAGCAAAGGTGTGTTAAAATCAAAACTAAAGAATTTATTTTTGGGGAACGCGGGCACTTCTTCGAGCTGTGATAGGCGGTGAGTTCTGGGCCAGAGTGGCCAGCCCCATCTGGTCACTCTGGTTCAGAATTCATTGTCTGTTGGTGTCGGTCTGCCGTTGTCGAGAAATAAAATCACGAGACGAGAGAGAGATGTAGCATAACATTAAGTTGGCAGTAAGTTATGTATTATGTCTACATTCCTAGTGTCGGATAATTGGCGTGTTTGTCTGAGGGTAAAACCTTTTTTTTTTTTTTTTCCTATTACATATGCTTAGTAAAGAAGTCGTCAATCTTTAAAAACAAAGTCAAATAATTTATTTCTATTAGACGGCATTGGCACCTTTTAAAAATAGTAGATACATAATAATTAATTCTATTGGTTCTTGTTGTCTTGTGTTCGCAAACGTAATTTTATCAGCGAACAAATGTGTCATTCTCTGAGACACTGGGTATTTAATTTTAAGTCAAGTTTATATTTTTAATTTTTGTATGATAAACGAGCGCTTCTCGTCATCAAACTGTAAAGTTTGGCGAGTAAAAACTGAAAAAAAAAATACTTGTATTTTAAACATTAAGACTAATAATTAAAAAAAATAAATGTTAAATGAAATGAAACTCGGTATGTGAATGGGTGGTCACCCATCCACGGGCCAACTTACTCAAACGTGGTTCAACCTAAAAATCGACCCGAGCATCTGTTATTATTAAGCCACAAGCTCTTCGTGAACCTACTATTCGTATAAACTTATTAAGAACGGCTTACAGGAGCATTTAGCGAATGTCAAAGGTCAAAGGTTATCTTGGAGATCTGACCTTTTGATGTTAATTACGTCTCATGGTTCATCCTTCTTCACAAAAGTGTAAAGAGATAAATCAATATTTTTAATTGAAGCATCATCATCTGCCTAGCCTTTTCCCAAACTATCTTGGGGTCGGCTTCCAGTCTAACCGGATGCAGCTGAGTATCAGTATTTTACATGAAGCGACTGCCTATCTGACCTCCACACCCCAGTAACTGGGTAATACGATACCCCTTGGTAAGACTGGATGTCAGACTTTTTTTGGCTTCTGACTACTCGTAACGACTGTCAAAGATCTACAAATGACAGCCGGGACCAACGGCTTAACGTGCTTTCCGAGGCACGGAGGAAACTCGGTATGTAATTATGGTCACCCATCCACGGACCAACCTCGGCAAGCACGGCTTAACCTTAAAGATCGACCCGGGCGGCTGTTATTATTTAGCCACGAGCTCCTCGAGCTTTAATTGAAGCATACACTCTAATATTATAACAAAACATCACGCCTGTAATTCTTGTAGGGCCTAAGGCAGTAAGGTAGCTATTATTACACCCATATTTCTGACAGCGGTGTGATTCTGTAAGACCTCACTTAGAATTTCGAATCTGAATCCGCTGTGAGTTTCTTAATTGGCATTCTAAAAACCCGGTTGATAATTCGAATGTACACTAGCGCCACCCTTACGAGCGTGTCAGCGAGTTGAACTAAATTAACAGGGTGATTCCGACAAATAAAGTAAGAGATGACGTAAGAAGTAGCATTCTGTAAGGTAATTCCCCCGCCACTTCGACGCTCCCTTGGCTACAAAATCAAGGTCATTTTGAACCTTACGCGAAGTGACAGTGGATAGCAATGTGAGATGTGAGTGGTCGTCTGAATTTTACAGAATCGACGTACAGGTATGTATCAGATTCATGTAATTGGGGGCAAGCGTAATGCCATCAACTAGGCACAAATCCACACTCCGTGACTGCCAGTGAGCAGTTCATCATCTGATTAGTCTTTCCCAACTTTCTTGGGATCGGCTTCCAGTCTTACCGGATGCAGCTGAGTACCAGTATTTTACATGAAGCAACTGCCTATCTGACCTCCACAACCCGGTAACTGGGTAATACGATACCCCTTAGTAAGACTGGATGTCAGACTTTTTGGCTTCTGACTACTCGTAACGACTGTCAAAGATCAAATTTGACCAATACATACTGACAAATGACAGACGGGACCAACGGCTTAACGAGCTTTCCGAGGCACGGAATGAACTCGGTATGTATGGGTGGTCACCCATCCAAGGTTTGTCTAAGGCAAGCGCTTCTTCACCCTGAAGATCCGTGTGGCTGTTATTATTTAGCCTCGAGCTTCTTTTCACTAAAATATTAATATCCAGTTGCATAGTTCAGAGAATTGTAGATGAATGTTCAATAAAAATTTTAATATTGCAAGCCACGTTTAATATATTGAAAACGCTGACCAATGGAAAATATTGTATTGCTAGCTATTGGTAGCTTGAATTGTACTCGTTCAATTTATTCTAAGCTGCTTCGCTTCCTGCCGGGGTTTGAAGATTTAAAACCTGACGTGTATGAAATTTACATTTTGAAATCTATTATTGCTCTTTAGGGTTCCGTACCCAAAGGGTCAAACGGGACCCTATTACTGAGACTTCGCTGTCCGTCTGTCACCAGGCTGTATCTCATGAACCGTGATAGTTAGCCAGTTGAAATTTCTACAGATTATGTATTTCTGTTGATGCTATAACAACAAATACTAAAAACAGAATAAAATATATATTAAACGGGCTCCCATACAAAAAAGTGTTTTTTTTTTTGCTCGTTTTTATAAATAATGGAACGTAATAACAACTATGAAGATGGCGCTGCGAACAAATGAAACTAGAGTCTTTTTTATCATTAGAATACACCATTAGACATCATAGATTCCTTCATATTCCGCCATTTTCCTGACATCAATTTTGCCTCCGACCTCAAAAATACGAAATTAAAAAAAAAGTAACTTTTGCAGCAAAAATGTAACTTTTCAGGAAATGAAACTTAACTTTTGACTTAAGGGCCCTGGCAACACTGAGTATAAGTCTGACACTCCCTCCCGCTCCGCCCAGAGCGGGAGAAGTCATTTGATGATTTCCCATCCGGAAAAAAAAGGGTTAGTTCTGTTATAGTGACAAATTTAAACAGCCAAAAAATCGGGAACGGAACGGAACCCTTTTTGCGCGACTCCGACTCGCACTTGGCCGGTTTTTTTAAGCTTTTATTTATCTTGCCGTGTTAGTTAGTTAGTATGAAATGGTCAAATCTTGCAACTGAATTTCAAACCAATTCCCCTCAACCGAATGAGCTGAAAGAACCTCAGACCTTGATGGCACAACTTTACAGTCCGCCATTTTGAAAAAAAAAAACTAGTTTTAGCGGCCAGCGATAAAACATAAATGTCAATCGACAGAGTAAGTGATTAAAAACAAAAAATAATCAGTTAATGAATCTCGTAAAAATTGTCAGAACCAATTTGCACAAACATTTGATTCTGGTAAGAATATATTAGATTGTTTCTATTGTGTGCACTTTTGTCTTGTGCCAAATAAATGTATTTTCTTGCTTTTTGATTTATTAACTGGCTTTTTCACTCGTGGCTATCCCATGGAGTAATCCACATTCCAATTAGTAGTTAATACGAAACCTTTTGGTAAGACTGGTAGTCAGACTTTCGGACCACTGACGGCCAGTAACGACTGTCAAAGATCTACAAATGAACGCCGGGACGATATACAGACTATCCGACACACAAAAGATGGTCACCCATCCACCAACAAACCTTAAAAAGCCCTGCTTAACCTTAAAAAAACCGGCCAAGTGCGATTCGGACTCGCGCACAAAGGGACTTTCTTTTTTGTATGGGAGCCCCCTTAAATATTTATTTTATT
The DNA here is from genome assembly GCA_963082945.1 of Cerastis leucographa. Taxonomy (NCBI): domain Eukaryota; kingdom Metazoa; phylum Arthropoda; class Insecta; order Lepidoptera; family Noctuidae; genus Cerastis; species Cerastis leucographa. The sequence goes on from OY720376.1 coordinate 2,390,181, forward strand.
CTGTTTTTAGTATTTGTTGTTACAGCATCAACAGAAATACATAATCTGTAGAAATTACAACTGGATAACTGTACGGTTCATGAGATACAGCCTGGTGACAGACGGACGGACGGACGGACAACGAAGTCTCAGTAATAGGGTCCCGATGAGCCATTGGGTACGGAACCCTTAAAAGCGACCCGTGCGGCTATTATTTACTCCACACATACAAAAAATAGTGCACTATCTTTTTAGAATTCGGTTAGAAACTACGGTCAAACTGAAATGCGTTTATTGAAAACTACGCTCGAAATGACAGATGGACTAAAGATGGCGGCTTGCCAAACAAGATGGCGGACGTTTTGGCGCCAACATTCAGAAGTTAGTTATGCCAGTCGCTCGTAAATGGGAGACGGTTTGAGATTGATATTATCCATACTAATATTTTAAATGCGAATGTCACTCTGTATGTTTGTTACCTTTTCACGACTAAACGGCTGATCGGATCTTAATGAAATTTGGCAAGAAGATAGATTTCAACCTGGGGAAGGACATCCTATCCCACTAATATTGTAAATGCGAAAGTTTGTGAGGATGGATGGATGTTTGTTACTCTTTCACGCAAAAACTACTGAATGGATTTGGATGAAATTTGGCACACGGGTAGACTATAACCTGGACTAACACATAGGATACTTTTTATCCCGATAGTATGTTCCCATGGGACGATTATCGAACTCCACGCGGGCGGCGCCGCGGGCATAAGCTAGTAGGCTAACCAACATCGTATTGTATTTAAATGGCATTATTATCTCACTGTAATATCACTCATTACAAAATGAAAGCAGAAATAATTAAAAGCCCAAACTTTCAAAATTATTCTTTCACATCTCATCATAAAACAAATTCTACCTAGACCTAATCCCTTAATCAGCTTAAGACCACCTTTTAAAGAAAAGGGGTAACCCCATTATTTCTACAAGCCAACCAACAGCTCTATTAATGTATTAGCCATTTAGAAATTAAAGCAAAAGACCGATTTGTATGGTTCTCCGAAGTTCGACGAAACTTCTCCCCTCTGGTAGATGTGTATTTTCGTTCTTTCTGTAATGAATTCAAAACTTTTTTTGTGAAAACTTTTTGGAGTTTTGCATTCACATTTGAATAAACAAAACAAATGAGTTCGAATAAGAGTGAGCTTCTTTTATTTTTGCAGCAAACAGAAATATAAGAAATCTTGAATTTATCATCATCATCAGCCTATAATTTTCCCCCTGCTGGGAAACAGGCCTCCTCTCTATGAGAGGGAGTGGGCTGTAATCCACCACGCGGGCCCAGTGCGGGTTAGTAGATGTCACATGTCTTCGAATTTTTAGTTCTAGGACATGCCGGTTTCCTTACGATGTTTTCCTTCACCTCTTTGAGAGCAGCGGTGATGAAATAAATTACACAAAGTGATGCGCCTGTCTGGGTTCGAACCCACGGCTTACTGTTCGTAAGTCGGGGCTGCCACCACTGGGCCACCGCTGCTCTCTTCTTCAGAAATCTCTTTTTTTCTGTATCGTGAATTTTAGTGCCTAGCCTGGTGTTTTTATGCCGCCTCAAGACCACTGACTTGGTTTTACATGCTGTCGAGAAATATATCTCAGGCATGCTGGTTTTGCGGGCCGATGTACGGTGAGTAATGGGCTAGCTCACCGTCCATCGTCTTACAACGATAGGCCGTGTCGACGGTGCGTTCGTGTTCCACGCGCACCTCAAGGAGATGTCAGCAAATCTGAAGGGGTCCGAGAGGGCCGATGCCTGCCAGGGCTGTGGGACTGTTCGAAAGAGATACCTTGGCCCTGGAACACAAACGGCTAAGAAGGAATATGGATGGGTTTTAGTCAGTACAAGTCTGATACTCCCCTCCCGCTCCGCTCTGAGAAGGAGGGGTCATTTATAAACGTACCTCAGAAGGGAGTCATAGAATTGAAATAACGAATAAATCAACGCAATAACAATATTTATTACAAATTACATACCACATTAATTTACTAACCTTAACCTTGACAATTCAGTACCTCGCTTTTTCTGACTGCCCATGTCAGCTTCTTTTTAAACTAACCATTCGTCAAAATGATTTTATAACTGCCAGTAACATTTTGGAGGATTTAAAATGACAAAAAGGTAACTCGACTATAACAAGCTTATCTATGGACTGTTTACAACAACCTTACTAATATAAATCAATCCTCACATAGATAAGTCTTGTTACAGTCGGCCATCCTTCAAGAACGAGTCCCTTCGTTCCCTAATGTAAGAACATATAAAAGATGCGTTATCAATTTAATGAGTAACTTCTATCTATCAAATAATTATCAATCATTAACGATTCTAAAAGATAACAAGTAAATAATTAGACTAGGTATCATTTAACAAAAATTAATAATCTCAATTCTTACAAAAAAAAATAAAAAAGTTATTCTCTATCATTATAATTGTTATTTTATAGCTTGAGCGATGTGAAAGCTACTTCCTTCACTCTCACAACGCTTCAGCCGCAATGTTTTGAACTACTCATGGGCGACGAGTTCATACGCCAATCCTGCCCAGTTCAAACATTCTCTCTCAAACTATCGTTAAGTCTATTGCCGAGCGAAGTGTGGCTACTTCCTTCACCGTCACTCCGGCATCAGCAGCGGTACTTTGAGCCAATCCTGGGCGGCGAATACCAACGCCAATCCTGCCCGACTCAAAGCACCTTCACTTATCTTTAAGTGGCAAGTTCATATGCCAGACGCCTTGAGCCAATCATGGGCGGCGAATCCCAACGCCAATCCTGCCCAACTCAAAGCACCCTCACTTATCTCTAAGCGACTGGCAAGTTCATATGTCAGACGCCATATCATATAATTTGTACATCGCAAATCACAATAATCCCAAATTATAATTTAAATTAAATACAACTTATACAGATTAATCAACTAAACTAATCAAACAGCTCACATTAACAACATTATTCCTTTTACTTGCTATCACTATCATCGTCATTTTCATCGCTGGACGAGCAAGCAGGGGCATTAAAACTCAACCATGGATAATTTTTATCAATAGCAACAATTGATTCGTACTTTGCCCCTTTTCGAGTTAAAGGGGTGTCTACAACAAGGAAACGATCGTTTGGTAAGACTTTCTTTATCCTGTATGGACCCTGACACTTCGCTTCTAACTTTTTAGATCGGCCCGGCGTCGATACTATTGCCCTAATTATCCTAACCAGATCGCCTTCCTTACAATTCGTGGCTGCTTTCTTGTGTTTGTCATACCGATTCTTATTTTTCGTCTGATTTCTTTTAATTCGTTCACTCGCTTCAGACCTAATTTCTTCTAAACTTTGATTACTACTTTGTCCTATGTCATCAATTACGTTATTTAATATGCCCTGGCCTGGGTTCGTCACCGTTCTACCTAACAATAGCTCCGTAGGTGTTTTCCGTGTTACGTCATGAACCGTATTATTGAGTCCTAGCTGAATGTCCGGCAGAAATTCGTCCCACGAACTTTTGTTCTTATCATGAGCCATGGACCCCAGAGATGCCAGAATCGTCCGGTTATACCGTTCGACCTGCCCATTTGCTCTTGATGTGGCAACAGAATTGAGGATGTGTTTTGCACCTATCGACTGCACGAATATCTTAAACTTTTTACTTGTAAAACTTGTACCTCTGTCTGTTATGAGACGGTTGGGAGATCCAAAGTAACTAAAAAGAGTCTTCATTGCTTTTATGTACTCTCTTTGGTTTTCGTACTCCGAACAGGTGTAATGCTAACGTATTTTGTAAAAGCATCGACTATCACAAGTATGTAAATGTAACCTCGCTTGCTTCGTGGAAAAGGACCCAAGTGGTCCGCATGTAAAGTGTGAAACGGTATCTCTATTTTTGGAATCGGGTGAAGTAATCCCTCTTTACTTCCCGAAGGCAGTTTATGGTGAGCACACTCAAGGCAAGTAGCTACGTATTTTTTTATGAACTTTCGCATCTTCGGAAACCAAAAGAGAGATTTAATTCGGTCTAATGTCTTCTCAAAGCCAAAGTGACCTACGTCATCATGGTTGGCTTTCAAAAGTTGCCACCGCACGCCGTTTGGGACCACCCATCTGGTAATACCTTCACCTAAAGTCCTAAACACTCTTCCGTTTTTAATTGTGTACTCTTTATAAATACCTGCAATTTTAGATGTTTCCGGGTCTTCTAAAACATCCTTAATACGTCTAACTTCTGCGTCGGAAGACTGCACCGTAGAAATCCAGTCCTCAGTACTAACCGACATAATATCTAGAACGTGAATGATGATTGACCTGAAAGCTGATCCAACAAGTCATCAATTCTTGGCAGAGGATAGTGATCTCTTTTGGTGCGGCTGTTCAGGGCGTGGTAGTCAACGCAAAGGCGCTTTTCGCCTACATAAATTTTCCCGGTACAAGGAACATTTGACCTTACAGGAACTGACACCATCTCACCGATGTCTACTGTAACATCACAAGTTGTATCGAGATGTAATTTGAAATAGTCATCTAATCCTACCCGTTCAAATATTAGCTCTGTTGGAGTTTTAATAATCTTATGTGAAGGTCTTTCGGTAAAGCTATGTCCAATTGGCACATCGTAGTGATTCCGTTAATATTTATCTGTATTTGTCGTTACTATTTTCAGTAAAAGAAACCTCAAGAACCTCCTTATCCTTTGAAAGATTCTTTTGATCCTTTAATCTAGGACAGTTGAAATTGTCGTGTCCCATAAAATGACAGTTAGTGCACTTGACAATCGGTTTAGGGCACTTAAAGCTGGGGTGACCGACACCCCGACAGTTAAAGCACTTAATTTGCCCTCTCACGCCATAATCTTTATTTAACACCGTATTATCATTCTTTACCGAGCTATTACCTAACGATGTGTAGCTAGAACGCTTATCCTTATTAAAATCTTTGTTAGAGTCAGACTGATTTCTATTGTGATATTTAATGGTCTTAAAGAATTCAAGTACATCTTCCGGTTTATCAAATTTTGCTGCTTGAGCACCCACACAAACTCCCCTGTCTTCAATCCCATAAAGTAAACAATCCACTGCTTGCTTTCCAAATATCTTACATCTGTTCAGTAAATTAATTTTCGCAAAATAATAAAGTTCATAAGATTCTCCAGAGCGTGCCCGTATATTAAGCATATCTGTCAAAAGTTCGGCATAATTTTCGGTTGCAGGAAATGATTCCTTTAACATCAACTTCTATTCAAGCCAAGTATGCTTAATAGAAGGCAAACCCTGGAACCATGTCTTAGCCAGTCCGGTGAGTTTAGGCAGGGCATAGTGAACCGTTTGCTTATCATTCCAATTATAAATTTCGGAACATTCATCGACTTTATCAAGCCAGATATGAATAGTCTGTTCTTTCGACATAGGGTCAAAGTCTGGAACGACGTTATTTAAAGTTGAGCCAGAAAACGATTCACGATTCCCTGCTTTACTATTAAAAAGTTTCAAAAAGAAATCTTCAAACAGGTCCGTCGTCATATTATTATATTTAATTTTCTTGTTGTCATACGCTTCGTGTTTTTCAACACTGGGCGTGTGTCGTTTAGTGGGGGTGATTAAGGAACGGTATCGAGTTGAGCTTTTATTGCCAGTATTCGCCTGCGCACAATTGCTCGGTTCAGACTCAGGTGTCTCGAAACGCCCACGTGACTTGTTCCGTTCCGTTAATCTCTCTCGTCCTTTGCGTACCTGGTTTTCAAGAGTTCTTAGTTTTTCCCTTTCCCTGGACAACTCATGTTCCTGCTCGAGTAACGTTCGCGTGCTGCTCGTGCTTCGGTTTCTCGGCTGATGACGCGTTGCACTGCTGTGCCGACGGTCACGAGCTGGACTGCGCCTCCGAGATCCTTGCGTTCGTTGTTGGTCATCACTACGGCCACTACGACTGCGGCTACGGCTGCGCCTCTCGACTTTCCCCAGGTCTCGCTTCCGACTACGGGATGATTCACTATAGATCCTCTGTCTTTCGTAGTCGCGAGAAGAGTTGCTAGTGCGTCGTTTTTCTTTGTCGCTCATTTTTTTCTGAAACTCAGAACATTCTGTTAATGTATTGTGAACAAATCTTGCAACACACACAGTCAATGAATTTAAATTTTAACGAATATTTTTCAAAAATAAATTGTTGAATCTGCTTTAATCGGCCAAACTGGGGTTCACAATGTTATTATACATATCATGCAATGTTAAATCACTCATTTTCTTATTGTAGTTACGTTGATTTTCCGTATAAAATTGAATATAATTTTGTTTATCCGGCGGTCGAGCTCGTGGGGTGGTTCACCACGAAACAAAATGTCTCGCCAATCCCACTTCTGAGATATAAACGTACCTCAGAAGGGAGTCATAGAATTGAAATAACGAATAAATCAACGCAATAACAATATTTATTACAAATTACATACCACATTAATTTACTAACCTTAACCTTGACAATTCAGTACCTCGCTTTTTCTGACTGCCCATGTCAGCTTCTTTTTAAACTAACCATTCGTCAAAATGATTTTATAACTGCCAGTAACATTTTGGAGGATTTAAAATGACAAAAAGGTAACTCGACTATAACAAGCTTATCTATGGACTGTTTACAACAACCTTACTAATATAAATCAATCCTCACATAGATAAGTCTTGTTACACATTTGATGATTTCCCATCCGTAAGAAAAGAACAGGCGTGCTGGTTTCCTCACGATATTTTCCTGAAAACTTGGTTCCGTAATCAAGACCTATGCCTTCGCAGTCGAGGGTCACACCACTAGGCAGCTTATTCTTCATCATTTGCTGCTAAATGTTAGGGTTTTCTTTCAGTCTAACTGGATGAAGCTGAATTATGATATCAGCTAGAAGATTAAGGCCGCAGCGGCTGCATTCGATGGCTTTCTAGGGTGGTTGTCAAAAACTTTGGTGTTCTGCTCTTTCATGTGCTCTCAATAACTAAGCGTATCCAACTTTTGCTTTAAAACTCCCATCAAAAAGCAGCAGAACATTTGTATCCAGTATTTCAAATGGTGGCGATAGGTTATCTGACCTCTGCTACCTTATTACTAGGTTACACGATACCCCTTGGTAAAACTCATTGTGAAGATTTGTTAGGAAAAGCCGAGGCAGATGAAGATGCCTGAGGATTTTGGTGCTTAGTTTTTCCCGTAAAAAAAATCAGTGAGGAAAATATTGAGTATGAATGTATAAGAGTAGGTAGAGGAAGACTATACACGGTGTTGTTTTGCATCCTCGTCAAAATTCAGGAGGTTGTCAGAAAAGACATAAATAATCAATTTAAATTCAAATGCCAGTAAAAATATATAATATGTTACCCGAATCTATGAGAAAAGAAAAAAAACTCCACCTATTCACGAACAAATTAAAAAAACTATTATTAAGCAGGTGTTATTACAATGTCAACGATTATTTAAATGATAAATCCTTAAAACTAATAATGTAAAATAAATTAATATTATTCTTTTTTGTTGTAAAAATTAAGTTAGATTATAAGATACTTAAATGATAAGTCCTCATCTCCAAATATCTTTCTCTTGCTGTGCCCGACAGGGTCCACGATTGGTTCTTTTTTTAATGTTTACCACCTAAGCCTACATTGTTGAATGCAATAAATAATTGAGTATTGAGTATTAAATTACGGTACCTAGTTAATTATTAATAAACGCTGATTTTTTTGGTTGTTTATGTTTGTCAGTATATCGCAATAACCCCCTTAACGTGGAAATGTCGAATAAACGTTTGAGATTGTTTGTGTGTGTGCGCAAGCGCGGTTATAGGCCGAGGATCAGTCAGGCAGCATTCAAATAAAAAAATAAAATATTTTATTTTCAGACCCATTACGTCCATAAATGGTTAGTGTGTCAGTAAATGATTATTCCTATATGCTATGTTAGTATTATTAGTCCTTTACTTATTTACTTAAAACACAGGTGGTTCACAATAATAGGGATGTTGACTGAGTAAAGAAAACGAAATTCTATTTTGTCCGTCAATCAGGTAATACAAAAATATTAGATACGTATTTTTTGTTTTATCGAGTTAACAAAAGAATACTTAGTTAAAACGCATTAAAGTTGGAGAGTGGGGGCTCACTACGTCACAACTAGGTATAAAATGTACTGAGCCGTGACGTCATGCGCCATTTCAACTCAAAATATCTCCGTAATTTTACAATTACGTGAAAAAAGAAAAAATACGTGTCAAATACTTTTTAATAATCTACCCGATAAACAAATAAAAAAAAATGATTCACCATCCCTATTACCAATTTCCGTGAATAAAAAAAAAAAAAAAATTACCTTCCCAATATGGGTAAGTACCCATTTTGGAAAGGTATTTTTTTTTTTATTTATATTATTGATTCGGGTCGAGAATCATTAGCATAGTTACCTCCTTGAATTTGACGAGGATGCAAAACAACACCTTGTAGAAACGTTGGATGGACTGTGTGAAGGATGATATTTTTTTTTTTTTAAAACGTTGCCCCACACTAGGAATTTGTCCTGTATCGTAGGTGCGTTTACAAACATTTAAACTCACTTACACAAACAGCCCGACCCGAAACAACTATCTGTAGGCCATGCAAATATTTGTTCCGTGCGGGGATCGAAACCGCGACACGCAGCGCAGCAGTCGATCGCTCAACCACGGCGCCAACCGTGCCGTCAAATAGTAAGGCATATGGCAAGAGAGGAAGTGACTGATGAGATGACAAGTAATAGAGAAGTATGGAAGAAGAAGACATGCTGCGCCGACCCCAAATATATTAGGATAAGGGCACCATGATGAGTTTTTTTCTTGTCCATGAGTTATCTCCTACAGCTTGCGTCGACATGATATATAAAACAAAATACTTATATAAAATTCAGTCCACGTTCATACATGTTTGAGGAAAAATATAACAGCGTTATGAGAGAAGCAGATTGCTTAAATTATTGCGAACCATAATATGTAACTTATTGTGGGTATTTGATTAAAAAGATGCGAGGTCAAGGCTGGGTAGGAAAAGGCTGTTTATTTCGCTGTTTGGAAAAAGTATTTTTGAAGTAAAAACTTCTTTAGCGGCGTTGTGCACTTTTGTGATCTGTAAAAAATGTTGAACTCGCGTCAAGTCACGTAGGCTGCGAAGGAATTTGAACTTAATGAAATCTGTAATTGAGTTAGGGTTTCCAAAACTGGATAATTATCTTATGCACAAACAAAACCTTCGGTTTCTCTAAAGAGGTAAAATTCGTAAGACGAATTGTAATAGTTCCTGAAGTGTCGAATTTTCAATGTAATATAAATTGTCATGTTTGTGTACGATAGCGCAATAAATGAATATTGTATTTTAACACGTAAATGATAGTACTTTTGTACTGATAATTAAAGTAATTCGTGCAAAATTATCCCCTAACCATTCCAAAATATCAAAAATGCACAACGTTAATAGTCAAGTTTTCAATTTTGCTGGTACTCCCGGAGTGCAAACCCTTTTTTTGTGATAATAAGTGGTACCTACTGTTCACCTGATGGTAGCCTGCCTAAATAGTAACAGCCACTTGTATCAACAATTAAGCTCCTCAATGTACGATCATGAATTTGAAATCATGTGCAAAAAAAAAAACGTAAAAATATCTTTTGGAATCATACATCATCATCATCAGCCTATAATGTTCTTACTGCTGGGACACAGGCCTCCTCTCTATGCGAGGAGTGGGCTGTAATCCACCACACGGGCCCAGTGCGGGTTGGTAGATGTCACATGTCTTCGAATTTTTAGTTCTAGGACATGCCGGTTTCCTGACTATGTTTTCCTTCACCGTTTTGAGAGCAGCGGTGCTGAAATAAATTACACAAAGTAATGTGCTTGTCTAATTTCGAACCCACGGCTTACTGCTCGTAAATCGGGGCTGCGACTACTGGGCCACCGCTGCTCTCTCATACAGTATGCTGGTTTCAAAAGTAAATTTCGTCATTGTTTTTTCTAAGTGCATCGTTCAAATTTACTAGAAACTCGAGCTTTACCTCGGAACTGGCTTTATGCATTCGACTGACAACATTAACATATTAAATTGGCAGAAAATTCTTCAAAACTGTTACTGTCAACCTTCAAGTTATAATGTACTCTAGTTACATACTTTTTAGGGTTCCGTACCCAAAGGTTCAAACGGGACCCTATTACTGAGACTTCGCTGTCCGTCCGTCCGTCTGTCACCAGGCTGTATCTCATGAACCGTGATAGTTAACCAGTTGAAATGTCTACAGATTATGTATTTCTGTTGCCGCTATAACAACAAATACTAAAACCAGAATAAAATAAATATTTAAGGGGGCTCCCATACAAAAAAGTGATTTCTTTATCGTTTTTAGGGTTCCGTAGCCAACAAGGAACCCTTATAGTTTCGGTATGTCCGTCTGTCTGTTCGCGGTTTAGCTCAAAAACTGTTGGAACTAGATAGTTGTGACTTGGCATGAGTATACACGTTACTGACGCCAAAAAAAAGGGTAAAATAAAATTTTGAAAAAAGCAATTATTTAGAGTACCTCCCCTACATGTAAAGTGGGGATGATAATTTTTTCTTCGTTCTTCCCATAGTGTGGGATATTGTTGGATAGGTCTTTCAAAAATATTAGGGGTTTGGTAAGACCGTGTTTTAAGTAAACCGTTCGTGACTTATCAAGCTTTAAAGTACCAATTTTCGTTAGAGTCAAGTGTCCCCCCCTCTAATAACTAAACGGTTGTAGTTAGAAATTCAAATTTCACGGCAGTAGTACCTATATATAACGAAGTTTAAAGGAAAACTATCACACTTAAGCGGACTTTACAAGTTTACGAGTAATAGTCGACCAATTGTATTTGACACGAAAATTTCGAACAACTCCATAGTAATGTCGATAGATGGCGCTAAGCGTCAGTTGTAGTAAAAACGAGTCTCTTTTGCAGGTCATATATGGCGATTTCTCTAAATAGTGGTTCGGAACCCTTTGTGCGCGAGTCCGACTCGCACTTGGCCGGTTTTTTATAAATAATATTACGGAACCCTTCATGCGCGAGTTCAACTCGCACTTGGCCGGTTTTTTTTTTTATAATTAGTAATGATACAAGAAAAAAGAGATGACATACCGGGTGTTAACGGATCTTTCACGAAGCCGTCATGCTGTACATCAAAATAAGCATCACTACGCAAAAAATATTCCTTGTAAATAGTTTTTTTTTGGGTGAAAATTTTACGGATGCGTTTTACGGAACAAACTCAATGTAACGCACTCAAAACAGTCAGGAGGACATGCACGGGTAATGGAGGTATTTTTTTAAGAGAAGACCAACTTTTATAAAATCTTCTATTTTTTTTTTTTTTTTTATATAAAAAAAAAACCTAAATTAATACCTATTAAGAGCCTATTAAGAACTTTTAGCATGGAACATAATTCCATTCGGTATCTGGGAAAGGGCGTTGTTAGCTGCGCTACAGTTTATACTTTTGCAGCTACCATCGTTTTACTTGTTGTACCTAGTCTTGTTTTTTTTTTTTGATCCGAAATAAATAAACAATATTAAAAAAAAAAAAACTTCTATACATACAAATAATCAAAAAGTGTCTGTTTATAATATTAAAATAACCGCTTTTTATTACATGCATATGAATGTATATAAGGTACATATACCAAAATAATTTTTTTTACAGTTTTTGTATGTCTGTCTGTTTGTTCCGGCTAATCTCTGGAACGGCTGGTCCGATTTTCACGGGACTTTCACTGGCAGATAGCTGATCTAATAAGGAGTAATTTTATGCTACTTCTACTATAGAAAACTAAAAAAAGAATCAAAATAAAAATGCAAAAACGAACTTTTTTGTTAAATGCCACGCGGATGAAGTGGAAGCTAAGCGAAGCGGGCACAGCTAGTTGTAAATAAGAAAAACGTGCAAAAAAAGGTGGGACCTTGAACCTAAATATCTCGGTAACTAGAAGGTTCCAAGGTATGGTCTCTAGAAAAACAAAATGTCCGCAATGACGGAGAAAACCAGTGCCTTTTGGCTTTGCTAAGGGCATTTTTACACCCAGCATCTACCTAGCCTTTTCCCAAACTATCTTGGGGTCGGCTTCCAGTCTAACCGGATGCAGCTGAGTACCAGTATTTTATATGAAGCGACTGCCTGTCTGACCTCAACAACCCAGTAACTGGGTAATACGATACCCCTTAGTAAGACTGGATGTCAGACTTTTGGCTTCTGACTACTCGTAACGACTGTCAAAGATCTACAAATGACAGCCGGGACCAACGGCTTCACGTGCTTTCCGAGGCACGGAGGAAACTCGGTATGAATTTATGGTCACAAATCCACGGACCAACCTCGGCAAACACGGCTTAACCTTAAAGATCGACCCGTGCGGCTGTTATTATTTAGCCACAAGCTCCTCTCCGGCACTTTTACACCCATTAAAAGACAAACGAAAAACTACAACAGAAAAAAATACGATTATTGAAAACCGAATTCCTTGAAAGCAAACTTCGATATCTACCTACCTACCCCCATTTAGCCAGCAAGCTAAACAAAGGCAACACCAAGAATTTAATGTTCTCTGACCTAATTTTTTAATGGGCAACACCACGCTAAAACGTCGCATAGATCTGGCTTTTGGGTGGGAGCAGAGAGTGAGGTAAGCTTTATAGTTGTTTATGCTCAGATGGTTTGGTCATGTTGGGAAAATTAATATACAGTATGTTAGATTAAACGAGGGACATATTGAGGGAGGGTATTCAGTATTCGATTCTCGTCCCAAATATGTAAAAAACCTATAACGTATATAGAAGAATTTTTAATGTTTTGTTTAGTGCCTAGATATTTTGGACTGTCCTAAGCCAGGTAAGTTTAAAGTATGAATGGAAAATGGATTATACCTAAGAGTCATTGACCCGCTCACATGTTCTGCGATAGTATTAAGTCGCTAGCGCAAGGGTGTATACACGTTGCGTGACATTTGCGAAAATTTTGGTATGGTTCTGTCTGTTATTTATCAGTGTTTTTTTTTTGTTTATATTTTTATGATAAGATAAGATAAGATCATTTATTTGCTTAAAACATGGTATACAGAGGTGTTATTATAGCATATAAGATCATACATGTTTTGCTTAAAATTAAAGCATGCAAATTAGGGTTGGTCAACATTATAATTTATATTCAAAAAAATCCTTAATACTATAGAAATTATTTTCATTAAGCCATTTATATAATTTAATTTTGAATAACTTGCAATTTAATATTTTTAATACATTTGGTAACTTATTATAAACACGCACACACATAGCCAGACAGCTTTTATTATATTTTGCTAATCTAGGGAGCTCATCTAGTACAAGTCTGTATTGATCACGGCGACTTCGAGAACTAATTTCCTCTGCTGTTTTAAACAATCCTTTATATTTTCTGACAAACATACATGCTTCATTCAAATATAATGACGGTAAGGGTAGCAAACCAAGATTTTTAAATATTGGTTGACATGATTCATCAGATGGAATCCCGTATATGGCTCGTAAACATTTTTTTTGGGCGACAAATGCTCTGTTATGGTCAGTACTATTTCCCCACATAATTAATCCATACCTTAACGAGGACTCAACATATGCACGGTATGACATCACAGCCGTTTTTATATTAGTTACCTTTTTAATCTGTCTGAGGGCGTATACAAATTTATTTATTTTATTGCATAGATTATCTACCTGAGCTTTCCAGTCTAGATGTTCGTCAATGACCACTCCTAAAAACTTAGTTTGTGTCACTTGTGTAATTTGGGGTATGTCCATTCTAAAATTAAATTGATTTTGATAAGATTGATTAAATTGTGTCGTCAATTTTAATGTGTTCAATGGTGTCTTTGGGTTTCGGATTGTGAACTTCGTCTTTTATAACTGTCCATGTGGCTTTACATTTGTTGTCATTATTATTCATAAACTTTATGTTTGCATTTCGTCTGGCATTATAGATACATTTTTGTAATAGATTTGAATATGTAGTGTATCTAGTCCTAGTAGTTAAGTTTTTATTCTTGTAGTATTGGTATCGTAGGAAGCGCTTTGTTTTTGAACTCTGTTTAAGACCCTTACTTATCCACTTTCGTTTTATTTTATTGTTGTCATTGATCTTTACCCTCTGTTTTGGAAAACAGAGATTGTAAAGCAGACAAAACCATTCATGGAAACGACTAAATGCTATATTTGAATCGTTTTCCATGTAAATATCTGTCCAAGATAGGGTTTGTAAGCATTCCCTAAACTTATGCGTATAATCTAGACTATAATCTCTTTTGTAAATATAATACATTGCGGGTTTTGTTGCGTTTAGTCTTAAAGGGAAGCTAAGCATTTGTGCTGTGTCGTGATCAGAGAGATGTAGTGGGAGTACAGTTGCGATAGCGTCCGGTATATTACTCAATATATGGTCTATACAAGAAAGTTTGCGAGTAGCTACCTCAATATGAATTTTTACATTATGATTGTGTGCTAGGTCTTGAAATTGTTGAGTGATTTTGTTCTTTTTCAGGGTGTTAATATTAATTATTTATTAGTATCATGTTAGCATGTACTATTATGGTTTTGAATATGTCCCTCGTTTAAACTAACATACTGTATTTTTTTAAGTTAAAACTTCTTTAGCGACGTTGTGCACTTTTGTGATGGGTAAAAAACGTTAAAGTCGCGTCAGGTCTCGCGTCAGGATAATGTGCCCGTCAGGTTGTGATGGAATTTGTACTTTATAACATCTGTCATTGCGTTTGGGTTTTCAAAATTGGAAAATTCGTAAGACGGATTAACATAACGTTACGAAGGAATTTTAACTTTATGACATCTGTCTTTTTGAGTTAAGTTTCCATAACTGTATAATTATTCAAAAAACAAAACTTTCACTTTCTCCAAAGAGGTAAAATTCGAAAGACGGATTGTAATAGTTCTGAAGTGTTTAATTTTTAATCTAATATAAAATGTCATGTTTGTGTACGATAGCGCAATAAATGAATATTATGTTTTACCACATAAATGATAGTACTTTTATACTGATAATTAAAGCAATTCGTGCACAATTATTCCCTAACCATTCCAAAACATGAAAAACTAGCTGTCCCGCGCAACTTCGTCTGCGTTACATTTCCCGGTTTCGCAACATTTATCATTGCTGCTCCGCTCCTATTGGTCGTAGCAATGATGATATATAGCCTATGTCCTTCCCCAGGTTGAAATCTATCTTCTTGCCAAATTTCATTAAGATCCGATCAGCCGTTTAGTCGTGAAAAGGTAACAAACAAACAAACAAACAGAGTGACTTTCGCATTTATAATATTAGTATGGATGCACAACGTTATATATTCAAGTTTTCACTTCTGCCGGCACTCCCGGAGTGCAACACGTTTTTTAATACTAAAATATTAGGCTTACGTTTGGCCGCAGCCGTGAAGCACGCCTTGAAGAAAACAATTAAATTCTAACTTTGAAGAGATTCAGATTATAATAATCGAGAAACAGAGTAGCCGACAGTGAGTTCCATAGACTGGCGGTTCGCACAACAAATGTGTCTGTAACTAAATTCGTTGTGTTGTTTAAAATACAAAAAGTGACATTATTTTAAACTGCTTAAAGACTTAAGTGGCCTACATGACGTTTTCCAATAAAATATTTTCTTGTTTCATGCGGACTTCTTCTAAATATAAAAAAAAAATCAAATAGTAACACAATACTTGTGAAAAATAGAACGAAAATACTAGAAAATACATCTAAGAAGATATCACACTTCGCCTACGGCACCGCGTAGCTTGCCGCCTACGCGCGTAGTAAGTGCTACGATTGCTACGACAGCGTAGCACATTGCTACGCACGAGTTATGTTCATATTCGTGAACTTTTAAATAGGGATTTTTTTTTATTATTTTTTTTATTAAAAAAATTGCTAAAATCAACAGTACCGATTCCTGGCAAAGAACATAAATTTTTCAAAAATCCGATGATGTAGTTTTATGTTATTTTTTTTTGAAAAATGGTTAAAATCAACAGTACCGATTCCAGGCTAGGAATATAAATTTTTCAAAGTCCGATGATGCAGTTTTAGTTTTCATCAAAATCGGGCCCCAGACTCCTATGAGTATTGTTCGCTATTCTTCATAGTTTCAGATTAAAAATTTGTGCATCCACGTCCACTTCAAAATTCTCACAAATTCCGCCTATTATATTTAGGTTTAGGTTTGACATGCCAATCTTAAATCATTTAGGCTGTCCAAGAGATCAAAAACAAGACCTTGTGTTCACAGTTGAATTTGCGATCTATAAACCCATGAGGCACTCAATTAACTCAACTCGAGAATCAAACTTAAGACCACAAGTTGGATAGTCTCTCTAAACCATCATCATTATTACAGCCGAAAGACGTTCACTGCTGGACATAGGCCTCCCCTAAGTGTCGCTACATTGACCGGTCCCGTGCGCCTCGCATCCAGCGCATCCCCGCAACCTTCACCAGGTCATCGCTCCACCTAGTGGGAGACCTTCCAACGCATCGTCCTCCGGTTCGCGGTCGCTATTCCAGAACTTTTCGGCCCAATCGCCCATCAGTTCTGCGAGCAATGTGCCCTGCCCACTGCCACTTAAGTTTGGCAGTTCTTCGGGCTACGTCGGTAACCTTGGTTCTCTTGCGGATGTCTTCA
Organism: Cerastis leucographa; assembly: GCA_963082945.1. Lineage (NCBI taxonomy): Eukaryota > Metazoa > Arthropoda > Insecta > Lepidoptera > Noctuidae > Cerastis > Cerastis leucographa. Next base: position 2,406,907 of record OY720376.1, read on the forward strand.
TTTCTGATTCGATCACGCAAGGAAACTCCAAGCATAGCCCTCTCCATTGCCCTTTGGGTGACTAAGCCTTCTGATGAGGCCCATTGTGAGCGACCACGTTTCACTCCGAACTCTCTAAACCAACGAGGATAAAACTCCACAAAACACGACGTACAAAAAAAACCTTTTTTTTTAAAAAAAAGAAAAAAAGATACTTAATTGAATAGCAAAAGATAATTCTTCTCCCATTACATTTTATTATCTTTTATGAAATGTTTTCATTAAAGAGGGAGATTAAAAAATAATTGTTTGAAAATTAATTAACTTTTTTTTTTGCAAAGTAAACGTAGTTACCGTTTTTAACCAACTTTTCGGAAAAACGGTTCTTTTATGTAAGTACTTTGAAATCGGATTTTCATTATTTCCTACTCTATTTTTAGAATAAAAATTAATTAAATTATAACGTAATGTAGTAGCAAAATCAGCCTACCGATATTGTTCCCACTGCTGGGACACAGGCCTCCTCTCTATGAGTGGGCTGTAATCCACCACGCGGGCCCAGTGCGGGTTGTTAGTGTCACATATCTTCGAATTTTTAGTTCTAGGACATGCCGGTTTCCTCACGATGTTTTCCTTCACCGTTCCTGAATGTAGTAATCTAAACTATATCCTAACTAATATTATAAAAGCGAAAGTAAGTTTGTTTGTTACCTTTTCACGACTAAACGGCTGATCGGATCTTAATGAAATTTGGCAAGAAGATTGATTTCAACCTGAGGAAGGACATAGGCTATATATCATCACGCTACGACCAACAAGAGCGGAGCAGCAATGAAAAATGTTGCGAAAACGGGGAAAATGTGACGCAGACGAAGTTGCGCGGGACAACTAGTAATATTATAAAGAGGAAAGATTTGATTGTTTGTTTGTTTGTTACGATTTAACTCAAATACTACTCGACCGATTTAAAAAAATCACAATTATAAAGTTACATATTTACCGAGTAACATAAGCTATAGCATTTGCGGACGAAGTCGCGGACGAAGTGCTATATAATATAATTAGCTTTTGCTTTTGCCCGTGGTTTCCCAGTTTCCCAGGGATTTCTTAACAAAGGCTCATCATCTGCCTAGCCTTTTCCGTACTATGTCGTGGTCAGCTTCCAGTCTAAACGGATGCAGCTGAGTACCAGTGTTTTACATGAAGCGACTGCCTATTTGACCTCCACAACCCAGTTAGTACTGGGTAATACTGTATTACTAATACAGGAGTATTCCAGTTTGAGCTCCTAGAGCACCTATTTTTTGGGCACCAATGCATTGAGCACCGAATATAAAGCTCAATACATAGGTGCCCTAAAAATAGGTGCTCAAACGGGAGGTAAGACAGGTTGTTTTATACCTATCGGCTACGTTAAAAGTTATTTAAGAATTTCTCAGTAGCCACCACGGAATCTTATTATTGCCCGATTGATGACAAGCGCCGACGCATTAGTGACGCAATGTTTGTGTGCAAAGTGGTATCCCATTAAATTGACTGTGCACAAATATTGCACTCTATTAATTTTCGTGCCCCCTCAAGAATTCCTCGCAGTTCAATAACACCTCTCTGCCCACCGCAGAGAAGAACAGTTCTAGGCGCCAATTCCCCTATTGCGAGGTTCTGCAAAGTTATTAATAGCTGCAGTGATAAGATCGATCTGCACTTTGACAGTTTGGGCAAATTGAAAGCCAATTTTCATAAATATCTCCCATAAAAACCTTTCATTATCCCGCTTGGAACGAAATTTGTTATTCCTTTCTTTTTTTTTGGATATAAGCAATTATTTGTTTTAAATTAAGTTTTTAGATACTAGTAACTTAAAACTAGATTAGTTTAATTTAATTTTTCTTTTCTTGTACAACTTCATTATGCACGCGGTGTTTACCTTTCAGTGATTGTTGCACTGATGTAATTAACGTTTGCATGTTACCTTAAGCATAAAACCAGTGTGGACAATTGTTGGTGGACCAATAAAAAATAAGTTAAATAATAAATAAATGACACCAGGCTTGGCCCCTATTCCATGCGACTTAAACATAACTGGCGAAATGAGGGCGTACTATTAGGTACATCACTGCCTCTCCTCTCGGGGAACACAGGCGTGAATGTTACGCCAATCTCCCCTCCCCCTCTCCGGTGGACCATCGACTTTAAACAGGTGGCTGGGACAGACTAGTTGCAGAATTTCGGAAAGAGGTGGACAGCGTGGTTAATCGCCAACAGACTTATTCTACAACTAGCTTTTGCCTGTGACTTTCGCCCTCGTGAAATTATTATAGAAATACTAGCTGTCCCGCGCAACTTCGTCTGCGTCACATTGTCCCCCTTTTCGCAACATTGCTGCTCCGCTCCTATTGGTCGTAGCGTGATAATATATAGCCTATGTCCTTCCTCAGGTTGGAATCTATCTTCTTGCCAAATTTCATTAAGATCCGATCAGCCGTTTAGTCGTGAAAAGGTAAAAAACAAACTTACTTTCGCATTTATAATATTAGTTAGGATTACTTCCCTGTTTGAATTCAGAAGCTGCGGTGGCCCAGTGGTAGCAGCAGTAAGCCGTGGGTTCAAACATTATTGGTGAGGTTCTTCAGACACGTCAGGAGCTTAAGGAGCTTAGTTCTCGCAACTGGTATGCGTGTATGACTGGTCATAATGTTCTTCTTACATCCTTATATACTGCTCTTGCCTTGTCTATGTTCATACATATGGATATATGAACATAGACAAGGTATTTAAGGATCGTAGCATATGGCGTTCCGTGGTTTCTGCCTACCCCATAGAAGAAAGTCGTGAGTTCTGTCGATACTAATGCAATAAGGTGTGGTTCTTAAAATCGAATACTAATGACCGATTTCACAAAATAAAATTATGCTTAAACTAGAGTTGGAAATACAACATAGCTGTTTAATTTAAGTATTACTTTAGGTGTCACCTAGTGACAGTGAAAGTAACTATTACTAGACCATAACTTTATCTGTTACTCATTTAAAAAATAACCATCGATTTATGTTCAGAAATGCCATCAAAAACGGCTGGAACATTAATAATAAAATTTGCATTTAAACGCAGGACTGAGCGATAGTGGCTGTGATCACGAAATTGTGAACACATTATTTTTCTCGGAACCTCGGTGAAGAATTGTAAAATATTGCTAGAAACTGAAAACTGACTTTGGGAAGCCCAATTATTTTAGGTTTTTGAAAGAAGTTCCTCGAAGGAATTGAGGGAGGTCTTTGCCCAGGAGAGGGACAGTACAAGATCCATCATCATCATTGTCTTGCACTTATCCTAATTTATTTGGGGTCGGCGCAGCATATCTTCTTCTTCCATACTTCTCTATTACTTGTCATCTCATCAGACACCTCCTTTCTTGCCATATCATCTTTCACACACTCCATCCATCGTTTCTTTGGTCTTCCTCTACTCTTATAACCATCAACATTCATACTCAAAACTTTCCTCACGACATTTTTCTCATTCCTCCGCATCACATGCCCGTACCACGACAACCGATTACCACACTTTTTTTCAGTCATCGACCCCACTTTTAGACTGACCATTATGTACTCATTTCTTATTTTATCCATTCGCGTAACACCACACATCCCCCTTAGCATTCTCATCTCAGCCACATGCAAATGCCTTTCATTCATCCCTTTTGTGGCCCAAAATTCTGATCCATACAAGACAGCAAGATTAACAAAAGAAAAGCCGTCATTCAATAGTGAATACTTATGGACTCTAAATAATACTCTGTTTATACTGTAGTAGAACATTTTTTTAAAGTGAAACTTTTATTACATCGTCTCAAACTTTTTCGAATGTGTGTTGCATGTCGCGTGACTCTCGGCCGCGGAGTAGGGATAAAGTGAAGTGAAGTGCTCGTCAGAGCGCCTTTCAATTTATCCCTTCTCCGCGTCTTATTCGTTTTAAACCCTTAATGGAATATTATTCCAAAAAATGTTTAGTTAAATGTCTATAGTGTGAAAAAAAATTTCACTTTTACCGAGGTTTCATAAAACCACACAATCCTTTTTTTTTTAATTGCCTGATCTTTCCCTCTTTTGGGCAAAGGCCTCCCCCCACTCCTTCTACTTTTCTCTGTTTTTTTTGCCTTTTCTCGCCAATTAACGAGACAGCCATCCAAGGCATCTTGGTATCTTCAAGAAGAATACAAATGTCATATATATTTCCATTTCTGCATAACCATCTGCCTAGCCTTTTGGCAACTATTCCAGGCTTCCAGTCTAACCGGATACAACTTAATACCAGTATTTTACAAGGAGTGACTGCCTATCTGACCTCCACAACCCAGTTAGTACTAAGTAATACGAAACTCCTTCGTAAGACTGGTTGTCAGACTTTCGGACCACTGACTCCCTGTAACGACTGTCAAAGATATACAAATGACAGCCGGGACCAACAACGGCTTAGCGAGTTTTCGGGGCCGAAGAGAGGCACGGATGAAACTCGGTCATCCTTTCACGGATCAACCTATAAACGCGATTTAACCTGAAAATCGACACGAGCAGTTCTTATTATACAGGGTGTAACGGATAGGCTATACAGGGTGTAACAGAAAGGGTATATACATACTTAAGGGTGTGCTACAGACCATCAAACTGAACATGTTTCTGCATCGGACAAACATCGTAATAGCGAAAAAATTATCTGCTGCCCCGTACAAAAATTCAACACCTATTCGACCCAAATGTATGGGGCAGCTGATATTTTTTTTGCTATTACGATGTTTGTGCGATTTTTTCATAAAAATTACGTTTATAAAAGAATACCAGATTAAATATTGCGAATGCTATGATATTACGGTTGCATAAACTCCCAGAAGGTATATAATACTTCTCTAAATGAACTATTCCTCATACATATCATCATCTGCCTAGCCTGTTCCCAACTATTTGAGGTCGGCTTCCAGTCTAACCATATGCAGCTGAATACCAGTATTTTACATGGAGCGACTGCCTATCTGACCTCCACAACCCAGTCTTTCATACATTTTGTATAATACTTTTATTTATTTATGGTAACATAATTATATTAATTTTGAATTGGTTTTTTTACATAATTATTACCATAAAAAGAAAATAACAGTATTCACATAAACTAACTAACTAAATATAAACTAAATTAAAAACAATAGGACGTTAAGGCGTCAAAATACTCCTCCACATCGCTGTCATCTGGAAACGTGCCCAGAAGACTGGCGGCATTGCCACGTTGAATGGCAATGCTAATTCTTTGCCCAAAGAAATAGCCAGCCCTATTCATATATTTAAATTAATTAAAAATCCGGCCAAGTGCGAGTCGGAATCGCGCACGAAAGGTACCAATATTTAGAAATACGAGCAAAAAAAAAAACACTTTTTTGTGTGGGAGCCCCCTTAAATATTTGTTTCATTCTATTTTTAGTATTTGTTGTTATAGCATCAAAAGAAATACATAATCTGTAGAAATTTCAACTCGCTAATTATCACGGTTCATGAGATACAGCCTGGTGACAGATGGACAGCAAAGTCTCAGTAATAGGGTCCCGTTTGACCCTTTGGGTGCGGAACCCTAAAAAAGATCGTAATTGATTACAATACTAATTCGCTAACAGCTACGCTTTATCATAATTTGCAATATATCCACTAGGGGTAGCATCAATCGATGAAGGTCGGACGAATACAAGAACCTGGGGGGTCTACTCTCTAAGTCCGTCAACGAAAATACGGGTCCGTCCGTAAATAGCTTTGTACTTCGAAATGAACCCTACACCCTAATATTTTTGGATTTATGAATTTTGAAAACATATCGCGAGTAAGGGCAACTGTCCAATTGTGTTGTCATTAATTTTTAGTTCGGGCCCGTATCGAATCTTATATCCGTAAGTGATAAGGAGTAAGAAACAACCGTAACTTCGGCCGAAACTAC